>CM061132.1:172718257-173318257 GCA_030789695.1 Scilla litardierei
TATCTGAAGAAATTGACTTGAACTTCTACAGATGGAAAAGGGGTTATCTAACCTGATAACAGACAAACTAGAACACATGTCAACTAGTTGTTGCAATGACAATGCATAACTGATTTTTCTGATAGGTCAATCAACTTTTCAGTTGATGGATGGTAGAATATCATGAAAGGGGTTAAACAATGGAGCTAGTTATGAGGGAAGATGCTCTACCTGAAGAAAACAGATAATTCTATACGATGTGTATTTAGTAAGAGTTCAAGTCTGGGGTTCTTATATATTGTTTAATCAACCTACCCTTTCTTCATCTTCCATGCTGGACGGTATATCTGAAAAGCTATCAAAAGTATACTCCACATAATCGTCATCGACCGGGCTATGGGAGTGACCATTGGGAATGTCAGCACTGAACAGCGTAGACGAAGATGGACCATCTGCTCCATTTCCCTGCAGTGTTAAGGGAGAATATTATTTCAAAACATATGTCTGTTTATAAAAATGCATGAAGCACATTCAATATATGATCCTTTAAAGCTAGAATCACATTTGGGCAGAAAGTCACACATACCAACATTGGCAATATGTAACATTAAATGCAATTGTTGCACCAACCAAGTTCTGTTGCCTCTTTCGATCCGTGAAACAAAGGGTGGCTAAGCAAACCTTTTATACCATGGGTTTATGTTACATGTACCAGGGTTAGAACCACTGATAAGAACATCATCAAATACTTAAATGCAGCTGTTTTCAACATCTTGCCATCTTCTCATGTACATGTATCCCCCCCCCCCCCCCCCCCCCCCCCCCAACTTCAATGAAACACCAATAACTGATGCTTCAGGTGTAGTAATATTTTTCAACTCTCATGTTCTCTTTGGCTCCAAACTGAAGGAACCAGGTATTACTTGATATGTTTTAGTTACTGGAGGAATGTGAAAAAGAAAAACAAGGAGCAAATTCAAGCTACTTTGTATTCAACATTAATGAAGTTTTCCTTTCTTGAAAGCAGCAGCCAAAAGAAAACAAGGTCCGAGAAGGAGCCAAGTAGCTACTACGACACTCTTGGTAAACATTGTTGTTCATATTTCAATAGGGTAAATTCTACAACATCACTGCATTTGGCAGTGGACTGGTCCAGCTGTAAAAGACTCAATACCATCATGTGAAATACCTAATAAGCCTCTCTCATGTGCTGCTAACAATGATGAGGTGAATTTATATATTACATGTCGGGAACATCCGAACATTAAACAATTACCCTTAAAATTGTAGTTGGCATTATATTTGAGGTATTCTCAAGGTGCTTATTAAGTTGCACACATGACCTACAAGGATATGGCATTCATACAAGTAATTATTTATATTCCTTGTATATATCAGCTGAAAAAGGTTCAACCTGCAAACTGATGACTAATCGTACAGATTAGTAAAAAAGACCATTCAGACAAGTAATATGACATAAGAGTAAATAAAGTACCTCAGGTTCATCTTGTTTCCCTTGAGAGGAAACATCAGAGGGGACCTGCAAATTAATCAAGGCATGCACCCGTTAAGGAGACTTTATAAATGCTACTACTCAGATTTTTCAATCATATTGAAATACTACAGTGTTTAGTGGTGATACTTGAATGAGAAACATCTGGCTGTTATAATATACAATATATAGTACCAAAGACCGGTAACATCCGTCATCAGGTAATTTGCTTCCTAAAGATTGACGGGCAGAACAACTGTAGATGTAAAACATCCACTCTAGCATGTGTGTACATGTCCAAGAAAGGACCACCTAAACCAATGATTTGCAATGAGTTTAAGAAAATGAAGATTTAGCGGCAAAACAGTTGACCACAATGATAAAAGGATCCCGCCAATTTCAGATTAGCATGATCCTTACCTTAATTCTTTCAGACGCAATGTTTACATCGAGCTTTTACACAGTAATTTTTTATCCGACGTTTATGAAGAGGGATTTAATTGTTCAGGTGTCTCTGAAGAGATTTTTAATTTTTTTTACTAGTTTAGTATCATTATAAATCTTGAAGTCAAAGTGGTTTTCGTATTTGTGCTGCACCCTTCCATCTTTATAGCATATTCAAATTGTCACCAAGTCAATGTGCAATTTAGGGCATAACATAAGAGCTACTTATGCTGCATTCCCTCTGATTGGGAATGCATTCTAAGCTGGTTTTATCCTAAACATCGAGAATACAAGACGAGGTTGTGGAGAGACGAGGGTTAGGTGTGCAATGCAACCTTTTCTTTTTCACTCAGGCTTTCTCAACTTTTTTGTGGATTATAATCGGCGGGGATGCAACTGCACGGCTTTCACTATTTTTCATCTTCCGTTAATCCATTTTAACAAAAGGACTAAGAGACCAGACAAAGCAGTATTATCAGATTCATGGTATATACTGCACTGTGTGGCACATGTAAAAAAAGGTGGCTAACTACTCTGTACATGATCCAATACTATGGGGTAGGCTTAACCAAATCAGCATTTAGGATTGTTGCAGTTGTACACTATGGAGTGTTAGGATTTTTTAAATATGTACATACTAAGCTAAGATAGGCAGGTGCTTACCCCAACAAAAAAACAGCAGATAATACACACAGACAAGACACATGTATCCATCAGTTTTTGATACTTGCAAAATTTGTAATCATTCATCATCTTAAAATTATGCTCAAGATGAACCATGTTATAACCTATTTTTTTTGGGGGAAAAAACCTAAGTTTTATAGATCAATTTATTAAACTAGTGCCATTTTGTATATGAGTGCTAACGTACTACACACGCTTATGAATCAAATATACATATATAAAAATATGCATATACATAAATATATCCATGATGGATGGATGAATACATGGTATGTACATGTGCATGCATGTATACAGCCGTGCCCGTAAGTCTGGATATTGGACAATTGCAGCAACAAGAGTCTGTAACCATGTCAAAATATGACACTTAAGCATGTGTCTGTTCAAGTATGGAATCCATGCCCCAATCTACAAATCACAGATAATGAATCTTGGTTTGATACTTGTTCAGCAAATAGAATGCACACAACCTTTTAAAAAATTCACAACTCTGATTTTTTAAATATCTCAGTTCCAACTTTAAATTTTAAAAGTCCTAATATGTCTTGAAAACCGCAAATACGTCTATTAAAAGAACTTTAGATGCTAGAGACTAATATTTAAAAAGTTTTATTAATCAATAAATCATCAATATTTCTTTAATTTCTTGGATCACAAGTGATCTAGATCAGAAATACATCAAGAATCAGAACATACAAAGTCAATTGAGTTGGAAGAGGTTGATATGCAATATGTTTACAAAGGCCAACTATGCTGAGATTTTCCTCTTATCCTGAAAATACAGGAGAAAGCATTACTAGTCCTCGGTTTTAATTTAGAGTCAAAACCCATACATTTAGGATGCAGAAGGTTGCCTTTGAAAAATGAACCATTACATTCAGATGACTATCAATTATCCATTATATTGCAAAAATCTTAGAGGTAAACAACAATGCCTAAGCTTTTTGTTCCAAGTAAGATCATTCCTTCGGTTGTCTTGTTTAATTCTGCACCTAAAAAGAATTTTACAATTATCTCAAAACCCCAGAGAGACAGGATCAAAGTCCAACACTTCTGCTAAAAACAAAGCTAAACAGTTTGCAGTTTCTTCTCCACCATAGACAGTTAAGGAATTTACCCTTATAGCAATAAAAATAACACTGAATTACTCATTATGTATTGACTAGATCAGCAGACTAACTATTGTTGGTTCATAAGTTTTTTCCCTGAACCAAATTTTAAGAACACATAAAGCTACAAGCGTTTATTGTGTAAAGAACAGAAGAGTTAGACTAGGAACATCAACGTTTTAAAACAAGCAATGCTATTGAAAACTGAAACATGAAGAATCAAACAGCAACTCTACAAAATATATTGGTATAAAAGCATTTAGGACCATTTAGTAAAAACTCTAAAGGATCCACCGAATCAGAGGAAAATTATAATGCTAGAACTGTGACTCAAGTGGGTTGAGTATATAGTCATGTTGATGGGGAAGAAAGATGTGACAGCATGACATGATTAACTAGACTGACATTTACTAAATTATGATTGAGTATCACCGACCTCCATCCTACTCATAGGTCTTCTAGAGCGCAGTTGGGTGATAGCATCTTCTGTGCTTTGTGCCGCAACCTCTGTTATCCAAAACAAAACAAACCAAAAATGACAGTGAAAATCAGAACGTGTTAAAATGTTAAGCTAAACTGACAAATTAAAAGGAGGCACTTGGTTTAATTCTTGCCTGCACGTGATCCAATAAAGTTATGTCCATACTCTATGTCATGCACACTGTTCCAGTTACCCTTCACATGTAGCACAAAAAGGAAATCAGACCAACTTGTAGTTATGGTAAATGAAGCAATTTCCTTTTTCTGTGGGATAACCAGAAAGTTCCATCGAATAAACTTAAAAAATTATACAAATATTTTCTTTACCTTGTCAAAGAAGTCATGCATTGTGTGGACATATTGTTCTTCAGATGGAGGGTTCAGTACATTATGGAAAAAAATTGTAATTGAATCAAAATAGAATTGTGGACGAGGGGAGTTATGATCACCATCAAATTTGATAATGTTTTTATCTCCCTGCAAGTTGACATTTCTACCATGCATCAGAATCAAGAAGTTTATGCCTGCAACATGATTAAGAAGTTTATGTATACAACTCTCGATCCAACGTGCACACTGTCATCCTAATTAGCACAGGTGAATGCGGAATCACACAACCAATATTTATAAAATATAAACAGAAAACAACTATGGGCAGGTTCATTGGTATCAATACAGTTTATATAGTTAGGTATATATGTCCATTCAAGCTGAAGAATTAGACGAATAACATAGCAGACTATGTGACTGTGCTAAATGGATGCCAAGGAAAATATCATAGGCCTCCCAAGTAAATGAAGTCATGCAATGGAACAAAGACAACATAAGGTACTAGTGTTGCTCGATCACCAAAACTATTTGAGCTTCAAATTGACTCAAGTGAAAATATCTGTAAAAATCACATTTAAACCTGCAAGACTACTGTGGCATTCATGCAACAAAGTTACTGCCATAATGCAGATCACATGCACATATAGGAGAAACAAATGTGAGTTTCCAGCAAAAATTATTTGTCATGGTTGTAGTTTTCAGTTAATTCTTGCAGGAAGGATTGCTACCAAACTCGGCTCAGTCTCACAAAGCCGAGTCTCACAAAGCAAAATCCAACGTGAACTATCTCTGGTATTTGATGTAACAAATTTAGCTTCCAAAAAGTTCCACCCGTTGTTAATGTCACCCCATCAATATTTTATAAGTTCGGTCTCTCCAATTGTTCAAATACATAATTAGAGGCGGACATAAATGTAACAGTCGAAAGGGTTTATGGATGGATACCTACATGCCTCTAAATACTCTCTTTGAAAATAAAGATAAGCACTACCCTATTTCTCTGCACAGAATTTTATGCACAACTTAGATAAACATTTGATAAATAAGACAAATTAACAATAGACTGAAGTACAATTGCAATCAATATTATCATAACTGTTCCCCCTCCCTTCCTCTAACAATGAAATGACAGAAGGGTTCTATTTGAAAGTAAATTATCCGAACATTAGCTTCTTCCCATGCACAAGTTCTTTTTACAGAAAAATAGTTTTAAAATTCAGGATATAAAAGAATAAAGAACCACTAGCTAAAATGAATGACTAGCAAAACTGTGGAACGAGAGAAAAATGCAACAAGAGATTACAAGCTCCTTAATGTGCTTGCCAATTCTATTTTTAAAAAACATACACATTATTCTAAAGTAAGTTGTTAGTAATTGGTGATTTCATCCATGAAATTAAAAACCAAGTGTTAGCCAAAAGCGTTCACTAATGCCTTGTGTTTTCAGAATTACGCCCCTTGCAATCCCAATAATATTCTTGCCACTTGAAACACATGCTGAAGCTGCAGTTTCAAAATCCAACATCTCATGATGTTGTTTCGCCCCTTCTTCATTTGTTAACTTTCCTCGCTGCCATCACTCCCACCTACACCATCATTATTGCCACCACATCCACCCGTCACACTGCCACCCACTTGAAACACACATTAAAATTGTTGTTTCAAATAACTTATCATGATGTTGTTGTGCATCTTTTTTTGTTAACTTTCCTCATTGCCATCACTACAACCTCCACCATTATTATTGCTACTACCCCCATCAGTTACACTGCCAGCCCCAAGCCACTACAACGATTGCTACATGCATATCTTGTCGGCATGGCCCCTTTTGCAACCAGCACAACACCCCGCCCCTATCACAACCTCCCCTGCAACTCTTACGCTGATATGAAACTCTAGGTTTTGGTGGAAGAAATTTAGGGATTTGGGGGAAAGATATGATTTTTATAAACGAAACAGAAAATACAACATAACTTAGCTTCAATTCGAGAGGAGACCGTGCTCCTAGCTTTTGATTCGAGACAAAAGCCTAAAATCTCTCAAGATCTAAACTATTCAACTCATAAACTATTCTCTCTCTCTCTCTCAATATTCTTCTCAAATTTAACACGAAAACATAGCCCTAACCCCACATATATATAATGGACTGATTTGTCCACAATTATAAAAATTCCCCTGAATCCTAAAATTACAAATTTGCCCAAGACACCGCAATTCTAATATTACCCCGCCCCCAAGAAACCATCTTTTCCTTAAGGTGATGTCATGAACCTCGTGGGCACGCTACTCCAAATGGGTGTGCTCATCCCCTCATGCCTTGTCCTTCGCAGCTGCCAGGCCTTCTTCCTCCTTGACGATCAAAACCTGGAAAGCACAATCATGGCATTGATGTCCCGGCCCGAAACTCTCACCACATCGAAAGTATAAACCATTGATGTGCATGTCTAAAATTTCATTATGTGTGAGATGCTTAAACCAACTGTCTATTGAATGCTCGTGTCTCTTCTCCTAAACTGTCTGACCCTCTGCTGACTGGGACTTCTGGGTTTTCTCAGTAGCATGAGTATGAGATGTGGCACATGTTGGATCATGTGGATGGCAGACAAACTAGAATATAGGTTGAATAGGGTTGTCAACAAATAATAAATCTTTTTGCGTAATTGAAAATCCTTCTAATAGTTGTCTAAGTATCAAATTCGAGTTGTCTCAATTTGTACTTAATCAACGATTATTATGTGCTTGAATAAAATAAGAGTTGCAGCGGTGTTAAAAGATGCAATCGATAATAATAAAGTATGAGAGTTAGATATGAACACATCGCAAACACACAGCTTTTACCATGGTTTGGCACAAACTTGGTCTACGTCCAGTAACCGATCCACTAGCTCTCAACGAGAGCAACCTTACCTCAACACAACCAAAGAGGACTTCGTACAAGCACCTAGCTTTCTCTTACTAGGAATTTCCACAAACTCACATAGTTGCAACCAACTAGGAATTTCCAAACTTCCCTAGTACGTGGGAATTATGATAACCAAGTCTTCTTCAAAGACTTTATAACAAGTAAAGAATTTTACGTATAATGATTTTCTAAAAGCCAATAGTATACATGTGAATAAGTGGCTTAAGAAAATCGTTAATACTTTTAATCAAAATAATTGTTTATGAATTAAGTACACTTTGATCAAATGAGTTATCTTGAAAATTGATCTTCTAAAAGAAAACACTTGAGCTTTTAGAGATCAAAGATTAAGTTTTTTAATCTTTGAAAGAATATAAT
The DNA here is from genome assembly GCA_030789695.1 of Scilla litardierei. Classification (NCBI taxonomy): domain Eukaryota; kingdom Viridiplantae; phylum Streptophyta; class Magnoliopsida; order Asparagales; family Asparagaceae; genus Scilla; species Scilla litardierei. The sequence goes on from CM061132.1 coordinate 172,726,056, forward strand.
AATAAAAACACAAAGATTAAAAAAGAGACTTGTGTATGAATCTCAATAGAAGCGTTATGCTTTGGAGATCAAAAAACAAGTATCCAAAGGCTATAAACAAACTTAAACATAAACTCAGAAGATTTAGTAAGAAAGAATTAAATTAGTAGCTTTTAAAAAATTATGAAGAATAAATTAGAACTTTTAAGCACTTGAGCAAAAAGAGTTTTTCTTTTGATCTTAGAATTGTTTTTACAAAGACTCTGAAATCTCTACTATTTATAGAGTGAAAACCAGCTGAAAATCTGCTCAAAAAAATCAATTCCAACGGCTAGCATAAATCAAGGCAGATTGTCAAATCTGTCAACAGTTGACCATATAATTGGCTATTCTGGAAAATAGTCAGCTATTTCACCCAGATAGTCAGCTATTTCCGAGGATAGTCGACTATTATTTTAAGGACAATTTTTGCAAATATGCCAAATTAATAAATTAATTAGGAAAATCGACCTCATTTTTTTTAATTAGCAAAACCGACCTCTTTTGGTTTTGGGAGCCAAAAGAGGTCGGTCTGGGGTTGGGGCACGTGTGTGGCCTCGGCCGCACCTTCAGAGTGCGGCCGAGAGCCGCACCTTCAGAGTGTGGCCATGGGCCGCATCTTCAAAGTGCGGCCCTTGGCCGCACCTGACAGCTGCGGCCAAAGCCACAAAACCTCGCAGCAGCCCGCGATCTTGCGGGCTGCTGCAGACTTTCTCTCCTTCAACTCTCGGCCGCTCCTTCAAAGTACGGCGATTGAATTTTTTTTTGGGTAGTTATTCTGCTTTGTTTCAGGTTAATTCTACTCTCTATGTTATGTTATTGATTGTTTTTTGTGATTTTTGTTCAATATAGATTTCATTTTAGGGTTTTTGAGATAAATCTATATTTGGGGAAATTTTATAGGTTTTTTAAAAAAAATGGAGGAGGCAGGACCTATTACTAATGCGGTCTTGTATGATCAAGCACGTCATCGTTCTGCCGATGTAGTGCAAGGGCAGGTAAATAGAAAGAATTAATATGCAAAGTACGTAATTATTATTGAAAGGAAAATAATTAAGGTGTGAATTATATGTTTGCAGGCATCGATAGCAATTGTCGATCATGGACAGAAACATACAAAGTGGAGATTAGATCAGCGCGCGCGACCATATATTGAAGCGTCCAGATTACACCTATGTGCGCGCTTGCGTTGGGTACGGTTGGACCACGCATTGCTGACTGCTTTGGTTGAAAGATGGAGGCCAGAGACAAATACATTTCACATGCGTCAGGGAGAGATGACAATCACGTTACAGGACGTGGCAGTCATCACAGGCCTACCGATTGATGGAGAACCAATATATCAATGTGAAATGCGAGATGGCAGCTGGGGTGCATTGATGGAGAGACTACTTGGACAGGATACCCCACAAAGAAAAGCAGCCAAGGTAAAACTTAGTTGGTTGCGTGATACATTTACTGATTTGCCTGAGGATGCAGATGATGAGGACATTCAGCGGTATGCACGGGCATATCTGCTTCATATGATTGGAACCTTACTGGTTCCGGATCCAAGCAAAGGATCTATAAATCTCCGCTGGTTGACAAAGTTAGATGATTTTGAGGAGTCCGGTGGATAATCATGGGGAAGTGCGGTGCTTGCGCACTTGTATGCTGAGCTCAGCAAGGTGGCATTAAAGCAGACAAAGGCTTTATATGCATGCAGGTTATTATTGCAGGTATAATTTTTTCCGTTAGCTATAATAGTGATATATCTATATATATCTATATATTTCACATTCTGAGGAAAAATTCATATTACAGGTTGGAGCTGGGAGAGAATGTATGTAGGAAGACCAATGCTCCTGCAGGATGTATTTGCTGACACCGTTCCCTATGGGTTCAGGTGGAATACAGGAAAATCATTCATGGAAACTGCTCATGGAAACCTTGATACATACAGAGACCAATTTGACACATTAGAGAGTACGCAGGTGTGTACATGTAAATTTTATAACGTAGGTGATCAATTGATATATAATATAGTACACTGATATATTTGTGTACTTCATGCCTCATAGGTTACCTGGGAGCCTTATGTAGAGCGATTCGAGCAGCTGCCGGCGTTATGTCGTGAACATCCCGAGTTATGGCGAGCGAGGGTACCCATATTCTGCTGGGAAGCACGGGTTATGCATGCACCCGACCGTGTCATGCGGCAATTTGGTTTACGGCAACACATCCCATCTGCACTCCCAGTCTTGGCGGGGAAGCCAAGACCAGCGCAGCCAGCAGACGTGACTGTAATCAGGGATCCTCTTGCACATTGGATGGGTAGAGTAGATCACATTGTGAATGATGGGGATGTGGTATCGGTTGCTGCCTATATGGAGTGGTATTGGGGGATTACCAGGAGGTGGATTTTTCTGAGGCAGCAACCCCCGTTCGCACAAATGCCCCGAGGACCCATCGAGCGCCAACATGTAAGATGTTCAAGTTTAATTTTTATAGTATTTTTTATAACCAATATGCTTAGTACTTAATTTGTTTTACAGGTTGCCGGATATGTTTCATTGTACGATATGGCAGGGCAAGTATTGCAAACACAGGATCAGGGGTTGCTGCATACGATGAGGACCCATATCGATGATGTGCTACATCGTACACGCCATCTTCCAGAAGGTGTAGATACGAGCGAGCTGCGTCGTTTATATAGGATGGGTGAGGCCGGCACTTCTCAGCAGGAGCATACCAGAGATGATGACGCCGGCACTTCTCAGCAGGAGCATACCAGAGCAGATGACGCTGGCACCTCTCAGCAGGAGCAGACAGGCGTACATGAGTCCAGCACTTAGCAGCTGGACCAGCCCATAGCTTATGACAGCACGTGTCAGCAGCCCCCTCGCGGAGGTTATGACACCGACACTTGGACGCAGCACCCTCATGGAGGGTATGACCCCGGCACTTGGCAGCAGCCCCCTCCCATATCATTTGACGCCGGAGCTTGGCACCCGAGCATATGGGATGTTCCATCCGATTGGCAGCAGCAGCCTACCCAGGGTACATGGTATGACGGCAGCACTTGGCCACAACATTTGACACAGGCAGATTGGCAGCCTATCCAGGGTGGCACGTCACAGCCGCAGCAGACAGAATGGGATGACACATGCATTTCACAGCAGCATGTGGAAGAGGATGTTGGCCCGTCTCAGCCACCTCAGACACAAGGTGATGTTTACGGCGTGTCACAGGTTGACGTGTCACAGGCTGGCGAGGTGTCACAGGTTGGCGAGGTGTCTCAGGCTGGCGAGGTGTCACAGGCTGGTGAGGTGTCACAGGCTGGCGAGGTGTCTCAGCGTGTGGCAGGTTGGCGGGCTTTCCCAGTAGACAAAAAGGGAACGCATTCGGATAGGCCCTGGTATTCTCGTGTATTTAGTCGGCGCAAAGGGAGTCGTCGATGATATGTATCTTTAAAATGTGTTATGTATATTTGCTGGATTTCAGACATTTGATATGTAGTGTTTCTCAAATGAATTTGATATGTAGTGTTTCAGACATTTGTTATGTATGAATTTGATATGTAGTGTTTCCAAACACCCTTATTTATTCAACGAATTCATTCATACACCCAATATTTATACATCACATATACATACGAGAAAGGTTGTTTTCGGGCTTGATGGAGGTATTCTGTCAGCGGGTTGGGCTGCGCTCCAGAGGAGAATTTTCTCCTCCCGAACTCATCTACGCGCCCTTTTGCTGCTTCGGTGGCAGTTTGAGCGGCGGGATTTCTCCACAGATTACAGGAGGAAGACAGCGGCTCAAGCGGCCAACGAAGCGGCGAAAAGACCCGTAGATGAGATCATGAAGAGAAATTTCTCCACTGGAGCGGAGCCCAACCCAGTGACATAATACCTTCATCATTCCGTCAACAATCTTTCTCCATTTAGCGTGACCACATTATCCACGTCAAGCAAGCGCCATCACAGCAACAGTATCAGGGCAGCCACGTTTTGAAGTTGGCGGGAGTGTGATACGTATCACACTCCATACTCCATATCACATTCTGGCTGCTGGAAATTTATAGCAGCCAGAACCGCAGTTGTCAGGTGCGGCCTTGGGCCGCATCTTCAAGGTGCGGCCTTGGGCCGCACTTGACAAATGTGTCAAGTAGTCGACACCAGCTCCACCTCGGCCGCGGCTTCTGTTTGCTGTGTTTGTTTTTTTGCGACTGCTGTTTGTGTTTTTTGCGACGGCGGGATTTGTTCCGATCCAACTCAACTGCCCTCCGAAACCCTTTGCCATACAAGAACTTATCCGTGAAGATTCAACTCGCCTAATAGGTATTAAGAGTTTTTTGTTCATCTTTATGTTATACTTTAGGGAGTTAGGGATTTATAATGGTGTGTGTGCAGGTTGTTGAAAATGGCAAGTGATTCAATTTTTGTCATATGCTATTTTGCTGGTGAATTATATATTAATGAAAATCACGAACCACGGTATGTCGGATGGAAAGCTAAATCGATGAAGCTTATAAGTGGGTCGACCTATAACGACCTAGTAGATCGGATATACAATATCACGAAGATCTGTCGGGAAGAATATATGTTGAATCTGGTGTGCAACTGGCCAGTAATGGGAGGAAAGACTACCGCAGTTAAAATATCAGACGACGATGATATGGAGAATCTGTTTGATTTATCGCAAGATCATCGTGGAGTTGAAATATATGTGGGTCTTGATGCAATAAACACCGCCCAAGAAAATACGACAGGAGTAGGGTGTTCGCAATATCCGCAAGATGAAGCTAACATGAACACGTAAGTCTATATTTCAATCAAGTTTTGCGAATTGTAACTAAATTTTTTTGTATTCGTCGTAGCAACTAAAATTTTAAACCGTTCATATGTCAGTAACAGGTTAAATGAGGAAGCAGTGGGAATTGAACTTCAACACTCAACTTACATGGAAGGCCCTTTTGTACCTGAGTCGATGCCTGAAGATCCATACATACCTGACATCAACTCGGGCACTACAAATCACGCTGCCGAAATCCTCCAACACACGCGTATGTTGATTCTTCAATTCATATATTTCTTGTGGATATACATATGTTGGTCTAATTTATGCTTATCTTGTAGGTATTCATCACAAGGCCGCGGCGCGGCTTCATCTCAAGGCCGCGGCGCGTCTTCATCTCAAGGCCGTGGCAGATCCCGCACATGATGTAATGATGGATGTTACTCTACTGATACTGTTGTGTTAGGGCCATGATTGAAGTTTTAGGGCCATGTTTTTTTGTAAGTTTATTGAATTCGACATGATATGTATTTTGAAATTTAAACTACTATGGTTGATGAATTCATTGTTGTTTGATTTATGTGTTACTTGAGCTTGAATTCGATGTGATGTGTGTTTTGATTTATATGACCGTTCGGATATCCAAGTGATGTGTTCTGATATACTATTTGTGATACGCTATGGCTGTGAGAAGTATTAGTGTGAGAATAATTTGGGACACGTTTTGATTTTTATATGCATATGCTGGAGTGAATTAGGGTTGAATTATCGGGAGAGTATGAGAAGCAGCTGCTGAAATGGAGAAGAGCAGCAGCAGCTATTTGTATTTGCAAACATAGAGGAGCAAGCAGCAGCTGCTGCTGCAATTCGGCTCTGTAATTGTGTGGCCTTGGCCGCAGCTGTCAGGTGCGGCCAAGGGCCGCACTTTGAAGATGCGGCCCATGGCCGCACTCTGAAGGTGCGGCTCTCGGCCGCACTCTGAGGGTGCGGCCGAGGCCACACACGTGCCCCAGCCCCCAGACCGACCTCTTTTGGCTCCCAAAACCAAAAGAGGTCGGTTTTGCTAATTAAAAAAAATGAGGTCGATTTTCCTAATTAATTTATTAATTTGGCCTATTTGCAAAAATTGTCCTTATTTTAACAGAGAGTTGTATGCAAAACCATGACTGTCAATAGTCGGCTATCTGACTAGGATAGTCGGCTATTTTTGGATACATGAGCTTTTATACTTAAAAATACTTGAAAAATATTTTATAAGATTTATATTAAATTATTATACCAAGTAATATATTTCAAAATGATTTTTCCAAAAAATTTGTGTGTAAAAAATATACTATGGCTTTTACATTTCTAAGTAAATCATTTAGACACACATCTAGCTCTTGTTCTTCAATCTTTAACTTGAGTCGTTTCCTCTTGATCTTAAGTCTTCAAATGTTTTATAATTCTGAGCCTTCATATGCTTCAATTCATGGCTTGAAAGTAGACTTTTAATCATGGCTTCTAAGTCGTTCGATTTGCTTCACAATGCGCTTTATTCTACATGTCTATAAAATAATCTATATGCACTTGAAATAAACACATTAGTACACATATCACTTGTGCACATCAAAATCTACTGGGGTGGGTCTCAATATCTCAACCAATGCTTTAGGTCTCGGTTTCGGTCTGGGTATCGTTCTTCCCAAAATTTAGGTTTCGGTATCGGAATCGTCCGTTTCGACGGGTTCGGAAGCAAGTTTCGGTTTCGTCTGTATCGCTAGTTTCGGCAGTTTTGTTTCGGGTATTGGTTTCGGTTTCAGAGATAATTTAAATATGTATACACACAGTGATGGTTTCGGAGGTTCTTAAATCTAAACCTATTAAATACTTAACAAACTAAAATATTAATCATACACTATCAAATACAAAATACTAAATAGATAAACTAAATTTGAGTTCGTAATCATATCAAATACTAAATACCTAAAATTTGTTACTTAAATACTAAATATTAGATAAATGAATAGATCCTAAAGCTTGCATTGCACACCCACCATTTTACCTTGCGCATATACCACTTATTTACAAGTTAACCAAAAAAAATCTCTGGGCATTGCTTTGCGCACATACCACTTATTTATAGAGTTGCCACAAAATATCCGCTTGATATGCGCATCGACTGTTTTAATTTACGCACATACCACTTATTTACAAGTTTGCCTTTTTAAAGAACGCAACATCTCCTGAAAGGCGACTCGGGCCTCTCTCTCTCACTCTTACGCTAGATGGTCGAGACCGGTTCGACGAGGCAGGAGGCGGATTCGGCGAGATAGGAGGCGGGTTCGGGAGGCGACGACGCGATGAGGTTAGTTCAATTTTTTTCATCATATTTCTTGTCCTTTTTCTTCTTTTTCCAGTAATTTTTTCTTGGTTCTGCCTCTTCTTCGTCTAATTCTTCGTCATTTTCAAGCCAAAACCCGAGGGGTTTCTCCTCTCTTTTAACCGAGCTTTATATGCAACCTATTGATTTACGAATTTTTTTGGGTTTTAAAGAATTTTTATTTAATTACACATTTTTCTTCCTCCGTCTTCGACCGGTACTGAACGGTATCGGTCAGTTTCGGCAGGTATCGGCCGAAACTGACTGATACCGTTCAGTATCGGCCGATACTGAAACTAAACATTGGTTTTGGTATCGTCAACTGTCGATACCAATACGATACGATCGATACCTAATTGTATCGGCCGATACCTCAAACCCTGATCTCAAAACACCGTCATCGTCTCCTTAGCAGTCTGCTCCGTTATATATCTATCCTCGATTTGGACTAGCTCCATCGTCTCCATCAGCCCTCTTGGTCTCTATATACGGAACTATGCTCTGATGCTTGCATTCAGGATCTTCATGGAACTCCCTTCCAGTGTCGCCTCAGATTTTTCCCGCACTCAGCCCGAGAGTGTCTCGAAACTCTTCCTATAGTCTCTAACTGTGGCGTCCTGCCTGAGTGCAATGAGTTGCTGGTGTAAGTTTTCTCCTTGAGTGTCTCAAAACTTGTCCAACAAGCAGTCCATGAACTCCTCCCATGATCTCACAGGTTGGCACTGTTTAGTTCAATGGAACCAGGACAACGCCTTTCATTCCAAGCAAATGTCAACCGCCTGCAACTTCTCCCCCTCCATTAGGTGGTTTATCGCAAAGTATCTCTCAGCACGGTAAACCCACCCATACAGATCATCTCCTCAAAGACCGACATCTTCAGCTTTCGGACCCTGCTTTCAGGGCCGAATACCCTTTGTCATGCTCTTCACTTGGCTGCCCAAAAGGAAACTGCTAGAAGATATTCTGCTGTGTATCAAGATCTCCCCATAAGCCTCCCTCTGCTCCATCATTGTACCCCCAGTCGTCATTACCCCAATATGGATCTCCTCCATCCTCATCGAGTCCCTGGAATCCTCCCACATTGTAAATGTTTTCCCCGAAGGGACATCCACATAAAGTGGGTTGTCACCGTCTACCCTCGGGCCCTCCTCTGCTATCCCATGGGCTGTCACCCCTGTGTGGCCCTTCTGCAGCCCAGTCGTAGCCTCGTGGACCTTCTCCGCCGTCGTTGGTCCACTCAAAGTCTCCACCGCCCTCATTGAAACCTGAATGGAAGCCACCGTGATCATCAAGCCCACCTGAAGGTCAGTTGTGCGTGCCCGAAGTGCTGTCGTCGTGACCCAGGGGCCCTTTGTTTGTAACCTAAGACCTGCTGGCCCCTAAAAGGCCGCCCAAAGGTTGCGGGCCCATGTGCAGACTGCTCTGGGCTCGTAGGCCCCGAGGTGGCCTTAGGCGTCTCGCCCAAGGCTCGGGTGCATATGGGTGGTCACCCCACAGGACGCAAGGCCCAGGGCGATTCATCATGGCCTTGCCAGGCCCATGGCAGCCCACCCTAAGGTAGTAGGTTCCCGACAGGCCACCTAGAGGCCGTTGGCACCCTGGTGGATTGCCTAGGTGCCGTGGTGCCCTTAGCACTGTAATATGAGGTGAACGTCCCTGCCGCTTCTTCCTATGGGCTGTAAATCCCTAGATATGCTTCTGAGGGTTGTTCATCTTCTACGACGACTTTTCCTTTGCTATCAACCAAAAAGTTAGCTTTTGCCTCAGATCTGCGTCGCTCGGAGGTGGATCTTGCATAAAATAATTGACTTTCTCATTTTCCATCGCCAAAAGTTGTGCCTTTCGCTCTAGATCTGAAAATTTGTCGTCAAAGTCATCAACTTTTGTTGCCTCCTCGCACTGTGGATGACAGACAATCTCCAAGAGCTCCTTCATCTTGGAATCCATCGTAGAAAATCTTCCATCGAGGTCTTACATCTCACTTCCTAATCTTTGTTGTTGCTCCTTTAGAGTATCATCCACCTCGCTTCCAAATTTTTCTTTCAAAGCATCAACTTTTCTTGCCGCCATCGGATCAAAGAACTCTGATATCAATTTGATATGAAATTCTAGGATTTGTATAGAAGAAATTTAGGAATTTAGGAGAACGATATGATTTTTACAAATGAAAATGGAAAATCCGAGATAACTTGACCTCAATTCGAGAAGAGACCACTCTTCTAGCTTTTGATTCGAGATAAAAGCCTAAAATCTCCCAAGATCAAAGCTATTCTACTTTTAAACTCTTCTCTCTCAATATTCTTCTCAAATTCAACATTAGAACATAGCTCAAACCCCTCATATATATAATGGACTGATTTGTCCATTGTTACAAAAATGCCCCCTGAAGCCAAAAATTACAAGTTTGCTACCCACACCCCAATTCTAACATACAGCCACCACCATACTAAGCCAGCAATGACACCTCAGACCACCATGTTGTCACCATATCGCTTGCTACACATCGTCATCACCTCCCACACCATTACCCCAACACCCAGGCAGTCACAATCAGTAGGATAAAAAAGTACACCTTAGAGGAGGGATGAATAAGGTGATCGATAAATAAAAACGTGCACCACAAGCAGATAGAAAGACAGAAATCGCAGCCAATCACAGATAACACCAGAAGTATCCTAGTTCAGTCGAATCTCGACCCACTCTAGCAACCCTTAAAATCCACTATAAGAGCAATCCGGCTTAACACGCCTACATACACTTGGAACTCGTAAATCCCATGCTCCACACTCACAATCTCTATAAACGCACAAATCACATGCTCGACTGAACTAATCTACCTAATTGGACCCTGCCTCAATCTACAACTCGTGAATCGAGAATCCGGAACTACGCCACATTGCTCTCTAACAACCAAAAATAGTGTAAAAGAAACTATAAAGATTAAATCGTGATACACCACAAAAATATAAATAAATAAAATTCAAAGTGCTTAGTTTGTGGCATCGATGCGTCCTTGTCGATCTAACTCATAGACGGCTCTGCAATTATTTTGACTGTTTGTCAATGGTAAGTCTATATTTTAAAATAGGGCTTCTAGAACTTGCATGTCCTTTTTGTAATTTTTGGATTCTTCAGGACTTCTGCTGCAAAATTTAATCTCTGGAATCTGCTCTCATTCTCTGTGCATAGCAGTCGGCCGCATTGACTGCTTCGGATTCTGTTCAGCTGTCAACGGGCCGAAGGCTTGTCCAGTCGGATGCATGCAAATCTGTCGGTCTGTCGGTCTGTCGGCCTGTACATGTGTTGTCTCGTGTGCAGGGAATCAGTCATTGGTCTCTATGCATGTGTCAGCCGTTGCTTCGATGCGTGCGTCGGGTGACGTGGGAGAGAACTGTGCTTTGGAATCCGTGCTGTCGATCTGCGTGGTCACCGTGCGAAGGCTGATGTGGGTGATTCTCGTGCACAAACTGTTTGGTTGGACGTCTCAGCTTCTGTGCACGTGGAGAGAAAGCAGTTGTACTTGGTTTCATGTGTGTTGCTCAATCTTTTCCTCTCTCTCTCTCTCTTTCTTTGTGCTTCTCAATCATTTTCACTCCCCTTCTTTCTCAATCTTTTTCTCTATCCCTCGCTCTCTTAATCCTTTTTGTTGTGTTGTTCCTCTCTAAACTTTTTTGTGCGCCGATAAGATTTTGTGCTCTATTATGATTGTCTTCTCTCGCACTCAATTAATTACGGCTCTCTTTCTTTCAATTTGCGGCTCTCTTGTTTGTGCTCTCTGTCGTAATTTTTAGGCCGTCCTTAATTAATTTCTGTGCACTCAATCAAGTTGAACTCCTAAATGCACAAAAACTATTCTCCTCCATGCTTTAACTTTCTAAAATATTTTGACCATGGAGAAATTTCCAATTTATCCCTTTTGTTATCCAAATTATTTTGAACCTGAAATCACTTAACAAACATAACAAAATAGTTCATGAATGTTTATTATCATCAAACAAGAAATCCTAGACAGTTATTTCCAACAATCTCTTCCTTTTAATGACGACAAACCAAGAATTAAGATTTGATCAATTCGAGCTCAAAATCAAGTCATCGTGCTTTGTGTTTGTGAAGTGTGATCATGCATGTCAAATAGATGTAGTCAAATGCAAATAGCTCCTCCTATTGACATGCTCCCCTTATCGATAAACTCCATCTATCAAGATGAATCGTCATGATGAAGATCAAGATATCAAATCTTACCACTCTCCCCCTTTTGTAATCATCAAAAGAACACACAAGATAAAAATAGCATATGCCATATTGAAAATAAAACATTATTAAACAAGACATACGATTACATTAAGACAATCACGAATAATCGATTGATATCTAATAATTCATAACCATGATTAAAACATGTGCATGCTCATGTGATGATCAAAAGTTAAGGTCATGAGGAGAAGTAATCATGAAAGTCAACCGTTCAAACCAACTATCCAAACTTGTATGTACTTCTGCAAGAATTATATTTTCTTATCTCATGAGACATGAGTTCAAGATACTAATACACATACATTGACTAGAAGGAATCTTAGACGAGGGTTGACATTGCTTGACGGACATAACACCTGATACTAAAAGATATGAATCTATAGCATGTGTGAGATATTAGTGGGTCATATCATAGCCGTGGACCGCATCCATTTTACATACGAAGCTCTTTTCTTTTCATTTTCATAAGACACTTTGTTTTTTTTCCTCTTTTCTTTTTCAACATATTTTTATTTTCATGAGCTTTGTTTTCATTCAAGGCATGACACTACATATCTCTTCAAGTGACATACTTTGCAATTTGTTCATCCACATTTAACTATTTTCTAATATTCATGAAAACAAAACCATATGTGCCATAATAATCAATACCGTGAAAGTGTAAGGTAAAGATGTAGAAATCTAGTTATTCGTTATGGAACATGTTTAACCATACATAAAGTCAATCATGCAAACATAGTCAAAAAAATAATACTAGAATTCTATACATAATATAATTTTCATCCAAATTGACTTTTTCACAATGAACAAAAGAAAGATATCTATTAAGCTCAATTTTTATAATATTTTCACTTTTTCAATTTTTTTTCTTTTTCAATTTTCTACCACACCAAAAAAATCACACAGAATAAGAAATCACATCAAAAACAAAAAAAATCAAGAAAGTGAAAAAACACACAAAATATCCTATGAAAGTAAACAATAAGCTCAAATAAGAAACCATACCTTTGTGACACCATTTGACCAATGAACTTCATTAATTTCCTACATCAAAACCATAGTTCCTTATCCCTCCATTTTACCTACACGCAAGATATTATGTGTGACCTAGTAACCAATATAGGTCCACCAATGTTAGTAAAAGTGTCTTTAGGAACCCAAATTTGTTTAAACTTCTTATTCAGTTTCTATTCTAACAATGGTTAAAAGTATGTCCAATTTTACCACAACCAATGCGTCAAGGAAAGACACTTTTGCCTTTACCAAAAAGATTGTTCTCATATTCAATTTTTTCAAAACCTAGTCCCTTTTTATTGTTTGCAAAGACTTGATTATTAAAATTCATTTTCAATGACTTAACACTAATAGCAAACTTTTTCACGCATGTTTCTAGCTCTTGGACTTTAGATTTTAATAACAAACTCTCACTAACTAGCATAGAACAATGGGTTATAAAACTGTCATCTTTTTTCTTTGACCTTTTTAATACATCAAAATCTTTTTAAAGCTTTTCTATTTCGGTTTTTACGCCATGCACTTATTTTTCTAAAATCGAGCAATTTTCACAAGTCTTTTTAAGCAATTGTCTCTTTTCCATTTTTAATTTCTTGATTTTAGACTCTAACTTTTCTATCTCTTTAGTCAAAGCATCGCACAATCTAACGCTCCATAAGACAAGTCATATATCTCATCGCTTGAATTCTCACTGCTAGAATCCGTGTGTGTCATCACACAAAGTCCTGCTACATGGTTCTCATCATCTTCAATATCATCATCTCACGTAGTCACTAGAGATTTCTTATTTTCCTTTGTTTTCGCTTTCTTCAACAATAGACATTCAGGTTTAATATGCCCCTGCTTTCGGCAATTGTAGCAAATCACCTCATCCATCGATTCATCATCGTTAAAGGAAGACTTGTCTTTTTTCTTGTCATCCTTCAGTCGTGGGCAATTAGCTTTGATGTGACCGGATTTCTTACAATTATGACAACAATTATGACAGATAATTTCATTATTAGAATCATTAGATATATTCTTAGACATAGAATCATTGCGCTTATTTAAAAAAGTTGCCTTCCATGTCTAGTCTTCATATATTTCTTAAAACCTTTTACCACCAATCATATGTCATCGTTGCTGTCATGTGAAGCCTTCAATGCAGTGGACTTCTTCTTTTGATATGTGGCTTCTTTAGCTTCTCTTGCTTCTATTGCCTTAAGTTCAAGCTCATATGTCTTCAAGTTTCTGATGAGCTCCTCCATGCTATACTTACTAAGATCTTTAGATTCCTGGGTCACTGTAACTTTGGCCTCGAAGCTCTTCGGTAGTACTCACAAAATCTTCCTCAACAAAACCTTATTAGAATAGACTCTTCCAAGTACCATGAAGTTGTATATGAGGACGCTGAATCTCGTGTACATCTCCTTAATCGTCTCATCTTTCGCCATGCTGAAGCTCTCGTACTCATGTTTCAGTAAAGTAAAGCAAATTTCTTTCCCTTGTGATGTTCCTTCATGTGTAACCTTCAAATTATGTCAGATATTCTTAGCTGTAGACCAATGGAAAACACGATTACATTCAGTTTTATCCAAAACACAAATAAGAGTATTCATAACTTTAGTTTTCAAATATACAATTTCTTATCATTAGCGTCCCACTTGTCTCCATGCTTAACAGCCTCTGCTCCCTCTATGTTAAACGTATGAGGTGTGAAACCATATTCTACCATAACCCAAACATCGTAATCAACAAAACTTAGATAGACTTTCATGCGAGCCTTCCAATAGGCATACTCAGTTTCGTTGAATAATGATGGCCTAACTATAAACTTCTGTCCCTCAGCAAAAGCACCATTGAACTCACTCATGACTGTGCATATGCAATCTAACCACTAGGTCTAAAACTAGTCAACCTAGGCTCGGATACCACTTGTAAGATCGAAAAATACACCTTACAGGAGAATGAATAGGGTGATCGACAAATAAAAACGTGTAACACACAAGCAGATAAAAAGATAGAAATCACATCCAATCACATAGATAACACTAGATATACACTGGTTCGGTCGAACCTCGACCTACTCCAGCAACCCCAAAAATCCACTATAAAATCAATCAGTCTTAACACTCCTACAGACACTTGGAACTCGCAAATTCCATGCTCGACTGAACTAATCTACCTAGCTGGACTTTGCTTCAATCCACACACTGTGAATCGAGAATCCCATAATTATGCTCTGCAGCTCTCTAACAGCCAAAAATAGTGTAAAAGAAAATACAAGAATCAAATCGTGATAGACCATAAAAATATAAATAGATAAAGTTTAGAGTGGTCAGTTTGTGACGCCGATGCGTCCTTGTTGATCTGCTCGTAAACGACTCCGCAATGGTTCTGACCGTTCGTCAATCGGATGTCTATATTGCAAAATAAGGCTTCTTGAATTTGCATGGTTCTTTTTTAATGTTCTGATTCTTCAAAACTTCTGCTGCAAAATTTGATCTCTGGAATGTGCTCTCGTTCTATGTGCATGGCAGTCGGTCGCGTCAGACTGCTTCGGATTATGTGTAGCTATCGGCGGACTGTCGCCTTGTCCAGTCAGATGGGTGCAAAGCTGCCGGTCTATCAGCCCGAATGCATGTTGTCTCGTGTGCAGGGAATCGGACCTTGGTCTTTGTGCATGTGGATGCCGCTGCTTCAGTGCATGCGTCGGGTGACATGTGAGAGAACTATGCTTCGGAGTCCATGCCGTCCATCTGTGTGGTCAGCGTGTGAAGGCTGATGTGGGTGCTCGGTCTGCGATTCTTATGCACAAACTGTTTAGTCAGGCGTCTCGGCTCCTGTGCACGTGAAGAGAACATTGTTGTGCTTGGCTTCGTGTGTGTTGCTCAATGTTTTCCTCTCCCTCTTTCTTTGTGCTGATTAATCTTTCTCTCTCCTTGTTTTTCTCTCAATCTTTATTGATGTGTTGTTCTACTCTAAATTTTTTGTGCGCCAATGAGAATTTGTGCTCTACAATTATTTTCTTCTCTCCCATTTAATTAATTGCAGCTCTCTTTCTTTCAATTTGTGGCTCTTTTGTTTGTGCTCTCTGACTTAATTTTTTTTGCCACACTTAATTATTTTTCTGCACGATCCTTCAAGTTGAACTCAACAAAAACTCTTCTCCTCCATGCTTTGACTTTCTAGAATATTTTGACCATGGAGAAACTACCCATTTACCCCCTTTTGTTATCCAAACTCCTTTGAACCTGAAATCACCTAACAAACACATCAAAATAGTTAATGAATGTTTGTTATCATCAAACAAGAAATCCTACACCGTCGTTAAAAACACTATCATCACGATGATGGATGTTGCCACTATCACCCATCATTGCAACACCATATATCACATATTTCGAAACTAGATTTCGGTGCTTTCAAAGTCAAAGTTGCATTAGTATTCATGCAAACTTTGTGATTTGCATCAAATTGATGTGATGTGATTATAGAATCACACTCACCCTGTACATTTGAAAACCTTTTTGACTAATCCACTAGGTACGCTTGTATTAAATTTGAGAAATAAAAGAACGAAGAATGTACTAACTAAAAGAAGGGTGGGATAGCAATTCATGGCGTGTCTCATGCAATGTGGCATGGTGGTTTCCCCACCCCTAGAGGTGCTAATCAAGCTGAACAAGCCAAGCTTTATGTCGATCAAATTTGTTCAATTATTTAAACAACCTTAAAATTTTATTCCACCTTGGTTCACAAGGTTATCAAATGAGCTCGAGTCGAACATAGAGCTTTTCTAACATGTAGCAATCTTAACAAAGAATAAACTGATTTTAAGAATGCACGTCAAATATAATATAAATTATGACTAAAATTTTAAAAACTAGGCAATGAAAATTAGCATATTATCATTGTTGGCATATAAGTACTGTTGCGGGGTGGAACTCGCGTACAATGAATTTGTATTGAGGGGAACCAAGGGCACGGTGGTTATGATGATGAGAGGGTTTTGGTGGGCTATTTAACAAGTGATTAGTGGGGTGAGGAGGCTAAGCTTGCCGCCAGGGGAGTCCACAGGGCCAAATCTTGCCGGACGCGGCGGTGGAGGATCGGACGGCGGGAGCCGAGGGCGGATGCCGACCAAGGGGCGAGCTACCCTGCACAACGAGCAACTCGTCAGAAGGACCGGGTTGGGATCCAACCTTTAGCCCCCTCCGATGCCTAAGTCAGTAACTGAGCTTAAAGCGGGGGCTGGGCACGCAGGTCGGACTGAGGGTGTGTCGACCGTATGTGACGAGCTATCGGTGGGAGAACAAAGATATGGATGACCTTTGCTCTCGTGTGTGAGTAGTGGATTGAGAGAGAATTAGCCAACCCCTTCACCGTAAGAAGTGAGGGGGTATTTATACCTGATGGGAGATGACTAGGCGGGGCTAACCTGGCATGCTGACTCGACGCGCTGAGCTGGCTCGGCTGTCAGCGGAAACTTCGGACGAGGATGTCAGGAACATGAGTGTCTGCCCTGCTTTTGTCAGACGGCGCAACGGCCTGGGGCACTTTTGTCAGGGTGTCAGGGCCGAAAGCATTAAGTGTCAGGGGGCTCAGCGGCCAGGGGGTGCTTTGTCAGGTGGTCGGGCGGCGTTAGTGTCAGTCGTGTCCTTACACTAGGTTGTTTGTCGCGCGTGACGGACTAAAGGTCCGGCAATGCTATCCCGGCGGACGTTGTTCGTGGGGAACCGCCGGGTCGACCTGTTCAAGGCTTGTCCGGCCCGGTCGCGCCCCTTTTCGGTCGCGGGTCACGGACCGCTGGCCAGGAGGGATATGCACATGCCTCCGTCAGCATCCCGGGCGGCACTGTCTGGGCGTTCCCCGGACGCACTGCCCCTGGCGGGCCGAGCGACTGCTGTTGTTCGCCTCGACCGGGAGGGGGGAGTGCTGCGAGGCACGCCCATTCTTATGTAGCCTCGGACCTCCGGGACGGCGTTCCTTTCGCAAAGGGGTGATTCAATGTGGTATGTCAGCGGATCTAGGCGGGAGTTGGACTCCCACGATCTTTAGGTCGTAACAAGTACATATCTGCTAATTTTTTTTCTTGTATCCAAAAAATAGTAACTAGTTTAACTTCAGTAACAAAAAATTCTTATTTATGTACTATATACGTATATACTTATAATTTTTTATTTGCCATGCTAAATAACCACATGTATCAAATATTTTAATTCCATACCCAATCATCTATTTTAATTCTATACCCGATATATCCGAACAACCAGGCATTTTTAATATAAAGAAGGATAAAATCTATTGCCCTCTCAAAAGAAAAAAGTTTAAACTGTCCTTTGTTTGGATCAGTTGGAAAGCAAACTATCTTTATTGTTAGATAAAGAATCATATTTGGTCTGCTAATAAACAATGAAGTACAAGTCTTATGGGTTGAAGCTGTAAAGTTCTCTTTTGATATTTGAGCAATAAGCAACAAAATCCATATGCAGTATTCTTGAGGTTCCAATAGTGATGCTAAAATATACTAGAAAAAGCCACGTCTCCGACATGAAAAACATTGGCATACCTTCAGCTTTTCAAGAACATAAACTTAAGGTTTTGAACTTCTTTCTGCTCATCACAAATACCTTTCATGGAGCTGAGAGGTGCATCATTCGGTTTTTTTTAAAGAGTATTAGAATGGGAATAGAATATTGGATCGCATCATGTTTATTATTGGGTTTGGAGCTCGGGACTCAATATTCGTTTGCACCCCTATAGTATATAATATTAATCATAGTACAGTATTATAAATATTAATCATATTATAGTATCGTATAATATTAAATTATTAATCATATTATAGTATTGAATTCATCTAAAGTTGAAAAATTGGTTTAATTATTAAAAATCGAACAAGATAGATCAAAATAAACTCCAATATAATCCTAATTCTAACCAAGTGCTTGACAAGCTATACACTTTAATTCAAGCTTATTCAAGCATATACCAATCTTTATCAAGTCTAGTTCGAGCTTGAGCCAAGCCGAGCCAAGCATTGTGAAGTTCAGGCTTGTTCATTAATTTTAACCAACTTATATTCATGCTCAAGATTGGCCCACTTAGTTGTCAAACAAGTCCTAAGAGCAATCATGAGGCAATTTTTAGATTTAGGATAATTTTTAGAAATAATATCAATTTTCGACCCAAAAAAATTATTCTCAAAAATCGACCAAGTTTGGCCACGTCAGCGACGAGGAGCCGCAGATTGTACAATACCGCACTTGGCAAGTGCGGCCAAAAAAAGCTCTTCCACTGCCTTAGTGCTTTAGTTGGCATATTTTGGCATATTTTGGAAAGTATATTCCTCAGCATTTTGGCCGCACTTGCCAAGTGCGGCCAAAAATGCCGCACTTGCCAAGTGCGGTATTATCCACACTAGCCGCTGACGTGTCGAAACTTGGTCGATTTTTGAGAATAATATTTTTTGGTCGAAATTTGATATTATTTCTAAAAAATACCCTAAATCTAAAAATTACCCTTCTTTTTTTTTGTTTTGATGTGTTTTGCTTTCTTTTTTTATTTGTTCTTGTTAGGTGGGTGGGGTGCATTATTTTTATCTTATCTTATTTGGGGGCACTGTTACAATGGTTTTTTGTTGGGGGTTGCTACTGAATTGAGTAATTAATATTTAAATCTATTAACAAGCTAAACTCAATATAGAAATAAATAAATTGCACGAAATCTATTAAACTTATAAATAGTAATAGTTGACTTAATAGAATCTCCTTCTACGTGATTGTTCTGTCAATACCTAGTGAATAGTAGACCTGACATGGATTTCTTTATATGTGGTTGTTCCGTCAACTAAAAATATTCACATTGATAAGTACTTAGGCCAATCATCTAACTGGAGTGATATATTTTATTAAGAAAAGCTTACTATATGAATACAGAGTCTATTGCAATTATCAAACCATAATGTAAATCATGTGGTAACCGGATGGTAAAACTTTGACAAACGGAAATGAAAAGAAAACAACTCGCCAAATAAATATAGTTTAATGCAATTAACTGATCATCCATAAAATAAAAGTTCGCAGAATAAATAACTTTATTGTAGAAATAGAGAGCCAGAAAGAAGGCACCAAATGAACAAAGGAATGGCATGGAAACCTAAACTTGCGACATAAATTTCATATATGCAGGCTGAATGGTGTGAACGCAAAGGAAAAGAACCAGAAAGAAGGCAACAAATGAACAAATAATTGGCATGGGAATGTAAACTTACAACATAAGATTCATATATGCGGTCTGAATGGTGTGGACGTATAAAGTCATCCTCAGTTGCATGCCCGAACAGAACTGGAACGAAACTACACTTTGCTACCTATACACGAATTTATTCAAAATCACTAGAGAGTGTATCTACAAGAATAATAACAAGTCATCAAACTCCAATAATGCATCCCAAAATTGCGTGTTTTTGAATCACCAATTAATCTCAAGAATGTAGACTAAGCCAGTATAAACAAGAGGTAAAATATAACAAGAGGAAAAACAGTCACATCCATGCGCTAAGAATCAAAGTAAAAAAAGTTTTTAATACACTAAAATCAAGGGATAAGAAAAGACAGCACTGCTTGATAGGCAAATATATATTCCACCAACTAGGTCCACATTGAAGATCAAAACATCTAATTTCATTGATACTGACAGGATCATCCAAACTAAGTATAGGAACTAGAAAACAGTTTGATAGTTCACGGCCAATAATTCTCCGTTCAGTAGAAAATCCAAAGCTCAGAAGCATAAAAAGAAAACATTTTGATTATGAATGGGCTAGTACAATTTAACACAATTAAAACAAATAACTTCAATAAACCTCAAACGACATGCAAACTTCAACAATTCGTTCAAAGCTTTGCTTGAGAATTAATACACAAACATCAATTGCAAGAATATTATGATAACGACAAACATAAATGAGTCCATTGACTTTTTTAATAGAAGGAAACAACAAATATATAAAATTCCAAAGGTTCATAGAGATCTTTCAAAATGAAATATAACCTGAATTGTGTCCAAATCCATAATGTCGAAGTTTGCCTTCTTCCTAATAACCTTTCGCATGTGTTGAATTGCAAGCTTTACCTACAGGAGAGCAGTGATGTACATGTCAATGTATACATCTAGAAAGAGATTATAACAGTAGAAAAAGTCGTAGTGCGATCTAGCTCTTTTAACCATCATCTTTAAAGATATTCAGAAAAAAATATTGCAAAATGGACATTTTGATTTCTTGTTGTCTTCCCTTAAACTTGGGATCTGCACTCCCAGATTACTTGAGATTTGTCTGAATCGACTATATGACCTAATGACCCATGCCAATAAATATTAATAACAAAACAGATTGGCCAAATAGAGCACATAAGACATGAAAAGATAAGTAACTATCAACTATTAATAAATGTAAGTATGTACCCTAATCTAGTGCAAGTAGCTCCAGATTTAAGGCTCCAAGCCATTTGAATGCCAAATATGTTTAGCATTTGAATTGGGTTGACCTATGATGTTCCAACCATGGATTAGCGTACACTCCATAAGTCAACAGATAGATTTGAACCCAGTTGCTTAGTTTGTATAATAGCAACAACCACCCCTTAAAATCGGGCGGGGCCAGGGACGGGGGAGGTCATGAGCCCTGTTTCTCCATTTAGCTCTTTAAGATATATCCTAATATCTAGTTTTATAGAGGTCAAGCTAAGCTTTCTACTTGCCATCGGCTACCTCACAGGATCCTCCGACATTTAGCCTTCACCGAGAAGTGTATGCACAAAGAAATAGTGAATATCCAAAGGTTAGATAACGGTCAACCATCCGAACTCTAATTAAGGAGACACATTAAAGAATCAAACTCCATGAGCCAAAATTGACATGTTCGTAGTTCAGGTCTGAATTATGACATCTAACAATAGATACTTCTGTGCTGACACTTGTGAGATCCCTTGCAAGAAAACCCAACTTATGGATGCAACAAGCAAAAATTGCTAAACAAAACTGGCTTCTTTTAACATGTCCAGACTCCAGGACAAAACGCTTTCCTCTTCCATTTGAATAAGAACTGCAAATAGATAACCAGTCAATGAAAATGGGAAGTGATGCAGATACTGGAAACATCGGTGTTTGAGAAAGAGAGATAGAGGAACGGTATATGCTTTTGTCTCAGTACATGAGAGTCCTCTTTCAAGGAAAGCCAATTCACAACACCACTTCCAGATCGAGTTACATACGAATTAGAAATACTTCAAATAGAGTAAAGCGTTAAAGAAGAAAAATGATGCAGACAAATCCTCAAGCATTTAATGGATGAAGAGGAAAAATGATGCAGATGATGAAATTTTGCAAGAAGAAGGGAGCTTCAGGTATTTTGTTTCCATGTAGAACCCAACGACGCCTAGGTTGTCTTGAATTCAGCCCAAGCCCAGCGTTAGCTGATACTGGTTGTTGCACTTGGCTACAGATGTCCCAACCTGATCACAGATGCTGCATTTTATGTAGAATGCACCTAGTTTCCAGACTCCAAAATGGCATCTTATAGTTAGATATTGTGCAAATAATCCAAGAAGGATATTTTGGATAGCAATTAGGAAGTAACCTGACCAGTTGAGGAAAAAGTTGGAAAAGAAGGCTGCACACTGTAGGTCTGCTCTCCTCGTTTTCATGACTACAAGTCAAAATTGGCACTTATCAGTACCTTAATACTTTCAATCCACCCTCCCCTATTTTTACAGATGATCGGAATATCTACTGCTGATTTTAATCAAATTGGCACTGTTGATTTTAATCTTCTTATTCTAAAACTCTAAAGCATTTTTTTCACATCAAACTGGCACTTATTCTAAAACTCTAAATAGTCCAAATTGGCACTTATCAGTACCGTAATACCTACAATCCACCCTCCCCTATTTTTACAAATGATCAGATCAGAACTGTTCATTTTAAATCTTCTTATTCTAAAACTTTAAAGCGTTAAATATCAAGTGAACTCAAGAGGTTTTGCACATTCACCCATCCATCACAGATTTAACAATTTTGTAAGAATAAAACTTTTTACGACAGATGTATGAATGAGCAAAATCCCTTGGATTCACCCAATATTTGGTATTTTGAGGGTTTAAAATATGATGAAGAAAACAAACATTCTGATCGTCTAAAAAATATGTGAGTGTGAACTTTTCGAGGGTGAAATATGGGGTGTATCATCTATCATATATGTTTTCCATTATTCACACACACACACACATAATGCTATCAACGCTGAAAAATTCACCCATTGACCGCCATTTTCATTGTTTTTATTAAAAAATTTTAAAATGGATATATATATATATATATATAGTGATCTTCGGTTGCGAAAAATCCCGTGCGAAAGCCCGTGCGAAAACTTTTTTTTATTTTTTTTTTCAAAATTTTTTTTTTGATGTTTAATCCATACAATTATATACCCCAGGGAAAATAATGGGTGAACCCGTTGGGCATTAGAGCACCCATCCACCCGTTACAAATTTAACGGTCTCAAAACGTGCGAATTTGATGAAATGGCTTGATCGAAGGCCAAATGACATTATTTCTCAACCATTATTTTTTGAGGGGGGTATAACAACATATAATGAGGGTGGAAAAAAGAATTTTTGAAAAAAAAAATTTCAAAAAAAAGATAAAAACATTTTCGCACGGTGCGAAATGTTCTCATTTGAAAATTTTCCTATATATATATATATATATATATCATGTATGATCAACATACCAAAAATCACATGAATCCAAAACTATTTGCCCCTAGATTTGATATTACAAATTCAACCACTTTCTGAACAATAAAACTTTATGTAGCGAGTGAATCGAGAGAGAAATCCCCTTAAAGTTTGCCCAAATTTAATGTTTTGGGGTTTAAGAAAATGTACAATCTCGAAAAAAATTTCAAAAAAACCATGAGATATGAGTTTTTTCTATTAGAACAAAAAAAATTATGTATTGACAGCTCAATCTCGTTTTTAATATATCTATTATACAATTCATGAAGTTTGTCCTACATGACAGTTTTGTCCCACGTGGCAGTTTTGTCCCACGTGGCAGTTTTGTCCCAGTCATATTTTTGGTTGCTGACTGGGACGCCACGTGGGGGTTGGGTAGGGTTCTGGACTTGGGTTTGGGATGTGTTTTTGGTGGTTTTTTTGCGTTTTAGTTCATGTTTTCCCTCTTTTTTCCCCGACCATCATCTCTCTCACACCCACGCTTTTTTGCACTTTGGCGACCGCTTCTCTCCGCATTTGCGCCCGGGCGACGACTGCCTCTGTACCATCCGGACACAGGTTATGACTAGTTTGTATATAATAGATAGCATGTGACATATGAGCTAAAAGATCTTATATGCAACTTCTAAAACTTCACCATCACATATTTTTGGAACGATCGGAACCATTCATCCCAAAACACCAAATTTCAGGTGAACTCAAGATGTTTTGACGCACCATTACAAAAAATTCTATTCTTGTAGAATCGGTAAATTTGCGATCGATAAATGAGCATGTAAAACTCCTTGAGTGTACTTGATATTCAAAGTTTTGATGTTTTAGAATATGAAGATCAAAACAAACGGTTCTGATAATCTAAAAATACGATGGAGTTTTTGTAACAACCCTAACCCTTTCAAATGAATTTTCATGATATAAAATATTTTAAAATATTAATTTAATATCCAAATAATTATTTAATTTCTGATAAATTTTTTCTATTATATATATATATATATATATATATTTCTGAGCTCATCTTAGCCTCAATCCAATTAACCCTCTTTTAAACCTGCACCCGAAAATCCGACCTGACCCGTTTTCCTTAAATATTTACATCTCTCTCTCTTTTCTTTTCCTTTCTTTTTCTTCTCATGTTAAGCATCCCTCTCGTGCGAGCGAGAGGCAGACGGCCCTCGCGCGTAATGAGCTGATCACAGTGTTATCAATGACGAATGGCGGCCTAAGGAGGTGAGCCAAAAATCCGCCATAAACATATAGCGGATGAAATAGCGGCCTATGGCGGACGGCCAATGACGGACGACCTATGTGTGTATGTGTATGGTCTCTCTCTCTCTCTCTCTCTCTCTCTCTGTGTGTGTGTGTGTGTGTGTGAATGTGTGAGTGTGTGTAACTGTGTATGTGTGTGTATATGTGTGTGTGTGTGTGTATGTGGGTCTGTATGTGTGTGTATGCGTGTGTGTGATTGTGGCTGTGTGTGATTTTGTGTGTGTGTGCACGCGTGTGTATATGTAATTATGTATGTGTGTGTGTGATTGTGTGATTGTGTATGTGTGTGCACGCGTGTCTATACGTAATTATGTATGTGTGTGTGTGATTGTGTGATTGTGTATGTGTGTGATTGTGTCTATATGTATCTGTATGTATGTATGTGTACGTTCTCTCTCTATGTGTGTGTGCGTGTGTGTGTGCGTGTGTGCGTGTGTACCTGCATGCATGTGTCTGTATGTATCTGTATGTATGTATGTGTACGTCCTCTCTCTCTCTCTGTGTGCGTGTGTGCGTGTGTGTAAAAACTAAAAAACTGCAAAAACAAATAAAAACAACATAAATAATCAAAAATAATAATTGAACGTCCGTCATGTGCGCCATAAACCACCATATGGCGGGCGTTATGGCGGAAATAGCGGGTGCTATGGCGGAAATAGCGGACGGGGCCATATCATGCTGAAAAGCGGATGGCAAATGGCGATGAGCCCAAAAACCGCCAGGCCATTCCGCCATAGCGTCCACGGCGCCGCCATTTGATAACACTGGCTGATCGTGACCCATTGGTGCATAAACTACGACGGCCCATGACCTCTCTTCTTTGAATCTCTTGTAAGGCACATCTCCCTCTCTCCTCTCTAAATCTATAAATCCACAGATCCCTAACCCTAGAACCCATGATTGGTTCTCTCTCTTATGCTCGTCCATCTTCTTACTTTCCTTTGGCCATCCCCTCACTTCCCCTCACTTCGATCAAAGCAACAGAAATATCAACATCAGATGTGATCAATGGCAAGGCGGTGCAACCATCATCCGGTAATGGTCGACGATGGTTCTTCTTCCTTATTCTCATCAATGACAAATAGATTCATTGGTCTTTTTTACGGCGCTTGCTGTTGTTCGTTGGGGGGGCCTGCTCCTTGCCACTGTTCGTTGGGGTCCCTGCTCCTTGCCACTGTTCGTTGGGGATATACCCATGATGTTTTCTAGGGCTCTGCCCTTGCGCTATTTATTGGGGCTATATCTCCGCTCTACTTTGCTTTGGGCTCTGTTTTGTTGTAATCCCGCATCTAAGCTCTGCTTTGCTTACTATCTTTGGGATCCTATCCATGCTCTTCTTCGCTTAGGCTCAGCCCTTGTTGCCTGATTGGACTCTGCTCGTCACTGCTTGGGTGCTACTTTGTTTGAGCTCTACTTTACCGATATTTTACTTATGCTCTGCCCTTTTGAACCTACTTTAATTGGGTGCCTAAGACCACTGCATTGGCCCACCCTTTGTTGTTGATGGACTCTGCCTTTGGGACTAGTCGTTATTTTACATAGGCCTTACCCTTTTGGCCCATTATTTATGGGCTTTTGATAGAAATCAAATTCAAGATGGACTCTTTATTTTAAAAGATTATATAAAGTTAGAGTCCTTAGATTATTCTAATTAGCTAAGTCTTTTTGTTATTTTGAGAGTTTTAATTATTTGAGTCTTTTGTTAATTGAATTTGAGTTATTCCAGACATTCTAGTCTTATGAGGTATTAAGAGTCAAGTTGTAAGCATCTATAAAGCCACAAGCTTATTAGTTTTTCCATGAAAAAATCAATGAAAAATAGTTTTTGGTGTAAAATTTTAGTTTCTCCCATAAAATTAAAAAAATTTACTTTATGTGAGAGAGCTCGATTGCCTGGATGAGAGGTCCAAAGAATCTCCACGTGCGATGTTTGCGAGTCTGTGATCATCAGATTTTCGGGGTGTGATATCTGAAAAGTTATCAAATCCATAATCTACTTTTTTCCGAAATCCCACCACCACATCCATTCATGTCTCTCTACTGCGTCAAATTGGTATCCTAGCAAACCGGGTTTGCTTTTTTACTTTTTCTTCTCTTTTCCTCCATAAAAATTGTTTTAGTTAGATTCAAAAAAGAGATCAAACAAAAAAATCATCATAAAAAGAGGGTTAGAAAAACAAAATTTTTAGGAATAAAAAGGAGTCCTCGAAAAAGAAATAGAAAAAAGAATTTTTGAAAAGAAATTCAAAAGAAAGAAAAAAGAAAGAGGAAGAATAGACCACGAAAAAAACTTCAAACAAATCATAACTCACCTCGACCGCATCCCATGTCACCGATGTCGTGCAACCCCCACCATCACCACCCCTACGTAGCCATCAGACCCCCACGCCGTCGCCTCCAGATGCACATGCTTCCACTAGCGTACCCCAACATCGTTCCTCCAACGACGTCTTCGACAACCTGACGCCCTCTGAAACCCCCACACCTCCAACGACGCCATCCGCATCCGAGACCATTGCCTCGATGAAGAACTCCTGCTATGCAACTGCCCTAACCCTTTTCGAAACTCGCCGACGCCACCGACCACGACGACTAGGGCCGACGACCCCGCCATCAATCCACCAACCACATGTGATCCTACAGCACCACTTTGGTGGACGAAAAGCCGTTACAACTGTCAGAAAACATCGTCGGCACACCCGTGCCGACCTTGTTACAATGCCCCCAAAACTGCACCGAGCCGCTGAGCCGAGCCGAGCCGATCCCAAGCCGCTTGAGCCTTTGATCGAGCCGCTGAGCCTTTGACTAAGCCAAGTCGTTATCTGCAAAATACGGCTTACAAATTTTCAGGGATTTTTCGCCGTATTTTTAGCGTATTTTGGATGATTTTTCGAGTTTTTCGCATGAAATTTTTGGCCGTGATCGTTTAGATTAAGCTTTACAAGTTCAGACCATTCACGTTACAACAAAGCTGATTTACACTTCATGTAATCTTTAATCTGATCAAATCCTCAATTGTTAAATTCCAAAAATTCATCTAGTTGATTTTGTCCATATTAGTCGATATCATTGGTATTGGATATTTTTTCTACCTTGATTTGTGTGTCGCATTAGCATATTTTTTTAATACATCGGAAAACTGGTTAAAGGCGCGCACGCGTTCCGCATCCACCAAGGATCGAACCTTGGTGGCCTCACTGTCGCATTAGCATATTTAAGATTGCATACAGACATAGATTTGGACCTTAGGATTTTATTTTATTTACTTAATTAGTGCATGCATTTAGTTAGGTCTTGCATCTACATTTATATGATTGGTTAGCATTGCATGTTATTGCATAATGGCTAAACCTTAAAATCAGACATAGATAATAATGCATTTCAAAGGCTAGAAGGTCAACTTCAAAAAAAATATTTTGAGCTAAAACCCGACATAAATCGAACAGGAGATCGCCTAGAAGCAATAAAAAATAAACTGACCAAAGAACACAATTTTGAGAAAGACGCACAACACTTTTGATGAAGAACCTAGGATGATCAAGAACGAGAATAATCGAAATAATATGAGACAAGAGAATATTGAGGATAACTTTGGACGACATAATATTGCATGATGGATTGAGGCAGATGCTCTCAATTTTGATGGAACTTATAATCATCGGATCTTTTTAGATTGGTTAGCATATATGGAGCATTTTGTTTAAGTGGTACCAGTTATCAAACGAGCGGAAGGTCTAATTTGATAAGATAAAAATGATATGGTCTGCTAAAATTTTCTGAACATCAATAAAGAGACAACGAGAGTGAGCATCTAAGACCTAGCCGGAATTGGATTGAGATGAAGATCAAGCTCAAAGAAAAATATTTGCCTCCTATCTATATAGATCACCTATTAGAAAAACTAAACGGCCTACGTCAAGAGAGTATAGATGTTGAGGAATATATAACTAAGTTCAATGGTCTATTTGTTAAAAGGGAGCTACAAGAAGACCCAAAATATACCCTTGCTAGGTTTCGTTCTAAATTGAGAGCGGATGTTAGGCGCGAGATGCTTCCCCACAATGAAGACAATATACAAGTATTTAATCTAGCCTAAAATTTGAAAACCATGACAGCCCTAAAGATAAGAAACCTACTTTTAAAATCGTGAATCAATTTAAGTGGCCTAGTGACAATATGGCTAAATCAGAAACGAATACCGCTAAAGAAATGAATGAAAAGGCTAAACTTGGAGAATGACCACAACAAAAACCTAAAGAGAAGCAATGTTTTAAATGCCATGGCTTTGCACACATCATACAAGTTCTTGACGAGCTTTATTGAGTAATAATCCTGATATAACTAAATCGAGCATTTCACGGAACCTTGAGGAGATGGAGTACATTGAGTTTGTCATCCTAGATTCTTCACATCCCAAGATAATTCTATATGCTTTCACCTGTTTTGCTATTTGGAAGAATTTTACAGAAGATATTCATCTACAGATCTACATCCTATTGTACTTCAAAGTTCATAGACGCATCTTCTCCAGCTACAAAGAACTATTGAATTCTTCTCGGTTATGCTATGCTTATCGTCATTCACCAGGTGTTGAAGTTTTTAAGCCGAGGGGAATGACAGAGATTAAATTTTCAGTTATTTTAAAAGATTTTATGGAGTTTGAGTTCTTGGAGAATTCTAATTAGTTGAGTCTTTTTATTATTTTGAGAGTTTTAGTTATTTGAGTCTTTTATTAATTGAATTTGAGTTATTCTAAAAATTCTAGTCCTATTAGGTTTTAAGAGCCAAGTTGTAAGCCTATATAAATGCCACAAAGTTATTAGTTTTTTCATTAATAAATCAATGAAGAATAGTTTTTGGTGTAAACTTTTAGTTTCTCCACAAAATTAAATCCTTTGCATCGGTGTGCGAGAGTGGGCTTGATTGCCTGAGCTATCAAATCCATAATCTACGTCTTCCCCGAATCCATTACAATATCACTTCCCACATCCGTTCTACATCAACTTTGTTATGTCCCAAGGTGATGCTAGTACTGACCCTAATGAATCGGGTCAGTTTCTTTACCCTTTGAGGCTTGGTTGACTATTTATTTGGTTGAATATCATGATGATCCTACTTGGGTTCTAATTTTGTTACACCATGAGCTGATATTGAAAATTATACCATATGATTCGATGATGTTTATCTAAGAAAACATGCACGATAATCATATTGAAACTGAATATTTAAAATGTAAGTTTATGGGATATACAAGAGAATGTGCATAGATGTTATACCTTTAAAACTAATCACTTCAGCTAAATCCTCTATCATATTTTGGGCCATGTTAGAATTATATTATTGGTGGTATGGATGCATTGATCAGTTCAGTTATATTTAATTGATGACGATATCATTTTCAAATTGATATTGGAATTATGGTTCCATCCTTTAAGCATAGACCTAAATCGTGATAATAAAGATTGACACATGAGTGTGCCCTCTTGAGGCAATACATTGAGATTTCATCTTTCGATATATGATATACATAATGTATTCCCACAAAATAAACTATTGAAACCATGAGTACCAACACATGATTACATCTCTGTAATTATATGTGAGTACATTTACTTCCATACATATGATTACTCATACTACTCAGTTACCGTCTTTGATATGATATTGACTTATATAATGTTGCACTTGATACTATTTATTATACATGTTTACTATTAGGACGATTTTTTCATTAAGTCTAAAATTTAAAAAATATTTAAAAAAACGACCAACTAAAAAACTAATTACAAAAACCGACCAAGTTTGGTCCAGCTCAACGCGCGCGCGTGTGGGAGGCAGTTTTATACTTGGCCGTGGTTTGAAACCGCGGCCAAAACGCAATTTGGCCGCGGTTTGAAACCGCGGCCAAAACGCAATTTGGCCGTGGTTTCAAACCGCGGCCAAACCACATAATAGAGGCTCATGCATCACAAGTTGCTAGCCATGCTCTATGCATTTTGGCAGCGGTTTGAAACCACGGCCAAATTGCGTTTTGGCCGCGGTTTCAAACCACGGCCAAATTGCATTTTGACCGTGGTTTCAAACCGCGGCAAGGCATAAAGCTACTCTCGCACGCGCGCGTCCTGAGCTGGACCAAACTTGGTCGGTTTTGAGAAATAGTTTTTAAGTTGGTCGTTTTTTAAAATATTTTTTTAAAATAAGCCTAAATGGAAAAATTGTCCTTACTATTATACTAAATCACTGCTCACATCCACTATACATGACATGGCACCCATTACACTTGATTACATGCTCATGATACCGTAACTGATATTGTTCTTCATTTCATTACTGTATTTGATCACATGATAATTTACCAGTTATCTTACTAAACATGGCATCTAGAATAGAACACAGAAAACTTATTGTCTTAGGTGCACGAGCAACAAGGGACCTTACTGTATATGTGTTATCTGCTTCCATTATTGAATGTGGTAATATTATAAGGTAATATTATAATATCTGTATTTTTCACTTCCAGCAATGGAAGTAGAGTTTACTACTGTATTAGTATCTTCACTCTTCCAAACTGGGAGCGGGTTATATATTATTGGCACCTTCGGGTGTGCAACCATAGGGCCAGTGTTTTCTGCTTATACCTGAGTTGCATATCGTACCATCAGATATGAACTCATAACTAGCTTAGTGACTCTCATAACTAGCTTAGTGACACTGCATTATCATTGTTGTTGTCATTAATTACATGATGATTATTGTGTATATCTGTTTATGCTTGTGCTTGTATCGATACTATCATGCTATGTTATAAATGCGCATTTACTTGTGATGTAATTCATCTTGTATTTAGTGTTATTTAATCTAGGCACATATGTAAGCAGCATATCTTATTGATGAATATTTTCTGTTTGTTTCTTTGGAGAATATTCACCAGGATTTCCTTTAGAATCTTCCAACAAGCTTAGACTCATTTCCATAACCGCTTACCTTGCATTTCCGTAAGCCTCCTTCACTAGCTCTTAAATTTCACGTTTGATTATATTTCATATCATATCAGTTGCTTGATGATTCTCTATCTATAGACTCTCCCTTCTATTGACATATCTATCAACCATAGAAATGTGTATGCTAACTTACTGTTGCATATTATTAGTTAGAAGTAGATAAACCTATTATTATAAAATAGACGCATTAATATTTAGGTTGAAAAGAAAAAATTCTTACTAAGCCTAAATATGTGTGGGCTTATCATCTTCTGTTTTCAGTATCATTTTGGAAAGCGGGACATGATAGTTTTAAAGGTTGCATATGACGCTTAACTTTATCTCATATGATACCAAATATTCTCATACATACATACATATATATATATATACATACATACATATATATATATATATAGGAAAAAGGGGATCTAGGGTGCCTCCTTAGATGAAAATCTAAGGAGACGCCCCCATTTCCCTCATCTCCTACAATTTTTTTTGTAAATTTTTTTCATGGGGTTGTTGTTCACATCATGGATGATCAACATACCAAATTTCAAGGGATTCAAATACTTTTTGAGCCACCATCTACCCCTTACAATTTCAATCATCCATGAGTTGAACAATAAACCCATGAAAAAAAATTTCAAAAAAAATGTGTGAGATGGAGGGAAATGGAGGCGCCTCCTTAGATTGAATCTAAGGAGGCACCTTAAGATCCATTTACCCATATATATATAGTAATGTTGATATCAACTAGCTAGGAAGAAATTTCTTTCTTGGCTAGCTCACATAGCACATCACCTCTTTTTCTACGATCGGTTCCATTTATATTGATCTTTATGTTATAAAATTCTAAAATATCAATTTTCAAGTAAACCCTAGGGGTTTTACTTATTCATCTTACTAATAAAAAATTTTGTTACTGTGAAACCGTTAAACTTATGATGTGAGAATGACCTAGCAAAATTCATTGGATTCACTTGAAAATTGATTGTTTGAAATTTTAGAACATTAAAATCAAAATGAACGGATCGGAAGAAAAAAAAGTTAAGGGTGTGGGTTTTACCTAGTCTATGAAAAAAATTTCTCATTGGCTAGCTAATGCATATTTTTCACATACATATAATCATGGTAGTATTATATGCTAAAAAGAGAATAAAAAATCTGCAAGGCAAATGGAGACAAAAGTAGATGACAGTGGTACCAAAACTACCATATTATTGCGTAATGCAGATAAATGAAAAGAAGAAAGAAAGAAAACAGTAATGTATGGAAATAAGATCCTTGTGTAAATAAATGACTGTTAAAGTGATATCTACCAATTCTGCTTACGGTGAATTTTGGTAACGGGTATTTGTAGGTATCCACAAGTTCCATCATCAAATCAACCAAATTAGAAAATGGGCTATCAAGAACCATTCCGGCAATGGACGGATCTTCAGCTCCATACATCAAGCTGTGAGAAACAAGTGAAGAGGTTCAATAGTAATCCAGGTATGTAAAAAAATTTAGTATTAGCACATGGCGTTTGCTAAATCATGAGTAACAGAGGTCAGATTAGCACAGATTCTACAGACACACAACTTATATGTACACGAACTTGAAGAATTAAATAAGAAAATCAAAGTCAACCAAATAAAACTTAGCGACACATAAAGCAACATTTCATCTATGAATATCACCATCATTGCGTCATTTTCCAATCCCGATCGGGTCACCGAGAAGACGGATCAGAGATTAAAAAAAGTTCCCCGTAGTACGTGAACAAGTAATAAAACCCTTTCTTCGGACTGATCGCATCCATTTATAGCTATTTCCTGTTACTGTGGCCTAGAGAGGGCCTTACCATAAACAGGCAATCCAACCTTCTTCGCCCTTGCAATCAAGAAGCAAGCTCCGAACTTCCCTTGGAAGAGAGAGGTCTAGATAGAGACTAAGATCCTCTAATATTTTAACTAGGTAAATGTGTTGGTCTCAAACTTCAATACATAAATACATGATGCATCTTTACAACAGTAATCAGCATATTGGAAAAAGTAGAAGCCGGGACATGATGCAGCATACTATAATGAATGCTAACACTCCAAATGATCTAAAAATAATTCTGCAATGATGAACATACACTTTCTAAACAGCCAAACTTATCAAAATGAATGTTAAAATTTTAAGCATTTTGTAATTTCAGTCAACACTAAAAAGTCATAAGCACATGTGAAATATTTGGATATCAGAAAACAATAGGATAAACATGAAACTAAACAATAACACACAACCAATTACACAAGTAATATTGCAGTAGAAAGAAACCATAATCAATCATTCTACAGAAAAATTAACAGTAGGAGAAGGTATTGTTAGGACTACATCATCCTGGTGAGTAATGAAGGTTTTGGCTTTGAGAATCAACCCCCAGATAATGGAAATCAACATACAACATGGATAAGTGTTTAAAATGATTAGGTGGTTCTAGGCACCTAGAGTGGCACCTAGCACCGGGTTCATCAACCATTCCCAATGCATAAGTGACCACTTTATATGATATTAATGGGGACAAGGAGGGCTTGGGCCAAAGCCATGAAACTGATTGTGGATCCCCATGGATAAGCATAAGTTTCAACAAAGAGGAAGAAAAGACAGAAATAAGGGAAGAGATAAGAATGCTCACATAATGAGATTGGGCGTCACAGTTGTTCAAAGAGAACAGGGTAATGATACTTTGATATGTTTTTCTAGGGTTTAAATAATAACAATCAGATTTCTATCAGAATAGAAAAGAGAACAAAGATAAAGTTGGTTTCTTGCGAGAGGAAACCGCTCTCATAGGCCACCGATTCGCGGGGATGGCCGCACTCTCCATAAAAAGGGATCAAACCAACCTCACAAGTTTCTCACAAAATTCCACCTAAAAACCCCTAATCTCCCTAAGCCCCATATAATTACTAATCAGATTTTTAGCAAAATTACAAACATGTCCCTGGACCCCAAAATTACAGAAATACCACTGATGCCCCCAAAATTACAGAAATACCACGGTATGCGATCTCATCATCACTCCATCCTTAAATAACCACATTGTCCTTAAGGTAGTGTCATGAACTTCATGGTTATGTCACTCCAAGTGGATATGCTCGTCTCCATCTGGCTCATCATCATCGCATGCTATCAATAACTGAAGAGTGTGGTCGCGATAGCAATGCCCTCAGATAAACTTTTCATCACAGCTAAAACATAATACATTCGTCAGTTTGTCCATCATCTCATCATCTGTCATGCGCTTGAATTGTCCTTCTAATCATGGCTCACTATTTTTTTCTTTACCAGGCTGATCTCCCCTGTCGACGCCTTATGTCTCCCTGCCAATTCCTGGCTGCGAAAAATAGATCCGCTTCAGTCCCCCCAGATCTCCGCTCCTCAGCGAACCGATCCTCTATCGTTTGGCTCAGCTCCATCGTTTCCAGCAACCCTATAAGCCTCTAAAGCGGAGCTCAGCGCAGATGTTCACCTTGAGCCCCTTCATGAATCTCACATCCAACGTCTTCTCAGGTATCCCCCTCACCCGTCCTAAGAACGACTCAAACTTCTCCATGTACTCCTTGACTGTCCCATCCTGTCGAAGTGCCAGCAGCTACTCCCGTATGTTCCCTTCCTGTGTGTACTTAAACATGTTCTACCAAGCAGTCCTTAGGCTCCTCCCATGAACAGATACGACGTCGCTGCTCTCACCACTGAAACCAAGAGAGTGTCGTCCCTTCAAAGCATATGCCAGCCGCCTCCAACTTCTCCCTCTCAGACATGCATGTCACTGCAAAAAATCTCTCAGTCCGATAGATTTAACCATAATGATCTTTCCTCTCAAATAGTGACATCTTCAGCTTACTCACCATGACATCAACCCCAAGACTCCATTGGTCCACTCACCTTTCGGCATGTCCATAGTAGAGTGGATGATAATTGTCATGTCACATCTTCCTAGTCGCTCATGACCCCTCAATGGGTCACCGCCTCCGTCACCATCACCACCCCAGTCAATATCGTCTCAAACTAAGTCATTACATTCCTCCTCATAGCCTGGGTCCTTGTCATAATTATCACTAAACTCCTCTAAGCCGAAAATGGTCATCGTCGTCTCTCTGTAGAAAACCAAGGGCCATGGGGCCCCTGAAGTTCTTCCAACTCAACATCAGGCCCCTGGAGGGGCTCCAAGTGGTTGTCGGGTCCTCGACGGACTGCCAAGGGGCCGCGGGCCCCCTCGGCACTGTAGGGACCCGACGAGCACCTGGCAGGCCGCCAAGGGACCACGGGGCCACCAGGGGGCCGTGGAAGACATGAGGCCCCCTGCAGCCCTGCAGGGGCTCGACGAGCCCTGGCGGGTCACCTGGGGGACACGGGGTCCCATGTGGCCCTACATAGGCGTAACAAAGCCCTGGCGGGCCGCCATAGATCCGTGAGGCCCTCACAGCCCTGCAGGGGCTCGACGAGCCCCTGGTGGGCCGCCAAGGAGCTGCAGGGCTTAAGGCGGCCCTGCCGGGCCCCCAACCCTAGGTAAGGCTTCCAAGGGACAGCTGCCCCCTCGTCGTTTTGTGTAGCTTTCTCAAAGTCTTGATCCGCATCAAATATGGGTCCTTCGACAAATTCCTAGACTTTTTCCTTCCTTTTCTCCAAAGTTTTCACCTTTCGCTCTTGATCTTCATCATGGCCTCATCTGCCTTCCAGATCTGATTTCACCAGATAGCCTTTCGTCATTAGGGTTTTCAAGGTCATCTTCAACCAGGATTCCATGAAAGATTGTAGTCGAGAAAAGATCCTCTCCTCCATTGATGTCATCTCCTCCTCCATCGCTTGATGATATGCTCCTTTAGGATTTCTACTTCGCTCCCCAATTTCTCCTCCAAGGCATCAACTTTGCTCGTCGTCATCAAGATTGAACCGCTTTTAAGGAATAAAAATTAGGTATTTATAAATATAGAAACGAGAATAAAGATAAAGCCGGTTTCTTTCGAGAGGAAACCGCTCTCCAAAACCACCGATTCACGAGGAAGGTCGCACTCTTCACAAAAGAGGGATCAAATCAATCTCTCACAAGTTTCTCACAAAATTCAACCTAAAATCCCTCATCTCCAAAAGCCCCATATAAGTACTAATAAGATTTTCAGCAAAATTACAAAAACTACCCTAGACCCCAAAATAACGAAAATGACACTGATGCCCCAAAAATTATAGAAACGACACAAGACAATGGATGTGATCTCATGAAAAATACATATTATATAAAAACTTCCTCCACAGTCCGCCCTTTTTCTTTTGTTTTTTGGGTTTCTTTAAGGCGTGTTTGTGCAATGTAGCGTAGTTTTTATTAACTTTGTTATTGTGGTTTTCATTTTTATTTTATTAAATTTATTTTGTCTATAAGGGGATCGGGAGAACCCAAGCAATAATGAATCAAGAAATTAAACATATATCACTGTATATGGGCCATATCCAACAATATTTAGACGACATCTTCAATGAATGCAAATTGCTAAAAAAGGTATTTTGATTTAATGTCACAAAAATGAGTCCTCTAGCAACTGGTCTACAAATTTAGAATCAGCCTACTAATGGTGCAAGCTGCATTTTTTGCAAGAATATGTGACCTAACCGTTCTAATGATTGACCGGGATGATAAATTATCATTAATCTGAAACCCCATAATAACATGGAACAAGATTAGATGAAGAAAATTGAAAGGTGAGCATATGATGGGCTATGTAATAAAGTAAAATGAAGGTTGGAAAGGAAAGGGTGTAGAAAGAGAAGGGGAATGAACCATTTCTGGGGGTAAAGAATCAGGCATCGAAAGGGAATGAAAAATCAGCAGCTTTTGTTTTAGGGAAGGATTGACACGCAACCACTGAAAAGGTGGGGGACGGGCTCACTTCTACTTTCAAAATGAGCCATTATAGGGGTGCTAACGGGAGAGCATTATGGTCAAAATGTGCAAAAACCACATCCACTTCTGCCCCTTCAGTGTATTTCAGTATTGTGGTAGGGGATAAACATTACAGTTGAGTTTTGATAATTTTATTCTAAAAGAAAGGCCAAGTGTTACTATTGTAACTATCATGTGTATTTCAAACATATGGAGTAGCAGCTTGATTAGTATGAGATACGTGTATGTTGTGAGGTAAGATCCGCGTACAATGAATTTGTTTAGAGAGGAACCAAGGGCACGGTGGTTATAGGTTGGATGAGGATTGGGTAGGTCGTTTATAGGTAGTGATGGGTTAGTGAGGCTAGGCACTCTTCGGTGGACGATCTCTGGATCGATCCTGGAAGTCTGCCGCTAGTTCGCTGCTCAACACGAGTAGATCACCGGACACACATTGCTTAAAAGGAAACAATCTGCGTACTGAGCAGCTCGTCAGAAAGGCCGGTTGTTCCAACCCTTAGCCTCTCCAATGCCTAAGTTAGTATTAGGGCTTAAAAGTGGGGGCTAGACACGTAGGTCGAGCTAAGAGTGGATCGACCTAGCGTGGCGAGCTATAGTGGAAGAACAAAGATGTGGATGACCTTTGCTCTTGTGTGTATTTAAGAGTTTGAGAATCAATTTACCAACTCCTCTCTCGTAGGAGATCGAGGGGTATTTACAGCCGATGGAGACGGTTAGGTAGGGCTGACCTGTCATGCTGAGTTGGCGAGCCAGACAACGGAAGCTTCGACCAAGGATGTCAGAGCTATGCGTGTCAGCCTTACCTTTGTCAGACGGCAGAAGGGCCTGGGGTGTTTTGTCAAAATGTCAGAGTCGAAAGCACCAAACAGTCAGACGACGCAGCGGCCAGTGGATGCTTTGTCAGGTTGTCGAGCGGCGGAAGTGTCAGTTGCTCTCTCGTACAAGGGTGTTTGTCGCGTTCGATGGGCCGAAGGATCATCGAGGTGCGTCCGAGGAGCTGTGCCGCACATGGATCATTTGGTCGACCTTGTAGGTGACAGGCGAGCTTACTGTGTGCCTAGCGGTCTTGGAGGGAAGCAGACGACCAAAGGACGAGGAGCGAGGTGAGATGCGCCCTTCCGCTAGTCGAAGCAGACGTCAGGGACGATGGACGGTGAGCGCACTAAAGGGGAGCAGCGGCCAAAAGGCGAGGTTGGGGTGGATGGCGCCCTTCCACTAGTCGAGGTGGACATCGCGAAGTAGGGACGAGCTTACTGTGCGCCTGGCAAGATTAGATGGAAAGTCAGACTATCACGATCTTTAGGTCGTAACAATTGTCCATGTCATTCGAGCTTGAGGCAGAAGCCCGCCCTAGTTCGGATGACGCATCATCTCTCCATCTGCTTGGAAGAGACGGGGCTGTTTTCGTTCTGACCTTAGAAATGGCGGCAGTTACTTCGAAAATCCCGCCCACCATTTAGCCATCATCATTTCGATTTGAAAGGTGGGAGGAAATCGAGGCGTCCCCGCTATCCAAGACCAGGCGCGTGGCTGACGCGACCGTGGGTGACAGTCGAGGCTCCAGAACCGCTCAGATCGCTGCCGCGTGGCAGAGCTTCGACGGTGGGGATGGTCCATCACTTGCTATAAGTGGGGAGTAAGAGAATTCAGCAAAAGTTTCTTCCGATTTCAAGTTCCTTCGAGTTCTTCTCCGATTTTCCAACTGTCGTCGCCGCCGTTGCTGTCGTCGCCAGTGCTACTGTTTCGGTCGTCTCTTCAATCCGTCTTCTTTCTGCTAGGTATTTTCTTGATCTTCTTTTAGATGGCTTCACATTTCGAGGCCGAAGGTGGGAGTGGCGCAGTGAAGGAGGAGGAAGTGGAGGAGGAGATATGGCAATGGAGGATGAGAAGATTCCAAACAGAGGTGTCGAGGATGATAGCAGCCACTCGGTGCAGAATGGACATGGTCAATATTCGGGAGATCCGTGCGAGGTATGTTCGACCACCCTGTGAAGTGTGCCCCCCGGTCCTGACGAGAGGGCATGTTGGCCCGAGGATAATGAGGTCGGAGTCTATCTCCTGACCTTCAAATTAGGGCTCTGATTCCCAATCAACCCTCACCTTCTTCATATCTTGAATTTCCTTGAGCTTCCGCCCTTTGCGCTGGCGCCCTGCTCTTTCGGTTTAATGGTCGGCTTCGTCGTCCTCTGCCTCGCCAGTAATCTGAGTACGTCCTTGACGCTCTGCCAGCACTTCTTCGAAGTGAGGAAGAGGAAGAAGCACTATTGTGTGTATGCAAAGAAGGGACGGGATCTCATCCTTGGGGTGCCGGCCGATGTGAAGGGGTGGAGGGAGAGATTCGTTTTCCTCTTGATGCCGACTGACGTAGTATTGAGGTCGAACTGGGGGGCGGTGAATCCTTCTGTGGACGAGGTAGTGGCCTTGGAGGGAGAGGATTTAGTGAGCGCCCAAATCTTGGCGGAGATTCCTGAGGCGGATCGTCAGCTGACGAGTTTGATTCAGGACGACTGGCTCGCTCAACACTTCTGGCCCGAAGGTATTTTGACTCAGGCGAACTTCCTTATGTGGGTTCACCCTAATCTTTCTCTTCCTTGCAGGCAAGGACATGATACGCACAAAGGAGGAGGTGCTGACGACGGCCGGGGTATCAGTGACGAAGAAGTTCGGCCCCGTGGATAAAGGCAAGAGGGTGGTAGAAGAGGGGGACCCACAGATAAGACCACCCAGAAGCGGGGCACTGGGATCGCCATTGGGAAGAGGGCAGAGAAGAGGCAAAGGACGTCCGAGTGGGACGCCTCCTCCCGTCGGACCAGTGAGGCCGCACAAGGCGGTCAGGCCAACCCGGAGGGGGCCGACGTAGCTCCTCCTCCGGAGATTCCGACCGTGGAGAAGCCCAGCAGGACGTCCGCGATTAATCGCTGGCCTTACGGGATTCTTCAGTGGGAGATGGGGAGGGAGACGTACCGGAGCTGCGACAGGGCGCCCGCTTGCTTTTGGTCGAAGAGGGCCGTGGTTGAGGCCCTTCCAAAGGCGGATGTCCTCCCGCCAATCTACCCGATAGGTAGATGGGAGTCCATTTTCGATGAAGCAGTGGTTGCGGCCCGTCTGGCGGAGAACAGCATGCTGCCGCGGGACCGTGAATCTCTTACTAATGTGGGTCCGGAGCGGCTCTACACCTCCGCGATCTGGCACGGCATGCAGGTAGGCCGATCTTTTTATTACGCCTTGCTAGTCCTTTGCTTACGCATGTAGTTATGTCTTGGTTTCTCTTGTAGGCGGTGGCGGCGATGGCAGCTCTACAGCGCCACACCCCTGTGGCCCTTGTCAAGGCAGCCCTCGAGAAGGCGAGGGCCGACCTCTATGAGACCAAGGAGAAGTTGCGAGAAAAGGACGAGGAGCTGTGGCGGGCTCTGGGGCGCTGTGACGCTCAGAAGGATATCGTTGATGTGTTGGAGGGGAAGCGGGCGGAGCTCTCGCTCGTCAGCTTCGAGAGGAAGAGGCCAGGCGGGTCCATATCTTGAAGGAGCATTCTGAGGAGAGGGA
Organism: Scilla litardierei; assembly: GCA_030789695.1. Classification (NCBI taxonomy): domain Eukaryota; kingdom Viridiplantae; phylum Streptophyta; class Magnoliopsida; order Asparagales; family Asparagaceae; genus Scilla; species Scilla litardierei. The sequence continues at coordinate 172,766,988 of CM061132.1, forward strand.
TGCCCTGAAGAAGGAGATGTGCACCAAGGAGCGGATGATCGACGTCCAGCAGCGGGAGATTGCCGACTTGAGGCGGGCAATCGATACAAAGAACCGAGAGAACGCCACTCTGAAGCGGCAGGTGGAGGAGATGGGGAAAGCTGACCATCAGGCTATGAAGAACACCGTCGTTCGCCATTATCAGGACGAGAAGCTCATCCCTATGCTGTAATTGGCGAGGGAGGCGGACATTGAGGAGGGCCTTTCAAGGATGAAGGGAAGGATGGCGAGGTTGTATCCCTACTTAGCGGCCGACTTCTCCAAGTTAAACGAGCCCTTGGCCGAGGAAGGAGAAGAATCGGGAGGTACGCTGAGCGGTGATCAAGCAGGTGGACCGGCCGAGGCGTAGGACTTACATCTCCTTAGCTCCCCCCTTTCTATTCCTCTTTGCTGGCGGATTTGGGCCTTTTTGTAGTGTAGGCCGGAGTGGTTGCAGTTGTACTTTCAATACCTGTATGTATTTTCAAAATTTTGATCGAATAAATACAAGTTATATGTTTTTCGGAATACCGTTGTCCAGACACACTTTGTAAAGTGGAAATGCTTGGCACTCCCTTAGCCATGTCTTTGTATATGCCCCCGACATACGGGACGCACGAGAGCCGAGGCGAGAGCGGGCCGTATGTCGAACATAGGTCGGTCCTGACGCGCTATACTTTGGTGCGGCCAAAGCTCGGACGCTTGCCTCGAAGGATGCGGATGAGGAGGGTATGACCCGTGGCTCGACCTCCCTGGCGGCGACCTTTCGAGGGCGACAGACGCTCGGGCGTGCCCCGGAATTCCTTGGTGCGGGGATCTGAAAATTTAGTTCGCATAATAGGTAGACAAATGTAAATGTACAAAAGTATACTTATATGGTGGAGAAGGAGCGAGACGCGGCCCGGTCCTAGTCCATTGGAGACCTTTCGAGGGCGAAGCTTCGCAAGCTTGCCCCGGATTTTGAGGGAGTGGAGGGTACGAGCCCGTAGCTCGGCCCACTAGGCCTGTCCCGGACCTTGAAGGGGGACACTCGTAGCCCGGGGGAAGTGCACGCTTCGGCCTGCACTATAGAGCAGAAGCTTGCTTGGGATGCCTCGCCGTTCCTCGTTACGCATAGCTGAAAACTTAATCCGCACAATATGCAGGATAAAAAATATAAGTGCACCAGAGTTTACTTGTAAAGTTGGGGCGGAAGTCCGGCCCGGTTCGGATGACGAACCATCTCCTTGCCCGCCCGAAAGTAGGGGGAAGGCCCTTGATCCGAGCGTCTGGAAAGGGCAGGAGTTATTTCGAAAAACCTGCCCATCGTTTCGTTGCCATCATTTCGAATTGAAGACGGGAGAATATCGAAGCGTCCCAACCATCCAGCGGACGACGCGTGGCGGACGTGACTGGGGGTGGCAGTCGAAGCGTCAGAAGGCTCGGATCTTTGACGCGTGGCAGAGCTCCTGCGGCGGAGATCGGTTACCGAGTCCAATAAATAGGGGAGGGGGAAGATCGAGCGAGAGTTTTTCCACTTTTGTCTTTCTTCGAGCTCTTGCCTACTTCGAAGTTTTCGTTCGCCGTCACCGTTGATGCCGTCACCGGAGTTCGTGCAACAGTTTCGACAGCTAAGAGTGCAATAGTTCCCACAAACGGCACCAATTGTTGCGGAGTAAGATCCGCGTACAATGAATTTGTTTAGAGGGGAACCAAGGACACGGTGGTTACAAGTTGGATGAGGATTGGGTAGGTCGTTTACAGAGGTAGTGAGGGGGTAGTGAGGCTAGGCACCCTTCGGTGGATGATCTCTGTATCGATTCTGGAAGTCTGCCGCTAGTTCGCTGCTCAACACGAGTAGATTACCAGACGCACGTTGCTTAGGAGGCAATCTGCGCACTGAGCAGCTCGTCAGAAACGCCGGTTTGGGTTCCAACCTTTAGCCTCTCCGATGCCTAATTTAGTTTTAGGGCTTAAAAGGGGGGCTAGACACGTAGTTCGAGCTAAGAATGGGTCGACCTAGCGTAGCGAGATATAGTGGAAGAACAAAAATGTGGATGACATTTGCTCTCGTGTATGTATAAGAGTTTGAGAATCAATTTACCAACCCCCTCTCGTAGGAGATCGAGGAGTATTTGTAGCTGATGGAGGCGGTTAGGTAGGGCTGACATGTCATGCTGAGCTGGCATACCAGACAACGGAAGCTTCAGCCGAGTATGTCAGAACTATGCGCGTCAGTCGTACCTTTGTCAGACGGTGCAACGGCCTGGGGTGCTTTGTCAGAGTGTCAGAGCCGAAAGAGCGGTCAGACGGCGCAGCGGCCAAGAGGTGCTTTGTCAGGTTGTCGAGCGATGAGGTGTCAGTTGCTTTCTCGTACAAAGGCGTTTGTCGCGTTCGATGGGCCGAAGGATCATCGAGGTGGGTCCGAGGAGCTAGGCCGCACATGGGTCATTTGGTTGACCTTGTAGGTGACGGGTGAGCTTACTGTGCGCATGGCGAGCTTGGAGGGAAGCGGACGACCAAAGGGCGAGGAGCGAGGTGAGATGCGCCCTTCCGCTAGTCGAGGCAGACGTCAGGGACAATGGGCGGCGAGCGGACTAAAGGGGGAGCGAGCGGCCAAAAGGTGAGGTTGGGGCGGAGGGCGCCCTTCCACTAGTCGAGGTGGACATCGCGGAGTAGGAGCGAGCTTACTGTGCGCCTGACAAGCTTGGATGGAAGGTCGGAGTATCACGATCTTTAGGTCGTAACAGTGTATATCACCATTTCTACATGTTGTTTTACCTATAACGCTGTTCGGAACATTCTTGACCATCAAAATGGTCCTCGCATCCTTAGGATGACCAGACATGATACCATCAGCCAGGTTTAGATTTACTAAAGAACTATGCTGCTTACTGATGATCAGCTCTTTGACATAAAGTTTTAGCAAGTTCAAAAAATCAGATGAATAGATTAGTATAATATGAATTTACATTATCCTTTTATATGATATTAATGAAAATAAATTATCCTTTTCTATACTAGCATCTAATCTAAATCCGGCAAACGCCCCAACTTCTCTGACCCCAGGCAAAAGGAAACAGTATCCATTGATGTATCTTCTCATCCAAAACTCTAAAAACAGAGAACTTGATTTCATTGAGAAACTACCGAGTAGCAAAAATTGAAGGCAAGCATTATGTATAAATTGAGCTGTCAAACGTGAAGAAAACATTGGATTCAAAGCAAAGAACTCAAAGTCATGTAAAACTGAAAATGTAAAACAAAAGGGATAGATGGACAGATTAAACGACCCACTAAGGTTTGAGATTCACATGAACCTTTTTAGAACAGATGCAAAAAAGGTGGACTCGGGTTACAGATCCAAATGGATTAAAGAAGAGGCCATATTACATGCCTATTTCTACTATTATTAATGCAAACTTCTTGAAGGGTTTGCAAATTGACAAGTGTCCTCACCATAACGTGACATGTCGCACCACCATCCGCAAGAGAAAATAAGAGGAAAATGTGACGCTCTTCACAGCCCAAAAAACAAAATTTACCCTAAATTGACATGTATGGGCCCCGCCATTAGCTGCCTTGAAGTATATCTCGCTTCTGTTTTGCAGGAACGTGTCTTAGGTAAATTATTTATACTGTCATTCATGTTATACTCCTAAATTTTTAATTTACATCCCCCTTTAATAGGATTTAATTCATGATGCAAGGTTAAAATTCTTCTCTTAATTCATTCTTTACCCTTTTTCCCCTAAACAAATACTATGTTTCCATCTTCGGCTTCAGACCTCGACAATAAGTCAAGTCTTAATTGATTTTTTCCTCATTAATTGCATATTTTTAATGGAATTGCTTTTTTAATACAATTGTTTATCACACCAATCCTCTAGACAATGTTTGCATACAAATAATGCATTGAAATTTAATTAAGACACCAACAACCTTGAGTATTTCTTTCTTTATGTATGCTTCACATCATGTTAACTACTTCACAAAGAAAAATATTTCACAAAATATGTCGTGCAGAAAGTTGTTGCATTAGCCTTTTTTTACTTTAATTACATTGGACCAGCAGGTCTAAATTTTTTTAAGCAGAACTAATAAAATATAGCAATCTTATATTCATACTTAAAAAGATATATTGACAGAAACAAATCTTGAATATTTAGATATGTACAATTGGATTCCACTCCAGTTCTTGAATTTCTACATTCCATTGACAGAAACAAATCTTGAATATTTAGATATGTACAATTGGATTCCACTCCAGTTCTTGAATTTCTACATTCCAATACCATTTACTCAAATAAGATTTGTATATTTTATTGCATTGCGCTAAAAGTTTACAATAATTATTTATATTAGGTTTTGATTCAGATAGCGATAAAATTTAAATTATATTTATTACCAATATAAGATTCCAAATATTGTGGCACATGGTGCATTACACGTGTAGAAAATCTAGTCCCATATATCATAATGCAAACACTTTGGGCCATCATTCTGCGACGTGTGGTGAATTTACTGAGAGACACATGACAAGCTCTTTAATGAGATGGTTCTTACACCCACAAAGTCCATTATGTCCAGATCGCTACCAAGCATTTACATGTTTACCAAGGAAACACGCAAATATTCATGTGGGCCCAACTCATCAACTTGGTCCTGGACCGAACGTGGGAAAGAGAGGGGACGTGTGTGAGTCAACATGCAAGTTGAGACATTTGAATATATACCCTCATATGATAATGTTATTATGAAACAGATTTTTATTACATGGTTCCCAATTTAAAAATAAATTCGATAAATAAAAAACCTCACCATAAACCCATGTTTTCTCAAATTAGATAAAAATTCTGCAGATAATTTCAAATTCGAACTTCCCTCAAACACCAAACTCTTAGTGATCTAAAATGTGGTTTCACAAAGTCAAAAGAGTGCACAACGCATAATTGCTTTATATGATCGATCATGCGGATTATTCAGGATTACGCACAAAAAACATTTTATTATTATATATTTTATAAATAAATTATACATACATTTACATGAATATATGTATGTATATTACTTGTTTAAAATGCCTAAAAATAACACAAATCAAGAAATATATTATAAACAGTCTAGCATGGACATACGTAGCATGTGAGCGTGAGTGTGCTAAGCAATATAAGATAGACATAAACAAATAAGCATAATTCTTAGATAACATTAAATTTTAACATAATAACAAAATCACCCATCAATATAAAGAATAAACAAATAACTATAAAAAACTAACAATTGCCTATTTTCTCTTTGAAGTTTAAATGGCTATCCAACTTCAATGACATGAAGAAAGTTTGTGCTTACTTAAAAATTAAAGGTAATGCATTAGTTAAAATATGAAATATAATGAATTAGGGTTCAAGGAAATAATGCATCAATTTATATTTAACAAACAGATCACTAAAAAACAATAAACATTTAGTCGGTAAACCCGCTCACTTATGCAACGCATAAGCCACATAAACGAATTGTGCCCGCATAAGTCGCATAAATGGATTATGTGTCCGCAAAATCCATACGTGCGGTTTGACAGCATAACGTAAGCTCACTTATGCAACACATAAGCCACATAAACGAATTGTGCCCGCATAAGTCGCAAAAATGGTTTATGTGTCCGCATAATCCGTGCGGTTTGACAACATAAAGTAAGAACATATATAAAATTCGATGCAGCTCAGGGCTGCATTCACATTTTGCCAACATGAGGTGTTTGCAGAGTTATAAAATATGCAACTTCAAACTCCTACTGTTGACCACAGTTCTTTTTCTAAAAGGTCTTCAGTTGTTTTTGCATTAATTATAATAACTTAAATATACTATTCTTTACACATTGATCTGTCCAAAATAATAAATTAATTTACAAATAAATCTCTAACGTATTAATCAGAAAAGGCAAGTGTAGCCCAATGTAGCTAGATACACATGGTATGGGAAACCAATCTTTCTTTCTTTTTTATTTGAGAGTATGCCCCCAAGCGCAAGAAAAACAAATATGCATTTGGCAAAATGGGCAGAAGGATCGAAAGTGTGAAAAGAACACGGCTCTTTATAGAAACACCCTTCAAGAAATAAAAAAATGACTTGAGTAGAAAAACAACGAGCTAGGGTTTTGGCATCTAATCCTTTAAAATCAAAAAATCGGTGTAGTTTAACATAAATGAACACTTTTATCAGCCAAACAACAGAACACAGACTGCATGGTATAGAAAATGACTAATATACTCATGTTCATCTTTTCTACAAGAACACAAGTTAGGTTAGCCTCTCACACAAAAGAAAGAAGATTGCGCTTGTCAGCATTTGAGCGTATTGTCTCAGAGAAATAGGAAATTATTTATTTATAATAATGAGATAAGTTAATCAATGCTTGATTTTGGCTTTTCCGGATCGCTATCAGAATGACTAGCTGACTTCCTTTGATCCTGGTTCAGAAAGAAGGCGACGACGAGCCATATGCTTAACGCACGCGATTTTAATTCGTCTTCTCTCTCTCGTTCTAGCAAGATGTATCGTAATCAGATCTGCAGAAGATCCACTCCACTACCTTTGGATAGTCCATATCCTTTGTTGGTGATAGCTATAGAGGATGTTCTGCTTCGTGAGATGAAAGGTAAGTAACCCTATCTTATTTGGGATACTATACGTGCCTCAGGTAACTTCACTCTTTGCACGAAGTCTCGCATCAATAGCCTTTTAACGTGCCTCAGGTAACTTCACCCTTTGCACGAAGTCTCACATCAATAGCCTTTTAACGCAAATAAGCAAGATTTTATTTTTTGTATCACTATTTCGATCTGGCAAATTGCATACATATTAAAGCATGAAACATCATAGAAATCCCTAGTTCGTGAGTCACTAAGTCAGATTGCGCATAACGTATATAATGTAATGTGTAACGTAAGTCTCATGATTTTTATTTTTAAATTTAAAAATTTTAAAAATAAGTCTAATATGTTTTTAATCAATAGGATAAATATTATAAAAAATTCAAAAATTCAAAAATAATAAAAATTATGACAATAACAAATAACATATAATATCTGCATTCATTAGCAATTACCAAAAACATGCTATAATATCACCAAATATACGGAATAGTAACACAAAAGAAATAATAAAAGTATAATAAACAATGTAAAGTAAAACGCTTAACTAACAACTTATAGTAGTATTTAAATCACAAACTAAGATAAGTTAATAATTAGAGTACAATGACCAACATATTAGTTAAACAAAAGAAATATGCATCCAAATTTAGATCAAAATAAGCTTCACATTAAGATCGATGGTTTCTAATTTTTTCCCTTTTCTGTTGTAACATAGTTACACCAACCTTCAGTTTAGCATAGTGTAATCCATGCTACAGTGAAAAATGTAAAAATATGTTAATTATAAGTTACATACATAGTTATCAATATTGTATGATATGCAATATGATACGAGCACATTTCGATATGAATCAGAAACACATCGTAGTAGTGGATATATTATTAAATATGTCGTATAATATGATATCATTATCAGTTGATATGTATTTTGTTTCTTTTACTGTTTGGGTTTTAAGATAATAGGTTTTTTAGGTTTTACACCCGACCAATTGCCTATTTAAGGCTTACTTTAACCCATTTCTTCATAATTCATTGTAGCTTGCTTTTGCCCCTTGATCTCAAGCTCAAAGACCATCTTCCTCAACTCAATTGACGACTCCATTGACCCCACTACGATGCCAGTGATCACAAACTTGAAGGACAATACCAGACTAAATCAATGATCACCTGACGAGCTCCGTCGACACAAACGACGATGCCAACGACCATGAACTCGAAGAAAGACGATGCCACGCTCCATCGATGACAAACTAAGTGGTTTTGTTTGTTTAACCTTTAAGATTGTTTTTATTAGTATTTAAGATTTAAAATTGTTTAAGAATTATTAAATACTGGTTTTATTTTTATTTTTATTTTTATGATGTGTTAAATGTTAAATTAAAAGTGTTCACTTTATAGTTTAAGAATTAAGAATTTAAGACAGACTTTATTATAATAATTAAGAGTGATTTTGCTTAATTAAACCATATTTTGATTAAGAGATTTTATTATGTATTTTAAAAGATAAGACTATGATATTTTGCTATGTAGTATTGTAGCTCATATTTATGTGTGATATTGTGATATATTGGTTTCTTTTTATAATTTTTATGTGATTAAGTATATGTTTAATTGTTTACTTCATAGCAAAATTTTGGTTTGTATTCTCATTATCCATAACTTGTCATATGTTTAAGTTTTTTGATTGATTATTAATATATTTCGTAATTTGAGTGATTTGCTTAATTTTTTTCACTTTATCAAATATCTTACAATATGATATATGATACGATATAAGACCAAAAAGATATACGATTTGATAAACAATATGATAACTTTGGTTACACATGGACCTTACATAAAAATGACAGAGTTAGGTTAGTAACGAGTTATTTCGAGTTACGTAATGGATTTTTTCAAACATTGCTCTCCACATTCGGCACATTCTATGGAAAGTTTGAAAAGTCGTCCAGAAGAAGCCAAATGACCATATACCTTTCTTTGCCTCCTCCTTTAGTCACTTTTTTGTGTTCCCGTTGTTTCTTATTCCTTTCTGACAGTCTTCTTTTGTCATCTTCTTATGATTCATTTTTTAACTTCCTATTGCACCATCATCTTCTGCCCCCACCCCAACCCACCCCCTTCCTCTTTCCATCTCTTATTCTCGTTTTCCCTCTTACTGTTCCTCTAGCATGCCCATTTTCCTTTCTTCCTTCTTCCCTCTTGCCTCTTTCCTCCTCCACTTCCTCAACCCCTCACCCCAGTTCTCTATCTATAAATGAGGGAATTACAAAGGTGACATTGTCCCATGTGACACCTTTGTCCCATGTGGCAAGAGGAGAGGGATGCCACATAGGATGCCACCTCACCCCTCAAACCAAACTTCCCTCATCCTACTTAATTATATGGTTGTCATTGCCCTTTCAACATCCCAAACAACACCACCCAAAACACCCTCCCTCTTCCCCCTTTTTCCATGTTTGCCATTGGGCTTTTCCCAACCCAAATGCCTCTCCATCTTCTCCTTATTTACGGGTTTGCCATCTGTCTTTTTCCGCATTGCACCCTGCGCTTTTTGCACTTAGGGCCCTTCTTTTTCCCTCTTTTATCCACCGACGTCGTCCACAAACACACCCTCTTCTCACTTTGTCATCGGTTGCGTGCATGCACCGCATCTTTCGTGTGGGTTTTTTTGCTCTGCGTTGGCCCCTTCTTTTTCCCCCTCTTACCCCGACGCTACCCCCACCCACACACACACCTACTCCTCACTCTCTCGTCGGTTGCACGTGTGCACCGCATCCTTTGTGTGGGTTTTTAATTGCTCCATGCACTATGTGCATGGGTTATTTCTAGTACTTTCATATGCAGCAGACTTTAGTCCAATCACAATGCAGTGATTCACCAGCCATTCCCTCACAGAATTGACTCGAGTCCATTACAAAAGGAGGTGAGGTTCAAGAAAGAAAGAAGAAATCGAGGGAAGTAAAGAAGAAATTGAGAGGAATAGAAGTAGAATGGGGGGAAGAAGAAACCATTTGAAATGTGAAAATTAAAGATAATTCATAGCTCCCTAATCCAGAAGAATGGAAAAACAAATGAACATGTATCTATTCCAGATAATTTATTAGTATGACAATCTACTTTGAAACTCTACATGCATTGTTTTCCTTGGGTAACCTTATCAAAAGATTCAAAATATTAATGACGTATGCTTGTCAAAAGGTTTAAAACAGGAGTAACACATAATAAATGTGTGTCTTCACAATAAACAAAGAAAGCATAACCCAAGAGAGATATTGCTTTAATATTCTCAAAAACAAACAGAAAATTGAAAGAGAAAAGGACATAACATTCAAGATCCCAAATTAATACAAGTGCCGAAGAATCCATGAACAGAACCTGGTGACAGCACCCATAGAACGCCCCCATAAACCAATGCAAGATACATTTCCATCCATCCGCAAGTAATTGACAACAGCTCTAAGATCATCTTTCTGAAAGGTCAAGGCAAAACAAGCACTTTAACATGTAGGATTAGTAAAATAATAATATTGTTTAGTTACATTGTGTGTGTTAATATCTAATATGCAAGGTTCCAACTTAAAAACTGAAGTTTTTACCCCCCATTTTGGACAATTTGGATCATTAAAATAGCAGCTAATATGTGCATATCATATCAAAGTAAAACAAGTTAAAAACCAACCCCGCCATGGAAAGCTTTGTTGAAGAACCTGAAGGCATGGAGTCTACCAACTCTAACAAATCATTGTTCATTGAGGGGAAAAAGTTAATATCCATATAAACCTCACACATGCACATGCTGCATAACACAAATACAAGGACCAAGAATCAAAATTTCAAGCTCAATACCCCTTGCAGTACGTGTCCATTGCTAGTTAGACACAGAAAAACAGGCATAAGAATATTTTTTGCTAAATCTCAGAAACTGACCACGCATTTATGCGTGTTTATCCTTGCCATAATGAACTATCAAAATTACTCTAAACCCATTTAAATTAGTCCTACAATTTTTTATAAACTACCCTCCGTGATATAGCAATCTGTTATGCTATCATGTCACTGTCATGTGATAAATTTAGGATGGCAATACCTTTTTTAAATAATAATAATAATTCTAGTTTGGCACGTGCAATGAAGGGAGACACGAGTGTTAGGGTGAGGGAAGGCGGCAGATGAACAGGAGGTATTGCTGAGGTGAGGAGGGAAAGGAAAGGGAGGTGGCAACACGGCCTTCGAGAGGATGAGGCTATTGAGAGAGGGGTAGGACTGAGAGAAAAGAGATGGAATCGGGTCTGAGATGCAAGGGAATGTGTAGTTACCTATATTTTTCTAGTGTAGGAGAGATTGTTTCTAAGTTTTTCTTTCTTACTTCCCTTTTTCTTCTCTTCTCTCATTATTTGTCTTTTCTTCTCCATTTTCTTCTTCTTTTGGCCCACCGACCAAGCCCAACCCCCTCTCTTCTTTCTTTTCTTCTCTTTTTTCCTTATTTATCCCCCGCAACAAAAGACTCACCCGGCCCACTCCCCTCTCCCCACTTAACCCGAGCCCCACATGCGACGCACCCCCTCTCTCCAATCAGCCCTCAGGCAACAGCATCTCTCCCTCCCCATTCACTCTCCCCCGACCAGATCCACGAAGCTTGGCAAAAAATTCGTCAAGCCCCTTTAATCGTCGCCCCCACCACCTTGTTGCTTCACCTTAACCCCCAAGGCCCCCCTTCAACCGTCGACAGCTCGTCGTCACTCCTTAATTCCTATCGGCTGATTTTTCACCGATCCCACCTACCGGTGTTAAAAGATAAGTCTTTATCCCCCTCCTCGGGCTTTCCTCTAAGGTTTTTTAAACCCACATTCATCTCTCAGTGTTTTCCATGCAAAAAACTTCAGTTTTCTTCTTTCAAATATATTTTTCGATTTTGTTTTTCGAATTTGTTTGGGGCTTCTCTTCTCAGCCCCCTTCGTCGAGGCAAAAGTAGCCGCTCGACGGCATGACGTCTAGGCTCTGACGAGCCCTTCAACGATCTTCGGTATTCTGTAAATTACTTTAATTTAAGTTTTGGTCTTAAAAATTGTGCTTTTCTTCCCTATGTGATGATGAATTATGCTGACTTGGTTTGGGGATTTTCGGAGTTTGGCGGAAACTCTCGATGTCGCCCCTGACACTGCTCAGCGGCTATGCTACTCGGGTGTTCTGTTTTTGCCTCTGCCATAGGTTTCTGTTTAGGCTTCTACCCGTGTGGACTTGGTCGTGGGCCTTTGTCCTTGAATGGACTAGGGCCTTGCCCCTTGGCTTCTTGGGCCTGTGGGCTGTTGGGTTGCTTTGTTGGATGGGATTTAACCTCTTACGTGGGTGTTGGTTAGCTATGTGGCTATGAGTTTTGCTCTTGGTGTTGGCCGTGGGTGTTGGACTTAGATGTTGGGCTTGATGTTGTCTGTTGGCTGTTGGTGTTGGCCGAGAGTGTTGGACTTGGGTGTTGGGCTTGATGTTGGCCGTTGGTGTGGGCCGTGGGTGTTGGACTTGGGTGTTGGGCTTGGGTGTTAGACTTAGGAGTTGGGCTTGGTTTTAGCTATGGGTGACTTAGGTGTTGGGCTTGGTGTTGGGCTTGGTGTTGAGTTGTGTTGCACTTGGGCTTTGACCTTTGGTGTTGGAGTTGGACCTTTCCCTTTGACTTGCTGGTCCCATGGGCTTTTGCACAATATTGTAAGGTCATGGGTCACCGTTGGTTAGATTACGTGTTTTTGTCCTATAGTTAGCTTGACATTGGGATTCATGCTTGGCTTTATTCCATGTTTATATTATACTGAAAATCATCCTTGATAATATTGGTTAGTGAAATTAAAAAACATGAACAAATGAATAAGATCCTTATACGATCCATGATGAGACTTCTCTAAGATCAAATGGATTGTATCGTCCCCATGTTTAATTGTGAAGTCTCATGTTGCATGCACATGAATAGTTAATGATAATTGCCATCAAATTAGGACAATATGATTGGTTGTGCTATGTTGACATGTAATCTTGAGGTAAACAAGTATGTTTCATGTACATGACTTGTTGGACATGTTGGCTATTGATGTAAACTTACAAGTGGCATATTCCTGAAATTGGACTTGTTAGCATGATGATACGTGAAACTATTGGAAATCATGAAACTTGGACCACATAGCTCCAACCATATTGACTAATTATGATGTGACCATTGCCATGTTTAGAGACCATCTCCATTGCTCTATCCTTATGATGCATGTTAGCATAATCACCCATGTCGGCAGTATTACGACTATTGCATGATTAGCATGATAACTCTGACAAGTCACCTTCGTAACATCTCTATAACACCACACTAAAAGAACTGTATAATTCATGATAACTCATATTTGACAACACAGACTCCATAGGTTTTTGGGTAACTCATATTTGACAAGTTCGATAATGACCGAAAACCTTTGCTTGTGGACCCTGTTTGGTATGATCTCATACATGTACTACATTGGTCGTTCACGACTGAGGCCGGTTATATTGGATGGATCATGAGCCCCTTTCCTATTTTTAGTTTTAGGCTCGGCCTGGGTGAGCTCGCCCGTAGTACAAGATGGTTATGATAGCATATCGCACTTCGATATGAATCATGAACTAAGATTGATATAAGTGCTAGAATTTTGACAGCACAACTTTAAAGTGTTTTACATGCTTGTCTTAGTCAATTATTTACATGTTCCTGCTTTAATTTCAGTCATGTTCATTTATCCTGCTTAAATTTCAGATTTTAGAATTATTATTGTGATTTATATTTAATTACTAGCGGCACTTCATTGCACCGTTAGGTGCTCAACAGGAATACGAGGAGACCCAATCTTAAAGGAGTCTAAGTTTGCTGCATAAGACACAGACTTTTAAGTGAGTTCTAGAGCGTATTTTCTATGTATTTTTCTTTATGTACTTTAAGAGCTTGTAGTCGTATGTGTAGTGTATCAAACTTTCTAATTCTCGTGTATTAATGAAAATTTTCATATGGGTATTTTGAAACATCTATGTTCGTGGCCTATATTGTTTTCACTAGTAAACGACAGGACTTCATCACATGTGAAAAACAATTACGTTTTCCAAGAAGCAAGATGATGCGGACGCACCCCCTACGGACCCCCCTTCACCGACCGATGACGCGGTCCCACCCGTCGTGACGTATGTGCGGCGCAGGAGGCGCGGGATCGTGACTTAGTGGGTCTAGTAGGTTAGGGGGTATTTTAGTCCTTTCAGGCTAAATTAGTAATTCCCCATTTTCTTCTATTTATTAGGGCTAGCCGCCATTGTTAGGGCTATGCTTATTTTGTTGAAGAACATCCTTAGGCATCTTGCGAAGGATCTTTAGGCTTTTTGTCCGTTCAAATAAAAGCTAGGAGATCGAGTTCGTCTCGAAAGAACTCACTTATCTTTGTTCTTCATCGAAATTCTCAATCAAAAATCCTCTTTTTAATTTTTTCCTCTTTTAAATTCTGATTTCTATTGATTCGATCCACCGGATCGTATCAAATTGGTATCAGAGCACTACGATTCCATGGCAACGGGAACGAGGGCTTCCGTGGATGAGAAGATCCAAGGTCTACGCGACGATCTCAATCATGAGATCGAGGGTTTGAGGAAGGTGATGGAAGCTTCGCTCAAGGATCATGCACACACCCAAGAAGACATTCAATCGGAGCTTCGTATCATGAGAAGGGAGGCCGCGGAGACGGGAAGGGATCTTAAAAGTTTGAAGGAGGCCACGGCGGCGATTCCGGCGTTAATGGAGTTGTTGCAAGGTTTGACCAAGGAGAAGGCGGCGGATCGCGACATGGGGAGAGCAACGGGAGAGATCCAAGGCGAATCCGGCGTCGATTCAACAAATCAAGGACCCCCGAGCCACGGGAAATCGCATACGGCGGCGGCGGCTACAACCCTAGCCGGCGGGCTAGGGTTTGGCGCGACAGGGCCCGGATCCTCACCCACGGGCCCTGTCGGGCCATCATGGGGGTCGACCGACCCGCCCGGCCCAGTCACGGCCTGGGCGGGTCAGGCCGGCCACCCCCGGCCTCCGGCGCCCCAATCTGGGGTCGCCGGAGGGTCGGCACCCCCTTGCGGGGGTGCCCAGGGCCAGCCGACCCCCTTTGGGGGTCGGGCAGGCCACGCGACCCCCGCCTGGGGGTCGGCAGCCCCAGGCGGGGGCGGGACAGGGGGCTCGGCCCCTGTTTGGGGCCGGGCGGGTCCGCTGGACCCCGGGCAGGGGTCAGCGGGTCCGGGTGACTTCTCCGGAGGCGCGGCGAGCACGGGGGGAGTTTTTGGCGGTGTGGCGGGGTTCGTACCCCAATCTGGAGGGCCTTTGGGGGCGACGAGAGGCGGATGGGCCTCAGGAGCGGCAATTGGGGCCCCAGCGGGCCAGTTTTGGAGAGCAGAGACCATTCCGCCTGGGCCAAGGCCCAATCATGCACGGCCGCCAGAGTTTCCGGGGCACTACTACCAGCCCGAGGCGTGGGAGAGACCTGCATGGCCAGAGGAGCCGTACGGGGTTGACGGGGGAGGCCCGAGGGAGGCTCGGGGTGGCGAGATGATCAGGGCGGGCGACCGTGGCGGAGATAGAGGGCAGCTAGGCGACATCAACGCAGACCGGCGGTTGATGAAGCTGAAGATGCCGACCTTTGACGGCACCGACCCAGATGGGTGGATATACCGGGCGGAGAGGTATTTCCAGGTGATGGGTCTGACGGAGCAGGAGGTCTTGAAGGCCATCGGGATTTACTTTGAGGGGAAGGCCTTGGCCTGGTACCGGTGGAAGATAGCACGGTCCCCCTTTCGGACCTGGGAGGAGTTGTCATCACTGATCGTGGACCGATTTCAGGAGACGGCAGGGGGGGATTTTTACGAGCAGCTGTCGGCCCTGAGGCAGGAGGGGACCGTGAGGGACTATGTAGAGAGGTTTGAAATGCTGAATAGCCGGGTGAAGGGGGTTACCGACGAGGTGATGATCGGGAACTTCATGAGGGGGCTGAAACCGTCCATACGAGCTGAGTTGAGGATGCAGAGCCCGGCTACCTTGGAGGACGTCCTTCGCTTAGCACATAAAGCGGAGGAGAAGCACACAGAGGAGAGGCGGATACGGGGCGCTTGGGGGGCACAGGGCTCCCGCCCCACTCCACCAGCCACAGCACCGAGACCACCTGCGGCCGTTCCCGAGGCTCGAGGAGAGGGCCGCCCAGCTACCCTGGGGCGGCGGATGACGGAGGCCGAGGTGAGAGAGAAGAGAGCCAAGGGGCTGTGCTTCCGTTGCGACGAGAAGTTCACCCCTGGGCACCGATGCGCGAGCCGCCTGCTGCAGATCACCATGGTGCCAGACGAGGAGGGGTACGTGGTTGAGGAGGAGGAGTTTGAGGAGCCACCGGTGGAGGAGGAGAAGTCTCACCTAGACTTCGCCGAGGTATCCCTGAACTCCGTGGTGGGGTTCACCCCGAACCACACCATGAAGTTGTCAGGACAGCTGGGAGACACGGCGGTGACGGTACTGATCGATAGTGGGGCCACCCACAACTTCATTTCCAGCCGAGTGGTGGAGAGACATGGGCTACAGCTGAGCACCCTGGAGAAGTTTACCGTTCTGCTAGGGACGGGGAAGATGGAGGAGAGTAAGGGGCTCTGCAAGGGTCTATGCCTGACCTTGCAGGGGGTCCAGATTATGGAGGACTTCTTGCCGTTGGAGTTGGGCAACGTGGACATCATCTTAGGGGTGCAGTGGCTGAAGAAGTTGGGGGAGATGAAGGTGAATTGGAAGCTCCTGAGGATGGAGTTCCAAGATGGGGAGAGGACCGTCGTGTTGACCGGGGACCCGACCCTTTGCTTTTCATTGGTGGCCTTCAAGGCCATCACTCGGGCATTGAGGAACGAGGGGGAGGGGTTCCTAGTGGAGTATCAGGGGCTGACAGCGGACTGTGAGCAGCACGAGGAGGAGACCGCGGCGGAGGTCGAGCAGGTACTGGAGCAGTACCAGGAGGTCTTCCAGGACCCTCAGGGGCTACCACCATCCAGAGGACACGAGCACGCGATTGTATTGAGGGATGGGGCAGCGCCGGTGAGTGTTCGGCCGTACCGGTACCCGCATGTTCAGAAGGATGAGATAGAGAGGATGGTGCGGGAGATGCTGCAGGCTGGGATTATCCAGCCTAGTGTGAGTCCTTTTTCGAGCCCAGTCTTGTTGGTCAAGAAGAAGGACGGGAGTTGGAGATTTTGCGTTGATTACCGGGCGCTGAATAAGGAAACTGTCGCTGACAAGTTTCCTATTCCGGTAATCGACGAGCTGCTGGACGAGCTTCATGGAGCAGCGATCTTTTCGAAGATCGACCTGAGGGCCGGGTACCACCAGATTTTGATGCGGTCTGAGGATGTGCCGAAGACTGCCTTCCGCACCCACGAGGGCCATTATGAGTTCAGAGTCATGCCTTTTGGCTTGACGAATGCCCCCTCCACTTTCCAGGCCTTGATGAACAAGGTTTTCCAGCCCTACCTGCGGAGGTTCATTCTCGTGTTCTTTGACGATATCCTCGTCTACAGCAGGAGCTTGGGGGAGCACTTGGGCCATTTGGAGGTGGTCTTCCGGGAGTTGTTGGCGCAGCAGTTGTTCGCCAACCGGAAGAAGTGCAGTTTCGGCCAGGCACGGATTGAGTATCTAGGGCACGTGGTATCAGACGAGGGTGTAGCTGCCGACAGATCGAAGATAGAGGCCATGCTGGACTGGCCCATTCCTACTACACTGCGAGCTCTCCGAGGTTTTTTGGGACTGACCGGATATTACCGGAAGTTCGTTAAGGGGTACAGCACCATAGCTTGGCCCCTTACCGAACAGCTCAAGAAGGACGGATTCCGTTGGGGGGAGGAAGCCCCCAAGGCCTTTCAGGCCTTGAAGGTGGCCATGACGACCGCACCAGTTCTAGCCTTGCCAGACTTCAGCCTACCTTTCGTGGTGGAGACCGATGCTTCGGGATACGGGTTGGGAGCGGTGCTCATGCAGGAGGGACGGCCCATCGCCTATTTCAGCCACGTGTTGTCAGCTAGAGCACGACTGAAATCGGTGTATGAGCGAGAGTTGATGGCCATTGTCCTTGCGGTGGCAAAGTGGCGGCCATATCTGTTGGGTCGGGAGTTCGTGGTCAGGACGGACCAGCGGAGCCTCAAGTACCTGCTGGAGCAGCGGTTGGTTACTGAGGAGCACCAGCGTTGGTTGTCCAAGCTGGTGGGGTACCGGTTCGCTATCGAGTACAGGCCAGGGTTGGAGAACAAGGCAGCTGACGCCTTGTCTCGTCGGGAGGAGAGCGTGGATCTGAGGGCTTTATCACGACCGATGTGGCTGGACTGGGAGCCCATCTTTCAGGAGGCAGAGAGTGATGAGGAGCTGGGGCGGATCCGCGAGTTGTTGCAGCAGGGACGGGAGGGGCCGATCGGGTATTCCTTGCAGGGACGTCGACTGCTGTATCAGGGGAGGTTGGTGCTGCCACGGGCTTCAGGCTTCATACCCGTCCTCTTTCAGGAGTTCCACGGGTCGGCGACGGGGGGACATTCCGGGGTGCAGCAGACATACCAGAGGATGGCTAGAGAGGTGTACTGGCCCGGAATGCGCAGGAGGATTGCCCAGTTAGTAGCAGCTTGTGACGTCTGCCAACGTCACAAGTACATGGCCATGGCCCCGGCAGGACTCCTACAGCCGTTAGAGTTACCGGAGCGAGTATGGGAGGAGGTCACTATGGACTTCATCGACGGGCTACCACGGTCCGAGGGATATTCAGTGATCTGCGTAGTAGTGGACCGTCTGAGTAAGTATGCCCATTTTATACCCTTGAGGCATCCTTACTCAGCGGTCACGGTGGCCACAGCGTTCATCCGAGAAGTGATCCGCCTGCATGGGATCCCGGGGTCTATAGTGTCCGACAGGGACCAAGTGTTTTTGAGCGGGTTCTGGCGGGAGCTCTTCAGGGTACAGGGCACGGTCCTAAAGAGGAGCACGGCATACCACCCGCAGACAGACGGGCAGACCGAGGTGGTGAACAGATCTATAGAGACTTATCTGCGGTGCTTCGCCTCGGATAAGCCCCGACAGTGGTACAGGTGGTTGGCATGGGCGGAGTATTGGTACAACACCTCGTACCACTCTGCCGCGGGGACGACTCCCTTTCGGATCCTGTATGGGCGAGACCCACCGTCCTTGCTCAGATTTGGCGACAGGCAGACACCGGTATCACAGGTAGAGGCTTACATGGGGGACAGGGATGCGATGTTGGAGGAGCTCCGGCGACACCTATTGAGGGCACAGCAGGTTATGAAGACCCGGGCAGACGGGCATCGGAGGGAGGTCCATTTTCAGGAGGGCGACATGGTGTATCTCAAGTTGCGACCCTATCGGCAGAAGACATTAGCTCGGAGGCAGAATGAGAAGTTAGCTGCTCGCTACTACGGACCCTACCAGATTGCAGCCAAGATTGGGAAGGTGGCGTATCGTTTACACCTACCTCCTTCCTCGAGGATACATCCGGTGTTCCATGTGTCGCAGCTACGGAGGGCGATTGGAGACCAGTCAGCGACGTCGACGCTGCCACCTTCACTGACGGATGACATGGAGGTACTGCTGGAGCCATTGGATGTGCGGGCAGTTCGACAGGGGCCAGGAAGACGCAGAGAGGTGCTGATATATTGGGTGGGCCTGCCAGATTGTGATGCCACGTGGGAGGCGTATGACGTGGTTCGGGAGCAGTTTCCAGATTTCCACCTTGAGGACAAGGTGGCTCTTTTAGGGGGGGTATTGATGCGGACGCACCCCCTACGGACCCCCCTTCACCGACCGATGACGCGGTCCCACCCGTCGTGACGTATGTGCGGCGCAGGAGGCGCGGGATCGTGACTTAGTGGGTCTAGTAGGTTAGGGGGTATTTTAGTCCTTTCAGGCTAAATTAGTAATTCCCCATTTTCTTCTATTTATTAGGGCTAGCCGCCATTGTTAGGGCTATGCTTATTTTGTTGAAGAACATCCTTAGGCATCTTGCGAAGGATCTTTAGGCTTTTTGTCCGTTCAAATAAAAGCTAGGAGATCGAGTTCGTCTCGAAAGAACTCACTTATCTTTGTTCTTCATCGAAATTCTCAATCAAAAATCCTCTTTTTAATTTTTTCCTCTTTTAAATTCTGATTTCTATTGATTCGATCCACCGGATCGTATCACAAGATGTGACATGTTTTTGTGATATGGTAAGAATATGATGTACTAAGAAGCCAAGGGGCAAGGCCACAGTCCATTCAAGGCCAAAGGCCTTAGTGTGGACTAAAGGTCAAGAAGGACATCTCGAAGACTGCTTTCAGGACCAAATATGGACATTAAGAGTACTTGGTGATGATGTTTGGTGAGACCAATGCACCGGCAGTGTTCATGAATCTCATGAATCGGTATCCTACAAATATCTAGACAAGTACATGGTAGTCTTCATCAAAAATATCTTGGTGTATCAAAAGATGCTTAGGAACATGCAGAGCATTTGAGGATGGTGCTAAAAACTCTGAGGTAACACCAACTGTACGCCAAATTCAGCAAGTTTGAATTTTGGCTGAAAAAAGTGGCTTTTTAAGCCACGTTGTGTCAGGAGAAGGCATATCGGTGGATCCTGAAAAGTTGTCGTCTAGAATTGGCCAATCCCCCAATCGGTATCTGAGATCCGGAGCTTTTGGGGAATGACAAGCTACTAGTGAAGGTTAATTCAAGACTTCTCAAAGATCGCAAAGCCTATGACGGAATTGACAAGGAAGGATGTTGTGTGTTCATGGTCGAAGGCTTGTGCTGACGTTTTTCAGGAGTTGAAAAAGAGGCTAACTTCGGCACAAGTATTAATTATTTCAAATCGGAGAGGATGATTCAAAGTATTCGGTGATACGTCTGGCAAATGACTTGGGTGTGCTACATCAGCACAGCGAATCGTGGCATACGCATCCAAACAGCTGACCCGTCAGAAAAACTACCACACTCATGATCTTGAGTTGGCGATAATTATCTTTACCATGAGGATTTGGAAACATTCCTTCCTAGGTGATCGTACGAAGATCTTCACGGCCCACAAGAGCCTAAGTATCTTTTTACACAAAAAGAGTTCAACATGCAGCAACGAAGATGGGTAGAACTCATGTCGGACTACGAAATTGACTGTCAGTATCATCATGAATCATCCTGAGAATGTCAATGTTGTACCTGATGCATCGAGTTGTCTTCCAGTGGTGATGACACACACCACTCAGTGGATGCTGCAACAGGAGATTCGGGAGATGGAAATAGAGATGATCTTGCCTGGAGTGATGGCATCATTCATGACCATGCAGATTCAGTAACTCCGGTGGATGGAATCAAAGTTGCTCAGACGGGGATGAGATACGATAAAAGATCAGAAACCTGGTAATGACAGGCCAAAGGCCAGAGTTCAAGATTCATGAGAACGGATCCTTGTGATATGGCAATAGGATTTGTGAGTCGTCTGGAGATGTTAGAGAAGAGCTATTAAAGGAAGCTCACAATTATCCTTATATTATTCATCTAGTCATGATCAAGATGTACAAAGACTTGCGTTAGTATTATTGATGGCATAGCATGAAGAGGAGCGTCGCCAGAGAGTAGCAAAATGTATGATGTGACAGCAGGTGAAGGCTGAACATCACCAGATTACCAGATTATTACAGCCCTTACCCATTACAGAGTGGGAGTGAAAGTGACAGCACATTACAATGGACTTTGTGACCGGACTGCCCAGGAGTTCGAAGCAGAATGACGTCGTTTGGATGATCGTTGACCGGTTAATCAAATCGAACACATTTCATCTCCTTCAGAGTGGTCCAGTCGACAGAAGTGCTAGCCAGAAAGTACATGCAGGAGATTGTAAGGCTGCATGGTGTTCCTGTGAGCTTTGTTTCAGAAAGAGAAACTCGGTTCACATCTCATTTTTAGAAACCTACCATCCTCGGATAGATGGCTAGTCAGAGCGCAGTATTAAGATACTAGAGAATATGGTATGCGCTTGCAGTGTTATAAAAAGCGGTTTCATTATGCGCACGGTCTAGGAGCGCATAGCGCATAAGCGGATTATGCGGCTGATTATGCGGTTTACGCGGTTTACGTGAAAATGAATAATTTAGTATATAAATAAGCAATAAGTTTATGTATATGTGTTTGTGTATATTAAATTAAAAAAGATAGGAATAAGGAAAAAATCATATCAAGTTTTAAAAGTATGGATACTAAAACATCAATGTCATTATGACGATTAATACATAAAATAACTAACGTCTAACGTCTAAAGCAATCTACACATAAAACATAACTATTTAGTTTTACGTCCAAATCAAAAGCTTGTCAAACATAAGCACTTTAAAATTAAAAAACTGATATTTATGTTTAACGGGTCGTGTTTCTTAATGGGTTGGGATTTTTTAGTTGCCGATTATGCGCCCGCATATTCGCATATGCGGTCACATAACATTTATGCGACCGATTATGCGACCGACCGCATAATTCAACCGCATATCTTAATTTTCATGCGGTCAAAGGCCGCATCCTTATATGCGGCCGCATATGCGGCTGCATATAACTTGTTTTAGAACATTGTGTGCTTGTATGCTAGACTTTAAGGGGTCGTGGAAAGATCACCTTCATCTCGTAGAGTTTGCATACAATAGTTACCAGGCCAGTATTGGTATGACAACTTTTACCACTCTGTATGAAAGGAAGTGTCATTCACCCCTGAGTTGGGACAACGTAGGTAACCAAGAATTGCTTGGACCGGAACTAATTGTAAAAGTTGTGGATGTTGGGGAACTATCAGGGAAAATCTTCATATAGCACAAGGCCGGTACAAGCATTGAGCATATGCGAAGCGCAAACACCTGTAGTTCTAACCTGGTGAGCGTGTCTTCCTGAAGATCTCCCCTAACAAAAACATGATTCGATTTGGTCGGAGAAGAAAGCTCAACCCATGATACATTGGGCCTTTTGATATATTGATGTACAGACTTACATTACATCCATCTGTAGACAGAGTGCATAACGTGTTCCACGTATCTCGGTTGCGAAAATATGTGGGAGACCCAACGCACGTGTTTGATCATTCTGATATCACTATACAGCCTGATCTGACATATGAACAGCAGTGAGTAAGGATCATTGATCGACAGAAGGCCCTTCGGAGCAAATTGTCAACTTAATGAATGTAATGTGGCATCGAGACTCGACTGGGGACTCTATCTGGAAAAGAGATGATGAGATGGGGGAGTGTGGCCCTCATTTATTTGATGCATGTTAGCTTTTAGAAATGTCAAAAACCCGAATTTTTGTAAGGAGTGTAAGATGTTATAACCTATATTTTTCTAGTGTGGAATATATTTTTTCCAAATTTTTCTTTCTTATTTTTCTGTTTCTTTTCTTTTTTCCTTATTTATCTTTTCTTCTCCTTTTTCTTTCTTCTTTTGTGCTACCGAGGAAGACCAACACCCCCCTCTTCTTTCATTTCTTCTCTTGTCTTTATTTATCCCAGCCCACAAGCTCAAGCCCACGAAATCCTCACCTGGCCCACTCCTCTCACCCCACTTAACCCGAGCCCCGTGCGACGCACGCACCCACTCCCCACTCAGCCCCTCGGGCAACATCTCTCTCTTGCCATATTCTCTTCCCTGACCAGATCCATGAAGCTTGGCAAAAAATTCGTCGAGCCCCTTTAATCGTCGCCCCCACCGCCTCGTCGATTTCCCTCAACCCCCGAGACCCCGCTTCAACCGTCGATGGCTCGTCGTTGCTCCTTGATTTCCATCGACTGATTTTTCACCGATCTCACCTACCGACGTTAAGTCTTTATCACCCCTCCTCGGGCTTTCCTCTTGAGGTGTATTAAACACTCAGCCTTCTTTCAGTGTTTTCCATGCAAAAAACTTCATTTTCATCTTTGAAATATATTTTTCGATTTTTTTTCGGATTTAAAGTTTTGAATTTGTTTGGGGCTTCTCTTCTTAGTCCCCCTCAGTCGAAGCGGCCGCATCCGCTCGACGGCACGACGGCTAGGCTCTGACAAGTCCTCCAACGATCTTTGGTGTTCGGTAAATCAATTTAAATCGAGTTTTTGGTTTTATTGTGGTTTTATTCTCCGTTAGAAGATGAATTGTGATGTGAGCTTGGTTTAGGAATTTCTGGGGCTTGGTGATGACCCTCGTCGTAGCCACCCCCATCGATGCTCTGCGACGGTTTTTGTTTTTGCCTCTGCCATAGGTTTCTGTTAGGGCTTCTTCTCATTTGGGCTTGGTCATCGGCCTTTTGCCATGAGATAGACTGGAGCCTTACCCCCTTTGCTTCTTGGGCCTATGTGCTATTGGATTGCTTTGTTGGATGGGTTTTTACCCCCTGCGTGGGTGTCGGTTGGTTGTGTTGATATGGGTTTTGCTCATGGTGTTGGTGGTAGGTGTTGGACTTAGGTGTTAGGCTTGGCTTTGGCCATTGTTGTTGGAATTGTTGTTGGGCTTGGTATTGGCCGTTTGTGTTGGACTTGATGTTGGACTTGTTGTTGCGTTTAAGTGTTGGGCTTGTTGGGCTTTGTTGTTGGGCTTGGTGTTGGCCATTGGTGTTGGACTTAGGCGTTGGGCATGTGTTGGAATTGGGCCCTTGGTGTTGGAGTTGGGCTTTGCCCTTTGACTTGCTGGACCCGTAGGCTTTTGCGCAGTTTTGTATGGCCATGAGTCACTGTTGGTTGGATTAAGGGTTTCTGCCCTATTGTTGCTTGACATTATGATTCATGTTGGCTTTATTTCATGCGCATGTTCTACTGAAAATCATCCTTGATGATAATATTGGTTGGTGACATGAAAAGGCAAGAACAAATAAATTAGACTCTTATGCGATCGATAGTGAGACTTTTCTGAGATCAAATTGAAGATACCTCTCTCATTTTTAATTGCAAAGTCTCCTATTGCGTATACATGAATAGTTAATAATAATTGCTATCAAATTAGAACAATGTGATTGGTTGTGCTATGTTGACATGTGATCTTGAGATAAACTGATATTATTCTCGTACATAACTTGTTAGACATGTTGGCTATTGATGTCACCTTACAAGTGACATATTTCTAGAATTGGACTTGTTAACATGATGATACTTGAAACCATTGGAAATCATGAAACTTGGATAACATAGCCCCAACCATGTTGTCCAATTATGATGTGACCCTGGCCATGTTTAGAGACCATCTCCATTGCTCTGTTCTTATAATGCATGTTACTATAATCACCTATGTTGGAAGCATCACCATTGTTGCACGATTAAACAATTATTGGCATGATAACTCTGCTAGAACAAAATAAGTCACCTTCGTAACATCTCTTGACCAACACCACACTAAAAGAACTATATAACTCATGATAACAGAGACTCACTAGGTTTTTATGGTAACTCGCATTTGATAAGTTCGAAAATGACCAGAAACCTTTGCTTTTGGACCCTGTCGGGTAGAATCACATTCCTATTCTTACCCGGTCATTCACGATCGAGGCCAGTTATGTCAGATAGATCATAAGCCCCTTTTTCGTTTTTAACTTTATGCTCGGTCCAGATGAGCTCGCTCGTGGTACAAGGTGGTTCTGATAGCATATCACACTTTGATACGAGTCACGGCCTAGAATTGGTATACCTGCTAGAATTTTGACAACACAACTTTAAATTGTTTGCACACTTGTCTTAGTCACTTATTTACATGTTCTTGCTTGAATTTTAGTCATGTTCATATATCCTGCTTAAATTCTAAATTCTAGAATTATTGTGATTTACTTCTAATTGCTAGCGACTCTTCGTTGCACCGTTAGGCGCTGAACATGAATACAAAGAGACTCCAGTCTTTAAGAAGTCCGAGTTTGGTGCACAAGTCACGGACTCATGGGTGTGAGTTCGTGAGCGTATTTTTATGTATTTTGAGAGCTTGTAGTCGTATGTGCACTATATCAGCCTTTGTAATTCTCGTGTATTAATGAAAATTTTCGTATGAGTATTTTGGTACATCTCTGCTCGTGGTATATATCGTTTTCACTGATAAACAGTAGGACTTGAATCACATGTGAAAAACAGTAACGTTTTCCGGAAAACATGGCATGACAGAAGGGGCAAGTGCAACGACGCTCGCTAGAGAGGGAGGAGGGCAAGGATGACATAGCTGAAAGAAAGGGAGACAGCAAGGACGACAACTAGATAAGCTAAGAGGAAAGAGAGATGCCAAGAGGGAGGCTGGAGCCGAGAGAAAAGGAAGAGAAAATGTGGTGAAGAAGAGGCCATTGGTATGGCCAAAGAGGAGTGTTGGTGAAGGGAGATGGATTATTAATTTATTAATTTATTTTTTGTGGACCCACATATTGGTAGGGTTAGATGAGTTTTTTTTTCATTTTTTTCATATTTATATTTTTGAAACCTCATATAAGTGGATGAAAAAAAAAACATTTGACTTCCATCGTCAACATGTTAGAGAGTTAATGGCAAAAAATGAATGTTCAACTTTAAACAAGTTCAAAGTAATTTTAACGGTTCATGCTAGCTTAGAGAAAATCACAAAACTTCATGGTAATCTTAAGAAATTTTGTCTATTTTCTCCAAACAAATCTGTAGCTAAGCCTTGAATCTGAAACTTATCACAATGCCACTAAGCCAAGCCTCACTAGCCACATTTCTGAATGTCAACCCATTATATTCACTTATATAGAACAACATATGATCTATGTGTTCTTTTTCTTGCACGAAAATATTGACACCATAAACAGATAAAGATAATAAAGGATTTCCATTCATTTCCTTGGTTGTTCTTGATGCCAACGAAAATCCAAAATATGGGGACAAGCTAATCGAAAGTCATGCTTGATGTACTAATCTGTATTTACATGCTTACAACTCAAAAGAAATATCTTTCTGTTGGCAAGGTTGTGCACTATGCAAGTATAAAACCACCATGAGAATTTTAGTTATAAGCACAAAGTACAGGGATGGAACTAGTGCAGCTGTAAATTGACGCATATGTTAGTTTAGTTTCAGTCAAATACTTACTTCATTCCATCCCAAAGTGACATGTTCCCCTTCAGAGAGACCAGAGCCCGAAAAATCAAGGGTGAACACTGTAATGTTTGAGGGAAGCAAAATAATAGCAGCCTCGCTAGCATCAGCCCTGCACCCACTGAGACAGATATACAGCATGTTAATAAGATAATATCAATAAAAAGTGTCTATTCTTATTGCCCCAATAATCAAAAGTAGTGCAAGAACCGAATATTACATTGCCATCAGTGTGAGAGAACATTTGAAAGCCAGTCAGCACAGGTAAGTTGTTCACAGGAAACTACAACAGATTACTGTCATTTTGATAGGATAAAAAATAATTGATATTAAGTGTCTTTCTGGTGGTGCCTTCATGCAAGGAGGAAAAAAGAGTTCATATAAGCAACACCAAGCACGCTTTTCATGGCCTTTTCATGGCTTAACGAAACTCAGGTGCTTGATCTTTGGTTTAATGAACTAGTTGCATGCATTGCCCAAAAAGGTAGGGTTACCAGCCTGCCAAAATAGCCATTGAGGTTCACTATCACTCACATCTATCTTCATTGTGACAAAGGCTCATTAAGTTTGATAGATATTAGACTACAAATCATGAAAGTTGGTATGACCTGGAAAACAGAAAAACTTCTCTTAGGTTAAATCTTATTTGCCCATCTATCAATTGATGTCGTTTTACTGTGGACTAAAGTCTAATCTTTTCGCCTTTTGTCTTTTTGTCCTTAACACAGGTAATTAAGAGCAAACTTTGAGCCACAACCTTAGTAATATCCTCCTTAGCTAATGTGCGGTAGACATCCAGCCGAAAGCCTCATTTACTGGGATGAACCCATCCTAGTGCCACCTTGAACTGTATCGTTCCATGCAATTATTGGCATACCATTACTTAGACTCACTGACGATTAGTTGAAACTCGTCTTACAGCATGAGCCAAACTTCATACAACCGTCATCGATTGTGTGGATTATGTTACCAATTAACATTGGCACCCGTCAACAAATAGATCCTGCAATATACTAGACCCAATATAATGGCAATGGGCCGACCATAACTTGAGTGTCACCATACCATAATGCCACTTCATGCTTTGGATTAGCCCACGAATTTTCACCATGGACTGGTAGCATTTACCATTTGTACACAACAAAAGCTCATTAACTTTGATGGATATTTGACTAATAACCAAAAAGCCTAATGTGACCCAAAAAGGGGAAACTCCTTTGAAGACTATGTCAAATCTTATTTAAAAATATATCCACTTCCTTTTCCAATAAGGAATTAAGGTTCATTATTTGCCTTATGTCTCTCTGTCCTTCTTAACATGATTACTTATAAGCTGGATTTTGCACCAACCCCTAACAATTTTGGCCAGGAATATGCACCAGTCCGTATAGAGTTGAAATACAATTTGACAATCAATCATAACCTTATCAGATTATTCATGAAACATGCAGCGACAAGAATTTTTATGGCAAACACTTTTCATTGTAACAACATCAAATATATTCATTAGCTTAGGCATCAAAACGTGTATCAAATTTGAACAGAAACTGCAATGTTCTAACAGTTTCACCTCCGAAATTTTATCAAAGCTGGATTATATGATTGCCAATTTATAGTTTAAAACTGCAAATAGCAGAATCCTACAGGTCAGTTTAACATTGTAAGATGTAGAATCACACACTAATGATCTAATGGGATGAAAGTTCACTATGAAGTTGTTTGTCCTCAATTTGTTCATCGATTTTTTTTCTTTCTGTATAAGCCATGTGGTCTGTTAAACCATTGAAAAAAGAAACTCAGAGGTCATGTAAAACTTTCATAAAGTGAAGGCCTACAAAGCAAGGAAAAACAGAGGGTGCTCTGAATATAGTTTTAATGCATCAAATTGATCCTCTTGTCCAAAGTAAATGTATCTCAATCCTCTATTCCAAAGAGGAAAATATGCCCCTAACTGTCTTCCCAAGTTAGAGTACACAAACAATGATGACTGAGAGATTCTTGAGTTATTTCGCTGATCACCTCCTCATTTGAATCTGCATTAACTCACTAGAGATGATTTCATTTGAATCTGCTTTAATCTCATAGTGGTGATTTACGTTGGAATCACATGCGGTCATATAGATTTTTGATATGGTATTTTGCAGTTAAATAAATAGAAAGCTCAAGACTTGACTGTGTGTCAAGTAACTACTATAATGTACCATAATGATGAGGGATAATGAAAGAAAAATTACAGATTAAAAAGGCAATTTTCAATCTATACTTTCCAATACCTGTTTCCATGACAATATATAACACACGGAAGAGTATTTCCTTCGGGAATCACTGATGGCACATAATGGCTACATTGCAGCACATTTCCTCGACTATTTCTGACCTGTATAAAGTTTGTAATGTACAGTTCCTTAGGATCAACAGGAAACTATAAAATGTGAAAATATTAAAGTCTATGTCGGCATATGTAAACATGAGTTTATTAAATTCCAAAACAAAATGTACACCATCTATGCAAACATAATAAACTACACAACTGAATTATACATGTCAGAAGACAGTAGAGTCTAACATACTACAGCGTTCAAACTAGCACAGAGACCTAGATAATTTTTACAAACTAAAATCATAATGTCCAATGAATTAGGGGAAAATGGACTGCTTCAAACAAAATATGCATTGAACATACAAAACAAACTTGAGTCACCAGTATTGAATCACAAAGCCTAGATACTTTGAAACCAATTATGCTACCCAAATGGGTATTTGTTTTGAGTCCTCTTTATCATCTTGAGGTAGAAAATAGGAGGCAGATACAAAATGACATCAAAAGCCATTATTTTGCACCTGCTTCTCTCAATTTCAAGTTGGGAGGAGGCAGAGGACTAAAACGGGATCTGATCAAAATAACAATTCCAGTCATCAGACTATTCATAACCACTAAAGATATGTTCTCTTTTCATCATATATCTGGCAATACTAGCAACTTTGTTGTTTTTGAGCTCTGACAACTTTGATATATTTTTTCCTTTCTCTATAATCGTTCTTTCTTTCTTTCTATAATCAAACAACTTTTGTTTGCAATAAGAATGAGGTCACCTCTTATCTTGTATTATTAGTGTTGAAGCTGAAACTTAATATAGCCAGTTGTGTATAATTTCACAATCTGAACAAAAGAAGAATAATTTCTGCCAACATATGAATGAAAAATAATTAAACCTCCAGATGATATATATTGACATTACCTCCAAGTCTTTTCTCTGATACCATCGTCCTTTTAACATAAACTCTTGATCCAATAAATCATTTTTTGGGCAATAATCAGCTCTGCAATGAAAAATAAGAGGTATGGCCTTGAGGATAAAAAAATATGCACATAAGGATGAAAAATTTACGTAATGTTTTATTGTAATATGCAGTTCTATATTTAGCCCCATTTGGGTACTCATCCATAACAAGCCTATGTGATGTCCATAGTTCCTTTGTCCATGGATACATCATAGCAGTTGCAAACCATAGTTCTAGGGTAACAAAGGCAAACAATTGGAGCGCAAAGTGATTTGCGAAAACAACAGGATAGAATGCAGTCACAAATGAGTTAATCGGGGCTCACTAGTTTACCTCAACACAACTTAACCCAACCAAGACATATGGATCCATACTATATTGTACGAAGGGGTTGGTTTAGGTTTGAATAATATCAAATCAACTAGTTAGAGTCTTTTAGTCATCATGTATCATTACAACTTCTATCAAAATGATTTTTTTGACTGATAATCTTTCTTCTATGTTGCAAACCTTTAGAATAAATTGTAGGCCCACATAGTTTGGAATCTTTGGATAGGCACAGGGTACCGCGGACACCTTTATTGTGAGACCATGATACAGGCATGAGATATCATGTTTATGTTGGACAAAATTTTATATTGTACTTGCTAACAGTTCTTCAATAAATCTAATTTTGTAATTAATATGATTCTAATCGTGAAAACTTCTTTTGAACACATTCTTGATGTTTTTTTCTGACACTTCTTGGACATAATACATTTCACACTTTGAGTTATGGTCTTTCTTCTATTTGTGATGTTCTTAAAGAATATAGTACTTATGACAAAACATTAGACTATTAGCTTATCATATAGCACATGAATACACTAAGATAAGTTTGTAATACAGAAAGTGGGATAATTTAAGCTCAAAAACTAGGATACAAAAGAAGTAGATATAGTCCATGTTGCCTACAAAGTCCAATCAGAATGACGTAATGCTCATGTTAAATTGTATATAATCATGTTCATATGAATTCAAGTTATGCTATATCATTCGATCGGGGATCATAGTGTGCAAAATCATTCAATGGGGGATAGTAGTGTGCAATACAACCCTCAAGCTGAAGACTAACAGTCATCTTTAGCAGCAAATGAAATAAATGTCATTATGCATAAAGGAAAAGGTTAAATAGTCATTTGTTGGTGAGAAGATGCACCACAAAATGACACCAGTGGTGCCACCTTCAACTACTAAAACTACAGCAGTGCAATCATATGCTAGTACATTCTAAGTTCATAATGAACAGTACATATATTAGAAAAGATGAACCCCCATCTTCGCCAACCCCAACCCCATTCTACTACAGACACATCAACCAGGTGGACCTCTGCTAATTTATTTCAAGAAAAAAAATTGAAGGTTATTTTCACGTGCACTTAGCTGCAGACTCAACAAAGTAGGATTTCATATCCGCAGTGCAATGGTGGTTTCCTTGGCCAGAATGCCACAACTACTCAAAAGGACTACAGACATAAAATATTATTCATGGATCCTTCTCAATATGGATCAAAATGAACCTTCATCCCCATAATTCAACAGGGAGCACATAATTTGCTTGCATCAAATTACAATTTAAGAACATAATTCATAAACCTCCACAATAGTAATTGCACCCCAAATTGCTGCCAGCCTTGCATACAAATTTCATCAAAATTAATTACCAACAATTTGAAGAGATCAACGAAAACACTTAATCCAAAATTTACCCAAAAATAGCTCAAGTCCTGACGAACAGATAGCCTAATTGAAAACATCTGTTGATAGTTCCTACTCCGATGCAAACATATTCGGTGAACTTTGTTAAAAAGGAAATAGACAACCTAATCAAAAGTAGAACCAGTACAATCCGAATAATGAGATTCACGAGTTACCCCAAAAATCAAGATAGAAAATCAAATGCCCAGATCGACTATAATTGAATTATAATTTAAAAATGAAAAGGCAGAGAAAAAGATAGAAAAGGATGGTGGAGAGAGAGGGAGAGGGAATATGGAGATTTCCCCTTGAGATTCTCTTATTCATTGTGTTTCTGTATTTGTTCCACTTCTATTAAAGGCCAAGTCACACAACAAGAAATAAAGAAATTAAAAAATCAATAAGAAAAAAAAACAAGATAGGCATGAAAGGGAGTTATACATGTGACTTAACAAAATCTAACAACCATATTAATTTATGTAAATTGTCAATACATGTGCATGACTACATAGAAGTATAGAACCACTAAGTTATAATCTTTTAAATAGTTAAAAGTAGCTTTTACGAAGTCCTTAAAATAGTGAGTTTGTCTGGGAGTAAACACATACGGATGTTCAAAAACACATTTTATTGTTTCAATACATGTTCATTCAGCTTTAGCATTGGCCTGTGAATAGTAATGTTATAAGTTTAGCAAACCCAATATGAACGTAATAAAATAACCATAGACTTCTAGAAAAGCATACCAAAAGAGGCACAAGAGCTTCAGCAACCATGTAGCTATGCACTCCCAACCGGTACAAAACAAAGGCTTGGACAAAGACGACAATGATATGATTCAACACAAGATTCTTCTCATGCAAGCTAGTTAGACAATGGTTCCATTATCAGATACCACTTTGCAAAATTCTACAACAAAGAAGCCATCATCACTTATCAGTTTTTATCTCTTATTACTAAAGCTCATAGATAAGTTCAGGAGACTGGCCGATCACATACATGCATACCATCATATGATGGACACAAGAAAGAAAAGGCAGGTTGCATGGTCTTGTAATGCCCCTAAGTGGGATAGACTAGTGGATTTGTGTATACTTGTATGCCTGCATGTATTTATGTAGTGTGTATCGTAATTCATCACTTGCTTAATTATCATTGTATAATGTTGGTTGTATTATTATATTAAATGGTTTTAATAGTATTGTATTGGTATTAGGGATGTTCCTTCTTAGTATATGTAAGTGGGAAGGGGTATGTGTGTATAGTAGTATAGAGTGTGCAAATTTCTTTGCACACTTGTAATTAGAGAGGGGATGTGTGTAAGGGAGTGGTGTGTGTGTTAAGGAAGATTCCTTTCTTACATGAAAAGAAAAGGGAATTAAGAGAAAGAGACGAGAAAAGAAAAAGGGAAAGACAAAGACAAAGAAAAGAAGAGAAAAGGAGGAAGACAACTCTAGAAAAACAACCCATACTTTAACTCTTATTCTCCCTTTCTTTTCTTCTTTTTTCATCATGTTATCTTCTCCCCTCCTCCCTCCATTTGGCCGGCCATCTTCTCACCTAAAAACAATAAGAAAAACAAAAAATGGAAGAAAAAAAGAAAGGAAAAAGGAAGGAAAAAAGGAGGAGGATGATGATGATGATGATGGTAAGGAAGAAGAAAAGAGAGAAGGAATTCACATGCAAGATTGGAGCTTGGAGAGGGGTTTTCATGGAGCTTAGATGGGAGTCTTGGAAGATGAAAGCAAGCTTCTAAGAGGTAGGAATTAACTCCTAGTAGTATTTCATGTACATGTTTTTGAAGGAAAGTTATCACTTTTCATTGCATGACCATCACTTTAATTTTCTGCAGTTTTACTGTAATTTCATTCGTGAATATTGATCACTATATATTTGCAAAGAAATTCTGAATCGGTTATCAAATTTCCCACGACTTTCATGTTTAGCACTTTTCCTAATTCTGTCTACAATTAGGAGTAAATAGCCTTTAACTACAACATATCCAAATCTGCCAGCATTTACACTTCCTGACTAAAAAAGGCTCTATCTCCCTCTGTAGTTGGTTAAATTTGGTGTTCCTGGACAATTTGGAAAGCTATCTTCAGCAACTACAACTTTTATGTTTTGACTTTTATCTAATTCGAATGGTAAATGACTTTAATTAACTGAAACATATGTCTAAGGATCTGACTGAAAAAACTGTTTTAATACCCTGTAGGGTTTAGACTGTGATAATTAGAACAAGTGTTCAGATTTTATGAAATTTGATATCTAAGAATAAGACTTCAATACCTACAACTTTCATTTAGGAAGTTTTACTAAATTCTAATTAGAAATGGATGATAACAGCCGCCACTGTTCTGTGCTTTCTTGCAATTCACTACAAGCTAAATTGTTGAAGTAGTGTTTCTAGCCCTCGCTTGTAGATATTCTTATTTCCAGTGCTTCTAATTATTGTTGTTACATGAGAATAAGTTGTTTATGTCCCTTGCTAATGTTTATTCGTTATGCAATTAATATACACATGCTGGATTGATATGAAAGATTATGATGCTGGATTGATATGAAAGATTATGGGCCCCAAATAGTTTATGGAATATGAAATGATGAATATGAGACATGGGATGTAATATGAGGACACTACATAGAGCAAAGTGGCACGAACACACCGTGGACCACCTCTTGAATTCATAGTAGCAGCCAATGAGGAAATGAGAATGTGAAACGTAATGCACACACAGATATAGGACACAAGTGGCACTACCTGGGGCAAGAGCCACAATAGGAAACTGGGGAGATCGCTGTGGAGCCACCTCTGAACTCCAATAGTAGTTGTCATATTGATAACGAAGCAGATCACGACACGTGCACACCGGCATAGTTATGGAATCCCTTATGTTACATGGCATTGCATTGCATTCATAATTGCATCATTTGCATCATTTGCATCATGTGTGGATGCTATCATATGCATCATGAAGCATTTGGCTTGTGACTATGAATGTTATGTGCTTACGCCTTAGCTGCCTTGTTTTCTTTACCTTACCTTTATGCACTTCATAACTGTGTTTACCTTTACGCGCCTCTTTTTTTATAGATTTGTCAATTGTTATAATTGTTGTAAAGAACTCCCTCTTTCATTGCGGTTGTATTTAACTCCTTTGTGACAATTTACTTCTCCTTAATTGGTGTAGTTTTAACACATGGTTGTAGTTTTAATTTAGTGATTGTAGTTATGTTTTCTCTTGTAACACTAGTTGAATTGTAAGTAGTTTCTTTAGTTGACTTATATATAGTGTGTAGTTGCTTTTTATGTAATTAATATACTAGTTGGGGTTTTGGGTATTCTACTGGGTCACGCATTGACGTGTCACACCCATGATTTCAGGTATTTGGAGTTGGAGGCAATGAGCTGGAGTTGTGGAGATTGTGCTTGGGTTGTGAGAGTTATACATGAGTGAGAGGTGGATGTACCTTGTAGTGTGAGGTGACTTGTGCGCTTGTTGTATATGAGGAACTTGAGAGTTTGGTTGTATAAAGTTGTACAAAAGATGTATAAGATGATGTAAAGTTGTATATATAAAAAGTAGTGGTCCTTGTAATGAAAAGTTATACTTAGAAATGGATGATAACAGCCAGCCACTGTTCTGTGCTTTCCTACAATTCCCTGCAAGCTGAATTATTGAAGTAGTGTTTCTAGCCCTCGCTTGTAGATATTCTTACTTCCAGTGCTTCTAATTATTGTTGTTACATGGGAATAAGTTGTGTATGTCCCTCGGTAATGTTTATTGGTTATGCGAATTAATATACACATGCTGCAATGATACGAAAGATTATGGGCCCTAAATATTTTATGGAATATGAAATGATGAATATGAGACGTGAGATGCAATATGAGGACACTACATGGAGCAAAGTGGCACAAACACGTCGTGGACCACCTCTTGAATCCATAGTAGCGACCAATGAGGAAAAAAGAATATGAAACACACGTATATAGGACACGAGTGGCACTACCTGGGGCAAGAGCCACCGTAAGAGACTGGGGAGATCGCTGTGGAGCCACCTCTGAACTCCAGTAGTAGTTGCCATATTGATAACGGAGTAGATCACGACAATTGCACACCGGCATAGTTATGGGATCCCTTACATTACATGGCATTGCATTGCATTCATAATTGCACCATGTGCATCATTTGCATCATGTGTGGATGTTATCATATGCATCATGAAGCATTTGTCTTGTGACTGTGAATGTTATGTGCTTACGCCTTGCTTGCCTTGTTTCATTTACCTTACCTTTCTGCACTTCATAACTGTGTTTACCTTTACGCACATCTTCCTTTATAGTTTTGTCAATTGTTATAATTATTGTAAACTCCCTCTTTCATTGCGGTTGTGTTTAACCCCTTTGTGACAATTTACTTCTCCTTAATTAGTGTAGTTTTAATTCCTGGTTGTAGTTTTAATTTAGTGATTGTAGTTATGTTTTCTCTTGTAGCACTAGTTGAATTGTAAGTAGTTTTTTTAGTTGACTTATATATATTGTGTAGTTGCTTTTTATGTAGTTAATATACTAGTTGGGGTTTGGATATCCTACTGGGTTACGTATTGGCGTGTCATACCCGTGGTTTCATGTATTTGGAGTTGGAGGCAGGGAGCTGGAGTTGTGGAGATTGTGCTTGGGTTGTGAGAGTTATACATGAGTGAGAGGTGGACGTACCTTATAGTGTAAGGTGAGTTGTGAGATTGTTGTATATGAGGAACTTGAGAGTTTGGTGGTATAAAGCTGTATAAAAGTTGTTGTATAAGATATAGACCATGAAATTGTATATTAAAAAAGTAGTGTTCCTTATTTGTATCGGTGTTCTTGGTTTGCCTCTGTGGTGTCCTTGTTCTGTGTTGTCCTTATTCTGTGTTGTTCTTTGCCTGTATTTCCTTGGGAACATTACATATACTATCCCAGCAGTGCGCAGTGGCCTGTAGCTCTCTCTCTCCCCCTCTCTCTTCCTTCTCTTTCGTAAAAACAACTGCCTCTCTAGAAATATCTGGGAAAGATTCGAAAATCCCGGGTATCCTGGGGAGCAGAGTGTTACAGGTCTCAAGAAGAAGAACAATAAGACATAGCAACACAAGCACGTGCCCAAGATAGAAGATATGAAATATGACAAGACATACATCACGAAACATAGAACACTTCACGAAACATAGAGCGCACTATGTAGAACATGTGTTGCAAAGATAGCCCACCAAAAAATGTAATGAGGAGAAGTGCGAGCGCTAGCAAGGAGGAGGAGGAGGAACTCCATCAACAAAGAAAAAACCAGAAGCCATACACCACTGTGGTAGTCACGAAACTAGAAAGCAACCCATAGAACCACGATTAGGAGGTTAGGAAGTTGAAACTCAAATACGGTCTTAGAGACCTCAGACGGATACACTAGAACCAGAGAATAAATCTATTATACATTTGACAACTGTTTTTGAATCATGGAGCTGACTAGGACAAATGGATTGATAGACAGAGGGCCAGGGTTAATTCTAGGGGAATGAACGGTAGGGATGAAGCTTTGAAATGAAAGTTAGCTTTGCTTAGAGATTTGTGGGTCCCATTTGATTGCTCAGCCTGTTTGTTTGCTTGCGTGACATTGGGCCATGGGGGAGAGCAAAAATCTTTTTTGAGTGAGAGCAGGAGTCTTTTGGGGGAGTGATATGGTTTTATAGAAAATTTTGGAGGTGAAAGTAAATGTGTGGGGAAACCGAAGCATCAACGAGCAGCCTCAAAGATCGTGTCAAGGGGGAAACGTTGTGTCCTCAAAGAGATTGCCGAGAAGGAATAAACGCTACCACCCACCTATAGCTCAAGGTAACGCATAAAAACCTCAGCTCCCTCACTACTCTCTCTTCCTCCCTCCCTCCCTCCCCCAAAAAACCTCAGTTGACCTCCCCCCAAACTGGGCCTTTTTTCGAGGTCATCATCTAGACATCCCTCAACACATCGATTATCAAAATGGGCGTTTTTTCGAGGTCGGATGGCGGAGGCGACATAGGAGGAGCTGCCCTGGATCGGCCACTGGAGACGGACCAGTTTCTGGTGTTCACCAGCGAAGTAGTCTCCTCCATTTCCCATCCACATTAGCTTTAATCCAAATAATTTTCTTACCTTATCATATTTCTTATTTTTCTCAATTTCATCTCTCTTTAGGGCAAAATGATGATAGGAAGCCTACAATAAATCAATATCCTCGATGACCTGATTTTTGGATCGAGACCTCCGATTCTCTTACTCAAGTCGCCTCTCTGTAATTTTCTCTCCCTAAATTTTTTTCTTTTGTTTTTAAAATTTCCTCCAGTTTTTCCTGGAATTTATTTCATCTTAAATCAATGTGATACAATGGGGTTTTTGGGGGTGCACACGACACATCCTTTCTTATGGTTGCAATTACCCTAGTCAATATATTATAATGGTTCCCTGTTCCTCCCAATGAAAGCTTATACTTCTTTCAGGAAAATAAAGGCGTATCGGAGATTAAGGTGTTTAGTGTATGAGCAATGACATCCGCAATTCAATTTCAGTTTAAGACACATCCATCATAAAATGCAAAGGATCCATCTAAAATGAACCGTGTCCAAGGGCACGGTTTATGACTAGCACCTTGATATAACAAGAAGAGTAGTTGACAGCATAATTTATCTGTTTAATTACAGTTCATAAGGAAAGGCCTTCCTGGATGGCCAATCAATAGAAGGTAAGGGGCATACATCCTCTAATTGGCCGTTAATATATTCAACCATAAATAGTTAAAAAGTTAGTAGAGAAGTTAGGAGTTGTTTAATATCTCTCATTGCCGAGAGCTTGTCCTGGCTAATAAAAATGCCCTGTTCTGCTAACAAACCAGTGACCCTGCAGCCATTGCGCAGGTCTGAATGATCACAGACAATCTTTCAGT
Organism: Scilla litardierei; assembly: GCA_030789695.1. Lineage (NCBI taxonomy): Eukaryota > Viridiplantae > Streptophyta > Magnoliopsida > Asparagales > Asparagaceae > Scilla > Scilla litardierei. The sequence continues at coordinate 172,805,725 of CM061132.1, forward strand.
TGAATCCTATAATCAGCTCATCAAAGATATATGACATGCATATGGACGCTTCAATCCACTTATCTGTCAAGATGGTCATGATATCACCAATCTCAAACAGACAGCCTCATAATCTCATAATCTGGACTGTGTAGCATGAAGGAAGAACCCTCCTTCCTCAAAAAAAAATCATATATTTGGAATTTATTGTGCATGTGATTTTTAACAACGTCTTAATTAACTCTTAATTAATAAAAATATGTTTTTAAACATCCTTAGTGTTTGCTTCCAAACAAACCCAGTATCCTTCAGACATTCTGAATAGTAGTATATGACTTCCAACTATATGAAAGATTTAACTTTCTTAACCTTCCGCTTTCAGGTGCTTGTATTGACCATTTGCATAAAGCAATATGGTTATTAACTTGCAAGTCACACATGAACCGAAGCACCGATCTGGGTTACTTTCTCTATGCGTGAAATTTAAGGATCTTAGCCGTAGACTAAACAGTATATATTGTCCTATCTGCGGTGCACGCTAGCATACTAATCTTCATGGCAACACCCAAATGTTTGATGGGATCAATCAAATTGTGATAACGTCTCATCAAATAAAAATTATGTTCCTTATGCAACCACGACTCAAAACAATACTTCACCAATATCAATCACAACCAATTTGTTGAGATTAAGGAATAACAACCACCTTTAAACCAGAAATTAGCCCAAAAACTCAGTCCTCACAAACAGAATCGAAGTAACCTAATTATAAACATCAATTACTGATTCGGAATCCAAGACAAAACCTAATCAAGAAAACTTTACTAAAATGGACACTGATAACCGAACTAGAAATTTAGAACAATTTCCATACCTCGGAGGCCGGATGATAAAATTCACGAGTTGCTCCATAAAAATCGCTAGGGGATCCGATCAAACGCCAAATTATACCAAAAATTGAGTTTTAATTTAAAGAGGAAGAGGATGGAAATTTTTTAAAAACAGAGAAAAGAGATGATGAGCAAACGAAGCTTTCCCCTTCGAGATTCTCTTCTTCGTCCCGTTTCCTTTCTGTCAAACGCCGAGTCGTACAGCAAAGAATAAAAAATATAATAATAAAGAATTAAAATTGGACAGAGCTTGACGCACGTGAGAGGAGGTTGGGGACACGTGAGTGAAGGCCGGGCCCCGCCAATCTCATCCTTGCTTCTGAGGGCGTGTTCTTTTGCGTTTAAATGTTTGTGAAAGTTGGAGATTCCACTATTCCTCTCACTATTCACTCATTTTCATCCTCACTTTCACGCGTCATGTTCTTTTGTGCTGGCTTCTTTGACTGTGAAAGTTGCTGACGTAGCCACAATACACACACAATAAAGTTGTGTGGGACCCACAAAAAATTCCAACATCCACATTCACAAACCACTTTCACCCAAAAAAAACACAATACTCACTTTCACCACACTATTCACAACTTCAACCAACTCAAATTTAAACACAAAAGAACAGGCTCTGAGACGCTGATTCTTCGAAAAGAAGAGAAAGGACGGAGCTTGGGGCCTGTTCTTTTGATGGAATAGGAAAAATGGAATAGGGAAAAGTTTGTATTCCAAGGAGAGAGAAAATAGAGTTTTGTGTTCTTTTGGGTGGAATAGAGTATGGAAAGTGGGGTTTGAAATAGAAAGTGTGGTCCACATTCTATTCTTGTGTTCTTTTGGGATTGTGGAGTTGGAATGAAAAAGTGGAAAGGGGATGAGTTGGAGGGGAGAGATAGAGATAGATGAGAGAGTGGGGCCCACCATTCCTAAGGATTCCATTGTATTCCAAGCAAAAAGCTTGGAATACAAAAGTGCTCATCATTACCAAATTGGAATGTCCACGTAGGATTCTATTCCACGCCCAAAAGAACAACCCACTTGGAATACAACCTTGGAATAGAGTGAATAGTGCATAAACAGTGCCACTATTCTTATTCCCGTCCCTATTCCGCGCAAAAGAACAGGCCCTTGGGTGCGTTAACAAGGCTCTTTATGATCCATTGCGAATGAACTTGCCTTGCCCCAGCGTCTAAATCATGAGATGGTGCCAAACTAGAGTCAGGTTGGTTAGTCCCTGGGATCTGCATGGTTGGTCTTTCAACAGGGAATTGCTGTAGTTTTCTATACGTCTATAAATGTTGATGGGATCTCAGTATAGAATAGAAACTCCGTTCGTGCGATATGGTGACCACGACCACCATGTATATATGAAACAGTCTTGTTGCCTTTGGGATTCCTATTTCAACCGGTTGCATCATTGGGCCGATTATTTATAAATTGGGCCATGTCACATCTCTGGGCCGGCCCCTATATATGTATATCTGTGTATGCGGAGCATTATTAATATCCGCTCGGGCCAAGCTCGTCAAGGAAAACAAAGTGGCCCGCCAGGCCCATCAACCCCCATCAAGCCCAAGCGAATGCGAGGCCGCTTACTCGGTCAAAGAAGGTTCGAATCACGCTCACCAAGCCCCCACGTTGTCCCTCGGGGAAAGCGGGAAAGTGGGCCCAATAATGGTGTAGTGGTCACTCGTCCGCTACGTCCGAGATACGGGCACGCACGTGCCACGGTCAGAAGGAGGCAGTTAGCCCGCGACGAGACTGAAGGGATGCGGTTCCGATAAAAGGACCAAACCTCGGCAGAACAAATGAGGGCAGAAGAGATACTACTTACTAGGTAATCTGACAACACTTGCTTTCACTCCATACCACATACTTCCATCTCCTTAACTCGGTCGGCCAGCCTCACAGACGATCTCCCGCTAGATCAGTCTTGATGCCCCCGAGCCTCCCTTAAGTACATTACTAAATTAGGCATCGGATGGATTGGGTCGAACCCAAATCCGACCCCATCTTGCTGTTTCTTGTGGTGCAGGTAGCTCAGCAGGCGATCCTCAACAAGCGTGGAGCTTCTCTGAGCTAGATCAGACTTCTTCCCAGTGGCTGGGCCGCCACCTTGTGGACCCGAGTTACCCAGCAGAAGAGCCTAATCACACTGGCTGACGAAGGCACGCGTTGACTCAAGGCATCAAAGTCAGCCTACTTATTGTTGACCGGAACCTAAACGGCAACACAACCTATCATCAAAATAGAAATAACCATTAAGCCTCTATACATTAAAGGCAAACACACCGTTAGATACATTAAAGCCCAAATAATCAAAACCCTAACCGACCAATGCTTGACTTAATACTACAGGCCACAATAAAAAATTATTTTACATATAAGCCCAACGTTAAATTAATGATCCAGCGCTGCATACTTTTGAGTTGTTGCAGTGACTCTTCTCGATAAAAGATTTCATACAAGCCCATGTGCACTTGTACTTGGTTGCTTTATGTGAGAGGGCATATGAGAGCCTATCTCATATGGCGTATGATACCCATTAATCCCTTCATAAAAACAAGTAGCAGGAATATTAGCTTGTGTTGTTGGGGGTTTAAAATATTTTGCTCAGAAGCAACCCTGCCCAAATTTACGTTTGTTCTCTTTTATACTTAACATTTGAATACATTGCAGGTATCTCTTTATACCAATGCTCATTGTCTGGACAATTTAGCTCCCTCATGGATTGGTCTCCAGATATGGGATCTGATTCTTCGCTTGTCACTGTCCAAAAGCAACAAACTCCTGAGAGCAAGCAAGGGATATTAGTTCCTTTGTGCCAAAGAACTGAATCAATCTCTATATAAAGCCAGCAATGAGCTTTGCACAAACAGCCACACACCTAGCTCCATCCCTGAGTTCAGCGTGCAGGTCCTTATTTTCCCTCCGTCATGGCATCCGGTGGCCCCAAGTCCGCGGCATCGCTGCTGCTCTTCATCAACCTTGTAATGTATGCAGTCGTCGTCGCGATTGCTGCCTGGGCTCTGAACTACGGCATCGACGAGACTCCTGAAGCAGGTAACCTGCTCTTCAGCCACCAGTGCATTGTAAGCCAAGCCTAACATGTTCGTGTGGGTGTTGTGCAGTGCAAGGGCTCACAATACCAGCTAGGTTGTTTCCTATATACTATCCTATCGGAAACCTGGCGACGGGGTTCTTCGTGATGTTCTCGCTCGTGGCGGGGCTCGTGGGCATCGCCGCCTCGCTCTCTGGACTGCACAATGTCCTGGAATGGAGGGCTTCGAGCTTGCTGTCCGCCTCGGCTTCTTCGATTGTCGCTTGGGCCCTCACTCTCTTGGCCATGGGGTAATATATATTGATGGCCTAGCGAATACTCTCTTATCCAATTTCTCTTGTCCAAATTCTCTTATCCAATTTCTCTTGATAACATGCCTCTGATTCTTTTATGTCATCCTTTGACGACGGCGATACTGACATCGATCTTCCTGCGATCTTCGCAGGTTGGCCTGTAAGGAGATCGCGATAAGCCCCAGGACCGGAAGCCTGGTAAGTCGAAAGCATATGTAAAACTCTTCTCAAGGGATTTATGTTATGCTTATGTATGTTGTGCGACGACGTGCAGAGGGCAATGGAGACGCTGACCATCATCCTCAGCGGCACGCAGCTGTTTTGCGCGGGGGCGATCCAGGCGGGGGTCACAGAGACAACCAAGCGTCCCTTCGTCGCTGGAAGAGTTTGAGAGAGTGCATAATATATACTTCTCTTCACCCCCAAATATTGTTTGTGACGTTGTGGTGTGTGGTGTACAAAGTTGGCTAGGGCCTCTGCACTCTCTTTTGTCCCTGGTCTTTGAGCTCATGGCTTGCAGTTTTGTTAGCCTATGAGCGATTTCTTCACTGAGAGTTGTGTTTGAATATAAATAAAGTGGGTATGGATAGGAAATTAAATGGGTCGGATAGCAATTTCTTCACTGAGAGTTGCAGTTTTATTTGAAGTGTAATCTTTTTAATTTTTTTGTTAATTGCACGTCTCACTTCTTCATTTCAATAAAAAATTAAAAACATAACGCTCAAAAAAGGTCTGGTCACAAATGGCCCGGCCCGGCCCATTTGCCTTGCCACCCATAGTTTCAAGTACAAGTCTGGCTTTTGACGTCCGGGGGCCCGCAAGATTCTCTCTCTCTCTTCCCATCCTCTCTCACTTATTTTTCTCGCCGGCGATTTTCTCACCGGCGATGGAGCCAGAACCAGTGGTTCCTGAATCCTCGAGGTGAGAATTTCTTGATCTCTCACTAAACTCCCACCCCCTTCCCCCCTTTTGGCATCCAATTCTGTGCTTATTTCTCTCGGGAAGCTACTGATTCTTCCTTTTCACTGAAATTTAGAATCAATTAAAATGGCTCCTTGGGCGCACTACTGCATTTGTTGGTTCTGGATGTTGTACTTTCAATTTGAGTGTCTTAGACTATAAATTACTTTTGTAATCAGATGGATTAATATTTCAGTTGCAGTTTTTTGTTAGCTAATTCATGATTTTGTTTTTAAAAAAATCTCTATTTGGAAATTGAATAAGGATACACATTGTTTATTGGGCATAACACTTTGATGTCTTCGAGGCATAACATGATGTACCTGGCCGTGCTGGGGTGATTGGTAGTTAATTGTTTTACTTTTGGAATTGAGATGGAAATCAAAATTGGTTGTAATGTCTCTATGCATTTCTTTCAGGGCGATGCATGAATTTGGTAGTTAGTAATTATGCTTTTTTTTAATTTAACTAGAAATCTAAATGCGTACTAATATTTTGCTGCATTTCTTGTAGATGATTTATGGGTTTGTAGTTAAAAGCTCTACTTCTCAAATTTTAAATGTAAATCCAAATATGGATTCATATCTTTGTGTATCACTTGAGAATGATGCATGAGTTTCGTACTTGATACCTGTATCCTGCAAATTTCGACGGAAACTTTATCATGTGCATCTAATTTGAAAAATATGGACTTCACAATGTTAGAATTATCTATCATACGGTAATTTTGGCTCCTGAAGGCAGTGCTTGCTAATCACATTGTCATGCACCGAGAAATTTTCTTGTATGTGTATCGTCTTTTGTTATAATGCACACACATACACACACATCTGACATCCCACTCTCAAAGTGCCTTTGCTTGAGCATTGTTAGGGTTCTATATGGTATTAGCATCTTTTATAATTATAGAATAGCTGTAAAGCGACCCTTATTTCAATATCCATCCTGGGCAAAACTGAAAATCCTAATCCCTCCATCACTTCTATCCACAAAACCGACCCACAGACACAAGTAACATAAATGAAAGCATGCCTGAATACATGGACACATGCACATTTGTGTTTGTGGCACCCACAGAGGCGCACATGCCTATTCTTGGATGCACGAGAGACAACTAAGGAATAAGGAAAATGTCTTCAAAGAAGTCTACATTAGATTTGGTGAAATATAATGCTTTTGTCTTTTCCCTGGTGCTGATCATAGACACGTTCGGGCCAGTGTTATTGGATTCCCGTTATACTTCAGTACATTCTATGGGCACGCGGTAAGCTCCTTTAACAGTGTACAGTTTGAGGAGGGTAAGGTGAATCGCTTTGTTGCTACGGATTGTGGTACACTCGGTTTGTTTATCCACATATGGATACATAAACACACATATCTACACACACATGCGTACATATATGGTATATACATATACACACATAAATAGGCATATACATATACATACACATATATTTATCTGTATATATTTGCTTATGCATATATGTATCTAGATCCATATCCAACTACACATATGTAAATTCATATAACCAAAAATGATAAACTGTCAATTAACGTCTATACAATTATTTCTTCTCAAAATTTCAATTTTTGTGATATATTACATGTTAGGATATCTAGATCTTTTTCTTTTTTATTGTCATGTATTCAGATCACAATTTTTTATGATTCGAATCACGAATGACCCCATAAATTGGGGTACATGGTTTGGATGCTGGATCCCATGGTGGTGGTGAATTTGATAATTTTGTTTGGGGCTGGGATTTTTAGCTATGTGACTGCCAAATATGCCAATCAGCTTATTGTATTTGATGGACTATAGCCGAAGAACAGGCCCCGGGGATTTCTAAGGGAAGTTTAATGGTCGGATTAATGTTACACTTCTGTATCTTCTTGGGAGGTTGACGCCCTATGGTGCTGGAAGTATGTTCAGGATTTCTCCCATTTCTTGTTGGCGGAGGCCAATGTCTATAGGTTCGGTCCTTTTCAGTTCCTTGAGCTTACTGCTAGATCCGTACCTGGATGATGAGATTTGCATGGCCTTTGACCGTCTCTCATGAATTTGTTTCTATGTGTTAGCCCATCCTTCAACTTAATGAAATGACATTTGAGACTATTTTATGGTTTCCTCTATTCAGGGGAATAAGCTACATTGGAAATGTTAAGCATACAAAGCGTCATGCATCAAATGTGTTGAACTTTTACGAATTGTTACACTCTACATATGAAAGTTGCCATTAAGGATATATATGTTATAGGCCTAACAAACCCTATTTTACAATAGGATTTAATGTAGAAAAGCTACCACCTGATCAGGTGGCAAGACAGAAAAAGGTGGGAAGTACAAGCCCAACATGGGCTTGTACTCGCTGGGTCCCACCTTTTTGTGTCTTGCACCTGATCCATTGGATCAGGTGCCACATGCTCTACATTAATCCCTTTACAATATGCCATTATAACTTTCAAACTTATCAGGCCATATCGTTTGATCTAACATTGCTGGGTAGCAATTGTCAAATATGGCATTTGATATATTTCTATAAATCATGTGATGTATTTCCTCCATGCATTAGATAATTGCTAGAACCTTTTTCATTTATTGCTAATCTATTATGTGCAACTTGTGAAAGGCATTTTCATTAACCAGTCATCAAATATTGGAATTGACATATATATGCTCGCACTATTAATCTAAAGATTTTTACAGGCACAAGTGCTCGGCATGCTTCAAACAATACAAGATAAAAGAACACCTTCTTGAACATATGAAGGAGTCATACCATTCTGTTCATCAGCCCAAGTGCGGGGTCTGTAAAAAGCATTGCAAGACATTGGAATCCGTTAGAGAACACTTGACAGGTAGCTATCTAAACTGATCTTAATGTAAATTGATTGATAATCCTACGCTAATTCATAAAATTGTGTTCTTACTTGTAGTATAATGGCATATTAATCATCATTCTTTTTCGCATTTTTTTATTATGTAAAAGGTCCACTGGCAAAGTCCAATTGCGGAGCAGTTTTTGCTGCTTCTGGGTGCAAGCTCTGTCTAAGAATATTTGACGATCCTGATGAATGTAGGCTGCATCAAAACTTCTGCCGTTTGGCTCCACCTTCTGTTCATGTAAGTCACAAAATCAAATTTTGTTTATCAACCGGTTATATCTTTCCATTTTATCTCCGTCTAAAGTTGAATATAAATTTCCGCAGGAGATCATGTCCCAGCCTATTCCATACATGTGTAATGACACCGAATTGTCGATTTCAAAGCCATATGTGTCGGATGAAACCCTCCCTAAATTAGTTGCTATGGATTGCGAAATGATTGGTGGTGGAAATGATGGCTCGCTGACCCTCTGTGGTAGAGTTTGCCTCATTAATGGAGATGAGGAGGTGATATTTCATACATATGTGAAACCCATACTTGAAATCACCGACTACAGGTACCCTTTTCCTGTTAATGAGATGATGTCTGTGGAATTTCCTCCGATCACCATATTGGTTAACCTTACACTTAAAAATTCTTCCAGATATGAGCTAACTGGCATAACGGAGGATCATATGGTAGATGCTATGCCACTCAGTGAAGTTAGAAAGAAAGTTATGGAAATTTTGCAGAATGGGGAGGAATCAACATGGAGGATGCGGACTGATGGTGGAAAAGCTTGTCTTCTTATAGGTCACGACTTGGAACATGATCTCGATTGTTTGCAGATGAACTATCCTGAGAACTTGATAAGGTGTGCTCCTGGCGATTTTCTTGTATATTAGTGGAATCCTAATGTGATCCACCTAACCTTTCTATTGAAGGAAAGATTTTCCCAAAAATGGTAGCACTGCTATTGGTTCACGAAATTGATTTTTGATCTTTACGCAGAGATACAGCCAAGTACCCTCCGCTCTTGAAAACCAATTTGGTCAGTCATTCTCTTAAGTACCTGACAAAAACTTACCTGGGGTAGGCAACTCGTTCTCTGTTACATCCCTCCTTTGGCACCACAACATCAAGATTATAATACAGTTGCATATTCTTTTCTAATGATAGAGAGAAAACCTTTCTTATTGATATTTTCGCGAAACATTTATATCCATTCATGCCTTCAACTAATAATAATTCAACCAGCCATAAAAACATTTAAATTCTGAATCGTGTATTGTTTTTGCGGAACAGAATTAGGGCATTCATGCAACTAGAAAGAAGGTTTAATCTGTGAATATAAAGCATTTCTTGGTCTCCCTTTTTATCCTTAGTTGTTGATCATATGATAATATTTTATTTGTCTTCTATCTCTAGGAGTTAATAAATAATTAAATAGATTGTATTAGCGTAACTATAACCACTGCGTCTGAATCCTAGATGTACTGATGCACTCCTGAATTGTATAATTTGGTTCTTCCAACATGTATTTACTGATGAATATATCGGCTTTTATAGGTATGAGATACAGAGCGGCGTACATAACCCATATGAGGATGCTGTTTCTGCTCTCAGGCTTTATAAAATGATGTGTGCTCAGGTGCACCAAACAAATGAAGTTGCCGAAGAAGATAAGAATGAAAGCGGTTTTTATGCCAAGAAGAAGAAGAAGAAAAGCCCATTTGATATTTATAAGACATGTGAACTCCTGAATAAATCCCCAGATGAGCTATTTGAGATGTCGAGGTCTGCCTACAAGTGTTGGTGCCTGGATGCAAGGAGAGTGATGAACTCCTGAGCATGTGCTCTTGGATAACCTTCCAGTATTTTCTCATTTCATACGATTTGGAAGGTGTGGCTTTTGTCTTATTACACATTTGTTCCGATGTTCACATTAGCATCAAACACCTTTTTGGGAGATGAAGTTCACATTAGCATCAAACACCTTTTTGGGAGATGAAGCCCATATTGTAGTAACAAAAACAATCAAAAGCTATGACGATTTGTACTTTTACGATCAATCTTTTAAGTTTGTGGAATCTAAATGGAACCTTGTTATTACTTTTAGCATAGCGCTTGATATGGTTCATATGAACTGAATATCGTTTTCCTGCTTTTGACTGATGCAGGAAAAATTATATTTCACTAAAATTTTCATATCGTCTGCCTCTGATTCCAGGTGTTTGCCATCTTTGAAAGATATCTGTACAAAGATTCATCGGCTTATGGTAACGTGTACACAAAAGATATGATGATTCTTTCATTTTTCTTACAAAAGTTCAGCTACTTTACATTGAAGAGTATCATCCAATGTACCAACTATTGTCATGGAGTGACGAAAATTGAGCAGTTCGAATTGCAAAAGGTAGAATTCAAGCCCTTCAACTTGCAGCTCTTTTCCTATTGTCCTTGCAAATCAAGCTTTTGTCTCTCTAACTTGCAATTCTGCTCAGACTATGAGACAGGAATCGTGAGCTGATGATGCTGCGTAGAGGATGTGGAACCCGAGCTTTTAACCAAAGGCACGAGAGATTGCACCACATCTGTGATAAGAGGTCTATAGTCGGCTTCTGATTGCACGCAAACGGCAGCAATTGCAGCTATCTGGCACTCAGAAAGAAAATTCATAGCTATGAGTCACGTTATCGTCGAAAGTTCAAATTGTTGGGTCTAAGAATCGGCAGAACTAACCTGAATCAGATCTTTCCTTGAAAACTGTCCATCCAGAGCAGGATCAACCATTTCGACAACCTTGTCTCTGTTTGTCAGCCTCGGAAGAGCCTGAAACAACGAGAAGGCAGATAATGTTAAGTTCATCGCTCTACTGGTTATCTCGTGGGAGCTTGGACAAAGTTACAGACCCACGAAACAAGCACTTGTTCGCCTGGAGGTCTTGAAGTATCCACGGGCACCCGCCCCGTGAGCAGCTCTAGAAGAACCACCCCATAACTGTACACATCTGATTTGGTCGTCAGCCTGCCAGTTGATGCATATCTGCAATATCAATGACTCGATGTTTCAGGAAGCAGAATGCTAGCGTTCTCATAACAGATACAAGCTGGGGAGTGCTGTAAACTCACTCAGGCGCGACATATCCACTGGTCCCGAGCACGCGGGTGATGACCTGCCCGTTAACCTTGTCCGAGCCCATCTTGGCCATACCAAAATCCGAGATCTTGGCTCTGAAATTTTGGTCTAGTAGAATGTTGCTGCACTTGAAGTCCCGGTGAATGACTGCAGGGAGTGTTTTCTCGTGCAGGAACTCGAGGCCCCTGGCCACGTCCAGAGCTATTCTCAGGCGAGTAGCCCAGTCCAGCAGTTTATGGTTACGATCGCGCGGGGAGGGGTGCAAGTGTTGCTGCAGGCTGCCGTTAGGCATGTACTCGAATACAAGGATGCGGTGGTGCTGGTCGGCGCAGTAGCCCAATAGGGCAACCAAATAGCAGTAATGCAGCCTGTTTAGTAAGTCAACCTACATTCATCAAATTCATAACTTTATTGTTAAGTTCATATGCGATTAGAATTAGTCCCATATTCATAGATATAGCAAGCTTGTCCTTGAAAATATGATGAGTTTTTTGGGATGATTCATGACGTTTTTGTGCTTAATTTTGAGCCTAATAAATATTACATTTTAAGCCTATGACTGCATTCAAAGAATTCTCTTGGACCTAGAAACAAGGAAGCAGGGATGCATATGAGAGAGTTTTTTATGTTGGTAGATTGAGCTGCTAAGTATTGATACAGACCATGCTGTGTATGTATTCGTTGAGTTAGGTACCACATCAAACTGATGATGGAAACAAACACACCCAACATTTACAATTCTTCAAGAAACAAGTCTTACCTCCATCCTGAACTCCCTCTCCCCTTGCTTCCCCTCTCTGTGCAACATCTTGATCGCGGCCACCGTGCCGTCGCCCAGCGTCCCCCTGAAAACGACGCCGAACCCTCCGTTTCCGATCACATTGCGTTGGCTGAACCCGTCCGTCGCCAGTTCGAGCTCCTTGTATGTGAACACTTGCCCGTGTTTCTTCCTCTCTCTCGCCACCAACTGACCCAACTTGCCTCCATACACGCAACTCCTCACATCTAACATTTTTCCAGACATCAATTTTTCAGACGTCGAATTTCAAACTCAGCAGGGGGGGAAAAGAAACAGTCTGTTACCTGGGCTATAACTGATGAACTGGGGATTAGTAAGCTGGTTGATGTCAATGCCGTTCTTTCTGAAACTGTTGCTGTTGGCGTCGACGCCGCCGTCAGCTTTCGTGGGCTTCGATTTGCGAAGTATTAGCAGAAGACAGAAGGTGATCAAAAGTATGCAGACTATAAAGATTGGTATGGCGATGAGTAGGATGCAGTTCAAGTCGAGAATTGCCATTGACAGAAGGACAGAATGATGAGAGGAGTACTAATGAAGAAGATAGGAGATAAGGGTAGCTTAGATTGGACAAGATTGAGAGAGAGTGAGAGAGAGTGAGAATTTGGCATTCGATTGGGTTATCTCCCAACTGCAGGTCAATTGTTGTTTTAGCCCAACACACCCCCACATGAATCCAAAGTCTCTTCACATGATTCCTCACTCATTTGAGGCCTGTCTTGTTTGCTTGCAAGTGGGAGTTTGCCACCAATTCTAACCGTTTCCATCTCCGTTTAAATGCTGCGATGTTAAAACGTTCATGTTAACATCTCAGTTGTTCCCCTGGTGGTTGGTTGGGACATGGGCTTGTAGCCACAACTTCTATTGAAAGGCTTCAACTGTACTAACTGTGTTCTTCGTTTTATTCTCCTCCTCATCCCCTTCATGTTTTTATTCAAGGAAAAAAGGAATAATTAAATAAACTGACCGACCCATGTATCATTGAATCAAATTTACGGGCGGCAATTGTCACGGACGTCACGTCATCGCCTAGTTGGCGCTTATTTGGCACATGAGGTGGTGTTTTCTAGAGAGTTCATAGGTGTACTTTTGTAAATAGTGTATTCTTGAACATTCATGTGTATTCTTTAAGAAGGTGATTTAGTGATGAATAATGGGAAAGGTTCTAGAGACTCTTACTTAGCTTTTGGATCTTGAAAGACTCTAGAAGCCTAATCCTTGTCATTGGTTGTAAAGGGGTCTTGCCTATAAATAGGAGCAAGGGGAGGTCGGGGAGGTCATTTGTATTCAGCAAGAGTTGCAAGCAATAGAAGCGAAGGCATTCTCCACTTCCAGGTTGTCTCTTATGTCCTGTTGAGTTCTTTGCGAGTGTGAGAGTTTGAGTTAAGGGTGACTTAGCCATTCTAAGAGGATGAGTGAGCTAAGTGACGCATGTGATTGGAATAGTCAAGTAGCTAAACAATCTGTCCGTGACACAATCAGATCCACTCTCTTTAGATTTATGGATCTTTAGTGGGCAACAAGGCATTGTCTGAATAGGTCCGTGGTCCATGTCTCAATTCCCTGAGGAGATGGACACAGCAATGCACATTGAAGACAGAGATCCAGAGAGTGAGAAGGAACCCCCCAGTCGTTGAGCCTCCTACGTAGGCTTCTAATAATCAACAACTACGATGGCTACAGGAATTGAATTGTGTGGGCATACCACCATTTAACTGTGTAGGGCCATGCACTGTCCTAGCTCTGTTAGGGCTTGAATGCCCTTGGTTTCTGTGCTCCATTGACGGGCTTGACCCTTGGACAAAAATCTAGGTTTCGGTCTCGGTCTCGGCTGCATCATATGTGCCTGATAAACTTTATGTATCAGTTGTCTGATCCCAATATAGCTATTAATTATGTGTAATTCTTCATCTTCGGCATCTTTAATAAGCATGTTCCCTCATCTAAGACAGCATCTTTTCTTTTATCCAACCAACTCGATCAATGAGCCAATATTTGAAACCTTTACATTGGCCTTATAAGAAGAGAACTTTCAAAAGAAATCATAACATGAAATTAGATAGAATTGCATATTTTGTTAATTCTAACCTTGGATCTCCTCTTATATATTGCAAGTGAGAAGCAGTAATTGATCAATGTAGCAGAAAAGGATCAGATGTGTGTGATCATGACTTGAGAAAAGGGATGGTCCTGCATTGCTCTGAGCTGTCTGGCTTCCATCCACGATTCGTTGTTTTGTTTTTTCAGACTGATCCTAAGCCCCCACACACTGTCAGGTCTTTTTTTAGAACAAGGTTGGAGACAAAAATGAGAAAAGATCTGATTGAAATATCAGCGATCTTTTAGAGATGTAGCTAGAAAATGGCAAGATAATTGAGATGCCAGAGGTTTGACTAAACTGTCTAGTCTTTAAAGCCACAGGCCCACAGCTGCAAAGATGAATTGCAATTGTAATTGCTCAATTGAGAAAGTAAAGATCAGGAAATGGCTACTTTAAAAGTTTTAATCTTTACTCTCTACTTTTTGGCATGATATTTTTCTTGTTTTATTAAAAAATCAAAAAAATGTGCCTCAGGTTGACCTCAGGCAGAAATACCTGAGGTCAACCCCTCTGTTCGGGTATTTCTGGTATTTTTTTGATTTTTTTTTGTAGTATGTAGATATACTTGTTATGTAGCTCCCCACGAAATTTCAGGTCAATCCAACACCGTTTGAGCCTCCGTTCATCGATTTCAAAAACGTTGCGCAAAAAGTTGCGCAGAACTGGACAGTTTTGCGCAATTTTTTGCGCAACGTTTTTGAAATCGATGAACGGAGGCTCAAACGGTGTTGGATTGACCTGAAATTTAGTGGGGAGCTATATAGCAAGTATATCTACCTATTGCAAAAAAAATTCAAAAAAATAACAGAAATACCCGAACAAAGGGGTTGACCTCAGGTATTTTCTGCCATTTTCTGCCTGAGGTCAACCTCAGGCAAATTTCCCTCTTAAAAAATTTGATGAAAGGAAAATTTTATGCATGTAAAATTTGATGAGACAGTCAATTAGCAAGTGCACATATGGCATTCTCTTCCCTCTCCCTCCTTTCTCCTGTGATGCCCGTGGTTGAGACCAGGCAGGCGTGCACCTCTTTCACTCAGAGCACTGTGTGTATATGTTATGACGGGGGTATGTCGGTAATTTGAAATCGGCCCATAGTTACCTAGTGGGCCACAGCATGCAATGATCTAGTTAGATCTATGTGGGGCTTAGTGAGCCTGACATGTCATTGATAGGGTACAACAGATATATGCATGCATTTGTTATCCGAAATCCAACCTTCTTTCTTGTAATGTGATTCTCAAGAAAATAATTTCCAGCCATCGAATTTTTTGTAATATTACAATAACTTGTTTAGTACATTTGAGGTAATTTATTAGAATCTAGGAGGATGGTAACAATTGTGGTGGTAAAGGCTCGATGAGATGTGATGGCAGTGATGATAGCAGCGACGGTGGTCTGACGAAAGCATCGGTGGTTCGACAGCGGCAATGGTAATCCAATGGCAACGATGATGGCGATCCAATGGTGACTGTATTGGCGATCCAATGGTGACTGTAATGGGTCCCAACGTGTGAATCCCAAGTTAGCATATAATGCAAGTTTGAAGTAACATATCCTCGTACTCATCAGTATTTGTATGATCCATCATCCACAATTAAATTTCGTTAAAACATTTATCAACCAAAAAAGCAGCATCGTTAAGTGTAGTTCTAAATGGTACTAACAGTATCAAGAAATGTTTTCAACCAATGTAATCGATGCAATGCGTTCTGTTTCTTTGTATTTCCACTGTGCATTATTCAATCCCATATGATACCAAACGCCATATCTTCTCTACATGGGATGCATTCCTCAAGGGAGAAGCCCCATGCACTGTAACTCAACTTTGCTTTTTCTTTCAGGTTTTTTGGCCACATTGCCAAATTGAATTCCTAAAAAGAGACATGATCGCTCAGGGATCGGATACTTGATCATAGTCATCTTCCATTTGGGCCCTCGAGCGCCAGGTTTACCGTGCTCCTGCACCACCACACACTGGTTGCAATTCAAGTTATGAAGACAAAGTGACGCTGCGTTAAATGAAAAAGAAAAGGAGATGGAAAATCATGAGGAGCATCGTTGATCTTGCCAATGCATCTATCTCCATTTTTAATTCAACAATCAATGCAGAGTTAATGGACCACGGAAATCTTGTTTAATATGCAGTAAAAAGTAGTCATAATCTGCGCCTACTGGAAGAATCGTATAGCAATTTTGTTAGTTTGAGGGCAGATGATATTTAGTTTAAGCACTGGAATATGTACTCTTCATGTGGTATGAGTGTGATATGCAATAGCAAGATAGGGAGAATGTTGCAATTTAAGATAATGGGTAAAATTCCCCTAGCATCCCCTAAACTATGACCTGTGTGTCATTACAACATTACTGAACTATGATATTAACAAAAACTACCCTTAAAATGGCAGATAATATACCTTTTTTTATTGGCATATTGGCACTACCGCCCACTGTCTAAGCATAGTTTTCTGCTACTATTCTATTTCAATTGTGTTTAGCACGGGTCATAATGCATGGGATGTTAGTGTTATTTACCCCAAGATTATAAATCACTTGGCAGACAATCCTGGCAGAATATTTTCGAACTATATCCCCAGAGGCAAAACAAGAAATACCCAGACACAACTTACCTCAAACTAGCGAATGATGCACGCGGATGATAAAAAACCCAAACGCACAAAAAAAAACTGATGAATATCATGATATTTGCTCATTATATTTGCTCATTGATCAGATCATCAAAAAACACAACTATTGTTGTTATTGTTGTTGTGAAACCATTAAATTTCTAATAATCCAATCAAGAGCACGGGGATTCACTAGATTTTTGGTGCATTTGGATTTTTATCATGGTAGAACAACAGTAATGCTTCTGATCATAAACAATGGCCATGATGGCTAACGGGACATGTTAACCCATGTTTACTCTATATATGTGTGTGTGCTACTATAAAAACGAGTTTGTCTTTATTGGTCTGTCAAATTTTTGATGGGTCCATCAATAGAACATGTAGATCATCAATCTCTTTGGATAAATCATGATTGTCCAAAAAAAAAAGATTGCAATCTGAAACTTTTCCGCAGATTATGGTATGTTGGCTCTGTGTTTCACTATAGAACTTCAATTAAGACAACAAAAGTGAAGTAAAATAGATTTAAAGATGACTCCAATGATAAACAATTTGATAGGCATTACTTTATATTAAATGATTGAAATAAAGTGAAATTTTTGTAGTTTGAAAAATTACAGCAACATGACTATTAATTGGAATGAATTTCAACCGTTTCAAAAATATTTATTTGATTTTATTGAATTATAATTAAAGTTTAGGTATAAAATTAAACCCTTGATTATGATTAATAACTAATTGTAAAGTATTTTTTATGAAAAAAGTTTCAAATTGAAATTAAGTTATAATTTGATTTAGATTGCTAAAAGATATCTTTTTTATTAGAGTATATTAACTAGTTATGAATTTCAGATACGCTCTGCCAGTCCACGTAAGCGGGAGCTAACCGCTCCCCAAAACACTCCCCCTTAATGACCATTAAGGGACCACATTAACCCACCTTCATGGTGCATGAAGGCGCCTTGAAGGAGGCGGATCATGGGGGCGAAAAAGGGGACGTGGAGGGGGAGCGATCGTGGGATGATCCATATAAAGGGGCTCGGGAGGCAGCGAAGAAAAGGATCTCACCCCGGATACCAATAGACAGAGGTATTCTACACAAAGACCTTGTTTTCCTCTTTACATTCCCTCCCCTATCTCGGTCCGAGGACACGCGTATCGGCCACCCTGTGAGCCATACCGGTCCCGACGTGCGTCTTTCAAATCCGTTCTGACTTAGGCATCGGAGGGGACTTGGCCGGAACCAAGGCCCGGCCCCCCTGACGAGCTTCTTCATCTATCCAGGCTAAGCAGATCCTGCGGCACCGAGGCTACCCCTCAGCACCATGCCGACCAAGGCCGAGCAGATCTCGCGGTGGCGAGGCTACCCCTCAGCACCTATTTGATCGGGGTCGAGCGCTCCCATCAACGAGCCCGCTCGCCCTCGACACGCCGAGACTACCCTTTGGAGAGCCAGCGTAAGGATCCAAGCTACCCCGTCGGGCGATCGCATACTTGACGGAACCTAGGGGTCCCACCTGACCCATTGACCATGTTGATCTTCCGTCCCTCGGTCAACGATTCAGCGGTGAGAAAACACCCGTAAACAAAAGCGTTCTATGACTCGAGCAGTAACAATTCTCTCTAAAGAAATAAGGCGCACCGTACTTAATTATTGCCGAATTCAATGGAAAATCGAGAAAAGAGTTTGATTGACGGTGACCTCCGCAACGATAAAAATTATTTATTACTGCTCTGGGATTAAAAAATCATTAAAAATTGGTTATTGCTGCTGTAATTGACGATGGCCTCCACAACAACCCTTGAAGATTGTCATTAAAAATTGCTTGTAAATAAGAGTTTGCGGTCTAGGGTAAAAAAAGTAACATCACTCATAAAAGTTTGATGTGCAATCATAAGAGCACTCATAATAGCAAACTTGTAAATAAAAGTGCGATGAATTCATAAGATTTTGCGGTGCAACTAATAGCACTCTTTTTTTAGAGAAAGCAAGCCCAACTCATGTTTGGACCAATATTTACAACTGGCTAATTATAAAAATTATCTGAACTAGTGTATTTGGGCTTATACAAAACATGTATAAAAAATATTTGAGCCCACCTTAGCCCTAAGGTGGATCCGCCCTACTTCCCGATGAAAATCAAGAGAGAGAGAGAGAATGTAGGAAAGCTGGACGAGGGGAATCGTGATATGAGAACGACACGGATTGCACATTTAAAGTCCATTTAAATATACCCATTTAAAGTCCATTTATATATATATACACATTTATAGGTAGAAAAGTCCGTTGGGCATTAAATGGGCATGGTTTTTGGGAAGAATTAAGAAAACGGGTTTGGGAAGAATTAAGAGAACGACAGTGATGCATCATGCAGTGGCGTAACCAAGAATTATTTTTGCGCTGGGCAAAAATAATGATGATGTAAAGAATAAATCTTTCATAAATATCAAAACAAAAAAATTAAACCTAATAATTCTTTGATTATATCTTGATGATATCAACAAATAGTGTCATGCATATACTCAAAATTCATATATTTATATATAAGCTAGTATCTATCTTCATCAAACTCTGGCTAAGTTAATAGAAAAGTATTATTTATTGTTGACTCTATATGATATGACACACGTAAGACTTCAATAACATCTTTTTTGAAATAAAATGAAGACAAAATTTTCATTCTTTTTGGAGACATTTTAGCTTTAAAAATTAATATAGTAATATGTATCGAAAATTGATAAACAATGCCAAGTAGAAATGAATGAAATAATTAATTGTTAGAATTCACTTGACAATTGCATGATATCAAACATATTTAAAGTAAAGAAGTGATTCAATGTTATTATATATGGTATAAAATTTAGAGTGCTGAATCAAATTTTACTTTAAAAGGGTTTTTTTTTTGCTTTCAATGGATCATACATGCTATGCAATTATCCTAATAAAAATACACAACCAATTGTCAATGAACGTACTCTACTCTGCTGACTTTAGCTCACTTAGTTTTGGCTGAAAAACGAATGCCAATAAAGGTTGAAAATTTGACATGCGTAAAATTAATAGAAAATTTTACAAACTTAAAATTTGAAATTAGCTCTTTCTATAACAATGTATGTATAAATAATAAAACTTTGCACAATGTATGTATAAATAATAAAACTTTGCACATGTATATTAAAGCTGCTAAAAGATTAAAAGGGCAGGAGTATAAATAGTATTAGTAACAATTAACAATAGTGTAAAAATGCATAGCAAAATCTTAAATATGACAAAAGTTGAACATAAATCAAAATACTCAACAGTTGAACTGAAATTATTAAAATAAAATGAAATTATCAGCCACGGGATTTGAAACCGCATCCTATCAATCAAATAAGAGCCTAAATCTAACGCCCTAAACCACTTGGACAACGTGATTCACGTTGGTTTATTAAGTAATGGATCAGTTTTAATGTATCTGAGCATAGTTTAATGTATTAAGTAGATACATTAATGTATCTGATCATTTTTAATATATCTGAGCATAGTTAATGTATTCACGTTGGTTTATTAAGTAATTCACGTTGGTTTAATGTATCTGAGCATTCATGAGTATCACTCCAAATCAGAATAGAGTAGATACATAGTTTTTTTGCATCTTTTTGCAGCCCAGGGGATGCACGGATAGAGAGGATGGCTAACGAAACGTTTCTGAATGTGCCGTTCAAAAAAGAATATTAATTGCTGTTTACACCTAGCTCTGTGGTCTTCTATGAGCATATGACTGTATACCTTCTTTTTTGAGCATATGACTTCATACCTTCTTTTTTGAAATCCTTAACTCTGTTTTAATGCTATATTATTTTCTTGATGAGTCAACCTATATATAGAAAGGAAACCTGAAAGTGGAGGGTCTTAATGAAAACAAGTAGGAAAATTAAGTAGTGTTTTAAAAGCACATAGATGAAAAACAAATTAACTGTTAATAATATAGAACAAGGAAAAAATCCTCACTTCCTCCCACCTTCTCCCTCTCCCACTTCAGGCAGGTCGCCAAGAGGATGCCAGCGACAGGGGATATTTATGAGGTCTATATGCTAGTGTCCCATTTTGAGTTGCCAAGAGAATGACTACTTGACTAGCAGCACGCCCAGCACGCCCAGTTCATGGGATGTGAAGAGATTTTTCTACTTCAGACCGACCCTACTATAATCTGATTGGAGATCGAACTATTTATAATGTCTATAACTTGGGTCTGACCCTGCTTCCTCCCACCTCCCTTTCCCACTTCAGGCAGGTCGCCAAGAGGATGCCAGCGACGGGATATTTATGAGGTCTATATGCTAGTGTCCCATTTTGAGTTGCCAAGAGGATGACTACTTGATATTCGGTATCTTATTTAGTTAATTTTTCGGAGAGTCGATTCTTGTTTCTCTCTATACAATTCTGCTACAGGTTCTCTCTCAGTGCAATATATATTCAAGAAAAGTAATAACTAAGGAAGTAAATGGGTGTGTATTTTTGGCTCGTTGGCTCTTCACAGAAACGTCTATGATGTCAATGGCCAAATACTCGTTGGCTCGCGACGGGAAGCCCACGGCTTCTTCAATTATTCAAGCCAGCAAACAAAACAAAAATGCACACGAAGATTTTGCTACTTAATACATTAAACTACTTAATACAGCAAACAGAACAAAAATACATTAATGTATCTACTTAATACATTAAACTATGTTCAGATACATTAAAACTGATCCATTACTTAATAAACCAACGTGAATCACGTTGTCCAAGTGGTTTAGGGCGTTAGATTTAGGCTCTTGTTTGATTGATAGGATGCGGTTTCAAATCCCGTGACTGACAATTTCATTTTATTTTAATAATTTCAGTTCAACTGTTGAGTATTTTGATTTATATTCAATTTTTGTCATATTTAAGATTTTGCTATGCATTTTTACACTATTGTTAATTGTTACTAATACTATTTATACTCCTGTCCTTTTAATATTTTAACAGCTTTAATATACATGTGCAAATTTTATTATTTATACAAACTCTCCCTAACTCTCCCTGATCTGTACAAACTCTCCCTGTGGGAAAACCATAGTTAAGGGAAAAGAGTACAAACTCTCCCTAACTCTCACTGATCTGTACAAGCTCTCAAGCTTTCAGATCTCTTAGGCGTCTCATTCCAATCTTCTGTACAAGCTTCCTAAAAGTGGCAGTAGGAATGGCTTGAGTGAACAAGTCTGCCAAATTGTCACATGATTGTCTGATGTCGATTTTGTCATCTCTCTGTAGCTAGTACGTCCAGAAGAACTTTGGTGATATATGCTTTGTTCTGTCGCCTTTGATGAAGCCACCTCGTAGCTGAGCTATGCAAGCAGCATTGTCCTCGAACATTGTAGTAGGTTCGAGATCTCCATTCTTCAATCCGGTAGTCAACAGGATATGGTGAACAACTGAGCGTAACCATACGCATTCTCTGCTTGCTTCATGGATGGTGATGATCTCTGAGTGATTGGATGGGGTCGCCGTCAAGGTTTGCTTGATGGATCTTCAGGAAATGGCTGTCCCTCCATAGGTAAACACATACCCAGTCTGTGACTTCACATTATCAGCATATCCAGCAAGTGTAGATGATATTCCATTTTTGTAGAAGAGTCCCAGATCTGTAGACCCTTGGAGGTAGCGCAGAAGGTGCTTAACCCCGGTCCAGTGGCGCTGTGTGGGTGCTGCACTGTATCTGGCTAGCAAATTTCTTGCGAACGCTATGTCGGGACGCGTGCAGTTTGCCAGATATAGGAGTGCTCCGATGGCACTTAGATAAGGGACTTCTGGACCAAGTATATCATCCCCCTCTTCCAGCGGCCAGAAGGTGTCTTTATGTGCATCCAGAGATCGTACCACCATAGGTGTACTAAGTGGATGACATTGGTCCATATGGAATCTTTGCAACATTTTCTTTGTGTATGTGGTTTGATGTAATAGGATTCTGTCTTTTAGATGTTCAATCTGTAAGCCAAGGCAGAATTTCGATTTGCCTAGGTCTTTCATTTCGAATTCTTTTGTTAGGCTTACAGATATCTCAGCGATCTCTTCAGGAGATCCAATGAGATTCAAATCGTCTACGTAAACAGTGATTATTACGAATCCTTTTCCCTTTGTTCTTATGAAGATGCAAGGGCAGACTTCATTATTATTGAATCCTTGTTTAACAAGGAAGTCGCTGAGTCTGTTATACCACATCCTTCCTGATTGTTTGAGACCATACAATGACCTTTGCAGCTTAACAGGGCAGACGTTTCGATGTCTATCTTTTAGTTCAGCAGGCATTGAAAAGCCATCAGGAAGTTTCAGGTATATCTCCTTGTCGAGATTACCGTATAGATATGCAGTCACAACATCCATTAGCTGCATATCTAAACCTTCCTTTGCTGTTAAGCTTATCAGGAATCTAAAGGTGATCGCATCCATGACCGGGGAGTATGTTTCGGCATATTCAATACCCGGTCTCTGGGAAAATCCTTGCGCTACAAGCCTTGCTTTGTAGCATGCGATCTCATTATTTTCATTTCTTTTTCTTACGAATACCCATTTATATCCCACAGGTTTGACACTCATAGGTGTCTGGACTATTTGCCCAAAGACTTTGTGTTTCTGAAGCGAGTCCAGCTCGGCTTCTATTGCCTGATTCCACTTTGGCCAGTCATTTCTACGTTTGCATTCAGCAACGGAATGTGGATCATGATCATCGTCGCTTCCGGCGACGTGTAGAGCAATGTGAAATGCTAAGTCATCGTCGACGACTGTACTCTTTCTGTCCAATACCTCCCCTGTACGTACAAAATTTGATGATATTTCAGTTTCTCCCAGCAGTTCCTCTACAGTGGATTCCGGGAGGGGAGAAGGTATGGACCAGCTCATTTCTCTGTGGGGGGGGTATCGTCCCAAGGTCTCCGGATATTTTTCTTTTTCTTGGATTTTTATCCTTGAAGCCTTGTGGTCTGTCTCTTTTATGTTGAGGTGCAGTCACTTCTGCTGCCGGTGGATTGCATCCATCCTTTGGGATGTCAATCCTAGCTGGAGTATTTGCAGCAGGGATGTGTGATTTGACAATCTTTTGGTTGTCAGTAAATGAGTCCGGTAATCTATGAACGGTGTTCTGGATGTGTAAGATCTTCAGGATCTCATCATCACATTGTTTTGTTACTGGATCATAGTGGGTCAAGCTTTTTGTATCTCACGTTAACATTTGCTTCGCGCTAGACTTTTCATTGTCTATGCCCATTTTGGGGAAATATGTCTCATCAAAATCACAGTCTTCAAGACGTGCCTTAAAAACGTCCCTCGTTTGGGGTTCTAGGTATCTTATAATGGAGGGTGAGTCAAACCCTACATAAATACCTAGGCGACGTTGAGGGTCCATCTTGGTCCTCTGGGGTGGTGCGATGGGGATATAAACTACGCAGCCGAAGATTCTCAAGTGAGAAATGTTTGGCGGCGTTCCATATGCAAGTTGCATTAGAGAGAGACTCTGACCTCCTGAGGGTCTTATTCTAATTAATGATGCAGCATACAGAATTACATGTCCCCATGCATCCACCGGCAACTGCGATTTCATTAGCAGTGGATGTGCAATCCATTGGAGTCTTTTAATCAGCGACTCTGCCAACCCAGTTCTGGGTGTGAACATGCGGCACCGGACTTGGCCAACCCGTTCGTGTTGCAGAAGCTGAAGGTATCCCGAAAACAGCTCTGACTTGGCCGAATTAGCTCGGAATTGACTCCAACAGCTCAGATCGATGCCTATTAAGCCTAGGGTTAGCTCGTCCAGGACACAGTCAGCTGACAACGTCATCCTACACCCGCTATTGCACTCATACTATCATCAAAATCATCCAATAATATCAGTGGTGAGAAAAACACCCGTAAACAGAATCTATGCATGAACCAATCAAATTAAAATTGGCAGGTGAATTTTGCTTAGAATTGATCGTTGTAACCAGTTTCAAAGTTGATTGTGTGAGACAAAATGAAATAACAAATTTTCTTGGGTGGACAGATCTTCTGCAACTATAATATAGGTGCTTGATGGTTTGACATACTCTACAAGGTAATCAGCCCTCCTGAACATCTAAAAGTTGACTTGTCTCGAGATTAGGCGGGTAACTAGAAAACTTTACTAATCAAAATGGCATGGTTGTGGAGACCGATCAAAGGTCAAGAATGTAAATAAAAGGATCACAAGTTTGTGAAACTATTGTCAAGCGGGCATTAATGCATTGGTGCCAAATTAATGGCTAAAACAGCAGAATAAAGGACCTCAGCCGTACAAGTTTGACAGCCAAACTGGTGAATAATGAAGCCTACCTTTTTGATATTATAATAAAGCTCATGAAGGAAATAATCCTCTAAATAAAGATTTTGATACGGAATCCCCTACATTTCTGAGGTATATTATAAGCCAAAGCGCCAAACAGAATTACATAACCAAAAGGTAGGTAGGTAAGTTACAGTTAACTAATATGCAAGTTCATGAAGCAGACAGATCAACTGATTAGGAGGCTTAATTTACAAACTACATTAAGCTATTCATGGTTTTAAAAGTACTGATCTTAACTTTAGAAATTCACCAAAAACCCCGAACTTTATTTTTACCTAAACCCTAAAATGTTGGCAAGTTCAATATTGGTTTACTAAATGCAACTCAAACTTTAAATTATTTTCTATAAACAATTATGAAGTTCATGGTAATTTGGTGTGGTTTTGATAAAAAATTGTTAAGGGTAGTTTTGATTTAAAACAAGGTTAAGGGAAGATTTGGTGAATTTCTAAAGTTAAGTAGTATTTTTAAAAACATGAATAGGTTAGGGTAGTTTTCGTAAATTAAGCTGGATAAAAATGCAAAACAGTGGTCTTCGCCTAAATAGTCCAGATATGGCCGACGATAAGACTAACGTCAAGTTCTATGGTTTCGAAGATGCAACAATGAACGTTTCATCAGGAGGGTGCAGAAGTAGGAAACAGAAGTGAGATGACCATGAGAATACACAGCTGATGGATTCAGTAAGGCCTCACTAGACAGTAGCCACACAGCCAAAAACACAACACATGCACACTTGTACTCCCCCTCGAACAAATAAAAACAGGACGCATGCAGTATAACTTCAAGGGAGGCAGGCGGGACACATCTTCTCCTATGACCTCCTAGTACAAATGAGACTTTGTACAACATGCAGCCTTTTCTTTAAACTTTATAGCCTTAAATTGACTCCCTTTAATGGCATCGAGGAAAAGACAAGGTTCAAGAGTATGCATGTGTTTCAAAGCCCTCAGATTGTCTGATTTGATCTCAAACTGATGGTAGCACCATCCTTGAGTTGAGAGTTACGGGAAAGACTGAGGAAAGGGGAAATCATCTCCCTATCATAATCCCCTTTGAAAACCAGAAATGCCTCACCGATGGATATATAATTGCCAGATAGCATTGATCTCAGACAGAAGTATTCCTCAAAAGAGATACCAAGAAAAAAGTTGGAAGATCACAGATCCAAGGCTTTATAAAGAAACTAAAGACATCAAAACTAAAGACAACAGAAATGCATATAAACTAGAATGGAAGAACCTTTCGATAGCGATAAGCAAACACACATTGCAAGAATATTCACCCTCGTTTTGTTGGATATGCACCTCTCACCTCCCATTTATTCAAAAAAAATTGTCAAATTTTAATTGATCACTACTAACAAAAGAGTGTTCATCAATTGCACGATACTGACTGTACCCCCGAGATAAGGCTCTTAAATTTGAGGGTGCAAGATCAATGCATAACAGAAAGAGCACATAAGACTACCAGAAGTAGCTATGTATCAGTACAAGATAAGGAATATATGTTGGGAACCTAGACACCATAAAGGACTGGGATCCCTAATCACATCACTCCTAATCCTTGAGGCAAATAAATAGCACTCAAGCATTCAACTGATGGCACGCATCATTGTTGTGACCATTCCAAATCCACAATATCATGAAGAGACCATATCAAGAGATTCAAGACTAACAGGCCATGAGAAAAAGAAATTATATTTTGGATTTATTTGATTAGACCTTCCCCGATATGTGGTAAGTTTCCATATTCCCCTCATGGACAACTTGGGGGTTAGTTGTGATAATAAAACTCAGGAGATCCAGCCCCAACTCTACAGGAATTCCGTCCTTGAGATGGTTCACATCCATAAACAACAATAAGAACACTTTTATTGAACATGAATGATTGCTGCATGAATTCTTTTATCCATTTTTCTCTCAGAAGATCCATCTCCTATGTTTAAATAACAACTGTAGTTACCTTTCTTCTTTCTGCCTCAATCAACATGGGTTCCACATGAGTTCAGATCTTACCATAGTCCATGCCAGTCAATCAACTCAGATCAGATCCTATCACTCCTATCAACAAAACCATTCACTAGTCATTGTCCAAACCATCAAAAAAAATTATCACTCATCATAGCATAAACCACCACTAATGCACTTCATCTTATCTTTTTTTTCCAGTGCATTTCAAAAATTCCATCATGTATGCCAATTCAGCAATGATCGATCTTTGAATGTATTGTTTCTCTATTGATTGCCCATTGAACCGTATAGCAAGTTTGGGTCATATGTCCAATAAATCGATTTACTTCTTCAAGAATAATCTTCAAGCACTCCAGAAGCACTTCTAAACCTAAACATCATGCTTTGTTTCCAGGAATGAACAATTGGGGGAAAAACTAATTGGAAAAAACATCAACCTCAAGTGACTCTCGGTAGTGAAACTAGAGATTTTTGTATTTCTTGTCAATAATATGAACTCTCCCCTCATTTCTTCTTACCGGTTTTTGTGAATTTGCATTCCATTTCCCATCTTCATGCAGTTTCAAGGGTTGTAAGAAGTGGTCTCAAAAAGTAAATAATGTTCATTGATGCTGAAGAGAATGATTGCATGGCTGATCTTTTTCTCAACGGAAAAATTTATGATTAATTTATGATTGTGATGATTGTTATTCAAAAGGTAAAGAAGAGAAGACAATCAGTTAACAATAATAGAACAAAAAATCCTATTCATGTATTTTGGTTACAAGTCATTGATAAATTGAGTTCCAATCCTTTGTTAGATACATTCACTTGTAAGAGTACAAATTCAGTACTCTATAGCAATGCAAAGGGGACTGCAAGTTACCCTCAGAGATGGCTTTTGAAAGGAGGTATATCTAGTTTGCACATGTTACCAATCTCTGAATGCTCGTTGTTACTTCCTACTTTTAAAACAAAGTAACCATGTGTCCAATCAAAATTTTGCTCTCTCTTTCTTGGAAATCTGATTGTCACCATCACCTTTGTTGGTGATTTTTTGTACCCAACCACTGACACATCACACTTTTATAGAATAGATGACCATGGTGATATATATTTTTTCATGGCATTTATCTTTAAATTTAACATTTTATCCTATCCTTATCATCGGCATTATTTGTTATGCAACATTTAATTTTTTATGTCCGATATTCTTCCAGTTCATTCAGTAAATTTTCCTTAGCATTTCCAGTGATTATCATTTGATATGGCACTTATGCAGAATTGAGATGTGCCTCGCAGAATAATCAAATTTATAGAACAATTTTGTCGATGCAATTGCTTGTTCATGTCAAACTATTTGCAGCAAAATGAAGTTATACCAGCAATAATACTAAATGACGTCATTATCATGTTTCCAAGGCCAACGGAGTTACAAGATCATCTTGAGAAGTCTATTAATATCTATTATACATTAGAGATGATGCTAGATCGGGAAGGGGGGATCCATAGTCAATGACGGCTAGTAATGTCCATGTCATTTTAGCTATTAAAGATGATGACAGAACAGAAGGTTCTCAACTTTGCATGTCTACAAATTGGCATGAAGCAAAGTACATTTATAGTGATGCTGAGCCTACCATAAGATGAGACTACAGTTAAACCTGCATTATGCTGCAGAGGTTTCGATACAATAAAAGAAACATTAACTATAAAAATGTCCCAAAAAACCAAAATGCTTGGAGAAAAAGTAAGTACGGTGACAGGTGTTAGAGACATGGAATGTTAATAAACTGAATTCAATGCAATCAGACATGGTGTAGCGTGCCTGAAATATATTATGTAAACCTGATGCGGGTAGACAAAAGAATGACATTAGATCATTGGACATGCTTGCATATGAAAGCTAATTAATAACAGATTAGAATGAAATTTAAAGAAGACATAGGGTAAAGTATCAAGCACCAATACATTAACATAATATTAAATTTAAATCAAGACAATGAGAATTGCAAATGCGTGTGGTGCATCGATAATGAAAAAGTCTAGAGAGTGCCAAATGAGAACACTATTGACATCCGCAGATTGTGTTTTATATAATTTTTTTTCCAAATGAAATGCAAAGGCATAGGCCCCCAATGTTTAATCCGAAAAAAGGCCAATGAAACATTTTCCAAAATGAAGGGATTAAATTTAGGATTTGATAATAATAACAACAACATTGCACCAGTTATTCGACTCTATCGCTAACTCTGGCTTATAAGCTATCTTATTTTTGCATTCACTGCATTCGAATCAGATAAATAACTATCTCAAACAATCTCAGATCAGATAACAGAACAATACAACCAAATCAAATGTTAAATCCGGAATCAAATCGAACTGACCTCTTTTGCCGACGGACCCTTTTGGGGCCCCAGGCCTCAAGCTTGGCCAGCGGGCAGCCGCATCGTGCCCGGAAGAGGAGCACGGCGCGGCCGTTCACGGGAGCCATCTTCCTCAGCTCGGCACGGAGCGCCTCGTAGTCCTGGTTCCTCCCATGCTGGCCTCCTTTCCACGGCAGGCCCTCGATCTCCTTCCACGCCTTCCCCTTCTCCCTCAGGCAGTCCTCAGTCTGAATCTGGACGTCGAACTCCAGCGCCTTGCCCAGGCCTTTGCACCTAGGGTTGGCACACTTGCGGGAGCAGATGCATGATGACTTGGCGATGAGGAGGAGGAGGGGGGAAAGGAGGAGGATGATGGCGAGGAGGAGGTAATGGAGAGGGAAGGCGGCGAGGAGGAGGTTGGTTAGTGTTAGGGTTTGGGAGAGGGAGCGGATGAGGTGGGAGATGGTGGATGCGACGAGGAAGGCGCATGAGAATATGACGAGAACGAGGATGATGAGGTCAATGGTGGCGGAGGGGGAGTGGTTGTTGCATGATGATGGAGAGATGAGGGAGAGGGAGCAATAGCTGCCAGAGATAGGGTTAGGGTTTTGATGGCGCTTCGGGCGTTTGTGAGAGGAGTATGCGGTTGAGGAATAATGCGCCATTTTTTGAGGGCAGAATGATTGGGGTTTTGGGCTGGGAATTTTAGGATGATGACGATGGCGTTGAGAAATGGAGAAAGGATCGGTTCTTTGGGTTTGGGTTTGTTCATCTTTGGGTCTCTTTCATTATAAGTAATATTTTTAAAAAAAAATTTCCAATTTTTTTTTTTATTTTTTAATATACGTTAACTTTGGAGATTTCGGTTTATAGGTCTTACGTGATGGGCTTTTCTTGAATTCTAGGGTTGAATATGACAATATGGCCTATAAAGCCATACGATCTGATCTCTTAAGTTCATCTTAAACATATGCATGTGTGCAAGAACTGAGAGATTCAAAGAGGTGGGACCGGAGATATGATCAATACTATCATCCATCTCAATGGACACAGGAGGCTCGCATGCTGCAATGGAAATGAGACCGCCACAATAGATCTTGCCCGTGGAGGACGTGCCGATTCTCATGAGCCTATGTGCTAACCATGAGCCAGCATGAAAAAGTCTATGTGGAGCCCTGACTGCAGCAGCAGCACCCTCCGTGGGACGGAGGACTACAGGATGTGTCATGGCCCATAAAAAGAAGAGTTCGGGTCATGTGGCTGTCCCAGTCTTTTCCTTGCAGAACAGGGTGCTCACTAGGATGCGGTGGGCAAGGCGCAAAGATGGGAGAATGATGCAGAACGCCTTTCCTGCGGTGCGGCGGAAGACTCCCAACCCAGTGATCAAATTCCAAAACCGGGTGACATCAAAGGAAGCAGTGTTGGAACTACTACGCAGGTGATGGCGTCTGCCGTGGCGACAGGCCAATAGAAAATAGCGTTCATGTCATCAAAAGAGAGTGTATAATCAGTGTTTAATACCATGAACTCTGTAACGACCCGCTCTCGGGGGCCCGTTACTTATTTGGTTTATTCGCAGGTTCCGCAGTTTACCAGTGAAATCAGCATAGCCACAACTCAGAGATGTACCACAAAACTCAAACCAGCTTATAGACATTATTACATTCCAGATTAAAGTACAACAACAACCAGCACACTCTCTCACAAATACATAGAGGAAGTACAAAAAGGGAATGCGGAAAAGTAAATACACAGTACAACACACACACGAACAGAAAAGTAACTAAAACTATGCCTCCTCTGGGTCAATGTAGGCTCCTCGATCTCTGAGGCAATATCCTCGATCAGGTCTTCGTCTGTCGGTGCCATAAATGGAACTGAAGGTAAGTCACATAATTCAAGCGATAGAAAAAGAGGAGTGCACAAATATGGAGCATGCTATAGTAAACAAGTGCTGAAAGTAAAGTAGGCACAGACAAGCATGCAAGTGCGATAAGTAAAGTACATCTAGTCAAGCATGCAATGGTGACAAGTAAAGTAAAGGTGACTGAGCAAGTAACGTGCAAGAATAACCATGACGATAACAATGACCATAGCAATAATGAGAGAAACTGTGCCTAGCCTAGTCCGTGACTTATAATGGGAAGTACAGTGAGCAACCAAGAGTCCCCCTCTTGCCACGGGTGCTACCCGGGCGAACCAATCTCTGAGAACTGTGCAATAATCTGTGATCTGTGATGGTTGTCACCGGCACTGTTATGGGTTGCTAGAACCCGCACGGTGACAACAAGGCTTGGACTAGTCGCTCCCGCACTTCCGCAATTATAAGTTACCCCAAAACCCAGTGTCTGTGCAGGTTACCGTACTTTGCAGTTTTACGAGTCATTTACTATTCTCACATTTCCAGTTACAATCTTTCTGTCAAGCATGTCTAGTTATCTGTTCAGGTCAATAACTGTTCCGAGACTAGGTGTCAAGTCATATGTTCATATGTGTACACTATCTAAATTTATAAGGATAGAATTTACTGTGACTTACGCTATCGGGATCGTCGTAGCAAGCTGAGGATGGAGTTAGAGCGCGAGGATTGGTACCTGCAAAAACAAGAAGATATCAGCTAACGGCTACACTAATTATTATCTAATTAATTAGTCGTTTTTTATTCTCAAAACTGGTTGAAACGGTGTCGGAAAGCGTTCTAAATTTTGATATAGGCTATATATGATAAAAATAGTTTTACTACAAGAGGGAATATTTTTCTGAAGCTTATAATAATTTTTATAATGTTTAGAAACACAAAACTAGTTTAAAAACCCAAATTATTTAAGTGACGCATATCTTCCGTAATTTCTTATGGGAGCAATACAAGTCGGAATAACTTGAATGAGCAGTCAAAATGACCATCACGAAGATTATTATTACCTATAATTTCATCACATATTAGTGTAAGTAAAAACAACGAGTTACGGATTTTAGAATGAACGTTACGTATTTAATTTTTAGGTTTAGAAAATTATTCTGGGAAAAGTAGGCATCTGATCGAGGTGAAACCAGCGCCATTGGATCCGAAATATTGTTTCTGATTTTCTGGAGCTATCTACACATTTTTCTGGGCCCTGTATTTCAAGTTATAGATTTAAAACCATTTAACCCAATTTAATAATTATTTAAAAATGGAAAAGTACGAAATAATTCCGTATTTACAAGTTTTCCATCGAGAACTCACGCTCGCCGTCGACTTTCGACAGCAGCTGAGGGGCGGGGGTCTCTTGACGTCGCTGGCGACCGGGAGCGGGACGGACGGTGGCGAACGAGGCGGTAGCCGGCGGTGCTCGGCGAGGGCGGGACGGCGGCGTAGCACGGCGGTGGCGACGGCGGGTCTGTGTGGCGGTAGCAGCAGCAGCTACTGCTCGGCGTCGCGGCGGTGCTCCGGCGACGTTCGGAGGGGCAGGAGGCCGGTGGAGCAACGGCGGAGCTCGGGGGGACGCGGAGCAGCGCTGTGGGCTTCGGGGGAGCTTCAGGTGGTGGCGATCGAGCTGGGCGAGGGGCCTTGTCGGCGTTCGGGGCTATCGTGAAGGCGGGGGTCGTCGGACTCAGGCGGAGGGCCGGCGACGAGCTCGTCTGAGCGCACGGCGGGCGGCGGCATCCTCGCGGCGGTCGACGTCGTCGTGGCGTGCGGTGGAGAGCTCGAGCGGAGGGGGGGTGTCCGCTTTGTCGGTGCTCGGGGGGAGGCGGGGAGATCGTCGTCTCGCTGGACATGCCACTGCGGGGAGAGGGAGGCCGTGCGAGGCGGCGGACACGTCGAGGCCGCCGGAGGCGTGGTCGGGGTGGAATGAGAGAGGGGGATTGTGAGAGTGAGAGAGAGAGAGAACGATGGGTTGGGTTATACCGAATGCAGCGGGAGAGGAGAGCGGGATTTCGAATGGGTTGGGCTTTCAAAAACTGAGTGAGAAAGAGAGTAATTGGGTTGCGTCATTATATAGGGTAGAGAATAATACAAATAACAATAATATTATTATCAAATACCCGCTTCATTTCAGATCCAATACGGTTGGATCTGACCAACTAAAGGGGTGGGTTGATGAGGGTGGTTAGGAAAATTATCAGGGGTAAATGTAATTAGTAATAGTAATAGTAGAAAGGTCAGTAAGGATGTAATTAGTGAAACCAGAGGAATACAAGCCCGTTTCTACAAACGACTCCAAAAAATTACGTAAACATACCCACAGGATCGTATCATCGCGAGGATCATTAATACAAGATCCGTTCTGGGATTTGAGCTACGGATTTACTAGTTTTAGGCCAAAACGTTTAGAAAGCGGGTTTGCGGGTTCTGGGTTGAAATGATATCAGAAAATTATGAAATTATTCTGGAGAGCCCTAAATGATCATAGGATGCTACTGTAGAAGTTTGAAAATGTTTTGAAAATGTTTGAATAGAAAATAAATTCGTCGACCCAAAACGGTAATTTTTGAAAACGAATTTTAATGTAAACGTTTTTGAGTATTTGAGGAAATCTGAAATTGCTGAAATACAATATAATAAGTCTAGTGTTTCAAAATATTTTTATAATAATTTTTTTGAAATCAATTTTGATATACAGCTCCTGACTAACCACTATAAAGAGATTTTTAAAATTGTCGAAAAATATGTTAAATACGTATTTGAAGTGTTTGAAAAATACAGGCAGTTACAAACTCTATACTGGAGCCCACTATCTTCAGGGAGCTGAGAAACTCAAGTGTGAGTCTCAGATATGTAGAGGCTCTAAATCCGAGGAAATCGTTCCACCCTATATTGGTATATAAACGTCAAACACCCTCGGCGTCTTCTAAATTGTCAAGAGTAGGAATGCTCGCGAACTTCGTGGTGAGCAAAGTTCACTGATAGATGGTGGCAAAACAATCCATCTGGACCTCAGAAGTGAATGTGATCCCCAGAGTATCTATCTGTGGTGGGTCACATGAGGAGGTGATGGAGATTGTGCAGACGTGGAGGGTCGGTCAGATGTGTGATGTCGTGTAGACCTCCCTAGTTGGTAGTCGTGGGGTGTAACGACCAGTTTTCATACTGCACATTTTTCCGTAACAAAACAATTTCAAACGATTTCAAAAATGAGTAAATGATTTTTTATATTTTTTTCGTCATTCGAACCTTACTTTACTTTCATAATCCTCGCGACGATACGAACCCGAGGTACAGTTTTCGTAATTTTCCGGACACGTTTCGTTTCAAGGGTGTAACGCCCCGCTTCCCAAAACGACGGAAGCAAGAGCGTTACTGAGGTCCGCTTGAACCGGAGCGGTGAAACTCAGGTTCATGAAGCGTCTGTGGTAAAACGCAAAGGCAGGTCCTTTGCACGCTTTTCAGAACAACCAGAATTATTCATACATTACAAGCCAGAAATAATAAGTGTCCGTACATGAAATGAAAACAACAAGCCTCAGCTGGGCCGAAATACAACAAAGATAACGTACACACAACAACGGAAAGCAAACTACGACAAACAGCAATGGAATAGCCCACTAGTTCTCCGCAGGGAGAAACTCGACGTCTACATCGAACTCCTGACTCTCCAAGTCAGGTGTCTCGTAAGGAACCTCCTGATACTCAAGCTCGGGATCTGACATACATCCAAAAACATGAATGTATGTCAGCAAGGGTCTGCAAGAAGATGTTAGAACCCAAGGCAAGATATACAAATTTATACTGAATTTAAGAGGCAATTATAATTTAAACGAGATAACAATAAAAGTTTGAGCATGCTGATTTTAAAGTAAAAACATCCTATCATGCAGTTCTAAACAATCTGACGAGTAAAGTAAACATGTCAATTTCACTGAGATAAAAATTTCACTGAGGTAACAATTTCACTTTGCAAGTTTCGAGTTAGTTTCACACATCTATAATAGGGTTCTCGCCGGTAGGACGTGATGAGTGGGTCGTTCTTCACACGGGGGCTTACCGTGCTTGGCGCTAACCCACCGCATACGGGTGGTGCCCTTGAAGAGAGTACCCCGTCATACGCCTAGTGGCCGCACAACCCTAACCCCACCCCAATATTTATGCTGGAACACGAGCCAGCCTAGTCAACTCACATGACATCACGAAAGTCATGATTTCGCCTTCGAGGCGCACGATTTCACGATGTCACTCTCTTGTTAGTCATTTTGAGACATGCAGCAATTAAATAATATGACCATTTATCTCTACGCAATAATTTCAATGGTTACAAGAATATCGAGCAATATTTACACCAATTTAACAAAAGTACTGGGTGTGAGATTTAACAAGTACGACATGTAAACTGAGTTATGGAACTTTGCATGCAGAAAACTAAAGAGCGTTAACATTCACAAATTCACTATAAATTGCATACTTGCCTGTTTTCGGTGATTTTGGGTTTGTCCTGACGGGTACTTCGTTACGGTATGCCCGGTTTTCTGTTTTAGTTAAAATAAATCAATGAATTAGATCTAACACGAGATAAGCACAATATTAAGTTGAGCCCTAAACTGGGTTCGTCTAATTTTGTCAGGTTCTACGGCTAGTGTAGTGCTTTATATAGGGTTATACAGACATGTACGCCTGATTTTATACTAGTATTATCATTCTAACATTAGTTACAACTAACATGCTGAAATTCAATAATACAAATAATTTAACATTTGAATCTCTACATTAACAACCTATTGATTAATTCCACTAAGCTAGTTACAAGGGTATCATGTTGATTTGAGCATGTTAACATTTCATTAAAGGGGTACACCCACCACACCTACTATTTCTATTTTTGACTAAGGGTAAAATCTACCTCTAACATTATTTTAATAAAATCTACCATCTCTCTCTCTGTCTTTACTCTTTAATAACCTAATCCAAAGGCTGCCAACTTCACTCCCCTTTCTCTCTTCTTACATACTGTCGTTTCTTTCCTTCTTCTTTTTTTTTCGTTTTAAAACTTGCAGACGAGAGAACTCACGCACCCATGGGCGAGGGGGCTCACGCGCGGAGGCAGAGGGGAGAGGGGGCCTCACCTCGCGGAGGTAGAGGGGGCCGGCGGCTGGTGGCGCAGGGCGGGGCCGGCGACTGGTGGTGCAGGGCGGGGCCGGCGGCTGTCCTCCGGCAGTGGGCGTCGCGCGGGGGTAGGGGCTGGATGCGCGCGGCCTTTGGGCGAGGGGAAACTCGGGAAGGCAGAGGGTTTGTTGATTTTTGTAGATCTGAAGAGTTTGTGATTTCTGAATTTGTTTGATCTGGAATTTGTTTTCAGATCTCAGTTTAATCCCTCAAACTTTAATTTCAGATTTGAAGAATTTGGTTGGGTTGATTTTGAGGAAATGGGTTTGGTTGCTGAAATTTGTAGGTTGTGATTTGGGTTGGGTTGATTTGGGAAATGGTTTGCAGGTTTACAATTGATGGATTTCCAGTTTGATTTTTGGATTTGGGGTGATCAGGTTTTGGGAAGCCGATGTTTGTGATTTGGGTTTGCAAAGGAGCATTTGGTTGGAGGAGGGTTGGATTTGATTGGCAGAGAAATTTGCAGATGGTGGAGGAAGATTGCAGAGAGATGAAGATTGATTCTGATGTCGTTGCCTCTCCTCGACATTGTGTTGTAATAACAGTGAAGGTGGGGAGACCAATTGAAGAGGGAAAGGCTGGATGTGGGGGGGGGGATTAAATTTTCATGTTGGATCTCACCCACCCAAACGGTGGAATTCATTAGGGGTTAATAGCTAGGGTTAAAATGTTTTCATCCAATGGCAAAAGTGTAATTAATTGTTAAGTTAAATAAGTAATTAAGCAAGGTGTAATTATTAAAATAAATAAGGTAATTAGCAAAGTTAAAAGTGATTAGAAATTTGTAATTAGGCTACGGTAATTAAATTAATGTAATTAGTGAAAATCGATAGTCGGTTAATAATGATACGGTAGAACGAAGAATGGATACGCGCTCGCGTTGACGCACAAACATAGAACTCGCGTACGAAAACATCCGGATGGTTAAAACGAAAATACGGGCACGCACAAATAATACGCTTAGAAAATACCGGCCGTTACATTCTACCCACCTTAAGAAAAATTCCGCCCTCGGAATTCTTATCCGCTAAAGAGTAGGGAACAAATAAGGATAACGCTCTCGTATCTCATCTTCCCGCTCCCAGGTAGACTCTCCTGGCGAGTCACGACGCCACATCACTCTGACTAGATTGATAGTCA
This sequence comes from Scilla litardierei, assembly GCA_030789695.1. Classification (NCBI taxonomy): domain Eukaryota; kingdom Viridiplantae; phylum Streptophyta; class Magnoliopsida; order Asparagales; family Asparagaceae; genus Scilla; species Scilla litardierei. The sequence goes on from CM061132.1 coordinate 172,843,326, forward strand.
TGTTCCGGAAGACTTTCTGACGTTGGTCTAAGATCTGCACCGGCTGCTGCTCATAAGTCAAATCCGGTCGGACTGTAATCTCAGAGTAGTCCACAGCATGAGAAGGGTCGCTGATATAACGACGGAGCTGGGACACATGGAAGACGTCATGAACTCCCTCTAAGGACGGTGGTAATGCTAAGCGATAAGCTACCTCTCCAACTCGCTCTAGCACATCGAAAGGTCCAATAAATCTCGGGCTAAGCTTGCCTCTCTTCCCAAATCGGATCACCCCTCGATTCGGAGAGATCTTCAGGAACACATGATCTCCCAGCTGAAACTCCAAAGGACGCCGTTTAGCATCTGCCCAATGCTTATAACGGTCCTGGGCAATCCGAAGCTTGTCCCTGATATCACGCACAACATCAACTGCTTCAACGATCATCTCTGGCCCCAAGAGCTCTCTATCACCTACGTCGTCCCAACTCAGTGGCGAACGACATTTTCTTCCGTAGAGAGCAGCAAATGGCGCCATGCCAATGCTAGCCTGATAACTGTTGTTGTAGGAGAACTCCACCAGGTGCAGATGATCCTCCCACGAACCCTTGAGATCTAACATGCAAGCTCTTAACATGTCCTCCAATATCTGAATAGTGCGCTCCGATTGTCCATCCGTCTGCGGGTGATACGCAGTGCTGAACTTCAGACTGGTACCCAGATTGGTCTGCAGACTCTTCCAGAATTGAGACGTGAACCTCGTATCACTATCTGATACAATGCTCACAGGGACTCCATGCAAGCGCACGATCTCCTACACGACATAATTCATATCACGACTAGTACTAGAAGGAAATCATTAAGGTATGAGTTAGGTCATTACCTCCATATACTTCCTTGCTAATATCTCCGTGGATTGCCCAACTCGGAAAGGTATAAAGTGCGCAGACTTGGTCAATCGATCAACGATGACCCAGATCGCGTCATTCTGCCTGGTGCTCCGAGGTAAGCCAGTCACGAAGTCCATCGTGATGTGCTGCCACTTCCACTCTGGAATCGGCAGGGGTTGTAGTAGTCCAGCAGTGCGATGATGTTCAGCCTTCACTTGCTGACACACAAGACACTTGGCAACGCTACGTGCCACACTTCTCTTCATCACATGCCACCAGAAATTCTGACGAAGGTCCTTGTACATCTTCGTACCTCCAGGATGAATAGAATAAGGCGAACTGTGAGCCTCATTCATCAATTCCTCTCTGATATCTCCTGCAGGAACGCAGACCCTACTACCATATCTCAAGGATCCATCTGCGTGAATCAGAAAATCTGTCCGAAGTCCCGCTTCAACTTGTTCTCTGATCTTCTTCAATTTAGCATCTCCATCTTGAGCAGTCTTGATCCGATCCACAATCGTCGATTGAATCTGCATGCTCATCAACGACGATGTGACTCTAGGTAGGACAGCCTCAACATCCATCTCTCGCAGATTCTGCTGCAATCTCCACTGAGCTGTGAGAATCATCACTTCGGGCAGTCGACTCAAAGCATCTGGTACGACATTCACCTTCCCTGGATGATACTGAAGATCGATGTCGTAGTCCGCCATCAATTCCAACCAGTGGCGTAACCAGGATTTTTTTTCGCCCTGGGCGAAAATAAATATGATACATAGAATAATATTTAAAAATACTATTCACTTTATACCACGGACTTCATGTCAAGCATAAATCACCATGTTGCAATTTCAGTAATGATGAAAATTTATCAAATCTAAGAACATGTATTAGGCAATTATGTTACTAATTTAAAAAATAATCATACTTATTTTGGGTGTTGTTTGGAAAAAAAATTTCCAAGGAAATAACTAGCATACTTAGGAGGTCAAACTAAAAATGATAATATTAACCAATGGTAATATTTAAAATTAAAATGAAAAAGTGATTCCTAATACACGTTCTATTAGGATCAAAATATAAACAAAGACATGCAATCTTTATTAAAAATCAAAGAATGATATCGAAAAACATTAATTCTATATTAAAATAAATATCAAATTCAATTCAAAGCCCAGTTTTGCTGCTAAAAAATAAAAATACTAAGCTTACAGTAAAAGGTAACACAACCAATCCAAAATCTTAAACTAATTAGAGCTAAATACCGGATCGAATAAATCAAGAAAGACAGTTCTTGAAAAATCAATGGTTTAGCCCAAAAAATCATTGATTCTATATTAAAATAAATATCAAATTCAATGCAAAGCCCAGTTTTGCTGCTAAAAAATAAAAATACTAAGTTTACAGTAAATGTTAACACAACCAATCCAAAATCTTAAACTAATTAGAGCTAAATACCAGATCGAATAAATCAAGAAAGGCAGTTCTTGAAAAATCAATTATTTAGCCCAAAAAATACACCCGAAAAGGGAAAAAAATCTAATTCAAGTAAATCAAAATAATCATAGATTGAATCATATGCAGTTAGTCATGGCATCAATTAGATGTAGAAATATCAGGTGGAAACCCTAAAAATATTATCGAATTCAAAACAAATTACAATATCAAAACTCATCTAGAACTACCGGAAAAAATTTGCACAAAAAAGCATAAGACAAAAAACCAAAAACAATTGACATACATCAGAATCACATATCAACTCCTTTACCTGAAAAATTAAATGGTATGTATACTAAGCAATTAGGTTCGTTTGTAGAGCAACTCCAGTTAGAATTTATGACCAAAGAAAATTTAAAATTAAATGGTAAGTGTACTTAGCAATTAGGTCTACTTGCATAGCAACCCCTTGGAATTTTATGGCGAAAACTTAAAATTAAACGGTACGTGTACAGAGCAAATAGGTCTGTTTGTATAGAAACTGTCTTTACAGCTGTATGACCAAAGAAAAATTAATAAAACATGCTGACATACATACGCCCAGCAGGTTTCGAACTTGAAATCGTGTGATTAACGGAATAAGGCTTTAACCAAATGAGCTACAAAGCAAACGTTGCACAAGGTATAAACAATTTTTATTTGATGTTGCCCTGGGCAGCTGCCCAGGGCAACCAACAAGTAGTTACGCCCCTGATTCCAACCATCTGCGTTGTCTCATATTCAGCTCCTTCTGAGTGAATATATATTTCAAACTTTTGTGATCAGTAAAAATCTTCACTTTCTCACTCAGTAAGAAATGCCTCCAAATCTTCAAAGCAAATATGACGGCAGCTAACTCCAAGTCGTGAGTCGGATAATTCTTCTCGTGGATCTTCAACTGTCGAGAAGCATATGCGACTACATGACCGTGCTGGTGTAGGACACATCCAAGTCCCTTGCCTGATGCGTCGCAGAAAATCTCGAAGCCTCCGCTTCTGTCCGGAATAGCTAAGACTGGTGCAGATGTCAGTCTCTCTCTCAAGGTAGAAAGAGCTTGCTTACAAGAGTCTGACCAACTGAACTTAGCATCCTTCCTTGTCAATCTCGTCATCGGCTCAGCTATCCTCGAGAAATCCTTAATAAATCTGCGGTAGTAACCGGCCAATCCGAGAAAACTTCTGATGTCCGATGCCGATCGAGGTGTAGGCCATTCACTGACTGCTCTGACCTTCTCCGGATCTACTGAGATGCCAGCTCCTGATACCACATGCCCAAGAAATGCAACTCTGTCCAGCCAGAATTCGCATTTGCTATATTTGGCATACAGTCTGTGATGACGGAGCGTCTCCAATACCATCTTCAAGTGCTCTGCATGCTCCTCCTCGCTTCTCGAGTACACAAGGATGTCATCAATAAAGATCACCACGAACTTGTCGAGGAAGTCGTAAAAGGTAAGGTTCATGAGATTCATGAACACAGCAGGAGCGTTGGTCACACCAAATGGCATGACAACGAACTCGTAGTGCCCGTACTTAGTACGAAAAGCTGTCTTGGGCACATCTTCCTTCTTGACTCTGACTTGATGATATCCGCTTCGGAGATCCAACTTTGAAAATACTCTCGATCCACCAAGCTGATCGAAAATATCATCAATACGGGGCAGCGGGTACTTGTTCTTCACTGTGACATTGTTCAGCTCCCGATAATCAACACACATCCTCCTCGATCCATCCTTCTTCTTCACCAGCAAGACGGGGGCACCCCAGGGAGATACGCTGGGATGAATGAAACCCTGCTGCATTAGCTCATCCAACTGCTTCCTCAGCTCTTCTAACTCTGCAGGAGCCATACGGTAAGGCGCCTTCGAAATTGGTTGAGCTCCTGGCATAAGATCAATGCTGAACTCCAATGCTCGGTCAGGCGGCAATCCAGAAATGTCTTCAGGGAAGACGTCTTCAAAATCTCTCACTACTGCAGGCTTCTCCGGCTCAGCTATCATGGATGCAATAGTAAGTCTGCACGGCTGGGCTCGGAACTTGACAGGTCCAAGCGAATGTCCTCCGCTGACAAACTCGAACACCGGGTGGTCAGGAATTTCGAATACCACTTTCTTCCGGCGACAGTCGATCGTGGCGTAAAAAGCTCCTAACCAATCAATGCCGAGAATAGCATCAAAGTTGGGTAGGTCGTGGACAATGAAGTCAGCATATAACTCGTGTCCACTAACTACCAACGGGCATGGTCTACATCCCAGTGCAACCTTCACTACACCGTTCCCAGTTATAATATTCCAACACTTGGGAAGTGTATAGGTGGGTATCGAGTGTTCGACTACGAACTTCCGAGATAGGAGGCACATGGAAGCTCCAGAGTCGAACAGGGTCAAGGCCGGGTGAGATGAAACTAAGATGACGCCTAAGGATAACATGCAACTAGATTAACATGGATATAACTAATCAAACACAAATGCATAAATAAGGAAGACTAGTTTAGGGGTTACCTGCAATCACGTCGTCCTCAGCTTCAGCCTCAACGACTGTCATATTGAAAGCTCGGCGCTTCGGCGGATTGGCCTGCTGAAAGGCCCGATCCTGTGGAACTAAAGGTGGTCCTCACTGTCCTGGTGCCGGTGCGGTCCTTTGAGCGGGTCCTGGTGCTCCAGGAGGCACGGGTCGAGAACCGCGGGTACAATCCTTTACAGCATGAGAAGGCGATCCACAGACCAAACACTGATTCAGCATCCTCCTACAGTCTTTCTTCACATGACCGAGCTTGCCGCAGAAATGGCAAACCAACTCAGCTCGGTTGGGGACAGGTGCAGCTGGCCTTTTGAACTGTGTGATCTGAACAGGACGAAAGCCGGGCCTAGGTGCACTCCTCTGTGGCTCCATCGGGCGCTTGCCCGCCTGGCGTGCCCGCTTCTGATAAACTACCTGCTCGCGCTGCTTCGCGGCCACTAGGACTTGCTCATGAGTAGTAAAGGTGTGCCCGGACAATATCTCCTGTATGTCCAGGTCTAAGCCCTGCAGAAAGCGGCGTGCACAGTCCTCCTCGTCTGCTACCAGTGTAGTGGCGAATCGACTCAGCATGGTAAATTCGGCCTCATACTCATCGACTGTCCTGGTGCCTTGCTCCAGGTTGATGAAGCGCTGTTGCATCTCCCTCTTTACAGACTTCGGGAAGTACTGGGCGTCAAACCTCTGACGAAAAGTAGCCCAAAGAATCGGCTTGATCAGCCTAGCCTCTTCAGCATCCCACCAATGACGTGCATTGTCTGTCAGCTGCTGCTTGGCGAGGTCTACCCAATCGTTCGGATTGATTCGGGCAAGACCCAAGTTATCCGCAGTCTTGCGAAGCCATTCCTCGGCCGCTAGTGGGCCCTCTCGTCCAGAGAAGCTCGTCAGATGCATCTCCTTGAACTGCTTGGCTCCAGGCTCATAGCGAGGCGGTGGAGCAACTGGTGCAGCCTGACGTCCCTGCTGGACCAAGTGGTGCTGAACTTCAAGCATTTCCCTCATAATACCAAGCATCTGGCGGATGTCATCATTTCCGCCTCCAGCAGGTACGGGTCCATTTTGGGTGCTTCGTTCCTCAGCCATTCTGAGATAGGAAAACCCAAATTAATCTCGCGAATGTGATTCTGTAGATGTTTGGCCGATGAAAATATTCTCATTGTTCTGAATTTGCAAATGCAAAGAGACGGACCTACGTGGGCCACCACTAAAACCTGTAACGCCCCGCTTCCCAAAACGACGGAAGCAAGAGCGTTACTGAGGTCCGCTTGAACCGGAGCGGTGAAACTCAGGTTCATGAAGCGTCTGTGGTAAAACGCAAAGGCAGGTCCTTTGCACGCTTTTCAGAACAACCAGAATTATTCATACATTACAAGCCAGAAATAATAAGTGTCCGTACATGAAATGAAAACAACAAGCCTCAGCTGGGCCGAAATACAACAAAGATAACGTACACACAACAACGGAAAGCAAACTACGACAAACAGCAATGGAATAGCCCACTAGTTCTCCGCAGGGAGAAACTCGACGTCTACATCGAACTCCTGACTCTCCAAGTCAGGTGTCTCGTAAGGAACCTCCTGATACTCAAGCTCGGGATCTGACATACATCCAAAAACATGAATGTATGTCAGCAAGGGTCTGCAAGAAGATGTTAGAACCCAAGGCAAGATATACAAATTTATACTGAATTTAAGAGGCAATTATAATTTAAACGAGATAACAATAAAAGTTTGAGCATGCTGATTTTAAAGTAAAAACATCCTATCATGCAGTTCTAAACAATCTGACGAGTAAAGTAAACATGTCAATTTCACTGAGATAAAAATTTCACTGAGGTAACAATTTCACTTTGCAAGTTTCGAGTTAGTTTCACACATCTATAATAGGGTTCTCGCCGGTAGGACGTGATGAGTGGGTCGTTCTTCACACGGGGGCTTACCGTGCTTGGCGCTAACCCACCGCATACGGGTGGTGCCCTTGAAGAGAGTACCCCGTCATACGCCTAGTGGCCGCACAACCCTAACCCCACCCCAATATTTATGCTGGAACACGAGCCAGCCTAGTCAACTCACATGACATCACGAAAGTCACGATTTCGCCTTCGAGGCGCACGATTTCACGATGTCACTCTCTTGTTAGTCATTTTGAGACATGCAGCAATTAAATAATATGACCATTTATCTCTACGCAATAATTTCCATGGTTACAAGAATATCGAGCAATATTTACACCAATTTAACAAAAGTACTGGGTGTGAGATTTAACAAGTACGACATGTAAACTGAGTTATGGAACTTTGCATGCAGAAAACTAAAGAGCGTTAACATTCACAAATTCACTATAAATTGCATACTTGCCTGTTTTCGGTGATTTTGGGTTTGTCCTGACGGGTACTTCGTTACGGTATGCCCGGTTTTCTGTTTTAGTTAAAATAAATCAATGAATTAGATCTAACACGAGATAAGCACAATATTAAGTTGAGCCCTAAACTGGGTTCGTCTAATTTTGTCAGGTTCTACGGCTAGTGTAGTGCTTTATATAGGGTTATACAGACATGTACGCCTGATTTTATACTAGTATTATCATCCTAACATTAGTTACAACTAACATGCTGAAATTCAATAATACAAATAATTTAACATTTGAATCTCTACATTAACAACCTATTGATTAATTCCACTAAGCTAGTTACAAGGGTATCATGTTGATTTGAGCATGTTAACATTTCATTAAAGGGGTACACCCACCACACCTACTATTTCTATTTTTGACTAAGGGTAAAATCTACCTCTAACATTATTTTAATAAAATCTACCATCTCTCTCTCTGTCTTTACTCTTTAATAACCTAATCCAAAGGCTGCCAACTTCACTCCCCTTTCTCTCTTCTTACATACTGTCGTTTCTTTCCTTCTTCTTCTTTTTTTTTCGTTTTAAAACTTGCAGACGAGAGAACTCACGCACCCATGGGCGAGGGGGCTCACGCGCGGAGGCAGAGGGGAGAGGGGGCCTCACCTCGCGGAGGTAGAGGGGGCCGGCGGCTGGTGGCGCAGGGCGGGGCCGGCGACTGGTGGCGCAGGGCGGGGCCGGCGGCTGTCCTCCGGCAGTGGGCGTCGCGCGGGGGTAGGGGCTGGATGCGCGCGGCCTTTGGGCGAGGGGAAACTCGGGAAGGCAGAGGGTTTGTTGATTTTTGTAGATCTGAAGAGTTTGTGATTTCTGAATTTGTTTGATCTGGAATTTGTTTTCAGATCTCAGTTTAATCCCTCAAACTTTAATTTCAGATTTGAAGAATTTGGTTGGGTTGATTTTGAGGAAATGGGTTTGGTTGCTGAAATTTGTAGGTTGTGATTTGGGTTGGGTTGATTTGGGAAATGGTTTGCAGGTTTACAATTGATGGATTTCCAGTTTGATTTTTGGATTTGGGGTGATCAGGTTTTGGGAAGCCGATGTTTGTGATTTGGGTTTGCAAAGGAGCATTTGGTTGGAGGAGGGTTGGATTTGATTGGCAGGGAAATTTGCAGATGGTGGAGGAAGATTGCAGAGAGATGAAGATTGATTCTGATGTCGTTGCCTCTCCTCGACATTGTGTTGTAATAACAGTGAAGGTGGGGAGACCAATTGAAGAGGGAAAGGCTGGATGTGGGGGGGGATTAAATTTTCATGTTGGATCTCACCCACCCAAACGGTGGAATTCATTAGGGGTTAATAGCTAGGGTTAAAATGTTTTCATCCAATGGCAAAAGTGTAATTAATTGTTAAGTTAAATAAGTAATTAAGCAAGGTGTAATTATTAAAATAAATAAGGTAATTAGCAAAGTTAAAAGTGATTAGAAATTTGTAATTAGGCTACGGTAATTAAATTAAGGTAATTAGTGAAAATCGATAGTCGGTTAATAATGATACGGTAGAACGAAGAACGGATACGCGCTCGCGTTGACGCACAAACATAGAACTCGCGTACGAAAACATCCGGATGGTTAAAACGAAAATACGGGCACGCACAAATAATACGCTTAGAAAATACCGGCCGTTACAAAGGGCATAATCGTAATTTCGTATTTTTAAAGTATTATTTACTAATGATGTTTTACCAGTCATGTTTTACTTAATGAATTCCTTTTAAAAATTACTCACCTAACCCTCATTAGCAGCCCTTTTATTTTCAAAATTTTCGTTTCCACGCTTTGTCAATTCTGCCCAACAACCCAATTAATACCATTAATATGGTACACTGTATCTAACCATTAAAATTAGTTATATTATACCTCCCCCTCTCTCATTTTGGCAGCATCACCTCATCCAACACGACCCCCAAGCTCTCCCCCCTCCTTCCTCCTTCAGCAAACCCACATTCCAGTTTCTCCATAGGCGCATCCCTTTGCCATCCCATCTCCTCTCCGATTCCCACCATCTTCTTCTCCGGCAAGATCCCGACAGTCGAGCGCATCCCTCTCCCGAGCACACCTTAACTCCGATGGACATCGGTAGCAATCATCCTCATCCCTTCCATCCACTCCAGCGAGCGGCAACCGTGTGAGCCTTTCCTGCCTCCATGAACGACTCCACGACACCACCGACTCCTATGCCAAGGCCCCACAACGTCGCAAGCTCCCACCAACGCAATGAAGGCGCTTCAACCATCGCTTCCATTCCTCCGACGGGCTCCGACTGTCGTTGTAGCCATCTCTCCCCTCAACCTCGACGGCACACCCAAGCTCCGACAAACCCCCCTCCGCAACCCACGGCCATCGCCGGTAATGCTGTCACCTCCCATCTCCGCCCCACCTCTTCGACCCGCACCACCGCCCTCCTCTGCTGATCACCGGAGCACCGCAACCTCCTTCGACGTTGAACAGACCACGGAAGCTTCCCAGCGAGCACCCCGAGCTCTCGGAGCTCCAACGACATCGACCCCCTCCGTTCGCTACTCCCCGAGCACGCCAGCAGCCCACGAGACCCACGGAGCAGCTCATGGCTCCTGCTCGACCTCCTCGCCATCGTCTCATTCCCCTCGCCATCGCACGGCGTGCCACCGTCGCACGGCGTGCCACCGTCGCCGCCGCACGGCGTGCGGGCGCCCCAACATCCCCATCACCAACCCCCTGTTCGTAGTTCAACTGCTGCCTCGCTCACGTTTTTCGCCGCACTGGACTACCACCCGTCGCCGACGGCCTTCCCCCGCCGTCGCCGGCCACCCCTCCTCTGACCGTCGACCCCCCGCCGTCCGCCCCACTGCACCGCCCTCCAGTGGTCGTTTGCATAGCAACACAGCGCGTGCGCAAGGTAAAGAAAAACACAGTTTTGGTTTAATGGGAAGAGAGAGGAAGTAGAGAGAGGAATAAATGAAAAAAAATTAGAAAATCAAAATATAACGACCACACTGAAAATCTAAAAATACAAAAATGTCTTACGCGTTGTCGCAAACGCATAGGAGCCAGTTTCATCCCAATCCGATATTTATTTTTCAAGTTATGAATTTTACAATTTTACGGTATTTAAGTCAGATTTGATTAAAACACATATATCGTTCATACTACACGTGAACTCATACATATAAAAAATGTCTTTGTACTCTACTAACCAAGACGGATATTTTGACATTTCATATGAAATTTTTCGACGAGTATGTTTTTCAAGATAAATCGTTGAACGTTACGATAGTTAATTTATAATTTAGAAAATTAGATTTTAATTCTTTTTAAATCTAAAAATGATTTTTAAAGCTTTTAAAAATTATAAAATATACATATGAGCTTCAGAAAAATATTTTCTTCCTAGACAAAATTATTTACCTCACATCAAGCCTATCTAAAAATATTTAGTATGTATTTTGATGAGTTTTAAGCGATACTAAAAATACGAACACGTTAAGAAAAATAGATAGAAAATAGAACGGCCCATAACCGATAATTTCTTGTGATTGCAGTTACCGATTCTCGCGTCCACGAGCGTCCCAGATAGCCTTAGCTCCAGCCTCGTCTTACTATGACGATACTCAAACACGTAAGTCACTCTAACTCTAGTTTTAGAAGTTAAGCAAGTGTAATAGTATGAACATATGACATCACATATAGCCTTAGAAGGCTATTGACTTGAACGACTGACTAGAGACCTAATTAATCAGGAAACCAAACTTATAGTCTCAGAACGACTATTAACTTGAGCATACGACATTGTCAACTTTTAACTTTGGCGGTTGTAACACACACAGACATCTACTTGGTTTAATTGTGTGCTAATGGAAATACCATATGCTCAAAGTATTGGATCAACATCATAGTTGTTGGACTTGTCTTTATCCTCAAATTTCTTAGCATCTGCTTTGCTTTACCTTCTGGTTTTCAATACGAAAGTCAATCAGTGATCCTGGTTTAACTAGCATAGTAAATATAGAACTACTTTACTGCTTAATGGAGCTGATGTGATAATTGACAGTATTAATATTGATACCATCCGGTGTCTAGGATCGTTTGCGCCAGAGTTTGGATCACCCTGCTTACGGGGATAGTGACATGCTTGGCCAACCCTGACTGGTCGTGTATGCGTGGATCAATGTTAGAATTCGAATTATCATCAGTTTGTAACCATTGATTAGAAACACCTTCAAATAAGTTTCTTCATTCTTTCATCGCATGTAAACTCATATTCACCATGATAACTCTTGTTCACTCTTGTCCACTATGTTCTGACGTTGTTCACTTAAAAACTATGCATGGACTTTGGATACACTTGTTGCACGATTGCTCACGTTTAAATAGTCACATCACTTGCTGCATGACATTTATAAATCAGTGAATGCTAATGAATTATCGAGTGGAATATCTTGTGGAATATCTTGTGGTACATTCCATTGAATATCTTGTGGTATATCTTGTGGAACATCCCGTAATAAACATATACTTGATTCGCATGACACATCGCTGGGGTTTGGGGTAACTCATAGTTTGAGAGAGTGTGGGAGTGACTGGAGTTCATCTACATGCTGCCTGCGTCGGTAAACATAGATGCCTGTGTCGACAAACCCTTACATGCTACATGTGTCGGCAAAACCTTGCATGTTGCCTGCGTCGGCAAAACCTACTACTAACTGTGTATCAGTCCCGTCTGGATAAAGTGCACCCAGGCAAGAGATGAACTCAATGGTTGCATATCATTTTCTCCAACTTGAGTCAAGTAGTTTAGTTACTAATTGCAAAACTATGTTGCAGCCTGTTTGTCTCGTTGTTGTTACTCCACATGCATGCTTATATTCCTATTGTTGCTACCTTACATTCTTTGTTACCATGTCATATATGCCATGTTATAGTTATTGCTCTCATACTTTATTTATCGCAGTTGCATATATGACTGATGTTCTTTTACTTGTCGCATGTAATTAGTTTCCATAGCCTATTCATTCCCATGCTTGTACACTGCTTTACTACTATTTCTAGAATTGGTGTGACTTACCTACGGTTCCATTTCATGGCACCAGCAGATGACGAGCTGATTGAAGAGGTGACCCCTGAGTTTGAGAAGCCATAGTTTGACTATGAGACCGCGACTTCTCTAGAGCTTAAGTTGTGTATTTTCAGTTGTACTTCTCTTCTTTCATATATCATTGTTGTATATTATGGATTATAATAAAATGGACACTATTTGAGTATTTTTGTGCATCTCTGCATCGTGGCTATATGGTTGTCACTGGTGATCTGCAGACCTGTAAAGGTAATCAAATAAGTAATGACCCCCCGAAAGCGTGTCGTTACAAGTTTGGTGGCCCACGCAGGTCCGTGCTAACTACCTCATGAACAATATAATATGATCGGGATGTACAGTATGAAATACTCAGATTGACCTCGAGTACAGGACGTCTCGAGTTCTCACCTGTATAGGACATTTGGGTTAAGTGTCCTTATTGCCCATCTTCTTTGGCATCATTCCCTTCGTGGAACCCTTGGAATTTTATTCCATCATTTGAGTGTATCTTTATACACCCTTATACTAGTAACCTCCGTCATCAACTTAGAGTGACCTTCCATTGGTGGGACCATTCATTCACTTCATTTTCATCGCCCTTCTTTTAGTATGTCATGACCTTTCAATTGACATTCTTGGAATCTTTCTATTTTCGTTTAGTTCGCTTGAACTCTGGCTACATCCGTTTGTAAGGTGGGTAGCGTTCGAATTTTCGATCATCAGAAGTTCGGGTCCAATAAGGGGAGTAGATAGACCAGTGAAGATCAGGCCAGACCTACGGATGCAGTAGCGACTGCGATGGAAGTTGAGCCATGAGAAACCTAAAGTGATTCGAGACCTCATAGACGTATTTCTGAATAATCTCCTATGATTATTTTGGATCACTTCATCGAGTTTTTATTTGATCTGGTGACAGGCACCCAATCAATGGCATATGCATTTTACGCACAACGCCACCTAAGCTGCAGGCTCGGTTGGATGTTTTGTTGTGAAATAAATGGATACGACCTACACTTGGAATGCTTCTAGAAGAATGGATCCTGGCGTAAGAGTATCAACTAATGATCGCTAAATAAGACGATTTGAAGAGTGAACATCGTCTTCCTCGTATTGATTATACTTCAATCAACTTGGATGATCAAGCAAAGATTGGTTCTGAGAATAGGATGTCATCAATTGAAAGTTAACGTCTTGAAGACTACTTCCAAGACCAAGTATATACGTTACGAATACTTGATGATGCCATTGATGTGGTCAACCCACCTCTGGTATTCACGAGTCTCGTAATCATTCTACGAGTGCTTGAATATATTCATGGTAGTCCTCTTCAACGACGTTTTCGAAGAATACTCAGAAGTATGCCAAGCATTTGAGGATGGTGATTCTGAGAGAATATTATATTTTTAACCCATCATTTAGACTGTTTTTTGCGTATATTTAATATCTATTTGATCTCTAATAAGTGTATTATTGAAAGATCATTTAATTTTTGAGCATATCACTTGTTTATACGCAAAATACTATTTTATGGCCTAATTTTGTCTCAATTTTATTTTTCAGTTAAAGCTTGCAATTTTTCGAATCCAACGGCTATTTTTCCATATTTTCCTGAGGTCATATCAATTTTCTATGAATTAAAAGGCCCATTAAAGCTGTTGTAAAAGAGAAAAAAATAAAAAATAAAAAAATAAAATAAATATAAGGGGCGGTCGCCCGCCCGATGACCAGTAGACGGGGCCCGCCCGCTTTTGAGAAACGCGGGCGGCGCATGCGTCAACTGAGAGCGGGCGCCCGCCCGCTGACCAAGCGGGCGAGGCCCGCCCGCAGTTGAAGGCGGGCGCCCGCCTGTGTTTTCCACGCGGTCGACGCCTGCTTGTTTGACCAGCGCCTGCCCGCCATTTTTGATTGAAGGACGGGTTGCCCAATAAGGCCTAAAAATGTGTATTTAGTGTGTTTTGGGCATAACTTGAGCATCCAAGCTCGGTTTTGAGCGAAATTTGTTTTGTGAGATTCTCCCCCAAATTCCAGATGAGTTAGAGCAGCTGTAGGAGAAGTTTGGGGGTGTTTTGACATCGTTTTGGGTGAAATCTCTCCACTATTCTCATGTTTTAATTAGTTTTGTATTAGAATTTGTAATTGAATCATGTTTGTATTAATAAAATGTGTTGTTTTTGTTACCATGCTTAGCTAAAGTACTGTGGGTGTGTTGTGTGGAAGTTATAATTGCTAGGATATATGCTTTCATATCTCCATAAGTTTTGCAATTATCGAAATCGTTAAAAACGTTGATTTCTTCATTTGTTGAAATATGTGCAATCCTTAAATGAATCCGCTTAGGATGACATGTCGCGAGGCATCATCTACGTGCATCAATCTGTAGAGGAGCTCAAGGAGGTGATCAACTACGAGGTTCATCTATTCTTGTTTCGTTATTCAAGAAATCACTCGTTTTTACGATTATGTTTTAAACTGAAAATCATCGTTTTTAAAAGCTAAATCATCCGATCCCCATACCTTGGCATGGATGTGGGATTGAGAAACTATGGAGAATGAATAGCATAACATCCTACAACACTAATGAAAACACAACACACACACACACACACACACACACTTTTTGCCGTATCATTTTTACGTTATTTACTTTTGTAAATTTTAGTACACATTTTATCCGAAATCAAAACCAAACACAAAAATTCACCTTCAAACGGTGGTTCATAATTCACTAAATTATTTTCAAGCAAATTTCAGATTGTAAAACTTGTAGATTAGTTTGTCCCTGAGGAATACGACCCTGGACTCACCAGGATTACTACTTGATTGACTTCCTATACTTGAGAATATCACTGCAACATTTTGAACCGGTCAAGTTTTTGGCGCCGTTGCCGGTGACAACGGTCTATATTTCTTACGATTTCTAATTCGCTTGGAAATTTGAGATTTGTCCACTTTTTGTGTATATATTCTTTAAGTATTTATGTATTCCTATTTATTTTTTAACCTAAAACCCTAATTGATTATTCTTAACCACCTCATACTTGGGAGGTGGCAGCAAAAAATTCATTTCACCTAACTCTAGTTGGGTGGCGTAAGGGGATGGAATTGGGAAGCTGCAGGTGGCTAGAAGAGAGATTAAAAGAGATAAATTTAAGGAAAAATCGGGGGAAAATAGGAAAGAAACCCAACCTTCCCAAAATTACGCGCCCAATGCTCCTTACCGTCGATTTCTTCAACCCCTAAAACCATAGATCAACGCTTAAAACCCAACCCAATTCAATCCCTTGTAGGAGAAAAAGGCGAGAGCTAGCGCCAGAGAGTCTACACGGAGAAGAAGGGCCCCGGAATTCTAGATGGACTGCTAAGGTAGGATTTTAACTTAGTTATATATGATTTGGTTTGAAAACACGTAAGAATCGAACTTCGTCGCTATCGAACTCGACAATAGATGAAACCACACGGCCGTATGGTCATTTCCATACGACCATGTGGTGTTCGTCAGCATCATACAATCATAAGTATGACTGTGTAGAGGAGTTAGCTCCACACGGCCGTATGGTCTAAACGATACGGCCGTGCCATTTCATGTAGCTCCATGATGCCACACGACCGTATAACATAATTCATATGACCATGTGCTCCCATAAGACCGAGCAGCCTTAATCCATACGGCCGTATGGATTTGGTCATACGGCCGTGTGGATTCACTGAGCTTTCCACACGGTCGCATGAAATTATCATACAGCCATGTGGCTTAACTCTTAATCCGTATGACCGTATGGATCAAGCCATACGGCTGTGTGGCCCTGCATTTCCCCATTTCTTACATGTAACGACCCGCTCTCGGGGGCCAGTTACTTATTTGATATTTACGCAGGTCATGCAGTAAACCAGTGAAACCAAAATAGCTACGATGCAGAGATGTACAAAAATACCCAAATAGTGTCCAATTATTACAATCCATACTGTACAAATGTTCCAACAATGATACATAAAAGAAAGAAAGTACATAGAGAAAATAAAACTGAAAGCTGCGGTCTCAGGGTCGAACTCTGGCGCTATCAACTCAAGAGCATCTACCTCCATATGTACGTCGTCTGCGGTGCCACGGAGATGGAACCGTAGGTAAGTCACAACAATTCTAAATAAAGAAAAGGAGTATTGTACAAGTATGACAAGGTAACTACGTACAAGCAGACCAAAACGAAAGTAAAGTACGATGTCTGTACAAGTGTAGAAAGTAAAGTGCAGTGTGTGTACAAGTGTAGAAAGTAATGTGCAGTGTCTGTACAAGTGTAGAAAGTAAAGTGCATGGTAAAGAGGTGACCGTGCAGGCTACACTAGAACTATGTGACTCAAGTAGGAGGGTACAATATGTGACCGTTGAGTTCATCTCTTGCCCGGGTGTGCTTACCTAGACGAATGCCGAAAACCCAGGCAGCTAGACAGGATGCTGGCAAGCAGCATATATGTTTGCCGAAACACAGATAGCTAGACAGGATGTCGAAACCCAGGCAGCTAGACATGTAGATGAACTCTAGTCACTCCCGCACTCTCACAAACTGTGAGTTATCCCAAAAGCCCGGTGATGTGTCAAGTACCAGCTCTTTACCGAAAAGTTCCACAAGATGGTCCACATGTTACTAGTCGAACCAGGGCAACTGGTTGACTTTCTTATTGAAAATCAGAAAGTAGGATAAAGACAAGTCCAACACAAAAGATGTTGCTTTCGTGCTTTGAGCACATGGTAGTGTGGTTTAGCACACAATTTACCCAAGTTGATAGTTGTGTGCTACAACCACCAAAGTTAAAAGTTGGCAAAGTAATCTTTGGTAGATTACTTTCCTATTAGGTCTCTAGTTCTGTACAAGTCAATAGCCGTTCGGAGGCTATAAGTGGTGTTTTACAGGTTCATACGAGTACATTTAACTAGTTTTCTAAGTTTAGAATCTGTCGTGACTTACTAATTTCGAGCTCGTCGTGGCAAGACGAGGTTGGAGCTAGACAAGCTGCTGCACGAGGATTGGTACGCACGCAACATCGGGGGAATCGGTGTGTGCGTCCGTCGCCGACGTCAACATCGACGGGGGAGGCGGCGGGCGGTGGAGCGACGACGTCGAGGGTGTGGGGGCGACGACGTCAGGGTCAGGGGGCGACGAACAGTGGCGATGCGGCGACGGGTGCTTGGGGAAGGCGGACGGCGTGATCTCCGATGGGTTCGTTGGCGTCGGGGGTGAGCTGGCGGGCGGATGCTATGTGAGGCATAGAGCTGGGGGTGTTCGGGGGTCGGCGTGACGGAGCAGTCGGCGGAGCAAGCAGGAGGCGACTTGGAGGCTTCGCCGGCGACGTTGGGTGGCGGAGACGAGGCGCCTGATGGATGTGCTCGTCAGGGGTGGCCTCGGGGTTCAGCTCCTCGGCTACGACATCTCCGGCAAGGGACTGGGCGTGGGCGAGGTGGAGTGGAGCAGCTCCGTGGCGGGGTGCTGTGCTGCTGCTGCAGGCTCAGAGGGGTGCTCGGGATGCTCCGAGAGCGGAGAGCGGCTGTCTCGTCGGAGGAGACGTCGGCGATGGCTGCTGGAGCGGCGGCGGTGGAGCTTCAACGTTGAGGGCGGAGGCGTTCGTCGGCATATGGGAGGAAGCGGGAGAGATGGAGAGTGAGTGCGATAGGGAACGAGGGTGGGGGAGACGGAGAAGAGGCTCAGGCGTCGCTTTGCCTCGTCGAAGCTTGGCCATGGACGATGGAGCATGGAGGAGGGTTCGGTAGCAAGAGGAGAAGGAGAGAGCGTGGGTTTAAGCGAGAAAGAAAGAGGGGAGGGAGTTTTGGGTTTGGAACGAAAATGGGCAGGAGTAACCGTGTGTGTGAGTTTTGTTGAGAAGATGGGCTGTTTGCTGAGGGAAGAAGAGAGTGTGTAGATGTTTATATAGGGTTAAGGGTTGGTATGTGACTAAGGGGATGAACCGGGTAGGGGGAGGAAAACGTGTTTACCCGTTTACGTTGACGGAGGGTTAGGTAGAGGTTAAGGTAAAAAGGTAATTAGGGGGTAATAATAACAGTTAGAGTGGTAATTAGTAAAAATACTTAGAAACACGAAATTACAATTTTGCCCCTACTAGTAAACGTGTCTGAAAAATTACGAAAATATACTCACGGATTCGTATTGTCGCGAGGATCGCGAATATGAGATCCATTTTGGGATTTGAGCTACGGAGATAATAGTTTTAGGCCAAAACGTTTAGAAAGCGGGTTTGGGGGTTCTAGGTTGAAATGATATCAGAAAATTACGAAATTAATGTGGGGAGCCCTAAATGATCATAAGATGCTACTGTAGAAGTTTGAAAACGTTTTGAGGATGTTTGTATAGAAAATAAATTCATTGAGCCAAAATAGCAATAATAGAAAATGAATTTTTATCAAAATGTTTAGAGGTGTTTGATAAAATCTGAACTTACTAAAATACACCATAACTAGGTTATTGCTTCAAAATATTTTTATAATAAATTTTTGAAATCATTTAAAACTCCTGATTAACCACTACAAAATACCTTTTAAAATGAAATTACGTTAAATACTTAATTTAAATGTATTGGAAAAATACAGGCCGTTACATTACAGAACTCCAGCTTGATTATTTTTGTTAATTCATATGCTTTAAAAATGAAATGTTTTAGATGTTATTCATGCATCAATACTGCTTCGGTTTGTATGTTAGGAAATCCATGGTAAAGTGTGGAATTCATGATGTTATCATTATGCATATTGAATCTACATGTCAAGTTATTATTCGAATTTACTTGTTAATCCACGCACTAGTTTATATGCGATCAAAAATGTGAAATGAAGTATCACTTGAATGCCAGGATATATTCATGTTAGCTTATGAAAGAGAATTATATGTTAATCTTCTCCTATTTCAAGTATGTTACGCAAGTTTCCTATGAATCGAAAGATGGAACATAAATAAATGATGGAATGTTAATGAATATGAGAACGATGTACCAAAATGGAAGAAATATGAAATGATGAAAGTAAGAGTGAGATGAGAGGACGAGTTTGGAGTCTTCAGTCCATTCTAAAATTGGTGAAGCTCTAGATATGGGTATGTGGGGAACGCGTGTAAAGAATTGGTCTTAATGAGAGAACACAGCTAAGGCTCCCACTTGCACTCCTGAGCGAATGAGTTGGCTAAGTGTGGGCATAGCTTGAGTCTCACTCCCACTCCCGCCTGTCAGCAGGGGGCGTGGGCAGGGTCAGAGAGGCCCATGGATGTACTCGTGATGCACCATGAGGTATAATAGTTTCCTCCATTTTGCCACAAAATCGAGAATTGTCTCACTCTCGTGCCTTGCTCTGTTCGGTTGGAGAGCTACGGGTGGTCCCTCCAGTGCTCGTGTCGTTTGTTGAGGTACCACATTTCACCCACACTGGGTGAAGTCCATCTCCTTAAGTGTCCTATTATTTACACGGGTTCCCAAACATGTAAAGTGATAACTTAAAACAATTGACTTTTATTTCATAAATACTATTACCATCTGTTAATTTGTTCTTCTGTTATTCTGATTTTGCTATCTCATGTTCATATACTCCTCTGCTTACTTTCAGCACTTGTGTATCATAATATGGTTACTTATGCATGTTTTACAAGTTCTCCTTTAATATTTGCATGTCATGTCGTGGATATTTTTATATGCACTGTGACCATTACTTGTTAGACCACTCTTCTTAGATAGGTAGTCTGATTCTAAACTGGGTCTTATCTAGCTTATTTAGGAATCCTACCGGGTCACGTGTTGACGTGTCCCATTTACCTTTTCAGGTCTAAAAGCAGAATTGTCAGAGCAGAGCTAGACTCAGAAGTCTACTCATAGATGGAGCCCACAGTGGGCGGTCTTATACATATAATTACCAGGGGTAGTTATGAAGTGAGTTGTACTTTGTACAGAATGTGATTGTTTTCCCTTTTGGGTTCTTTGGGGGATTTTCATGTTTACTTCTTTTTGTACTCAGTGCAGAGATGATGTATATAAAGGATGTATCACTAAATTAATAAAATAAAATGTTGTACTTTTTTTAGTTCTCTGTGTTATTTCTGTGATGGAACTTTACTTGTACTTCCTAACACGTGCGCAATGACCTGCAGATTCTTTGTACCATCACTTATTTTCTTTCTTTCAACATAACACTTGTTGATCTGGGAATACTTGAGACGGAATCGTACTTCTCTGGTATCCTGTAGAGCGGGTCGTTACATGGACATCATCCACGGTCTCCTCAACGCTCTCGCGTGGTATGAAGTGGGGAATGCGATCAAATAGAAAGAGTGGCTTGGGTTCTTACATGTCTGAGATTCTACTTTCACCCAAGTACACCTCACTCCCGTCTTCTGCGGTGGAATAATGGTGAATGGTGTTCCCTACAATTCATACAAAAATCCCATCATCTATATCGTCATTGTCCGTGACTTCAATGACGCTCTGGTGTGGTCCTTACTCTCTACCAAGCTCTCCAAGTAAAATAGTGTACACCCATGGACCAACACATGACTCGTCATCCATCCGAAGTACATCGTTTGGAGTGCGGTGATGGACGTGAGCATCGATGGTACATGCCTCTGGGGTGGGGGAAAACGCATATAAAAAATTTTCAAATTCAAATCATATGAATTACCTTTCTATGATATGTGAGATGCGGCTATAATCTCCATATAGTCCCATGCATCCTTAGGCAGTATGTCGAAGAATCGGCATTCATTCATCTTCATCATGGACTCCTGCAAATCAAAGCGCGGTCCTCCACTGAAGAAGCAAAGGAGGTCGTGCGTGGTCATCCCATGATTCGGTAATCCGTCCACCAATCTAATGAATCTCCCCCAAGCTTGCCAAATCGTCTCTTCAGCGATTTGAGTGAAAGTAGAAATTAGGTCCATTGGTGTGTGGAGTTGCCTCGCTTGAATCTCGATGGTGGATGTGGCTCCTCCATCAAGATTATCTCATCCTGACGATGTTTGTAGAGCAATCGAATCCCTACAATGCAAATGTGACTGCCCTTGTGATAAGACCAATTGGTTCACATTTTGGTTCAGTTCATGGAGTCGGTTTTGGGCTATGGTTTGGGTTTCGAGCCATTGAGCTGCGTCTCAGAGTTGGTCTTCTAAAAGCAACTCTGGATGGGATTTTTGTGGCGGTGGTGGAGGGTTAGGAAAGGAGGGTTCATGAGACACGTTGTGCGTATATGATTGTGAGCCATATGGGTATGTATAATTTTAGCATTGGGCGAAAACATGCCCCTGCATCCCACATCTTATACAAAGCGTTGCAACCTATGGAACGTGATCATAACCTCCTGTTTGGACGTCACACAAGAATAAATTACTGAAACTCTGCACATAGGATCCATCGGGCATCCACATATTCTCCAAATAGCACCTGAAATGTAAAAGATAAAGCTAAGACTAGTGCACCAGTGGTACAAGAGAATTACAAACAAATCGATGCCTGTGGTGGAAAAAACTTGGTTTATTGAAATTTTTATAAATTTTTGAATGAAACATAGTCTAGCTAACCCTAATCCAACTAATATCGACCAAATCACGCCTCCCCGGTAACGGCGTCAAAATTTTTTTATCGTTTTACAATTTATAACCGCAAGCGGACGACGTCGTCGTAACGCTTAATAGGTCGTCCGCATGGAGGTAGATTGATCGAGTACTAGCTTGATGTAGGGTACATTGCAAGCAACACAATTTGGATAAACGGACATGGGTTACAGAGTTAACAAAGAATATGATATGAGAGCGTGCAAAAATGGAGATAAGAATGCGAGATGATAGTCAAATAGCAAGAATACAATCCATATCAAGAATTAACAACAAAACAACAACAAAAACGTAGTAAAGGAAGGCGATGAAAACTTTTCTCATGAATCCATATAAGGGGTCGTCAATCCCCATAAAAAAATCAAGAGGAAGCTCCAAGAATATCATCTAAATCTAAACTATCTTCTAATCCTACTCCTAAAAACTCAATAAAACATTAAAAAGGGCTAAAACGAGACTAAAGCTCTGCTCCCTCAAATGACGGCGCCCCCACTCTATTTATACAACCCCAAAATCCATTGGGCATAGCTCTCGACCGCATTCAAACGGCCGTTTGGAGGATCTAAACGGCAGTGTCGCTTATAAAGTGCTGCCACTGATGCTTTGGGTTGGAGAAGAACGACACGACCATATGGACTGAGTCCATATGGCCGTATGAAGGCTCGACGCTGCTTCTGCTTTGGGGGATGAGAATAAGTGACACTGCCGTATAAATTGAATTCATATGTCCGTGGCTCAGCTGCTGAAGAGTGATACGACCGTACGAACATAAATCATGCGGCCGTGGCATCTTCAATATTCTACGGGTCCTAAATGCCTCACCCCTCCAGGCTCCAGCTTAAATCACAATGCTCCATATCCTTGCAAGCTCTTCTTCATCAATCATCCACAAGCTCAATCCATATGTTACATGCTCCAGCTCCTCTTCTCCATGCTCCATGCTCCCATGTAAGCTTCACCTACATGCCAACTCCATCTCCACGATCACAGTCTTCCAAGTTCAATGCTCCAGCTACACAACCCTTCCAAACTCCAACCTCTCCAGCTTTACACTCCATTGCTCAAGCTCTATATTCAAGTGTAAATCTCCTCCATTCTCATCCATTAAGCTCCAAGACAGAACATTGTGCTCCATCTAGTCAACATGCTCCACCAAGCTCCAAGAAAAGCTCAAAATCTCACACTTTAGCTCCACAATTCCATGAATTCACCTGAAATGCACTGGGGAAACCAAAAGTGTAAAAAGCAACAAAGGGTGGTAAAAATGTCACAGAAAACGAGGCGAAGTGAAATAAAACGTGAGTGAAAAGAAAGTGAAAACAATATATAAAAACAACCTATCAGGACGTCTATTCTGTTAAGTTACAAAGATCATTATATGGTCTTAAACAATCGGGAAGGATGTGGTATAACAGACTCAGTGAATTCCTTGTACAATAATGATTCCAAAATAATGAAGCCTGCCCTTGCATATTTATAAGAGCAAAGGAAACATGATTCATCATAATTACAGTCTACGTAGATGATCTGAATCTCATTGGATCGCATGAAGAGATCATTGAGATATCAGTAAACCTAACAAAAGAATTTGAAATGAAAGACACATGCAAAAAAAAATTTAGGCCTTGGTTTACAGATCGAACATTTAAAAGACGGAATCATGTTACACCAAACCACATATACAGAGAAATTGTTTCAAAGATTTCACATGGACCAATGTCATCTATTAAGTAAACATATGGTAGTACGATCATTGGACGCACATAAAGACCCATTTCGTCCGCTGGAAGAGTGTGATGATATACTTGGACCTGAAGTCCCATATCTTAGTGCTATTGGATCACTTCTATAACTGGCCAATTGCACGTGTCCCGACATAGCGTTCACGGTAAATTTACTTGTCAAATACCTTGCAGCGCATACAAAGCGCCATTGGACCGGGGTTAAGCACCTTCTATGATGCCTCCAAGGATCAACAGATTTGGAATTGTTTTACAAAAAAGAATTATCCCCCACACTTGTTGGTTATGCTAATGCAGGATACATGTCTGATCCCCACAATGAAAAGTCACAAACATGGTATGTGTTTACCTATGGTGGGATTTCAAATTCCTGAAAATCTGTTAAGCGGACCATGACAGCGACCTCATCCAATCACTCAGAGATTCTCGCCATACATGAAGCAAGTAGAGCATGCGTTTGGCTACGCTCAGTTGTACATCATATCCTGGTGACAACCAGATTGAAGACGGGTGATCTTGAACCTACCATTATGTTTGAGGACAACGCTACGTACAGTACTCAATTACGAGGTGGTTATATCAAATGCGACAAAACGAAGCACGTCTCTCCTAAATTCTTCTGGATGCATGAGCTACATAGAGATGATTGCTTGAACCGAAAAACGCACAAGAGAATCGTGCCTTCCACTCCCAAGTGTAGGAGCATCAATGAAGTATAAAATTATAACCGGTGAGTTCCGGGTCGGATTACGGGGACAAGTTGTTTTGCAATCACGAATTCAATTAATAAAGGAGAGATAAAGACGAAGCTACAACCAACTAATCTAACGGTGGAAATGCCTTTTTTTTTTTCTTCCTCCTTGGCTTAAACACACTAAGCGTCTGTATAAAAATTGCAGATTCTTGCTTGCAAGTTTAAGAAGCAGCTCAAACAACATTATTACATATCCAGTGTACAATAATTAAGATACAGCTTGGCCTAGCATGGCCAATACAAACAAGGTACACGAATTACATTAATCAAATATATATATATATAAGTGCTGACACGAAGGTAAAAGTCTAGTCTTCTGTGTGTAGATACTCCACGTAGCCTTCGAGCACTGGCTCGGTTTCTGCAGTAGTGTCTTCAAGGAACTCACTATCGATACCTGACGGACATTTCGTAAAACAACAAAATGAAATGTCCGTCAGCGAGGTTTACTCGGCAAGATAATCTCAAAACCAAAATGTTGGACATCTTAAATTTAAACAATGATGCACTTAAAGACAAGCAATAAGCTTAATTTACAAATGAGCAATAAAAGAGATAAAGCAGTTTAAAGTAGTTAAAACAGTTAAAGCAGTTAAACATTTGCAACCTGCAGCAATTAAATCATTGATAGCCATTTGCAATACCATTTGCAACCTGTAGCAATTTCAATAACAATTTGCAATACTATCAGCAACCTGTGACAATTTAGCATTTAATAAACACACTGTAGCGACCTGCAGAAAAGATGTTAGAACAATAGTCAATAACCAGTCTATCCTAGTGATAAGTCCATGTCCAAGAGTACTAGAGATAACCAACATGCAGCCTGCGACGGGAGCAACTCCGCGGCTTACCCACCGTTCCGATATGGCAACGGTCAAGGTTCTAACCCCCGTAATGTGTTGGAGGTAATTTAGTATGGCGCATCCAGTCATTCTGTAACACTTGTGATCATAGACTACCCCAATCCCAGGTCAAGTCTAGTGTCGGTCACAAGAACGTGTACTATCTGTCTATTATTGAAATTCCATCTTTCATTCTATATTGTTAAAGTTCCATCTTCCATTCAATATTGTTGAAGTTCCATCTTCCATTTCAGTCAATTCAGTCTCGGTTTTCAACAGTCCGTACGATAGTTTCACAAAAGTTCACCACTTTGCGATTCGATTTAGCAATTAGAAGAAAACATAAAGATCACTTAAATTGATGAAAGAACGAGTAAGATCTAATTTTAACTAAGCAAAAGAGTTTAAATTAGCTTAAAATACTTTCTAAGACTAGTAGTTATTTTTCAAGATTTTTAAACAATTTTTAAACAACTTTAAATAGCCAAAAAGCAATTTTAAATCAAGAATGATTTTTAAAACATATGTTCAAGGAATTGTTTAGAGCAAACCGTACATCAGAATTCTTCAAACAAGGTGTCAAAATGATCGTATTCACTAGTACTACGACATATATTTTTATCGTACGTAAGTGCACGTAAAAATCATAGATTACGAATTTTAAAAGGATTTTTAAAACAAGAATTTATCATTACAACATATCTTCAAAGATTTATTCCGGGCAAACCGTACGTCAGAATTTTGCAAACAAGATGTCAAAACGATCGTATTTACAAGTACTGTAACATATATTTTTATCAGACGTACATATACGTAAAAATTGCAAGCTACGAATTTTAAAAGAATTTTAACCTATTTAAGTTTTACCTTTAAAAATTCACTGTGAGAAATATACTTGCCTGATCGCGACGAAACTAGCGCCAATGGATTCGTTTCGACGTTTCTGATTTTCTGGGACTAGTCACACATTTTTCTGGACCCTGTATAATTAGTTATGGATTTATAACCTTAAAACCCATTTATTAATTAATAAAAATTATCATTCCTTCCGTTGATCAACGTGGGTGAGACTATCCATGGCAGGGAGGTGTTAGGCTGGAACGGGTAGCACTGGCTCGTTTTCCTCGGCAAGATAATCTCAAAACCAAAATGTTGGACATCTTAAATTTAAACAATGATGCACTTAAAGACAAGCAATAAGCTTAATTTACAAATGAGCAATAAAAGAGATAAAGCAGTTTAAAGTAGTTAAAACAGTTAAAGCAGTTAAACATTTGCAACCTGCAGCAATTAAATCATTGATAGCCATTTGCAATACCATTTGCAACCTGTAGCAATTTCAATAACAATTTGCAATACTATCAGCAACCTGTGACAATTTAGCATTTAATAAACACACTGTAGCGACCTGCAGAAAAGATGTTAGAACAATAGTCAATAACCAGTCTATCCTAGTGATAAGTCCATGTCCAAGAGTACTAGAGATAACCAACATGCAGCCTGCGACGGGAGCAACTCCGCGGCTTACCCACCGTTCCGATATGGCAACGGTCAAGGTTCTAACCCCCGTAATGTGTTGGAGGTAATTTAGTATGGCGCATCCAGTCATTCTGTAACACTTGTGATCATAGACTACCCCAATCCCAGGTCAAGTCTAGTGTCGGTCACAAGAACGTGTACTATCTGTCTATTATTGAAATTCCATCTTTCATTCTATATTGTTAAAGTTCCATCTTCCATTCAATATTGTTGAAGTTCCATCTTCCATTTCAGTCAATTCAGTCTCGGTTTTCAACAGTCCGTACGATAGTTTCACAAAAGTTCACCACTTTGCGATTCGATTTAGCAATTAGAAGAAAACATAAAGATCACTTAAATTGATGAAAGAACGAGTAAGATCTAATTTTAACTAAGCAAAAGAGTTTAAATTAGCTTAAAATACTTTCTAAGACTAGTAGTTATTTTTCAAGATTTTTAAACAATTTTTAAACAATTTTAAATAGCCAAAAAGCAATTTTAAATCAAGAATGATTTTTAAAACATATGTTCAAGGAATTGTTTAGAGCAAACCGTACATCAGAATTCTTCAAACCAGGTGTTAAAATGATCGTATTCACTAGTACTACGACATATATTTTTATCGTATGTAAGTGCACGTAAAAATCACAGATTACGAATTTTAAAAGGATTTTTAAAACAAGAATTTATCATTACAACATATCTTCAAAGATTTATTCCGGGCAAACCGTACGTCAGAATTTTGCAAACAAGATGTCAAAACGATCGTATTTACAAGTACTGTAACATATATTTTTATCAGATGTACATATACGTAAAAATTGCAAGCTACGAATTTTAGAAGAATTTTAACCTATTTAAGTTTTACCTTTAAAAATTCACTGTGAGAAATATACTTGCCTGATTGCGACGAAACTAGCGCCAATGGATTCGTTTCGACGTTTCTGATTTTCTGGGACTAGTCACTCATTTTTCTGGCCCCTGTATAATTAGTTATGGATTTATAACCTTAAAACCCATTTATTAATTAATAAAAATACGAAAAATACGAATATACGTTATATTTACAAGTTTGCCATTGAGTATATTACCGTCGCCTTCTTCGCTCGACAGCATGCAAGGGGGTTCTCGGGCTCTCCGACGTCGGAGGACGGCGACGTGGGCGGAGGGGGCTCGGCGGTGAGCGGGGGCGGGCAAGGCGGAGCGGTCGACGGCGACTGCGGTGGGAGGCGACGACGTCTAGCGGCGGTGATCGTTGTGGCAGTGAAGCGACGGCGGAGGCTGTGTGGAGCTTCGTCGAGCGGCGGTGTGGCACTGTCGACGTCGGGGGTGTGCAGCAGGAGCGGTTCGCGTGGAGGGGGCGACGGCGACGCCGGGCTGAGCTCGCAGCGGCGAGGCGGAGCGTCGGAAGTCAAGGCCGTCGGAGCTTCGTGCTGTTCGAGTGGCGCTCGAAGATCGGAGGGAGAGGGAGCGTCGTTCGTCAGGGGCTCGGTGGGGTCGCGGGTTGTCGACACGGCGGTGAGAGGGTCGAGGCCGCCGGAGCATGGGTTTTGGGCAGATCGGGCTTTCAAACGGAGAGATGAGAGGCTGTGTGTGTGTGTGTTAGGGGTTGCGACGGGGAGAGAGTGGCCTCTGTGTGTGAGTGTGAGAGAGAGTAGATGGGGAGAGCCTGTGTGTGTACTGAGGAGGGATGGGGTTAATATATAGGGTTAACCAAATGGGTAGTTGTAGCATTGGGGGGTAGATGAGAGAGAAAATGGGTAGTTGCGGGGTTGGTTAGGTGGTTAATTAGGTTAGGTTAAATAATTAGGGTTAAGTAGGTAATTAGCAAGATAAAACCCAATTAACGAAAGGTCATTAGTGAAAATACAAAAACGAAATTACGAAAATGCCCCTACCAGTAAACGTGTCCGAAAAATTACGAAAACATACCCACGGGATCGTATCGTCACAAGGATCGCGAATACAAAGACCGTTTCAGGGTTTGGGCTACGGGGATACTAGTTTTTGGCCAAAACGTTTAGAAAGCGGGTTTGCGGGTTCTCTATTGAAATGATATCAGAAAATTACGAAATTAATGTGGGAAGCCCCAAATGATCATAGGATGCTACTGCAGAAGTTTGAAATCGTTTTGAAGACGTTTGAATAGAAAATAAATTCATTGACCCAAAACTGCAATATCTGAAAACGAATTTTTATCAGATCTTTTAGAGGTATTTGACGAAATCCGATTTTACCAAAATACTCCATAACTAGTCTGATACTTCAAAATATTTTTATAGGAAATTTTTGAAATCAGTTTAAGACTCCTAACAAACCATTATAAAATACAATTAAAATTGAATTTTCTTTAAATACTTAATTTGAAAGTATTGGAAAAATACCGGCCGTTACAGCGTGTGAAAATGTGTGTGAAACCATCCACCAAATCAACAGCATAGGGTGGAAGTATCGGGGAGGAAAATAGGCGAGGAAGCTTGTGTGATGTGTGTGGATGTGGTTGTTAAGCATATTGGTTCAATCCAAATATAACACAATTGTCTTTCCGGCTAAGGAAAGCGCAATCGG
Source organism: Scilla litardierei (assembly GCA_030789695.1). NCBI lineage: Eukaryota > Viridiplantae > Streptophyta > Magnoliopsida > Asparagales > Asparagaceae > Scilla > Scilla litardierei. The sequence goes on from CM061132.1 coordinate 172,872,661, forward strand.
TGGATGTGGCATTTTATCAAACACTTGGTGTGCAATGAAAGTAGTGTATGGAAATTCGAGATAATAAACATTCAAGCATGCATGAGTGGTACTACTAGGCAAACTACACTCTAGGATTACCCAATAGGGTTCCTAATTCAAAGTATATCTCAACAATCTAACACATAATCATTAAAACATGGAAGATTGAAATACCAAAGCCCAACAACCAAATATCATCACACAAGACACAACAGATAGATCTAGCTATGTATAGCAATAAAAGAAAGAGTTTTACTTCTAAAAACATCATCAAATATGTTACAGATATCCAAATCCAAATACACAAAGAAGGGAAAAGAGTTCACCAATATTTCTTTAAGGAAAACAAAAGTCCCACACAAGTGCTCCTCTAAGCTTTCTTGATCCTCTCCAATGGCCTCTAACCCTAAGAATGAAGAAGAAGTTGAGTGGAAATGAGGAGAATAGAGGGGAAGAAGCCCCAAAATATAAACCTAGCAGTTCGGGTCTGGAAACAGCACTAATGGATCGGATCCGCGCCCAAAACCCGTAACTAAAGGACAAATCAGCAGAAATTTCCAGCACCGTCACCCTGTATCGCGAAAATTCTAGAAAAATCATCCGACCTCGGAATGACGTGTTACAGGTGGTGATGGAACCGTAACAAATTGTACTACGACTGAAAAATATCAATAGGCCGGAATATACACTAGAATGATAGCAGAATTCTACACAAGCTGGGAAGAGCAGAATTTCCAGACCAGAAATTTTCAGCACCGTCACCCTGTCTTCCAAAAAATGCAGTAAATTACTTCGACCTCCAAAAATTCTGAAAAATATGCGTTGGAATCGGAACTTCACGAACTTCAACTAAAAAATAATAGGAGACTAAGATGAAGACACTAATAAGCTGTAAAAAATATGTTTTATGCATATAAAAACGAAAAGCTCCAAAATGTGATAATATCATGAAAATGCGAGTAATGGAGCTAGAATGTAAACGATACATGCACAAAGAGCACTGAAATGTGGGGATAAATATACAATTTTTATCCCGTATCAATGACGAGATCGATGTCCGATAAGTGAAATCATGTGAAAATTGGCAGACATGTTCACTAAATCAATTCCTACAGCTACTTTCAAGAAGTTTGTACAAAAGATTGGAATGATGCGCCTAAGAGATCTGAAATCATAAGAGCATGTACAGATCGGGGGGAGTTAGAGGGTATTTGTACCTTTTCCACTTAGCTATGATTTTTCTACCATTGGGTTTTCCATAGACAAATGTTTTAACGAGGCAAATCCCATTAACTCAGTATCCTGAAGTATCCACCCATTGTGATACTCATTTGATGCTCAGAAGCCTAAAGTATTCATGTGCACTGTTCACATTTATGGCTGGATAAGAGGGAGCGTTGTAAATAGATAAGAATACATGTGAGTGGATAAGAGTGCATCTATTTGAGAGATTGTATCTCATTCATGTATGACTTTTCCTTCCCGTATAAATAAAGGTATGGGTCTCCACGAGGAGGCTACGCTTCATAACAATTCCATACTACTCTGTATGTGTGTATTAATTGATGGATTATCCAAAAACACATTTGCAAATAAATAATGAAAATATCGATGCATTTACCAGAAATTGTTTATTAAAATTTACGTAAACGAGATTTTCATGTATTGATAATTCTTTTTACTAATTATAATTTTTTACGTCACTACTTTAGATGGTAAGGCATTAAAAATTAGCTGATATTATGATGCAATATTTTTTTATTAAATAAATAAAACTGTTCCTAATATGTCAGATCGAGGATGAATGATAATTCTTTCATGGGAATTACTATGCGCACAGCCTCTTTATTTACAAGTTTATCATTCATCTATTCCTCACGCACATAACCACTTATTAATCTTTTACACTCGTTTGTCCCCAACACTCCGCTGTCGTCGCCCCCCGACAACGATTACAAGGACTTCGACGACGATTTACTAGGTGAAGGGGTCTGGAGTGGTCTGCGGATGGATGGCAAAAGAGGACGAGGGGGCTGGGGAGGTCTGCGGAGGGGGAGTGGACGAGGGTTGGGGAGGTCGGAGGGGGCGGCGCCTCGACGGAGTGGGCGGGGGAAGAGGGAGTGGGGGACTGGGGAGGTTGGAGGAGGGGACAGCGTCACTGCCGCCGGTTGTTCGGACGTTTTAACTAGGGATATTTTTGGCAAATATTAGTGGTTGTGCACGACGAGCAATTTCCGTGACAAACTTGTAAATAAGTAAATAGACGAACGTGCTCAGAGTAAAACGATATGTGCGCGTAGCAATTCCCTTGCTTGATTGAGGCAGGAGATGCGGCCAATCCGTGTCGTGTCCAAATCAATCCAAACCCGATAAGAGCAAGACCCAATAAACATATAGCTGGCAGCCTTTTAATTGGAAAAAAATTTATTGCGCTTGATCTCAAACTGATACAGCCCGATGTTTGCGAGCTGCGCGCAAATTCCAACGCGCTTCTTCACCGCTCGGCGCCCGTCGCCGCTGCAAAAGTCGGCGGCCGGCCGCATTCAGACTCGCCATCTGTTGCGATTCCATCGGTGTTCAGGTACTTAAATTTCTACTGAACCCTAAGTTCCATTCTTCGTTCTTGTTTGTTGAAACTCGAACCCTGAATCCAGCAGTTCAAAAGAGCAAGGAGGAGGTTAGCGGCGAGACCCACGAGCTCGAAGGAATGCCGCCAGAGTTCTACGACGAAGTATTCATCAGCTTGGCATTTCATCAAACATGTTGCATGCGTGCATAAACAATTACCCCTTTTTTGTTATTCTTTTAATTATTTGCTAGGAATGGCAAGCGAAGCAACGAAAGAAGACTAAGGAGTGGCACGCGTATCGCACAAAGGAGGAAGACGAAGAGAATAGAAAGGAAAACGAGTACAGAGAAATAGGCATGCGGTTAAAGGGATACCCAGAGGAAGAAGTTCGGAAGGCAAGGAAATTGGTATCGAGTTTTATAAGGGCAGCCGAAGAGGTCGAAGAGGTAATGGTTTTATAATGGCCAAGTGTGTTTCTTGTTAAGATGGTCGAATGTGCCGTGATGGTTGGTGTGTTTGTTTATTTGTGTAGAAAATCGAGGAGGCTGCCGACAGAGGAGAGCTTACGGAACTCATTCTGATGATCATATGTAATCGTCTAGATCTGGCTCGACGTGATGTATGCATTTATCTGTCGGTTTCGTTGCTTGAGATTTGCTTCATTTAATCATATCACTCTCCAGGTTTCCATTATTTTTATGGTGCATGAAAGAAATTCAGTTGCCGTCGTGGTCCACGCAATGCTTGCATCTAATGTCATAAACCATAGGAAATCATCTTTGCTTATCGTCTCATGAGTATGATCTGATCATGCATGTTATGGCATTATTTGAAAGCTTATCTGACGACTCAGCCAAACGGAGTTGTCGTTGATTTAAGAGTTAAGAATGAGGTGTTTCTTCTTGGTAGGACAAAATCTAGTAAGCTGGTGGAAATGCACTGTAAATTTTTAACATATTAAACAAGTTGTTTTGGCTTCAACAAGAACATTTATTTTTCCAAGCATGTATTACTTCACATATATAAGGCATCTTCCAAAAACTACTTCCTAAGATAGGTAACCTATGCCACACCCATGGGGGAACTGTTAAGATAAATACGATGGGATAGAGTTTACACAGACACTGCGCTGATGATTACGGCAAATGGCATTATTTCAGTCTGCAAATTACTGATGTATGGTTCATTATATTATGAGAGCTAGCTCTTGCGGCTTTCTGATATTAGGATGGTAAACTAGCATATATATATTTGACTTATTCCACAATTAGAGTTAAGTAAAGCGTTGACTGTTTTTTTTCCATGTTGCAGGATGAGAAAGATGTCATTAGGAGCTTGGATCTTTTATACAGAAGGATAGAGGTATGATAATTTCATTGAGCGTTATATTTATGTCAACTGTTTGCCATGGCTTTGTGTTAACTTGGAAGTCAACATGCCTCAACCATGAAGTTTGTTTTTCCTATCCATATTCTAGCACTCTAATTGTTTGTATAGTATTTACAGCTGATATTTCTATTTCGCAGTATTTAGTCATTATTACATTCTGAAAAAAATAAAATCAGATATTGTTATTTGTGTATATCAAATTTTTTGATTTTTCTAGTTTTCAGACAGAGATTTTGAGGAGGGAATCTTCACCTGCCATGAGATTGCTTAACGACCTTTTGAACCTTCATGAGGGGTTTGATGATGAGGGGTGGTTGAAGAAGTGTAGAAAGCGAATGGTCGACACCTTTCCTCGAGAAGACCCTTTCAGTATGCTTGTTCCTGCAGGCTTTGATATCGAGAATGTATGACTCCTCAGATCAAACTTGTAGGTTTATCGCCAATTTTTCCGATTCAGAATAATTATTAGATCAATCATCAATAATGAGAACTGAATTATTTCTGGCAGATGAGAAAATCCTGTCTCTTTTCCCAGTCCTTGAATGTCTAGCCCACTGTTAAAAAAACTTTCAAGTCACTTGCTTTCCAACATCTCATCTGGAAGTTGATCCCCTAAATGTGATTTATTTGTATTTAAAGGTTTATTATGAAAAACATCATTCGCTTTTACCCATTTTCCATTATCAGCACTTAAGTTTGTGCTTTTGGATCAAGGAGGTGTATTCTTTATCGTTGTAATCACAATTGGGATTTGGGAACAACCAAAATGACTGTTTGTTTTGATGATGTTATTTTTCTACTGGTGAATACTAAAAGATTTTTTAAAGAACTTCTCAAAAGTTCTTGAAACACGTGTCGGTAATTTTGAGCGATAATTTTTTGGAAAAGAAGATTCAGAATCAAGTCTTGCACAACCGGGTGTCTGTCTGTCACTTGGTGCCAGTTAATACGCAACAAAGTGGAGATAAGTTTAAGAATATGAGATACAGCCACAGCAAAATAGTAACATTTTACATTGAAGCTCGTTCATCCATGGCCAATTTAGCTGATTACTTTTATACAATCATTGTCAATGAAATGTCTCGTTTAACCTCAATGTATCATTTTTTTTATTGTGACAAAATTATGTTTGCAAATAAGGCTTGTCAGCCTGATATTGCATCCTTGTTCACAGCATCAGAGTCGCATAGGATTGCCACCTGAAGATGATGATGTGCTCCTAAGAGTGGATTTTGTCAGAGAGGTGGATGTCTTGCTGCAAGAGGTGCGAGCAGAGCACGAGAATATACAGCCTCCAGAAGGACTTGACCCGGATTCGGTTGCAGGCAGGCTGAAACAACAGGAGAAGCTCCAGACAATCCATCTGGTGGTGGCTCTACTCGAACTAGCAGTCACACTGGAGTGGTAAGCCAGCCATGTATGCCTCTCTGCTCTCTGTATGTTGTGCAGCAACTTTTGTTCCCCTGTGAGCGCCGTCTCGAGTACACTTTGTGTGGTGGATAGCGACACCGTTTGAGGGATTCATCAGGTTACCTTGTTCATGGCTACATCCTTGACTAACACCAGATTAAACGCCAAAATTGGATTCTGTGATTCTGTATGCATGCATTTCATTAGATTGGCTTTGGACGCAACCAGATCGTGGGCACTGTGAGGGTTGAAGTTGTTTATAGACTAGAGTGGCCGGTGTGCACAAAGTGGAGGTTTATCAAACTATGTCAAATTGTATTTTGGCACACACAATGTGATGATGTGCTAGATATGGCTGCATGTGTAGCATTGACAAATATGAAAACAGGCTGCTGTCTGAATCGGTATAGTAATATGATGTATCATGTACATTGTGCTATCTGTCAAGAAAAAACTTGTCAGAGGAGCTCAATTTGTGTCCAGTAGCCCTGACAAGCATATACGTTTGCCGATGGCTGTTCTGCTAACATTGTATTCTCAAATCGTGATGCACACCGTCACTTTCCCTTGAATCAAACCTTTGATAGCAATTTCACCAGTATAACACTAACATTCACGGGTACATCGAGTATAGATACAATATTATGTCATATTCACAGATTACAAATAATACAATGTATTCTTAGATTACAAATGGATACAATACATGCCCATTATTAATAAATTACAACGTCAATCCCAACTCCTGAACAACACAACACGATCAGGGTCAAGAAATAAGCGGTAGGATATAAATAACACGTATACATATACACCACCTAAAGTCTTAATAAAATTCACGATCAGGTATTAGAAGGGGAGCCACCAGGGTCCAAACATAGAGAGCAGCGGTAGCCCACTCCGTGCAGATCCGCACCCATGTTGAGGTCCAGCCAACGTCAATCAGCTCAGAGCTGCCGGTTGAGGAGCTAGTCCACCCAGTAAGCAGCATTGCAGAATACATGCTCGCCAGCGCGAATATTAGATGGAAGAAGGTGTAGGAGTAGCTGACGGGCCTCGGTTCGCTTCCCTTCTCTCTTCCACTTCCTTTTTTCTCTTTTCCCGACTCCAACTCATCTTCTTCCAGCAGTGCCTTGTTGGAACCTGCAATATAATTGAGAAGTGAATTGTATTGGACTCAAAGAGGTTCCATTTAACGCTCACTATGATCAATGGCAATTCAGCTAAATATCATTGAAGCATTTCGATGATGAGCTGTGTCGCTAATTGGTATGATTTATCTTCAGCATCTAAAAACACTTTAAACCAAAAAAATATGACGGGTTTCAGGACTTGAAACCCTCGGTTGACTGGTCTGTGACTGAAGACCATCACAACCACCATAAAAAATAAAAATAAAAATAAAATAAGGCGTGCGGGGTGGCTTATGTATGAAACTTCAGATTTTTGGTTTCTTAGCCACTTCCATATGCAAAATCATGATGAACAGTGTAGACCATACACGCAAGTAGTTGCACTGTGCTTTTGCTCCATGGAAAAAAAACTTTGGCTCGCCTGGGAACACGTAAAGCTCACCCTGGTTTCTAATTTGCTATGCAGGTCGTATTTGCCAATGTGACATATGATTCAAATTTTATCTGATTTCCCACCCATCAATATAATTATTGTTGGTAATTAGGAAGTTCATACAAAAACCCCAAGGAATTAGACATGAAATTTCAACCAAAAACGAGTAGTTTATTATGGAACAACCTAAACAAATGATACTTTTAGTTCTGTTATTAGCATAAATAGGTGCTTAATGCATGTCTATAGTCCAATTAGGATTTTCACTGAAAATAGCATGAAAATATAACATCCTACCATGATCCTATAACAGAATCTATTCTTGAGCCCGAATGCTTTCAAACCAATTTTCAAGAAGTGTAAATAATCAAAAAGGGCAAATAGAAAATATAAAGTCTGGATTATATAAAAGACGAATAAGAATTATTTAAGTTATTACCTGATTTTGGCGAGGATGGGGGTGAGAGAAAAGTTGTGGAAGATCCCGCTCGAACTGCAGAGTATACAACAGAGAGGACAGTTGTGAGCATCCCAAGAACGAGTGTCCCTGCAGATACTTGTTTGGAATGTTTATGGAGACCATTGCATTCGTAGTCTCTAGGCTCGCTGGAAAGACCACTGTAGCAGAGATACGCGCAATACACAGAGATAACTGAAGCAGGTAGTAGACTGCCATTGACCTGTTAATGTCAAACTATTTACACACCTCGCACCAAACAGATCGTGCTATGAAAATCTAACAATTTCGTTATAACAACTTAAGCATTTACAAGGAATCTTTCAACTGACATGGTGTTACAAAGATAACCACAAAAGTAAAGCCTTTTGCCAGAAATATTTGGGTTTGGTTGAATGAATCCTACTGATGTATAAATTAAAATATTTGGATTAGGACTGTTGTTACGTATTAAAACATTATGCATTGACACGGGGCATGTACCACTACCGCTTGGAAAAAAGCCTAACCCTACCAATGTCTCTACCCTTTCTTTTCATTTTGGTAACCAGTGTATGAGAAGACACAATCATTCACTTGAATTAATTTTTTGGCAAAAATAAACATGCTGGAAAGTTATATAGTTCGGCATGTGGAAAACTTGAATATACAAGTACACACGACAAACTAATATAACCCCAAAAAATATCTTTAACTACCACAGTTGGGTATTCAATTGGTCCCTTTCCATCCTCCCACTGACATGGAAGGGCATATATGCAAAATATGCATAAAAAAGATCCACCTGCAGTCTTATATCTGAAAATATTTTTGGGATCATTCTCATACGGGCCCAATTGAGTTAAGCTTTATGTGGCTTCCGCACATGAACCAAATCCATGAGTTCCTACCTCTAGAAGATAATAAGGACTCGAAATGGTACCCATTTTAAATGCCACTAGGATGTAGCATGACTGCTCCCAATTACTGGCCGCAACAGATTTCTAAAACCTTCGGAAATGTGTTCTTAGTTGAATTATTACATACCACAATACACTGATCAATATGTCTGGAGACGTGACAAGTGACAACAATAGATTATATTAGGTCAATAGGTCCCACCAACAAAGCATGAAGAGTTTATCTACATATGTGCATGTTTTAAATAACCTTTGCAAAACACTTATTCTAAACGAATGTGGGAATCATTACCTCAAATATGTTTCAACGCATATTTATACCTTTTTGCTGTTTGCAAAAGTTTACGAGTATGCATAAATTACTAACTAAATCTCAAAGGCATAGTATGTAGTTGTTATGCAGTAGTATACCCCCTGCATGTAAATGCTAAAAGAAATGAGTCCGCACCTATTTTCGGACCAAGATAATTAAGCAATTCACACAATTTAAAGCAAATTATCAGGGGCACAATGATCCTTTGTGTAAGAAGGATTCTAGTTGGCAAGTTGGTTCATTTATTGGTTATGAAGAAAACAGTATTTTTAAATGGGAGTGAATGACAAAAGAAAGATGGTGCCAGCTATCCTAGAGAAGGAAAATAATGAAACTGACTTTTTCTATGACACCCGAATCCCTCTATTCCACTTTAATTTGAGAGATATTATACCACTTCATGGCCACACGGCCCACACCGTAAGCGGTGTTAATACAGATGAGGTACATATTCAAGACTTTTACCATCTACCTACAGCAATTAGTGCGAACATTGCATTAAATACAATAGCTTCGCTCACCTGTGGATGTAGTGCAATAACTGCAAACACAAAAGCAAGAATCATCGTCATGACGATGAAGAAAACATTGAGACCACAATCATGGCCTGATGGATCGAACCATATAAAAAGCACTCCGGAGAATACGAATGCTGCGATATAACATACAATGGATACTGCAAGTAAAGCAATATACCTGCAATATTAACAAAGATGTCAGTAAATAAAGACAATGAACGTTCAACCAGAAAACACGCATAAATTTAAGTGGAACAGAATCACAGACCATTTCTGCTCATCTTTCTCAACCCATGAATCATTCCATGTGTGTGTAAAGTCCAGTAGTATGATCACTTGAACCAATAAGAAGAAACCAGACCCAAATTTTGAGAGTGTCTCTGCATGATGAAGGAAGACAGTTAGCATCAGGCACAATCTAAACTCCCTTAATGGCCGAAAATTAAACAGAAGCAGTTCACGAGGTGTGCTGACTTTTTGATGTCCAATCAAATATTTATATGCCAAATATTTCAGTATTGATGATGATGATTTGCTGTTGAAATCATAAGATTGAAACTCGCAATTGAATGGCATGCAGTAACAGGGTCTTATACATTGTGGACTCTCTAATTACCTTATGCAATTGTGATCACGGATGACAGCTTATATTTACTAATATAATGCAAATTCATTGTGGGAAATGGACTAATGTCACGTCTGACTGCGCCCTGGACTAATGTCACGTCTGACTGCGCCCTAGACTAATCATAAATGTTCATGGGTCATCACGTTTAGAATTCTAGCTGTAAGATCACACCCAAGTATACATATCTCTAGCCAACCACCATATCACTAAATTTAGGTTTATGTCTTTGATCCAAATCAGATTTGAGACACTCTCTAAAAGATTGTATAACAATTTCTAAGGTTTAAGGTTTGCAAAACTACCCGAGAGGGGAAAAGAAGACTCATGATTTTTGCTTGTGCCAGATATCCAGTTTTAAGTTTTTACTTACCGGCATAGCATTCTTACAATAGTTAAACAACTCATCAATATTAATTGCAGACGTCAAGATTTGAGGCCAATGACAATTAGTTGCACTTTCATGACTGCCCATTGCTTTCTAACAACTAGATGTCATGATTATCAATTTAACTAACCAAAGATTTCATAGCTTGCTTATTTCTCAACGTATGAATGTAAAAAGCACACATGTATGTTGCACGTCTAAAGTTCGGGAAATGTTTATGCCTACTGTAAACTGTGTTATGAATTGCTTAACTGTCAACATATGAATCGAGATAGCGTACATTGCTATGTTGCACATCCAAAGTCTAGAAACATGTTCAGCACTACTGGAAACAGGATGCGTGCATAATCCCATAAAAATTGTCTGGAATGACGGTATCAACTTAAAACACATGTGTATGCCGTGCCTTGCAATATGGAACTTACTCAAAAAGAACAAGACTAGCCAAAAGAAAAAACAGTAAAATTCCGGACACCTTAAGAATGCATCTCAAATTGTTTGTCAACATTCATTGCAATTAAATAACCACTTACAGTATTATAACATATGCCCCCTATACAGAGCGTGCAGAAAAAAAATGCACATAAGTAAATTATATGTTTGCATGATCAATATAACAGAATAGATTATATCCTGATCTACCTAAAAGGGAGATGCCACCGGAATTATTATAATGGATAGACATAAAGAAAAGAATTGGACAAGTTTAACAGAATACAACTTATTTTAGTAAATAAAGCAATAACCAATTAGAAGACGCCCTCAATAATGCTGTCAAAACTAGTCGAAGCTCACCATATATTGTTATGATCTCATTTGGAAGGAAAAACATGAGAACAATGAGAACTGCCCAGATAACAATCTTAGCAATCCATCCACCATGATGCCATGAATCTCGTTTGTCATTTTGATCCTTGACACCAATCATCGTCAGCGCAAATGCTATAAAGAATAAGAAATTTCCTAAGCTCACACGAAGCACTGCATTGGTTTGAAACCATTCTTTTGGTGGGGTATGGGAGAAGGTATTTATCCCTGCAGAGAGATAAAATTCAAACATTTGTCAGACAAAATCTTAAGCTTCCCAAAGAAGTGACCCCTCCAGCAGAAGGTCCATTAAAGGTAGTGATATCTGCCAAACCATAATACAGAATGATCCAACCAAGCTATACTAATTCGGATCTCGTGAACAAAATTAGATGGATGTCAAAACCATAAGATTTATTCCCAAGCACAGTATGCAAATAGTCAGCTAAGCACTAAATTAAGAATGAAGCATGCTGCATGCCAACATATATGTTATCTAATTGCACAATTTCAAATAAAAACTTAGTTCCATTCCTAGGAATATGTAATACACAGAAATCTATTCATCCTAAACTGCAAAGTGGTTATCATAACATCGAAACAATTCTCTTAAATTCAGCCATCATTCTTTTTAGCTTCAAACAAAGCGCAACTGTGAGGCTCCAATTCATAAGTCGATACTGCCTCAATAGGATCGGAATCTCCTGAAAAGAAGGCAGGATATGGGAGAGCAGTATCAACTAAACGAAGCCAAGCATATCCTGCTGGAAGTTGGGGTAAGATGACATTTTCCGAAAGAACACTAGCGTTAAAACAAATAAATAAATCTCCCTTTTGAGAAGTTGGCATGTTGTCATCCCTTTCTGCTCTCAGTGTCATAGCAAGAAATTTGCAAGATGGATTCTCCCATTTTGGTTCAGATTGATCGCTTCCATGCCAATCAATATTTTGTAATTTTAAAAAGTCCCTCCTCTGAAAGAGATCGCTTCTTTGGACCCTAAAGGAACTTAGGAACGAAATAAATTGTGTGATTTGTTTCCCAAACACTGTCTTTGGACCATTCCAATCCATTTGCCTATCACCATAAGATGATGCACCACCAGTCGAGAGACCACACTCATCCCCCATGTTAAGCACTGGAACACCAAGTGATATAAATAGGACAAACAAGAAATTCCGAATCTGTCTGAGCCGTATCTGAAGGACCGACCTCTTGTTCGTGGGACCTTCACCACCACAATTCCAGCTTAACTCCGAAGCAAGATCATCGCCGCTGAAGCTCACCAAATCAACAAGAGGAAGGCCAAAGTTCCTTGTAATAAAATTGAAAGAAAAGGTTGGGCCTCGGGAATCTGAAAAGATATCTCCACTACCACAAAGTCGAGTAGCTAGATCGCTTATAAGTCCTTCACCCCTCAAAAAGTTTCTTATATCCCTACAAAATCTAGCATTCATTTCTGCCCACCTTTTCCAGTGAGGGAAGTGGACATCGACGCATGCGGTGTCAACCGGAGACCAACAATCTGCTATGATATTTGTTTTGGAAAGTAATGGATCAAATGCAATTGCTTCAACTAATGGTGGACAAGATAAGTAATCACCATTTGGACCTTGTAGCAAATATGATGAATTAATAAAACAGTAACCATCAACATGAAATTCAGTTAACCAATAGTGAAGGCTTTCCAAAATCAACTGCTGAACAACAGGACTGTTGCAATTCACAGCATTATTTATGCCTGATCCCATATTCCCCTCAGTGATATAGTACGATGAATTATCGATTCCTCGAAATGAAATTGCCTGAGAAGCATTATCCCCTCCCTCGCTAGTATGAGTGAAAACAACTTCCAACAAAACTTCTATCCCATGGGCATGAAGTGTTTTAACCATTTCTTTCATAGAATTTGTACAACCATACAAGTTCAGTGGAGAAAAGAAATGATATGGAAAGTAAGGACCTTTTTGCTCATCAAAGGAAAATATGGGCTCTAATAAGACCGCATTTACACCAAGTCTTGTTAAATGTTGTAATTTCTCAATTACACCAGCAAAAGTGCCAGCAATGTATTCAGGAAGAGCACTTGATTTGTCTTTGGTAAAATTTCCAACATTTAATCGATAGACTACCAGCTTCTCTACTGGCAACCGTGGATGAACATCACCACTCCAATCAAAAGAAGGCATCTGGGCTAGATATCCGAGACCCTTCACCAAAGATACTGATGTACCTCGACTAGGGGAAATTTTTTCAATCAACTTAGCATATGGATCCAAAAGAACCTGATGGTCATTGAATCTACTTCCGTTGTCCCAGTTTGCTTCTCCCTTGCATCGGTAGCCATAGCTGATATAGTTTGCAACACTTTCCATTGCAGCATGCCAAATATCACCCGTACGGTTGACATACGGATCCAGCTCAATCTCCAGACATGGTTGGCTAGGGTTACTATCATACAGGCACAGAACCACACTTTCTGCTTTCCTAGAAAATAAAGAAAAATTCGTTGATCCATCTTCTAATGCGGAAACCCCCAACGGCATAGGATGTCCTGAGCTTATACCCACAGGTATGCAGAACTTTGTTTTTCTGTGAGTTCTAATTTCGGAATCAGTTGCCACCCAAGTTGAAGCAGAATGCAGAAGAAATGAAAGATATAAAGGAACTTGAGTGTAATCAAATTCCAGCGTAATATTATATTCTCCTAAAGACTTCTGAGTGAATGGTGTCTTGATGGGAGGCTGCCCTCTGCCTGATGTAGAGTGGGTAGTCTCTGACATGGAAGTTTGTGAATCTATGGCATACAAATGAGAAGAATCAGAACAGAACATTCCCCAGCTTAATATCAACTCATGATCATTCAGATAATGAGGCAAAGATGAAACTTCAATATGCACAGCATATTTCATATTGTTGACTCCTACTGATACCTTCACTAGCCCTCCAAGTTCAGTCCTAAATAAATATGAAAACACCCGCTGTACTTTTCCCGGTTTATAATTTAATCCCATGCTTGGTAGAATTTGCCCAGTAGAATTGTGAGATGCCGCAGAAACTTTTAGATTCCGAAGTTTGTAAGCATCTTCGGCTGCATGCTCAGCAATTTTTCTGCCAGTTCTGCATCTTCTTAGAGGATGCATCTGCTTTGCGCTGATGATATTATTTCTATACAAGTCCCATGGGGTAGGCACTTGTTTGATAATCCCACTGTTTGCAATGCAGGTCTGTCCTGCAGCTGATATAATAAGGCTCGGCATTGTTTTTTGAGAGAAGAATGTTTGCAGAAACCAAGCAATTGGATATAACCCCCACCAAGATCAAAAAATCAGGAGATGAGGCAAACAGAAATGCCTAGCCACATGGCCAAACTCCTTCTGTCGGACACAATGCATATCATTGTCAACTTTATGAGAATACTATCAGGCGTGTGAAATACTTGATTATTGAAGGCATCGTAAAAGCTAGGCGGCGAGCTTTAACTACTCCCAGATTAATGTTCTTAACTATTTAGAGTTGATCAACATTTCAAGTTCGGAAGTAGGTGAAGCATCTTTTTGCTGGTTAAACATGAATAGAGCACAGAATATTGGGATGAAGAGTACAACCTATGATTCAAAATGATAAAATATAGGTGCAAACTGACCGCACGATATTGATTAGACGCGAAGAAAGAGACAAGAGACAATCATATCTGAATGAAATTTTCTGAATTAGCTTAATTTTCATTCAGATAAAACTTTTTTGGCATTCATGTCAGTCATAAGATGCAATACAGGGACCAAATTCATACGACATGATACTAAACTAGACACTTTTAACCTTTAACTGCAAAGAAGTGGTAATCTACTCAATATTCATCAATATTGATCCCCCCGCAACCCAAAAAAAATGATTTTCGAAACTTAATGATGCAGCACAAAGTTCACATCTATAAGGATTAAAATAACGTAAAAGGTAAAAATAAAACTAAAACTAAAAAATTAAAACAATTCAATTTTTCCGAACGACCACACCTAGTAATTATCATCATCAAACAACGGCCAAACAATGACAAATTCCTATGATAGACGATATTTTAACTCCGAGGGACTAATAATCTACTCAATACTATTCAAGTTTGCAGGAAAAAGACATAAATACGGAGTTCCAACAATTATCATACAGCACGCAGTCAACAATTATGATACAGCTTATTATTATAATGAAAGATCGAATTATTTTCAGACAACTGTAGCTAATTGCCCTCGTCGTCGTCGTCGTCGTCAAATTCGAAGCTTTTTTTTCCATGTATTAAGATGAATCACATAATAAAGAGTGATGGGCATACAGGGTAATTGCTGGAGGAGAGGAGCGCCAACTTCTCTGATGATCCAAGAGACGATGAGAGAAAGGGCGAAGAGGCCGCAGTAGGCGAGGCGAGCTGATCGGCGGGAGATGCCGGAGGCCACCGATGTGCAGACGCCGCAGGTGCAGGACGCGCAGCACGACGCCAAGCACGACGCACACCACATCGATCAGAATCAGATCTCAGATCGATCTGTCTCTATTCTCGATCGATCTCTCTGGATTCTACCTTTCGCTTCTGACTTAATTAATATATCATATGGGGTGGGGTGGCCCGGTGGGGGTGCGGTCAGTTCACCGGTGCGGTGATTGAAACAAGATGCAGGAAAGCTCCACTTGCCGTTGAATTTGGATCACGATAGAGGATATGCTGAGCCGCGGTGTAAAAAGTGCCTCTGAGATTCACGGAGACACGTGTGGATCCCATATTTGATGACAGTTTGCCCGAACTGCAAAACTTATTGGGCTGATGGATTAGGCAGTCACTAATTGTCTCAAATGCCCACTAATTGTCTCAAAAAGAAATGCATTTCCATCTCCAAATCATTCATTTGGTTGATATTTTATAATAGTACTAATTAAAAATACAAATAAATTTTAAAAATAATCTAATTATGAAGTAGTCTATATTTATATTGCCCACTCACTTGTTCATTGAACAAACTCATGTTAATTTGGTTCAAAACCCAATAAACCAGCCCAGAACCCATATTCAAGCTCATTTAAGCTTTCTTAAAGAAGCTTATTTGAATTAGTTATGTATGTGACTCGATCCGGACTGACCCGGCCCGGTTCACTAGGATCCATCTCCAACCCTATTTTTATACAAAAGTTTTTACTTCTGAGATTTTTATTATTAAGCTTGTAATTATAGGTAGATGAAAAGGCTCCTCTATTATATATTTAGGCTTTAAAAACATTTCATTCATAGATGGAAAATTTTGAAATACGGCCTAAAATAAAAAATAAAAATATACCACGTAGACTCACCATCGACAGTTCTGATCACCAATAAATGTAGGAATAGATTAAATTATTTTATTATGATTCTTCAGGCAAAAGCAATTTCGTCAAATTTTTTAGGGTTTTTCTCATATTAGTCTCTTAGATTTTGTGTAATTTGATATTAGTCCCTTAATTCTTCGTATTTTGAGTTTAAGCCCTCAAATCTTAAGCCATTAACCTAGTTAATCCACTCATCCTATATTCTGTTAAATAGTTAAATTAATTAACGATTAATTAACAATTAGTGTTAATTAACTACAAATTAAGCCATAATGAGGGGAGGCGGAGGAGGGTGGGCGGAGGAGGGGGAGGGGGAGGCGGACCTCCCCCCTCCTCCCCGCTGCTTCTCTCCCCTCCCCCTTCATCCCCCTCCTCTCCCTCATCCCCGTTCATCCCCGCCGTCGCTCCCCCCCTCCCCCATCATCCCCAACCTCCCCAACCGCCACCACCTCCCCCTCCATCCCCCACCACCTCATACCCCTCATTCATGCCGCCGATCCCCCCTCCTCCCCGTTGATCTCCCATCCTCCCCGCCGATCTCACCCGCCTCCTCGTCCTTCATCCCCATCCTCCCCACCACCTCTCTCTCCATCCTTCCCCTTCATCCCCTTCCTACCACCTCCTCCCCGCCACCGGGAGAGCTCTTCCCAGCCACCTCATCCCCCTCATCCCCTCCTCCCCGCTGTCGAACCCTCTTCCTCCCCATAACCCCCCTCCCCCGTCGATCTCCCCCTCATCCCCACTGCCGATCCCCCATCCCCCATCATCCACTCTCCTCATCGCCGCTGCCTCTCCTCCTCCGCCCCCCCTTCATCACCGTTGCTGTCGCCGCGAACACGTGGACACGTCAGCACTAACAGCCGCACTAACAGTCACGTCAGCATTAACGGATTTTTAACAGAAAATTAGAATGTGGGGAACTATTTTGGTTATAGTTAATGATTTGAGGGATTAAACTCAAAATTCGAAGATTTAAGTGACTAATATCAAATTATGCAAGATTTAAGGGACTAATATGAGAAAAACCCAATTTTTTATTAGTTTTCTTTGTTCGAAGGTATAGCTTTCCGTTATAATAAAACAGACAAGGGCAGAATTGGAATTCCCCAGAGTTTTGAACATTTGATGTTGCTACTTGCTAGTCACATCACGCATTTTGCCAGGCCCATTAAATTTATTTACATGCTTGCCATTACTTTGCTAAACTGGTTAATGACAATGGCAAACTTGTTAAAAAATGTAATATTAGCAGCAAAATGTGTAATGTGACTAGCAGCACGCCTCGCATTTCTAGGAGCGAGGGAAGCCAAAGTACCCAAAAATAGCGAAAAAAATGGAGGAGAGAGAGAATGCGAGGGGAGAGAGGGTCTCTCGATTCGTGTTTCCTGCTGTGTTGCCCTCTTCGCCTTCTATATCGGGAGTTTTTTGTGCTATTATTCGTTCAAATTTATTTACTTTTCGCCACTTTTGGATGCCATTAATCCCTAGAAAAGCTGGCAAATTAAACGAAAAAAGGGGGGAAATTCATAAATGTATGAGATATAGAGTCATAATAAAGGAGGAAGAAATTTAGAGAGAGGGTTGGCCCTCTCATCCCATCTCCTCTCCTTGTCTCTCCCTTGATCCACGAATCGCAAGGAGAGAGAGAAGTGAGAGGGGATTATTTCGTTTGTCTATTCCCTCAGGTATATCATCATTTACTATTATTGTTATTGTTCCATCCACCTCTTAAATTTCTTCTCTTATTTAATGATATTTTATATTCAATTAGGAATAATTGTTGAATCACATATCCTCCATGTATGTGTCTTAGATTCATCATCATGTTGTTGTTATTGCTCCATTCATTTGTTCTTGTACTACTGTATATGAAGTTGCAATTCTATTGAGATACTTTGTTTACTTGGATGGATGTAAAGATCGACAGGAGAAGAGGCGAATATGCATTCGTTAAGGAGAGTAAGCACAAATTACCAAGGTAATGTGGCATCTGTGTCGGTTAATTAGGCCCAAGTTATATAAGTGTCGTACGATTCTTGAATAAAATGAAGGTTAAATGTTTTAATAATGCAATCAAACCTTGGGCTAGTTTTTGGTGTTTGAAATGGATGAAATTGGGATTAAGTTGGGACAAACCCGTAGGCTTGTCACAATGTCCACTTAAACACCACCACCAGAGCCTTTCAGAATATCAAGAATCAAGTGAAGGACAACTGAAACATAAGAATGCATTTTTCTTAGGTAGTTATGTGGGCATAAGGACAAAGACAGTCAATAATTATTTGTAACGTACTGCAGTGGTACCTTAGTGAACCAATACCTGATAAGATTTGTATTATAAGATTTGTATTATATAGCATTTAAAGGCGGGCCATAAGGTTCACACAAAATATGAGAGAGAACAAAGAATATGCATGTTTATCAGCACTGGTGCCAGTGTTACATATGATTAACCGACACACCTCGCACATCAATTTGGGATTATGTGCACTACTAGCTGAGAAACAGTCAAATTCTACACCATAAAAACTTCCAATTTTTTTGGAAACCTTGTAACCAATGCAAAATGAATTTTCTAGGGGATTAATGCACAACCTCATTAAAAATAATTAAGCATCATATGCTTTTTCACTAGATATTAAATGTTCTTTTTTTTTTCCTTCTTTTTTCCTTGCTTGTATATAAAGTGTTAATCTTGCCTGAGTTACTTGTTAGCCATGGTTACCAGCTTAAGCTATTTTGTAAAAATGATTATATGAAATGTGTCAAAGCACTGGGTTTCAAGAGGTCATGCTTCACATAAAATCTCAACAGTTTTATTTGGAATATGTTTATTTCCTCCAATTTATTAGGGTTTGGCGCATCACATCATTTCGAGTGGCTAAACGTAGTGGTATGGCAAGTAACTTGAGGGTGAGTTTGGTTCCATGTTGACTAAATAGTAAATGGGTATACGACAAACAGTTTTACTTGAGGCTTTAAAATGGTTTATCCTTTTGGGTAAACTTGGGTTACACGCTCATTAACCACTTTCATATTAGTTTGTGGGTTGGTTCTTTTTTTCCCCCACCCAATTGCTCTTGCAAATTAGTATCAGAGAGTTGCGTTTTGTGCCAAGGAGAATTTGGAGTTTGATGTGGGCCTAACATAGTTTGATTTGTACCCAGGATGGAGACTCTCTCTTGTACCATTAAAGTGCAGGCTTGTTGTAAATCCTATGGATACATCACACATGAAGTGGAAGATTTGTTAATATCATGTGCTATTATAATGTTCTTACATTGAAATTTTAGTAAAGTGGATGACATATTGAAAGTCGGGGCATCTACCTCTTAGCTTAAGCTTTTAGATTAGATTGGACCTCATCATATATAATGTCTTCCTAAGTGTATCTCTTATAATGGCACAAGTCGTCATAAAACTATTTAGTATGATTTTCTAAGAGAATTTATGTCGCAAGACACATGACAGTATCTGACACGACACGACACGATACATGGACAAGTTAAATTCTTAAAAAATAAGACAGGGGGACACCATGACATGGCAACTTATGTGCGAGCATTTGTCTATACATAATACACATCGAAACCAGTATGATTAGTACATGCTTTATTTAAAATGAATAGAAGAACAATATAAATTTCAATAAATTTTTTTTCATAGTTTCTACATATTATGAAATTGAAAAATAAAATAAAAATCTAATTGATACCCTATAAAGTTTCAAGTGATGTCTAAGCTGACAAAGTAACTGCTGATATATTTTAAAAGAGAGATGTGGCTCTAAAGCATTTTACTCGTGATCTTTAGATTTTATTTATAATGAACACATCATGAACATGCAACTTGTTTTTTTTAAAAGTTGGACACAAATTCGGAGTGTCCAATATTTGTCGGGCAAGTGTCGTGCAAGTGATAATGTTCAACAGGGACACATCACCTATTTTTAAGTGTCGGTGCTTCATAGAAGAGAATTATGCTTATATTGAAGGACTTCCATGGGCCTAAAGGCTCACATAAAAGGGGTGTTAAATTTGCTTGATATACATTGATATTAGATTTAATCCCTTCAGTGTAAGCTTCCGAGTAAAGTGGTTCCCTGACTCATGAAAACAAATTGGCTAATTCAAACATTAACTATCAAGGCAAAAATAATTTGCATTATTCATGGTCTTGGATAGTGTATTAATCCCATGGTGATATCCTTGCCGAAGTATAGTAGGAAAAGAAGGATGTTTGGGGATGCATGAATTAGGCTGAATCGTTTGAACCTAGTGGAGAAAAAGGCATTCAACAACATGCTTGAATATACATTCACCGCAGATGCTATCACCTGCTCTGTTATATTCCTGTCTCCTGCAACATCTAATCCACATTGTAAGTGTTTTACTGATAGAGAAGGCTTGCATTTCACACTACTTAGGTGTTACATATAATTGTTTCAATCTTGATGCGAGAGGTGGGTTGAGAACATATATATGTTATTATTTTATGCCTTTAACTGGGATGAGATCTAAAATGGAACATGACACATATTAATGTGGTTCTTTTGTCTTTAGTCCAAAAATGCATGTGACTGGTTATAATTTCAAAAAGGATCGGGGCCAACGGTCATATTAGGTTTGACGAAAAGAGCATTTTGCATTGGAAAGTTGGAGAAAAGGAATTTCCCTAGGTTGGTGAGAGTGCAGTTTTTCGGCCCCATGTTACTCTCTTTAGCATATTTATTACAATTGTATAATTTTTAGAAACTTTGAAGAATTGTCACTGCCACCATCCACTACAAATATCAAGGCTTCTTGTTTCGGCTGATAGGTTGTACAGGAACCCCCATTTAGATATTACAAGGTCTAGGCTGTTTTTACTATATCGAATGAGGTATCATGAATATGATCTCAGGGTGGGTCTGTAGCCCAAATAGAGGCTAATATGGCTAATGGAAGAAACAAGTTATGACAATATTTTGTATTTTGTATACTTCTAGGCCAACTTCATTCTTATGGTAGGGTTGACGTCAAAATGCATATCAGGTCTCTTTTCTGATGAAGGCCCAGAACATTGCAATCCATCATGATTTGTATATGCCCTTTGTTGATGGAAATACATCTGTTCGTTTATATTGTTTATTCCTTGGCATCATATATTGTTCCAGGATTGACATGACAATTTCCAATAGCAGTTTGCTGACGAGTACTTGTGCAATTTGACAAGGAAGTGATATACGTCTACTATCTTCTTATTATATACAGAACTCTATAAGTTTCCCCCCCAACTTTAGATAACTTCCATGTATTAACAACTGTTAAGCTTTTCAGAATTACTTTAAATCCTTCATGCTATCCATTTTTTGAGCTCTAATGGAAGCTTGCAAAGCGGTAGTTCTTACTGTTTGTGTACAAGATAGCTCTCTTCCTTTGTACTGTCATGACATTTTGTTACATCCTAAAAATTTCAGGAGGCACAAGTTCCAAGAAAGCCATGGCATCACTTGGAGATATTGGTCTGGCAGCAGCACTCAATATTCTGTCTGCATTTACTTTCTTGCTTGCTTTTGCTATACTACGACTTCAACCAATTAATGATAGAGTATATTTTCCTAAATGGTACCTCAAAGGGATAAGAAGCAGCCCAGCACGTTCAGGAAATATTGTAACCAAATTTGTTAACTTGGACTTCAGAACATATCTCAGGTTTCTGAATTGGATGCCAGAGGCACTGAAAATGCCGGAGCCTGAGTTGATCAACCATGCCGGCCTTGATTCTGCTGTGTATGTCCGTATCTATCTGCTTGGGTGAGTTATATGATAAAATGCTTTATCTGTAGCCATATGTATTTGCAGCTACGGAGTCCTTTGAAAATGTTAAAGAGTTCATGATAGATTGATCTATTAGAACTACATTTGGATTACAATTTTCTTGTCCTCGTGTTCAGTAACCAATCTTGCTCAGTTTCATCTATAGGGTGCCATATTTCATAATAAAGGTTTGGGGGATAATTGTTCTCTGCTGCCCATCTATCAGAATCGAAGAATATGAATTCTATTCGATTTTGCATATCGTTCATGCATACTTATAATTTTGGTTTAATATATCCATTACAAAGAACGACCAGATGTTTACCCCAATTATTTTAATTACATTGTTTCAAACAGTCTACCATGTGAATGTTACAGAATAAGTTCGGGGAAGAGTTAAGTTCATTTTGCTATCTGCTATCAAATATAATGTTACTAGCAAATAACATGTGCACGTGGACTAGAAAAAAACGGTCGGAAAAGGAGGGGGGGGGGGGGAGAAAAAGTGGGTGGGTGGGTGGGTGGGTGGGTGGGGAGGGTCTAGTATATAAAATGCAAAAACGGGAAAGGAGGATGAAATACGTAAAAGTGTGGGTGTGTGTAGGGGGAGGGTCCAGGGGCAAAAATGTAAAAACCGGGGTTGTATGTGCAAAATGCCCCACCTCCTCTCGTATCCCTCAAAATCTCATCTCTTATCCAATAAAAACCCATGGTAACATCCCTCATTTGTATAATAGGTTACTTGACTTTCTTTATAGTTTACAGAGCTTTAAAATAACTAAAGAAAAGTTTTTTCTGTTCCACTGTAGTTATCTAATGATTTCTGAACCATATCTTTACTTACCTTCCGATGATTGATTCTTTGAAAGCTCAATTCTATCTCATCCTTTGATGATTTACATATTGTCTTTTCTAACATGCAGCTTAAAAATATTTGCCCCCTTAGCTATCCTCGCTTTCTGCGTGTTGGTGCCTGTTAATTGGACTGGTGGAACTCTGGAGCATCTTAATGATTTAACTTTTCACGATATTGACAAGCTTTCTATATCTAATGTTGCACCTGGATCAACAAGGTTTGAGCATGTCTCTTCTCATATTTGCTTTTCAAGAGTGATTTGTGACAGCTAAAAGCTAATGATTTCTTTTGTCTGCATAAATATTTGTTCGACTGAGTATTTATGATTGCTGAGCTGATGAATCGGTACCATTGTCATAAGCTGCCCCAATCAGTTACTTAAATTGATAATTAGTATCATCCATTTTTGATGAACATATTAATAACCTATATACATTCAAGCTTTGATCATTTGGAGTCTTACAAATTATGGATCAAGCTATCCCAATGTTGGTAGTCCTTTTGGTGGCTTAAATTCATTTGCAAAAACTTGATGTATCTAGTAAAAGGCTTCTAATGGTCCAAAGTTTTTGCATGCAGACCTTTTGATGGATAGATCAGATTGACTGGCCCCAATTATTGGTTCGAGTAATTTATAAGGACAGTTCAAGAAATGTTAGCTCACAATCTTTTTTATCATTACGTGAGTGTGTACACGTGCATGTGCTCATGCGCATGTATGCATGTGGATGCATGTGGGGTGTGGGTTTGCTTGTACATCTGCGTATGTTGAGGGGGTGGTGTGTGTACAACAGTCTATTTTTTGGTATTCTTTTCATGGGATCCAATGGTCTAGGTTTTTTCGCTAATCCCTACATGCGAAAATTTTCTACTTCATAGTTTTTGATAATGGATATATGATTGTGATATGCACAGGAAGCAACCTATTTGACGGTTCAGGTGGGAATATTTATGTCAGTGTTGAGTATCAGGTGCAGCCCTAAATGAACAGGGAGTGTGATCGTTAAAATGGATATAATATTTGATACAGTAATTGCTCTTAACATACAAAAGATACATAATATCGATTACTTTGGGTTTATTATTTCACTTAAGTCATGGACAGAGTAAGACCATCTTGTTTTAGAGGAAAATGTCTTAATCAAAGTTTGACATGTCGGTATCGGTATCGGTATCTATTGATGATTTATGGTATAAATATTGGGAGTTAAAGCAATATCAATGCAATTTGGGATTGTGAGTTTCAATCGGTTATTAGAATTTAAAAAAGAAGGTAAAAATTAGTACAATGGTTAAGATGATTAGCAGTAGTTGAAATATATTTTTTTGGAATAATTTTTGTGTTTTTGGTTACATTAATTGGAAATATGGCCTAATACAATAGTTGAAGCAAATGTTAATCTGCACGTAAATAGGGTAGTTGAAATACAATTCAACTTACCTGAATAAGCGGATAAGCTAAAAGAACTATAGATTATTATTGATCTTCACTAGCACATATAATTTATACTTACATATCATTTCATCCTTCTAAACATGCTCAGGAATAATTTTCTTTCCTTTGTATATCTTGATGACTTGTTCAGTTTTTTAAATAGACCAACATTTTCTTATAAATAATAACCCAATCATAAGCGAAAAATGGCATGCACTATGTATATCTTTTATTTGAAAGGAGGTGCATGATCTAGCCATGCAGTAAACTAGCCACTCACGACTCTGATAATATGCAACAGATTACTGCTCTTGTTCACCTTAAATATAAATAGAAAAGATCACTTAGGAATATCCCAAATAAGCCAAAAGCTTTCATGTAGATATTTCTCATTGTGATCGAAAGCTGATTTATTTTTGATCTCATCATGATCGAAATCACTTTCCTCTTGTTTTCTCTTGTTCTTGTTGTGTTTGAATTCAGGCTCATGCTTTTGTTCTTGAAGACCACCATTAGCATTATATAACAACAATCAAATGCCCCCTCACTTTTCTCCTCTTGTTCTCATGCTTAAATAATGATCAATCACCTATCCGGACAACAACCAAACACCTACCTTCTTCATTTTTTTTCCATTTTCAAAACATTTTTCCTACTTCATAAGTAGGGTCATATTGAACAGCATTACGAAGTATTAGTGAGCATGAACATTATAAGTGAACCATGGAACAGAGAATTAATCGGGTGCAAATAAGTGGGTGGGAATCTAATATCAGGTAAATTTCAGGACTACATTGATAACATGTCAGGTTTGCATTTGACATATTGTGCATGCAATCACGAATTATCATTTCAATGTCCAATTTGTTTGGCTGTTCACCAATTAGCAACGAAAAAATCACTGACGATGGCAATTGGCTAAACATTTTGGGCACATAGACATCAACGGCTCCCATTGTGATAAAGCCTTTCACATTCGATCTTAAAAAACTACCAAGTGGTATAACCAGTCATTAATCACATGTTTTTAATCTTTTATTGTCTTACTGACAGCATAACTCCTAAGTCATAAGCTACTAGTACTCTGTTTATATTATATTACCTGCAGCATAGTTGCAGGATGCTAAGTGTTGCAGATGCTATCATATGTTTAGTTGTGGATAGCCTAACTGACATATTATACTGCAATTTTCTGTATGCCTTCAGGTTTTGGGCACATTTAGTAATGGCATATGTCTTTACATTTTGGACATTCCATGTGCTATATAAAGAATATAAAATTGTCGCATCTATGAGGTTGCATTTTCTTGCATCAGAAACCCGCCGTCCAGACCAATTTACAGTGAGTGATCTTTTTTCACACTGGTGCTAATTATTTTGACTCTTTCTGTGCAAGGTTATTTAAATATCAAATTCCAAGTTTGCCCATATTTATGAGCTTATCAGTTAGTTCTTAACAGTTGAGTTGCCTTTTACTCTAGGCATATCTTCCCAATGTTATTTAACCATTTTGACGCAGTGAGTCATGGTCATATCAAGTTCCACACAGAAGGAATTTTGGCGTTTTTTTTTGTTTTGGGGGGGGGGGGGGGGCAGTCTTTCTAAGGTTGTAATATCTAAAAAAAGACCTAGTTAGTTAAGTATTGCTTTATGTTCGTGATGGTTGTGAGAACTCACTTTGTCTCTGTATTTCCTTTATATTTATCACTGATGCCCAACTTGTAGGGGGAGCTCAATCAAGTCGTTCTACAAGTAGACAAGTGGCAATAACAACTACATTATTTACTGTAGGCAAAGAAAATAGAAACTCTTAGATAATCTCTTAGAATAAGAGTAAGAATGACTGTTCGAATAAGAACAAGAATGATAAGGCATGTTTAGTTAAATAGGCAAGGACATCATCATAGTTGGCACACTTTATTTCTTCGTTGTGACACTTCAACCCAAAAATTTAAGCTATTAGGTATTATGTAGAGTCTCAACTTTAATTTTATGTTTCCCAACTTAGGAATTAGGAATTAGGTATATTCTAATTAACCAAAGTGGAATTATATGGTTCTGAGTGAGGTTCACCTTCTACTTGTCCTCAGGTAGCTAACTTGGTGATAATATTAAAATAACTATCTCCATCAATCATCAATATGTTAAAGTTATCCTCCATCTTGATGCAGGTATAGAAAATATTAGTCTTACGTCAATCTTCCTTACCTTTAGGTATAGTTAGCAAACACCTAATGATATTCAGCTAAGCATTAGCCTTATATAAATCATCATCTGCGTCATTGACTTCATCCTCAAGTGTGTATACCTCCTTGACCATTCCACCGTCAAGGAATACTAATAAAAAATGTGAACCTCAATCATTAGAGTGAGGTTCATCTCTAATGCTTTAGTGAGCCTCAATCATTAGACGCCGAATGGAATACTAATAAACAATGTGAACATAACCCTGATATTTTAAACTACTTGGTACTATTTGTACCTTGCTACAAAGATGCTTTAGTGATCCTCAATCATTAGATGCCGAATGGAATACTGATAAACAATGTGAACATAACCCTGATATTTTAAACTACTTGGTACTATTTGTACCTTGCTACAAAGATGCTTTAGTGAGCCTCAATCATTAGATACCGAATGGAATACTAATAAACAATGTGAACATAACCCTGATATTTTAAACTACTTGGTACTATTTGTACCTTGCTACAAAGATGTTCTAATCACTGCTTTATCTTTTCCTTCATTGACTGTAAGAGTATTAGGTTTAACAGTTTTTTTAAATTGTTTCTTAGATTGCTCCCTGGTTTTAGAAGTGAACTTCATATCTAGGAATTTTCTTTTACTTAATGTCATGTGCTAATTATAATGTTTCATCAAAGGTCTGTATGATGTAAACGAGCAACTCGTGCTATAGATCAGGCTTTAACCCTATGCAGAATTTAGAAAGGGTAACTCGAGGGGTTTCTTGTGCATCACTGACCGCATTCTATGAAAAATGACAGATCTAGAATTTTTGGTCCATTAGGGATGTTTTTGTAATTTTCGAATTTCTAGGGGCTTTTTTGTAATTTTCAATTTAAGAGTTATTTTTGTAATCTTGTGCTTTTCAGTTTAGAAGCTCTTTGATGGAGATTGTGGCTTCGTCACGAATAGAAGCTTGGACGAGCGGTCTACCTCTCAAACGTGGTCAGGAGAGAGCGAGTTCCTTTCGAAAAACTCAATTTATCTTGTATCCCCTTTTTTATTTCAGTTTATATCTCGATAAAAATCCCACATTTCCACTAAAAATCCCACCTTTCAACCAAAACCCTAATTTCTTCCATCAAAACCCTAGTAGATCCTATCTATTTGGTATAAAAGCGGGTTCGATTTATGACGGAGGTGGATGCAAAGAAAAAGACGAAACTTTTGGAGAAAAGACTCAATGCTGTAGTAGCGGATTGGCATATGGAGGAACTCAGATCTGAGGTTCGGGCTGAAAAAGAATTCATGGCGTCGGAGGCGAGGATAGAGAAAATTTTGAAGCTCTCATGCAAAACTTAATGCAACATGTTGCTCTCATGCAAACCTTAACACAACGATTTTTGGATCCAAAAGTGGCGAAGAACTTGGATGGGGTCGGAAATCCAGACCTAGGGCAAAAGGCAACAACTTTGGAGAAGGGAAAGAGAAAAGTTTAGGAATACATTGCAGGATTGCTTTCTAATGCCAACGACTATTTTAAGAAAGCAGAAGAAAATCCTACGAAGGGGAAAACCCTAGACGCCTTCACAGGGAGCCATGCGGTCCCCTGCAGGGTCGCACGGACTCTGCAGACAACCTTCAGGGCGGGTCGACCCCTACATCTACATGTGCGTCCGGCCCCTGTAGTGTTCTTGCAGGACCGCCAGGGCCATGCAGCCCCACTGTAGGGCCGTTGGGGCTTTGCTGATGCCCAGCAGGGTTGACAGGCCCTCGAGGACCCTTGGCGGCTTGCCAGAGACCTGCCGAGCCTGGGTAGGATTACCCACGGCCCCGCGGCTTTCAAGGGACCCGTTGAGGCTTCGACAATGGTGGTAGACTGCTTCAAGGACATGAGGATGATTTGAAAGAGCTCCAGAGGCTTCTTGGGCCTCGGTACGCGGTAAAAAGGCGGCGACGCCTACTTTTCAGCCTACGAGGAGTTTCAGGTAATCATGATCAGGACCATGACGTTGAGGAGAATGTTGATGACTACGCTTGAGAGGATGATGACTGAGGCGACAATAACGATAGAGACGACGATCCTTTGATGGGCTATGCGTGACGCAGAGAGGTATGTCACGACGATTATTACAATCCCTTTACTATAGACATGTAGGTGGACGAGTGTGTTGGTTATTGCAATACCCCTAAGTTAGTTTTGATGATTAAGCAAATAATTAGTGTTACTAATTATACTTTAAGATGTTTTGTAAGTGTAGGATTTAAAGTTAACAACGATCAACTCAAGTTTAAAGAAAACAAGAACATGAAATTAAGGCATGATGTAGAGTCAAGGAACTTGAAGCTCACATTCAAGTTCAAAGTCATGCTCAAAGACTCATGGAGCCATGTTTGTTGATGAGAAGTTCATTCATGGCACATGGAGTCAAATGAAAAGCAATGTGGAGTTCAATCAAGGCATCAAGTTTCAAGAAATCAAGAATCAAAGACAATGACATCTACTCAATGAATCTATGTCAAAGAGTTTCAAGTAAATGTATTTTGATGTAAGTTTTTATCTTGTCTAAATCTTTGTATAAAGCCTTGTTATTGAAGCTCACACACATAGGAAAATGTTTTTCAAAGTTTTTAACTCCTTCAATTATTTAAAAAATATTTTAAAATGAGTTGAAACATTTTATTAAGTCATTTGAGCTATTTTCTCATGCATCAGCATAATAGCTAACTAATTTCACTTTAGTAGTCGATTACATTCTTGTGAGAAAAGAAAGTGTTGTCTTGTGTTGCCTTTTTTGCATTCCGACTTGTCAATTTTTCTATGTTTGGAATTTCTCATCCATTACTATTTCATTAGATTGCATACGTTACTATCTTTCTAACGCATCTTGAACCAACTCAATCGGAGTTCGTTTGTGTCTGTTATGACTGTTTTTGTTTTTTGTTGCTGCTGGGAGTCGACCGTAGCTTTGCTGGGAGTCGGCCGTAGATATAGGGGAGTCGACTACCATTAATACAGGAGTCGATTACCGCTGAAAAACACAGCTTCGACTTTTACGGAAAGCTGTTGATTTTTCCGTTGTAAGGGCTATTTCGTCCACGATTTTCAACGGATTTTTTGAAGATTATTTAATTGGGGTTGACTGAGAAATTTTGGTACCATTCATTGCATATATTCTAAGATTTTACAAGATTTAACATTCTTCTTCAAGCTCTCAAAACTTTCAGCCGCCCGAATTTCAGTTTTTGATTTCAAAAGCTTTTAAGCACTTTGAGTATTTGATTAAGAATCTCCTCGAGTTTCATCTTGAATTTCTAAGATTCTAATCAAGATTTTCTTTGATATCTTAAAGCTTTAATCTTCGTTTCTTTGAGATCGAGAGTTTTTCCATAGCCTTACTAAATACACAAAGAGCTTCATCAATTTGGCTATAGGAACTTGTGAGCAACTTCTATCTTCAAGAAAGGTTTGTAAAACTAATAGAAGTGGTGGTAAGTTGATGATTGTTTGGTTAATTTTTGTTGTAGAGAAATACCCTCAAGTGTGAGAGGCTCCTCTTTAGAAAAGAGGATGTGTTGAGTTGTTGTATTGAAAACCTTAGCAAGTGAATATAGGTAATTGTATTGAAAGGCCTCTTTTGTGAGACATTTACTCTCTTGTTTAAGAGAGTTGGATGGTGAAAAATCTCAACAAGAGGTTGGAGACTTGGAGTAGCCTAGGGTGGGTGAACCAGAATAATTTCATGTGTGTTTGCGATTGATTATCTCTGTCTCTGTTCTCTATTACTTGCATTATGATTAATATTCTGCTATGCATCACTTTTTATTTTATTGCAATTATTAGATTGTGTTGATTATGTTCTTAAGGAGGTAACACTCTCAAGATACTTAGGTTAAATTAAAGGGAGTAATTTTATTTATGCTTGAATTTTTAGAAACACTAATCATCAACCTCTAGTGTTTAGTCTGCTATCTACAGGATCCTACAGAGTGGACCAGGAGCAGCTTGGAGTTTATGATAGAGTAAGAAAGCTGAAGATGCCGTTGTTCAAAGGAGACGATCTTTATAGCTGGATATATTGAGCTGAGAAATTCTTTGCGGTGACATGCCTGATGGAGGGACACAAATTGGAGGCGGTCGACGTTTGTTTCGAAGGTGAATCTCTCTTTTGGTTTCAGTGGAGGAAGCAGATGCAACTTATATGCTCATGAGAGGAGCTCAAGGACTGTTTGGTGGACATGGTTCGAGATATCGAGGAAGAAAAGCTATATGAGTAGTAGCTGGCTCTCAGGCAGGATGGATCCGTTAGGGAGTATATAAAGAAGTTTGAGCACCCTTAGAACGAGCCAGTGACATATCAAAGGAGACTTTGAAGGAGAGATTCATGACGGGGCTCAAGCCAAACATTCACGCAGAACTTTGCATTCAATGGCTGCAGAGACTAATGGAAACAATGGACTTGGCCCGGTTGGTAGAGGATCGTCTCACAGAGGAGCGGAGGTCCAAGGCGGCTTGGAATGGTTTCAATCTTTGCAGCCAAGAACCGGTGGGGCCAAAATGCACTAGGAGGGGGAGACCAGCCCAATGAGGAGAAAAACGGTAAGGCATGACAGGGAAGTCAGTACATGCTTATGACATATAACAGATGTTGAGATAGAAGAGCGGGCAAATGGATTGTGTTTCAACTGCGATGAAAAGTTCATCTCAGGGCATTGTTGTTGCAACTGTGCTCTCCAGCTGTTGATAGCAGGCAAGGACGATGCAGTGGATGGAGAAGAGTCAGGAGGAGAGGAGGAGCCATGCATCTTCAGTTGGAGTTGCATTTTCATGGTTTTCATGCACCACCTTGAGAACAAGGTGGTTGTTCGGAGACGGAGTAATAATGAGACCACATTCTATGAAAACGGGGTAAATATGGAATTTTTGGCCAATGAGGGTCGTTTTCGTAATTTTCGGATCTAGGGGCTTTTTCGTAACTATCAATTTTAGAGCTATTTTTGTAATCTTATTATTTTCAGT
Source organism: Scilla litardierei (assembly GCA_030789695.1). NCBI lineage: Eukaryota > Viridiplantae > Streptophyta > Magnoliopsida > Asparagales > Asparagaceae > Scilla > Scilla litardierei. Next base: position 172,904,266 of record CM061132.1, read on the forward strand.
TTAGTATTTATGAGTCTGGAGGGATTAAAGAAGGGTGTAATGAATCTTGAGAGAAGAAACTCTTTGTTGGGGATTACGGCTTCGTCTCGAATAGAAGCTTATGAGAGCGGTCCACCTCTCGAACGTGGCCAAAGAAGAGCGTGTTTCTCTCGAAAGAACTTAGTTTATCTTATATGCACTTTTCTATCTCAGTTTATATCAATAAAAATCACACATTTCCACCAAACCCTATTTTCCCCATCAAAATCCTAGCAATTACACCTAACAAACAAATCATCAAAATTGTTCATTTATCCTCTCCCCGTACTACTATGGTAAAGTTTATTAAACTAGTCAAATAGGCCGTCTCAATATGACTTGGTATGGTATTGGATGCACCAATGATATCCCGATACTCCCTATCTATCTGTCTTTTTACTGAAGTTCAATTTATCTTAGCCGGTATATGACATTTATTTTAGCTAACCTTACCATGCTTGCCTCAGACCTCTCATGTGATTCAAAGAAAACCTGATTGTTGTAAATGTTGTAAATGTTGTCAAAACTATGTACATGTATATTGACCTTACTTAAAGGATCATCCTGGTCTCGATTATATCTATACCCAACATCATCGTCATAATCAGACTCTCTCATACGGTCTCTTTCTTTATTTGTTTGCACCATTACCATACCTATCCTTTCCTCATGTGCGAGTATCATCAAGTAATGCTTCTATCGCATCCATACACACCGAGAGTTACGAGCCATGTTGTCACGCCACGCTTCCCTAATATGGAAGGCGAGACGCGAGGAGGTCCGCTCAGATGTGAAGCTGTGAAGCTGCAGTCTGATAAGCGTCGGTAAAAATTTCAAATGACAGCAGGTCTTTTGCATTGCGAAGAAACAACAGCAACAATAATAAAGCAGATAACGAAACATCCACCAACAAACATCCAACAAATTATTTCAACATCGCAGAAGAGTCACAAAAGTATAAGTCTGAACAATAGGCTTAAAACATGGCCGAAACAAAAGCTAAACGAGATAGGTGCTACGCATCGAAAACTAACTGCAGCACTAAAAGTAAAGACAACTAAGAAGACTCCAGGTGAGTCTAGGACTGGTCACCAGTGTCCTCGAACTCGGTCTCTGCAGGCACCTCGAACTCAGCGTCCACGAACTGCTCGTCCTCAGCGGGTAACTCTAACTCAGAACCTAACATGTGACACCCAAAGAGAAAAGGGCACATGTCAGCAAAAGTCTCCCAAAAGAAAGCGGAGGATTTTTGTGCAAGGATAGTAATAACAAAAACGACCAGCAGTTCTAAAATAATGCAATGAGTTGAAATGACATTTAAGAATGCAACAATTAAAGATGACATGATGGCATGCATTACGAGAACATTAATTCACAATCACGATCACTATCCTATCACATTGTGCACATGGTTTACTCCTTACAGCTAAAGGAGCGGATCAGGCATCATTCTATGCTGCGTGACAGCTTAACCCTACCCCTCCACGTGTATCGAGCCATGGTTTCCCAAGTACATGAGCTCGCTTCTGGATCACGAGCCAGGAAGTGTTTTTGGCATAGGGTTGTGCCCGCAAAGCAGGTGCCTAGCCTCAATCATTACAATAAGTGTAGCGTGTGCTACGCAATCATGATGAAACATTACATGCATGCAATGACATGACAATGAGCAGATAATTTGCGTACCGTTATTTGAAATTAAACATGGCATGATAGCATGAATGCAAGCATGATAAAGGTGACGGATCTAGCTTCGTTGTTAAGCTAGATCTAAAAGTGTCGTCTAGGCAGCTATCATTTTACTGCCTAGTCTCTTTTACGCTACTGAACAAAATGGCCTAAGACGTGGCCTAAACAGAAAGCTGGCAAGTATCACTTGCCTGAAAAACAACCAAGTCACGATCCTGCTCAATCAGTCCGAGTCTACCTACGTGCTCACAACGCAAACCAGCCTACGGTCTCAATTTATTATTCTTGATTAGTGAGTTACAAAATAATCAAAAACTATGATTTTTAAGTTGATTAACAGGCGAAGTGGGGATTCCTACGGAGAGAGACTTACCTCGAAATAATCAGCAGCGCTGGGAACTTTTGATTGCGTGAACAAAACTTGCCCTAGGGCTTAGGTTAAATAGGAGGGGCTGTGTCACGTGGGTTAGGGTATAGTTAGTTAGGGTTATTAGTTGAAGTTTTGATGTATCTGATGTGTGGGTTTGCACAGCAAGAGGCTAAGTTTAGCCTCTTATAGTTTTGTTGTTTCCTTCTTATTATAATTATTATTATTATTATAAACTCAGTCATAAGCTGTGTTCGTCTGCGGGTCTACCAACTGGGTTCGGCCATGGTCAAGCAAGTGGCTAGAGTTGTTGGAAATAAGAATTTTAAGAGGGTTAGATAAACTAATGAGGGGATGAAAACCATGTGAAACTTAGGGTTAACCAATATTTAAACCGGGGAAAAAGTGAAAGTGCGTCAAACGAAATCCGAAAATTTGTGAGATAAATATCAGGGCGACCGTGTTGACGAGAGAAACAAAACTAAGAAGACTGACCACAAGTTTGACGATGAGAAGCGAAATTAAAAATAAAAAGGTCTCACGACAAAAGTGAAAATCACAACGCCTCTTCAAACAAAGCCAAATTGTGGGAGAACGACCGGTGAAATGTCGTTCCAAAATAATTCCACAAATTAATACTCTTCGAGAGGGTCACAACGGCATATCACAACATAGTGTTCGAATACAAGAAGGGTCCAAAATAAAAACGTGTACGAATAAGAGTACGTGCACGAAAAGCGTACGATCGGAAACCGACCGTGACACATGTCTTTCTAAAAAAATTGGATCATCTTATTAAGACTCTTTAAGGTAATCCTATCCAAGATGTCACTGTTTAAGGATACTCTATCAGCCATATCAAATCTTACAATCATACCGCTACGTAATAAGATGCAATGTAAAGCAAATTAAACGAATGAGTATGCAATTCTAGGCTCAAAAACTATATGCATGCTAGTAAAATCGAAAACGAAATAAAAATCTAAAGGCTGAATTCTAAATGCAAAGAGAAAAAGTGCAATCCTAGATTGATGATGCAACAAACTCAATGAGATCAAAGAAACAGTACAATTAGGGACATTAATTATAAAATTCGGTTGCAAACTAATAGAAATGCCACAATTAACACTTGAAAACTTGTAATACAGAAAATTATCTAAAAAGTTACAAAGAAAATTTATGTGCAATAGTAAGATGCGAAAAACTTTGTTAGAAGACAAGCCCCCCTTCGTTTCTTAGTTGAAAATCATCGCAAAAGGTTCAGCTCTGGATTGGTTTAGATGGATGAACAGTAACCCATGATAATTTATTATTATTTTGTTGCTTGCTGTTATTCTAGACTGAAATTAAAGCAGAGGTTTTTTCTTTTCGTGTGAGGAGAAAGGAGAAAGGATGAAGATGCTGGAGGTAAAAAAATTGGGATTTTTAGTTCTGATACCAAATTTGATGCGGAATGAAAGGTTGAGGTTTGATGATGGTAATTTGGAGATTTGAATAAAGAAATTGATAAAGAAGCAAAAGATTCGGGCTTCACACTTAGGCAAACTCTAGATAAATCACTTGTAAAGAGATTCTCAAATCACATTCCATGTTAGAATTAGAATAGAACCCATATCGGAAAGAACCTGCGCTCTAATACTATTTTTGAATTAGAATAGAAACCATATTAGAAAGCAACCATCCAAATCAGAGGAGCCCGGGCTCTGATACCATGTTAGAACTAGAATAGGAATGGGGGAGGGTCTTTTGTTTAAATTAGACGCTCTAATATTTAAGCTATTAGATAGAGGCCCAAGTTTATGTTCATCACTTATTTTTTTCCAATGCGAGACTGATTTTATTAACATTGTTTTAACTTAATTCTATACAGTCTTTCATTACGCGGAAGAAAAGAGGAAATTTTATATAGAATTGGGTCATGAATGTGTTACACACTTCAGAATGCTACTCGGAATGGTTGGATTTGATTGAGCCAAACACTTATAAAACGTCCAGCATTAACTCTGACAACATGTAATGGAAGAAAACTAATAGTCCCACAGCGACATTGTGCTAGGAAGATATTTGACGGGTGATTGTAGTCCCAGTAAGTATAAGAATAAATCCTATCAAGTATTTTTGTGGGAGGTATAGTACACACATCATAGTTAAGAGTGAGAGTAGTATGATATCATGGATGCTTGGGCCAGTCATGGCTTTGCAATATAAGTGGTATCAGAGCCATGACTAGAGTCAGAAGTGGGCAGAATTAAGTGGAATGTGGATCTAAAGCCATATGATGCAAGTGTCTAGCGTGGTCTATTTCTTGAATCTTCCGGCTCGATTGCAGCATCTCACATATCTTTGTGGTCAAATGCATGTGGAGAAGTGTTCATTATGCAAGGATGTTAGTGGTAAAATGGAGAGATGGTGAATCCTCCAACTTTCTATGAGTTAGTGCAAAATTCTTTGCCAAGGAAACTACATGAGACATAGACCTTGCTACTAAACTAAAACAGATCAATTGGTGGTAGCTACACCTACTTTGCGTGGTCTTGGAAGTTTTGATTATTTAACCTCAACCTTGATACTCTGTTAAAAGTCATAGAGAAAATGCTCTAAAAAATCACAAACTAAACTGTAAGTGTAATTTATATACTTGTGTTAGAAAGGTACAGTTGAGAGCATGCATTAAGTGAGGTGCATATAACCGTGTAGTCTTCACCATGTCATGTGATGACATCATATTTGAAAAATTTAAAGAAAAAAATGTCTACTGTAGGTTTCTAGCAAATCCCCACTGTTACATGGAAAGATGGCGCACAATATGAAGATGAGCTATATTTGTAATAAAAACAAAATACCTATTATTTAAAAGAAACGTTTCAATCTTTACCATTAAGATGCACTGGTAAATCAACACTCCATCTGTTTTATTCTGTGGAAAATATAATCCTAATGGTTAATTTATACATTCTAATTTTTCTGGACTTCATATAATGTAATTTTTCTTGTAACCTTTTACTGTTTTAAGGAGCTCTTTGCAACCCCTGTTTCACCTTAGCCATCGGCAATTTCCCCTCCTTTTTTGTAGGTCCTTGTGAGAAATGTTCCTCCAGATCCTGATGAATCAGTTAGTGAACATGTTGAACATTTCTTTTCTGTAAACCATCGGGAGCATTATCTCACACATCAGGTTTGGATCTGTAAGAATTTCTCACTGGTTGTGGCTTTATTATCTTATCATAATCCTGCATTTATATCAAACATTATACTTCACATTGCATGTGCAGTTGATGAGCTAATATTAGTTGGTTGTTTTATTTTTCACATTCAGCATTGCAGTTTTATAACAATTGATTTTTCTTCTGTTTTGGCACATCTATTAAACATCTACTTCTTTCCTTTGGTCTGATCGAATTGGGATCTACCTTAACTTGGCTTCTTAAACACAATGTTTTGCTTATTGGAAGAGTTTCCTTTTGATTAAGCTGTATGAGGTTGTAATAGGAATTTACCTCGGACTCTATTCCTCCCCTTTCAAATTGAAGATATTTGTGAAATGATCCATATAATCTCAGGTATGTTCATGTTTAACAAAATCAGCAAAATACCTTACTGTTCCGGATACCTAGACGATTATTGCTCATAATATATAATAATTGTTTTTGGGAGGAAAATCTAAGTACTGTTATCGGTATAATGGTGCGTGCAAGAATCATCTATAATTATGGAGGATGCAATGATATGGAAGCCACAAGCATGAACTTCACAATCAAAACTACTCAGCTAGAGTGTTTGGAAATATTTGAACTGGTATCAACTTGTACGGGACTTGGGATAATTATTTTCAGTTTATCCTGGAGCGTGACATATAGTCAGCTTTAAAACAGAAGACATAATACAAGTTATTGAAGTGGAGAGGGTGGGGTTCACCTGTTGCTTCAAAGACTTCAACAGCCATCCTAATTTGTAAATTGACAGAGAACCTATTAACAAACAACGGTTTCCAAAACCATTGATAAATGAAACAAAAACACATAAAAAGAAATAATAAAACTATAATGACCCGCCTTCCGGGGCCATTACGTTTTGCAAGATTTACAGGCCATGCTGGTTATCAGTGACAACAATATAGCAAATAATAGACATGTACCAATATACTCGTATCAATTCTCATTTAAGTACAAAGCCGGATACAATGCAAATAAAAATATAATGTCTTGAGGTACAAGTTAACATACATAAAAGAATCCACTCTTGGCATGTTCCTCTAAGCTTGTGCCACGTGCAGCTAACCCAACATCCTTGCATGTTGGAGTCTCCTTGTATTCTTGTAGGTGCCACAAGATGCAAAGTTGCTAGCAGTCAGGTAAATTCACAGTCAAATCTAGAAATGGAATAGCTGTCAAATGTAAATTCACAGTAAATCTAGAAATGGAATTTAGGCATGACATGCAAAATATGACATGAATATGTAATAAGTTTCACTAGGTAAAGACAAACATAATATTATTGACAGGAGTACGAGGCAAACAAATAACAGTACATGGAACTAGAAGCAAGCAAAGCAAGTAAACATGTACAACAATTAAGCGACATGCATGCAAAAATTTCTAATTTAGAGTGAAGCTATCATTGTTCTAGCAGTTATACCAATCTTAGATCGTGAATCATATTGGACAGTATGGTAAGTAACCAAAAGTCCACATGAAGCCACGTGTCGCTCACCCGGGTCGATCCCTTACATAGAACCCAAGAGGGTGTAGAGTCCATAGTCGGAGTAGGACTCAATATTACGTCCAACGATATCTAGAAGATCACATCGGATGCATGCTGTGACCTGCTCAGAGACCTGACACAGTTAGAAAACCAGAAGTGTGGCTCCAGTCGCTCACACACTTCCTAATATGTTACCCAAAACCCAGTGAGTCTGTAGTACCAAGTGTATGTTAAGTATACTTCTCTCTGTGTCTCAGTGAGTCAGTGGTGAAGTCCAAATGCTGTTCTAAGGTTGTTTGTTAAACATGTATCAAGAAGTAAGGTTTCTAGTAAGTCCAGGAGGCACATCAAAACTAGCTAATATGGTTGGTGTGTTATGAGATTCAATTTCACTCATGTTTCATGATTCTAGCAGTTCTGAGGAGTTATTATGTCAACAAGTCCAATATCAAGAATATGCCATTTGTAAGATGACATAGCATGTCATGTACATGAATGATAACCGTGTGTTCAAGACCATGTTCTCATCATAGTACATCCAAGCATATTACTAAGTGTTGATGCACGAGCATTTCAGTATAGCATGCAACAAGTGATATGACAGTCTGCAGCATGTAGAGCACGCAACAAGAGGTGTAACAGCCAGAACATGGAGATCATGCTTCAATTAACATTACGACACGGATAGCATGCATTAAAGGATATAACACCATGAAAATCATGCCGTTAAGCGGTTTAACAATCTGGAACATGGATAGTATGAGGTTAAGTGGTACAATAAACTAAAATATGGACATGCTGCAAGTAATGTAGTAGCTTAAAACAGGGGGTAACAATTGGGAGGAATAACCGCAATAAAGCTAAGCATGAATAATATAAGCATGAAGTAAAGCTAAACGTGAATGAGGTAAAGCTAAGCATGAATTCTATGTGCAACCAACAAAAGCCAACGGCACCATCGAGTCAAAAGGCTAAGTCCAAACTCCAACACAGGGGGAGGCTCAAGTCCAAACACAACTCCAAACAGCGACACCAATCATCCAGGGCAACACTAACCAATCATTCAAGCTTAACAACAAAATAAACACCCATGTCCAAACAATAACACCAACCCTAACATCAAGGCCAACAACAAACACTAAGTCCAACAACTTTCACCACCAAGTCCCACACAAACAAGGCAAGGTCTAGATCCAAACATCAAAGTCTAGGTCCATCACCGAAACCTCACACTAGTGGCCTAATGCCAAGCCAACAGTGAGCACCCAATGCCAAGTCCATCAACAATACCCAATCATCAAGTCCAACAACAACACCACAGGAACTCTCGGCAACAAGTCCAAAGATGTGTCATAAGAAACTTGAGAGTGATGACATACTAGAAGAATAATCTAATAAGTTGATCAAGCCAACAATAGGTATGCATAATAGCACCTATCTGAAAACCCATAAGATCAACATATCTACTGTTCAACTGAATTGATGTCAAAAAAATTATCAAATTCTTTGCATGCATCGAGTTGATTTCAGGATGCCTTAAAATGGGGGAGGGTCGTCGAAATGATATCAGAGAAGATCTCATCATCGATGATGTAAAAGGGACGAATCCATGTTATACATGCTCTCATTCTTCCAGCTACCAATGTCATTAAAGAATAATTTCAGGTACATCTGGCATGTGTAGAGCCTGGAGATATTCCAAGTGACAAGTCAAGGTCCAAAACTTTTAAGGGCAAAGCCCAAGATCACTATCAAGGGATAAGATCCTACACAGGTCCATGTCGACACTAAAGAAACTTCATAGCCATCATCAATAAAAACTCACGGCCATGCTAAACTCAACACCAAATGCAACCCAATAACCAACTCCACCAAGATATTTCTTAACTACACCAAAGCCAGACCCACAGAGGGCTAGGTACCCAAAAGAAGCCATTATAGGGATTGTAGCAAGGACGGAGCATAGGAAGCTAAACATTACAATAAGGAGTCATCCTGCAAGTATTGCAGGGGAGGTAACCCAGGCAGAGCCCTAATGAAGCCACGACAGTCAGCAAACCCAAAGAACAAAACCACGACAGTGGCAGACTACAGCGAGGGTTGCCGCCAAGCCCTAAATGCTCAGTTTCCATCATAGCAAAAGAAGAAACTACTTAACCAGAAACTAAAATTTAGAATGAATTTACCAAACACTGAAGGGTCGTCGGAGGATGCCGAGCTCTGCTGTCATGCCGTCGTGCTCCTACTGAAGCCGCTGTACCACTGGTCGGCTGCGGCTTGCTCGTCGAAGGGAAGAAGCGAAATTGAAGAAGAACCGAAGCAAAACTCAAACTTAAGTCAACTCCAGAAAAACCCTAAGAGCTTTGGAAGGAAAACACACTTCATGAAGTAAAACTCTTGAAAACTAAAGGGACAAATATATAGGGGAAGAGGGAGCCTCGGATTGGACGTGTAAGCTGTGGATTTGATGGGGGACGACAAAGGCCATAGATTCTGCAGAGGTTGTCGGTGGGTTGATGAGACGCGTCGAGAGGGAGATATGGAAGACGACACCGCATGGGAGAGAGAAATAGGGCAGCGATGTGGCTGGGTTTGTCAGTCACATGCAAGAGAGAGAAATTTCCCGATTTGTCGCGCGAGACGGCTAGGGTTTTCGTCGGGCAAGCCCTCGCGAGGTTTGTCGGGAGATCGGATCGAGGCGGTGAGCTGAGAGGGTTTCACCAGTGAGAGGGATCGATCGGGGCTCGGGGGTTCGAGATCCTTCACCTCATGAGGCGTGCGTGCGAGACTGAGGGGTGAGTGGGGTTTAAGGGGCACGGGCTTGGGCTTGGGTGTGTTGAGAAGGGGTAATAGGCGTGAGGGTGAGAGAAAGAAACGGGTTTTACAAGGGAAAGATGGGCCTGGATAGTTGGACTTATGGTGTGGGGCCTTTGGGCAAATAAGAAAACGAAAATAAAGAGACTGGGAGGGAACGGGTTGGGGCAAGAAAGAAGAGAAAAAGAAAAAGAATGGGAAAAAAGGGGAAAACAAAATAGAAAGAATATATGGAAAAATTGAATTTTAATTTCTAGAATCTGTATGTAGAAATATGGGGTATTACAAAAACACACACATATGTCAAATCCTGTGGTTTTCTGTTGACATGGGGCAGTTCTATTCAGCATTCATTGAACAGTTTGCTGTATAATACCATTGGCTTTTGCAATGAACAATACCATTTGCTGTGTTCAGAAAACAGTTTGTTGATAATGCGAACAGTACCATGAGCACTGTTCAACAAACATTACCGTTAGCAGTGTTCAATTAACAAGTCAATAAAATGACATGGATGTCCCTCATGCATTAAGACATGCATCGAAGCTTCTTTTTACAGATGGTACAGTTTGTTGTTAATGCAAACAGTACCATGAGCACTGTTCAACGAACATTACTTGTAACAGTGTTCAATGAACTAGTCAATAAAATGACAGGAATATATCTCGTGCAGATGGTTTAATTTTTATTGTAGTTATTACTTAAAGCACACGAAATGAGTATTAATTTTTTTATTGCACTTATGCAGATTGGTCTCATAAGAGACTCCTGCCCTACCTTTCAATCATGCTGACTCATTTTGTTGTTGTTGTTGTTTGTTTGTTTGTGTGTTTGTGAAGCGAAACCATGCTAAGCACAAACCATGCTAAGCAGAAATGTTCTCTACAACACGAGGCTTCCCATTCATTTTTACTTGGCAAAACCTTATTTTATGAATGTTGAGCATCCAGATTTACATAGTTAGAATTAGTTTGAAATAGGAAAATTTAATAATTTCTCTATTTCTGTCATGTTTTTGAATCATATATAACAATTTTGTGTAATTGGAATTGTTACAATAAACACTAAGTTCAGTGAAATTCTTGTCAATTGTATAGCTAGAACACCTGTTGGTTTGGCGTATAGAGTTTGAATTTGTAAGGCTTGGTAGATATACTAATCGATGGAGATGTTTATGGACCTATAGTACTGGTGTCATTGGAGACTGTAGTCTACAGTGGCATTGGACTTTGAAAGAGCCTGTGTAATGCAGGTTGGAGATATTTTCTAAATTGAATTTTTTTATTCTTTTGGTGTCAATTGATTTGCATGTTTTTTGGGATGTGCCATTTACATTGTCATGTTGACGTCAACTTCTTGGAACTTTTTTAAACGTCACAAGGATGTATCATGTAGTTCATTGTATGCAATTTTTATGCATACATCTGATTTTATATCCTTGCAAATATCTGTTACTATAGACGTTGTTAGTAGGAGAAGCTTATATATCTCCTGTTATAGAAAGTATTATTTTGATGATAGGTTGTGTATAACGCGAATGCACTTGCAACACTGGTTGAGAGAAGAAAAGGTCTGCAGAACTGGCTTGTCTACTATGAAAACAAATTTACTAGAAATCCTGCAAAGAGACCAATCACTAAGGTAATTTCCAGTTCAGGAAAGTTTTTGTTTGTTTGTATCTATTTTGTTAACTTATGGTTAAGAATTCAATTCTCTTTAGTACCCTAACTTATCTACAAAACTATTGTGTATCATAGACAGGACTTTATGGACTAATTGGTCAAAAAGTGGATGCAATTGACTATTACTCTGCTGGGATTCGGACGCTAAGAAACGAGGTAAGCGCCTTCTATATTTATTATGATATCATGAAGCTACTGGAGATAATTTATAACTTTATAATTAATATTATATCATCTTCTCATATATCTATGAACCATCCTAGTTTCTTTTGTTTCTCATTATGTTTTTTCCATTTCCATTCTATCTTTTTCTTTATTTTCAACACTTAACCCTTAAAGCTTGATTACTGATAATATAATCATACACGTCAATCCAATTTATTTAGAAAGGTAAACTTCTAGATCAAACAACTCAGGGATTTTCTTGTATTAAAACTATTGTAAACCGAAATTTAATAATGGTGTACATTACGCTCTTTCTTATCTACATGTGTTGTTCGTTAGGAGGTATCCTTAACCTGTGGGTACTCAGGGGACAGTACCTTTAATTACGACCTGGCCACTTGACTTGGAGTTGTCCTACGAAGGTCGAATATGACACCTTTCTGAGGGGGCAAACATTTAAGCCAAATCGGAGGTTTCCTTGCTTTTCATGGATAGCTGATGCAGAGCTGAACAAAAGACACTCTAGATGTAATTCATGACTATCTAATACACTTAAATGTACAGTGGTCAGTTGATTGAAAATACCCTTAAAGTGCAAGGATAAATAGGATGTGGATGATCATGTAGAGAGGAACTTATCCAAGGCATGTAATGATGCAATATACCAATAAGCGAACACTGAAAAAGATGCGGAGAATGAAAAAGATGTCGAATTGATGAGTATATGCTCACAATCTAGAAGAAAGATGCAGTTGAACAACATGATGATTAAGACATTACACATGCATATTAACAACTATGATTTGAAAAAAAAATCAAACTTAGGAGGATTACTATTTACCTTGAAATCTTTGGTAATTGATCTGGGATCGATATGAACCTCTCTCGAGGACACTAGAAAGCTCGGATGCTTGAAAGTTCAATCCAAACACACACACACCAAAAATGATTTTTTAATCATAATCCAGATGAATTGGTGACCGTACCGGATTCTCTATTTGAGACATGATGTACTGCAGCTTTAAGGGGTTTCTGAAGATATTTGGTTGGTTCTCAGGTTATAAAGCTGTTAAGAAAGTGGAGGATGATAAGGTTCAAGTGGGGTTTGTTTGGAAGATAATGGAAATGAACCATGCTTAATAAGATTTCAAATTGAGAGGATACATGTTATCGTTGCATTCTAGAGTAACTGTTCATCTTAGCATGATACATGTTATCTTAGTTTGCCACAAAGTGGAAGGGAAACCAGGAATTTTTTTTCTTTTTTCTTTTTTGTATAGCAATAAGTAAGAACCCATGGATAAGATTGGCAAAAGTTTGAATGGAAAAGGAAAAGTTATGGGGGAACCAATTTGGTTTTAATTAGGATTTTATGCTATTTTAGCTATTAGTATCTCAATTGATTTTTGTTATGACATGTGTTACACATGTGTTTTGTTTATTTTAGAAAATTTTCTTTTATTATTGATTTGCACATATGCTGCCAGTAGTTTGGCTTTTAAATAAGCATGGGCTTTACCTCTTTTATTTAGTGAATTGGAATTAATTATTTGAGAGATTCTAGTTTGGTTTGAGAGCAACTCTAATTTTCATCTAAATCTCTTTTCTCAAGAAGAGTTGAGAGTGGGTGTGTGAGGTATCTGGATGAGATGTCTGAAGCTTATCTTACCATTGGGCTTTTATCCTTAATCCCTCCCAAATTTTTTTGTTTTTTTCTATCACCAAAACCGTAGATGTAGAAGTTTAGATCTATCTTTGTCTTGTGATGCATCAAACAAACGTATGAGAAGAAAATAAAAGGAGAAACGATTAAAGAGAGTGGATAATAACATGAGATTTCATCTCTTGAGTATAGTTTTCACACCCCTAAAGCCATTCACAGGATTTACATTAATGGAAGCAAGTTTCTTTAAGATTTTAGCGTTGATTGCATTATACTCTTCTAGCAACAATCTGTGGATGCATTACAAACTTACAACTAAATACTTGTGATTGGATAAAATAAAAAAAGTGGTATACATATATTAGTAGTTGGGTCTCTACCTATTAGCTTAAGCTTTTAGTTTAGATATGTTTGTGACTTACTAGCATAAAATAACAATGTGCACCCATTCTAGTCTTAATTCTAACACCGATAAAGTATGAAAATTATTAGTCAGCTCAAACCTTTTTTACTTAGTCCAAAACTTAAAATAATCTAAAATCGAATAAAGAAAATATAAGCTAATTATATTATAAGTATAAAATGCAGTAACATAGCTCTCTTTATCCCAAAGTTTTTAAAAGCATAGAAGGCGTACACCTCAAGGCGCGCCTCAGGGCGAGGCGTACCTCCAGTGCCAAGCGGCGCGGAAATAGTGAAGACGTTCGAAGGCGTTCGAACACGTGAAGTGTTCTCGGAGGCGCCACAAAGGCGTTGGGGTTTTCACGCACCAGGTGCGATTTTTTGCCCTTTTTTAATTTCCAGGGTATAAAAGGCAGAGAGAGAGAGAGAGAGAGAGAGAGAGAGAGAGAGAGAGAGAGAGAAAGCGAAGACAGGGTCGCCGACGCCTTGACCCAGGTGCGTTATTTCTTCCTTCGATTCCCCCGTCCCTTCTTCTTCGATCTTCCACTTCTTTCTCTTTTTTTTTCTTTTCGTCCCCAATTCCCCCCGCCGTCTGTTCGCCCCTCGCCGTTCGTTGGCATATGGTGTCGCCCGTCACTTGGCTTGTGAAATGCTCGGACTGACTACCGATGTTTGTCGGGTCGTGATGACTGGGGGTAGGGGGTGGGTCCGGGTCCCTGTGTGGGTTCGCCGCACCACCCACCCTATGTGGGCTCGTCGGTGAGGCTCGACCAAGAAGACCCGAGGGGCTCCGATCCTCGCCCATGGCCAGAGGACTATGCCCACCTCCGATGATGAATGTGCAGTAAATGAATTTGATTGTTAATTTTTTTGGGATTTTTATATTATTTGAATGGGCCACAGTTTGATATAGAAATTGAATTGTTATTCCATTTGGGCCTGCACTATTTCATTCTCTATTGAGAATCTTCCTATTCTGCCTAGGCTGACTTCAGAGTTTGCATTTTTTGGGCCGAGACTGACTTCATTTTTGTGCATGTATTATTTTTTTATTAATAAACCTACAATCTTTGATATGTCAGATGTTATGTATTTTTAAACCAAAATTTCTCCTCCTGAGTTTCTTTCGGCAAAAACTCTCACTGATTTTTCTTTTTGTGCAAACCTGAAAAATGAAAATGATTAGATTAATTTCATATCTATATAATTATATTAATGTATGCTTGTTCTTGTTAATGTAGGAATCGGGATGAGTACCAAAAAGGACTTTGCTTGGGAATATAGTTGTGAAGTAGTCGGTAAACCTAAGGGGTATTTGCTTTGTAAATTCTGTCACACGCAATGTTCGAGTGGAATTAATCGGTTGAAAAACCATTTGGCTGGAACTAGACATGGAATGTTGCCGTGTACTTAAGTCCCTGACGATGTAAAGGCCTAGTGTGCAGCTGGTTTGTTGAGTTATGAAAAAGAAAAGAAAAAAATGAAGCGTTAACCGAAAGCATTGGGAGGGCTGGTATGAGTAGTAGAGGTTCGTCGATTGGGGATGCACTCTTTGATGTATCTACGTCCAATGACATTTTAGCTACACCTACATCATCCTTAGCGCCAAGACCAAGGGGTGCAATGGACCAATTTGTATCTTCAACACCAAGCTCGAGAGTTTTGAATACTAAAGAGAACAAAGAAAGGGGAGCGCAAAGAGGTATGCAGAGCAATAGATAGATGTATTTATGCAAATGCATTGTCCTTCAATTTAATGAATGATCATTACTGGAAATATGCGGTTGAGCTAGTGTGCAGCTGGTTTGTTGAGTTATGAAAAAGAAAAGAAAAAATGAAGCGTTAACCGAAAGCATTGGGAGGGCTGGTATGAGTAGTAGAGGTTCGTCGATTGGGGATGCACTCTTTGATGTATCTACGTCCAATGACATTTTAGCTACACCTACATCATCCTTAGCGCCAAGACCAAGGGGTGCAATGGACCAATTTGTATCTTCAACACCAAGCTCGAGAGTTTTGAATACTAAAGAGAACAAAGAAAGGGGAGCGCAAAGAGGTATGCAGAGCAATAGATAGATGTATTTATGCAAATGCATTGTCCTTCAATTTAATGAATGATCATTACTGGAAATATGCGGTTGAGCGAATGTCAAATTATGGTCCAGGATTCACACCTCCTTCTATGCATGATGTTAGAACATGGATATTAACTGATGAGGTGAAGCATGTCGACGGATTAATGGAAGAGTACAAGTTGTCATGGAAGAAATATGGTTATACAATTATGTCTGATGGATGGACTGATCAGAAGGGTAGATTGATTAATTTCTTGGTGAATACTCCTACTGGCGCAATGTTCTTTAAATCTGTTAATGCATATTAAGGATGGGAGCCTTATGTTCAAGTATTTGGATCAAGTTGTTGAAGTTGGTGAGGAGAATGTAGTACAAATTGTTACTGATAATGCTTCAAATTATGTGAGTGTAGTAAAGAAGTTAATAGAAAAGAGGACACAATTGTTTTGGACTCCATGTGCAGCTCAGTGCATTGACTTGATATTGGAATCCATTGGTTCAATGAAGATTTTTTGCAACCACTCTAGCCCAGGCAAAGCAGGCCACTAAGTTTATTTATCGGCATGCTTGGGTTTTAGTGTACATGAGGAGTTTTAGCCATCAACGTGAGCTTGTACGCCCAGCTGTGACTCGTTTTGCGACTGCTTACCTCACTTTGCAAAGTTTATACAAGCGTAAGAGAGATCTTCAAGCCATGTTCGCATCAGAGAAATGGAACTCCAGTGTTTGGGCAAACCATATTGAAGGAGTACAATCAAAACATACAATATTTTTTGACAGAAAGTTTTGGAATAATGTTTCTTATTGTGTGAGATCAACTGTTCCAATTGTTGCAGTATTGAGAGAGGTTGATTCGGATAGAAGGCCTTCGATGCCATTCTTGTATGAAATGATGGATACTGCTAAAGAAATGATTAGAGATGCATGTGGCAATAACGAGAGGCATTACTTGCCAATTTGAACAAGATTGATGAAAGATGGAATAATCAACTTCATAGTCCACTTCATGCAGCGGGGTATCACCTTAATCCCCAATTTCGATTTGAAAGAAATTTCAATGCCGATGAAGAAGTAAGAAAAGGTTTAACTGCATGCATGGATAGGATGACGAGATCAGATAGCGAGGAAATGCTTAATGCAGATCTTCAATTAGATTCTTATGATAATGCACTGGCAGAATTTGGATGCGACATGTCCATTAAAACACGAGGAAAGCGTTCTCCAGGCATACTCTATATCTATATTTTTTATTATGTCAAGCTGTTAGCTTCTTCAAGTTATTCATAATTTAACTCTAAATTTAATGATTTAGTTGATTGGTGGTTGCGTTATGGAGATGATCGTCCAGAATTGCGAAGGTTTGCTGTTAGGGTTTTAAGCCTCACATGTAGTGCTTCGGGTTGCGAGCGAAATTGGAGCACATTTGAACATGTATCCTTAAAATTTTCTCTTTATAGCCGAGGAGAACATATCAATTATGTATTTTATGCAATTTACATTTTACAAGTAACTAATATAGTAACTTGTATGATAAATAGGTGCATACGAAGAAGCGAAATCGCTTGGAGCAACAAAGGCTCCTTTTGTCATGTACAACTTGAAGTTGAGAGAAAGACACAAGAGGAGGATAGCCACGTTAAATATTGTTCCCATCCTAAAAGAAATTGTAGATTCGGATGATGAGTGGATTACAGAAGAATAAGAACCACTCCTTCCTGCTGGAGTTGAATGGTTAGAAGATAAAAGCTTATATGTGAATGTTCCTTCTATAAGCTTGGTTGGTGTTGGAGGAGATGAATGTGAAGAAGAAATACCTATTGCTAGTAGTGTTCCTCCTTCGAGTACGTCGAGTACCATTCCTCATGCGACTAGGAAGAGTAGCATACCTTCTACGACTAGGCCGAGTGGCATTCCTCGTACAACTTTACCGAGTAGCATTCCTCATGTGAGTACGCCGAGTAGCACTCCTAGTACCGGGTTTATGGCTGATGCTTGAAAAAGAAGTGCTACTCAAGTGCCATTTACTTATCAAAGGCAAAGGAAAACTTAAAAGAATCATGGTAAGTACATTCTATTTGATATTATTAGCCTATTTTTAATGTCTTGTTTCATACAAAGTTGGTAACTTTATGCATAATTGTTGTATATCTAGGTGGTATTGGAAGTGGAACTCCCGGTGCAATTGATAAGGGCAAGGACAAAGCTCCACGTGTTTATGAAAATGATGATGAGTTTGTAGTTGAAGCTGAAGATGATGTTAGTAGCCTGGGAAGTTTTGGGGAGGGAGATGGCTTAAGTGAAGATTCTGCATTTGATGATGTGGAAGAGTAGATTTACATTATAGAGTCTAATTTTGCAACTCAAATACTCCGATCTTTTTTTGGATGTTTTATATATGTCTTTGGAGTGTTATTTTAATATTTTGATACTTTAATGATGGTTTGAAACTTAAATCTATGTTTTTACATCTATATTTCATAATTATGTGGTTATAAAGTGTTACGCCTCACAACACGCTCAAGGCTTACGCCTTACGCGTTGGGCTTACGCCTCACGTCACGGGTCGAAAAAACGTCTCGCGTCACGCCTTCGCGTTTTAAAACCTTGCTATCCTTATGTGCATTTTACAGATACCTGTTGACAACTCTTTTTTGGCTGTTAGCTGGATTGTCAGGGCTACACCACCTAGTTTTGAAGCCTTAAGTAGATAGCCCTCAAATAGGATGGATGTCCCGATTTTACACTTTTTTACTGACCTTTTTCCTTAGCTATATATACAAAATGAAATCATCCAGTGGGAGTGGTAGTCCTAACCTCTGATGCATTGACTTTTTTCTAAAAGGGTAACATACCCATATCGGGTGCATGTTTGATATGTTTCTTGTTGGATACTACTACTATTCTTATTTGATAATTCACTGAAGAATATAATCAATATTCTGTTTAAAAACATACATGGATGCCGACGATTAATCTTGGGTCTGTTTCATGTTCTTGTTTTGGGTCTATTTCGTGTTCTTGTTTTGGGTTTACTTCTGAGGTTTTAACCCGTAAATCTGTTATAGGTTAACTTCCTAAAATCAAGGGGAGTTTTTCAGTTCATTTTGAATTTATTTATAAATTAGGACACTTTTGATGGTTGTATCATGCTTAAATTATATTTTCTCACCATATATGCAATGAAACAAAATTCTGTTGCTCTATCCAAGTCAAATCCATATCCCGTGTTTTTTATTTTTTGTGCTTAAGCGCATTTGTATCTTATAGTATCCAATTTACTTATTCTTATCCGTGCATCCTAGGGCCCAACTGAATGAACTTGAACCCTCGAATTGAGATGGATACAGCTAGTAAGTTTGAAACTCAATTTGACTCAACAAATTTGACCGTATGTTCGTCTATTACTGTACTTGCAGTGGGAGTAAACACATTCTTTAATTCAATGTCTTCAGCCACCTTTAACCCCTTAAAAGGAATCAAAGGATGCAAGGCACCAAATTCTAACACATTTTTGTTGTTGCTCAAAGCCTTTAGATCAAATGCTTTTCTTAATGTTATAAATGATTTAAAAACTGGACTTTCATTTAACTTATGGTTGTTCTTGTGACAAGTTTAATGGTTGAATAGTAGTGCTTGTGAGTGGGGTGGGGGTGGGGGTGTGGTTTTTTTTTTTTTTTTGCTTTTTTGTTTTGTTTTTGTTTTTTTTTTTTGGGGGGGGGGGGGGGGGGGGTAAGAATAAAATATAAAGAACATGCATAGAATGTGATAATTTGTACTTTGTCATGAATGCATTATTCAAACAATGATGTTTAATTCTTTACATTATTCTCTAGAAGCATTGATTTTTTTCTTATCACAATATTCCTTTGTTTCTCTTAATAGATGATATTCTCGTCCCCTCTAAAATCTTAACGCTGAACGTTTTTGATGTTTCTCATCTTTTCTCTATGATATGGGATTGAAAGCTATTCGATTAGTTTATTGTTTGATTTTTTGGCTGTCCAAGACATTAATTACCATCCTTGGTGTTGTTGTCCTTATTATTGTAATTATCATTATCCATTACCTATTCAATTATGGATGACATGTCCCTATGGAAGTATCAAGTACTTTTTATGTCTGGTCATCAACATGAGTCAATATCTTAAGTTGGTGCTTTATTCCTGGTTAATGGAACTATGGACAAGAGATCTATGTTCCTGGTTTTGGTCTTGACATTGGTTTGTAGCTTGTAATATCAGTATCGGCTATATCGAAAATATTAGGTGGTATATATCAAAAGTATCAAATTTTATGTATCGAACATCTTTGCTGAACATGGTTGTTAATTGTAGATAAGTATTCATCTCAGTAAATGCTTCATTTATCCATGGATCATCAATTTCATTCAAGACACTATCTGCTTATTTTGTTTGAACCTTGATGTTGACTGTTAAATGAGATTTTTTGGGTCATTATATAAAAGAAAATATAATTTAAAATTTTGATAATTCAAACCTTGAATCTTCTTGTATTTAGTTATTACTTAGTATGGACGGTACCGGCCAGTTTCAGATTGATTGTGTCTAGTACCAACATGCATGAAATCTGACATAATATGAATGATGTGTATTGGTGTCGACTGAGGTTTCAAACCTTGTGAGGTACGGATTTGTCATAAATCCTCAAATCCCAATTGGCATGTAAGAAACCTAAGTAATTGTTCATGCAAAGTTTATGCTATGTTTGATTGAAAAAAGAATTTACAAGTATCAAAAGAAAGTTCCAATACAACACAGTTTCAAGCAATACTGAAACGTCACCAACTTCCATCAATTAATGGTTTCAGGATGTAGCCAATGACATTTCAAAGATCAGCTCATCAGATCCGTACAAAGCAGACAATGGATGAAAGAATATGGGCACTACAAGTGAAATGTGTCACTGTCCAATCCAATCCAAATTCATGTCCGAACTGAACTCTACTTTAACAAGGATTTTGAGTTTGTTTCTAATGTAACCTTTTGGAAATACAAGGGAAAGAGTTGGTGCAATCTTACTGCGTTTACGAGTCCGAACCTAGTAAAGAAAAAAGAAGATCTCTATAAATATGGGGAACTTCATTGTAAAATCAATTTAGTACCGACCTACATCGTAGTCTCTCGAGGAAAAAAACCCCTCATCTCCCACTTAAGTTGAAGTCCTAGGTAAAGATTGAAGAGATTGGGATGGCGAATCTTGTTCTTTCTAAGGAGATGCAAGAAACAAAGTAAAAAAGAGCATATATTTTACTCATTGTAATCATTTGAAGTAAAACAAAACTGAGCTGATGATTTTCTCACCATCAAAAATTTACAACAGTCTCAACCAATTTTCTTGCATCCGTTAAGAGGATTGGAGTAAATGATCTCTTATATCATTTCTAATTAATTATGGATCAACCTTGAAACAAGGACTCCCCCTTGGAATGGAATCGAGAGAAATTAATAGGGGATGGCTGTTTGGTTTGTTAATAATATGGGCCGATGGTTTTAATAAAAGGGAAGGAAAGAAATAAAGAGTGTTGGGTTTCGAGTTAACCATGGGCATATGGGCTTAGTTTGGAAGTGAAGGAAAGGGAAACTTTGTGTGGGCGGTCTGTGTGCTTCTATATGACAGAAGAAAGATTAAAAGAACGAGTATAGAAAGAGTAAGGATGGATGGGTTGGAAATTGCAAGAAGAAAAGAAAAGCATGCAAGAAGAAAAGTTGATAGGAAGCGAACGGGCCGGACCAAAAGAAGGGAAATTAAATAGAAAGGGAGGAAATAAAGAGTAGAGGGAGGGAAATCTGAAAATAAGTTTTCGAAAAATTAAAAGGAAACAAAAAAATTACTAAGGAACGAGAATCCAATATCAACATTTCAAATCAAATGAGAAAAACGTCTCACATCACATCTGTATATTATATAGCATACAAGGAGAGACAATTTCACAATGTTCACACAATTAACAAAAAAATGAGACAATGTGAAGCAGTATATGATAAAGTAAAAACATTGTCATATATATAATCACAAGATACAAGGAGTACAAAATACAATAACAATCCCATATACATCAAAAATATGATCGTCATAAATCATTCATCAGAGCTCAAAAGCATACCCGGAGTACAAAAGACTAACTCCTTATAGCAGCATCCAGAGGACAGACTGACGCACCCAAAAAAATACACACACATACTCAAACCATAACAAAAAGAAATCATATGGTGAGTCGAGGCAGAGCAGTATCAGTCAATCTGAATGACAGAGCAGTCCGAAGGGCGACCAGAGCGACGGAACACCAATCTGGAAGAGCGACAAGTAGGACACATACGAGCCTTTCGCTTTGATGACGACGCACCAGAGCAGGGGACTCCAAATGATCAGGCACATAGGGCTGACCAACGAGAGTAGTAATTGGCACAGAGGGCAGTACAACAGTAGAGAAAGGCTGGGTGAACTCAGCTGTAGGTGCCCGAGTATCAATAGGAGGATGATGGACATCAGAATAGGGAGCATCCTTGGAAGGAGGAAATAGAGCCTGGAGGGCGGCCGGAATCGAAAAGCCGTGATATTGAAACGACTTAAATTTCAGCTCAAGAAGGAGCGAAAGCTTCTGATCCATGTCCGAAACTTTCGTTTCAAGCGAAGAAACTCGCTTATACAGCTGAACGAGGAGAGCATCATCGGATGGAGCTGAAGGTGGAGGAGAGAATGACTTAGCAACAAGCGGAGGAGAGGGTTCAACCTCAGTAGCCGAAGGAAGAGGATCAGTGACTGAAATCCTCAGATACTCTTCAGAGGACGGCGGACTCTGAGAGCGGGGTGAGGAAGGAGAGCCTAGTTTCCTCAAAGGTTCCATGCAGATATATCGATAGAAAATAGGGCACGAATGAACGACAACATAGAGAAATACCTAATCCGCGACGATCGATGGGGAAGGAGAGAACCAAACTCTCAATCGGATGATTGGGAAGAGTGATCGATGGGTGGATCTTCCAATCGACAAGGAAATCGAAGAAAACAGTTGGATTTCGAAGAAAGAAGACGAGGAAGTCGACTCGGATGAGAGAGAAATAATCGAAATAATCGACGACCTCGAGAATATAAGTTGGTGTCAAATGAATCTGGGCCGTTGGATCGTCAGATCGACGGCTCAGATCAAGTTAACGAACCGCCACTGAAGTTGATAATCAATTGATGTACAATCGTCAGTCGACTGGTCGAGAGGATAGAGATCAGCTTGGGTTGACAGATAGTCGCCTGTTGAGTAACTCACAGTCGCCTGTTGGAGAGACAGTCGACTGTAACTTACGCAACAGTCATCTGACAGAGAATCAAAAATATGTTGATAAAACAGAGACATCTTAAGATTTGGACAGGCACGTGATGACCAACTTGCAGTCGCCTGTCGCAGAGACAGTTGATTGGAAATTGTTCATCAGTCGTCTGTGCGAAAAATTCAGTCCGCAGTAAGAAAAAAAACTGAGTTGGGCATGCGACTGCCGAAGGAATGACAGTCGTCTGTCCTGGTCCAAAAATGCACAGAGAGGCTAAAATCCAGAGGATTGAGACCACTCACCCTAGGACCTATATTCTAACAATACTCTAATTAAGAAAACAATATCAAAATATTATAAATTAACCTACAAATCACGTAAATTAATCCAAACAATTTAAATCATCAAAATCTCAAATTCATCTCTTCAAAAAATATATGAGAAACATATAACATATCAAATAAGAGAAGTAAAATGATGATAAGAGTTCAAGCACGATATAACATGAAAGTATGAACTCCAATTTAGATTCACCTATAATCCATAATTCTCCACGCAATCTCACAAATGAATCTTCTTTAAGAGATTTAGTAAAGATGTCGACGATTTGTTTTTGGGTTTCAATGTACTCTAAGATGATGTCCTTCTTAGCTACATGATCATTAATAAAGTGGCGTCTCACATCTATGTGTTTGGTACGGGAGTGATGTACCGGATTCTTGGAAAGACAAATTGCATTTTGGTTATCAACCATGATAGGACAAGTATCACAATTGACACCATAGTCTTAAAGTGTGTCTCATCCAAAGAACTTGTGCACATACAAGACCAGCGGCGATATATTCCGTTTCAGTCGTGGACAATGATATCGAGTTCTGTTTCTGGAAAAACCAAGAAACTAAGAAATTTCCTAGAAAATGGCAAGTGCCACTAGTACTCTTCCTATCGGATTTGCATCGGGCAAAGTCGGCATTACTATATGAGATTAGCTCATATGTGCTAGACTTAGGATAAAGTAACTCATAATCTAGTGAATGATTGAGGTAACGAAAAATTCGTTTAACCGCAATCAAGTGTGACTCTTTAGGTTTAGCTTGATATCTAGCACAGAGACATACGGAGAACATATTATCGGGCCTACTCGCAGTTAAGTAAAGTAAGCTACCGATCATACCTCGATATAGACGAACGTCTACATCTTTTCCGTTCTCATCCTTGTGTAGATGGGTTGTCGTACTCATGTGAGTCCGTTTACTAGAAGACGATTCCATTCCGAATCGCTTGATAAGCTTCCTGGTGTACTTTGTTTGATATATGAAAGTATCTTCCTTCATTTACCGAATTTGTAGTCTAAGTAAGTAGTTGAGCTCACCAATATGGCTCATTTCGAATTCATCCTTCATAGACATAGAAAATTCTTAGTAAAGATTAAAGTTAGTAGAACCAAATATTATATCGTCTACATAAACTTGAATTAACAGGATGCCATTTTTGTACTCTTTAATGAAAAGAGTTGAATCAACTTCACCTATTTTAAAACCTAAATCCAAAAGAAAGGTTTTGAGTCGATCATACCAAGCTCTAGGAGTTTGTCTCAAACCATATTACACTTTCTTGAGTATGAAAACATGGTTTGGAAATTTTTCATGAATAAAATCGGGTGGTTGAGAAACATAAACTTGACAATACCATTTAAAAATGTACTTTAAACATCCATTTGAAATAACTTAAAATTTTTATGGGATTCAAAAGATAAAAGCAATCTAATAGCTTCTAATCTAGCTATAGATGCAAATGATTCTTCAAAATTAATTCCTTCCTCTTGCCGATAGCCTTGAGCTACTAACCTTGCTTTATTCCTTGTGATGACCTCGTTCTCATCAGTCTTGTTCTTAAAAATCCACTTGGTCCCAATCACTTGGTGACCACTTGGAAGAGGAACGAGCTCCAAAACCTCATTTCTCTTAAATTGCATGAGCTCTTCTTTCATTGCAACTATCCAAGAGCTATCTTCACACGCTTCTTGGATGTTCTTTGGCTCAATGGTAAATACATATGCACAGTTAGAGAATTCATCAATTCTAGACCTCGTTTGTATACCCACACCAATATCTCCAATAATTTGGCCATGAGGATGATTACGAACAGTTGGATAAGCTTTGGGAATCCCCGCATCACTTGGAACCTCTTCAACAATTTCATTAGTATTGTTAGTCTCAATAATAGAATCATTAATTTTAACATTACTAATGGAATCACATAAACCATCTACACTATCAACAACATGAGGAATATCAAAATCTTCATAAAATGATACGTGTAGTGATTCCTCGATCGTTGAAGAGGTTTTGTTGTATATCCGGTAGGCTTTGCTACGTGTGGAATATCCAACAAAAATTACTTCATCGGATTTTGGCTCAAATTTATCTAGGTTACCAAAAGTGTTCTTTATAAAACATTTTGAACCAAAAACACGAAAATATGTAACGGCCGGTATTTCTAGGCGTATGATTTTTGTGTGCCCGTATTTTGTTTTGATCGTCCGGATATTTTCGTGCGCGAGTTCTTTTGTGCGTCGACGCGAGCGCGTATCCGTTTTTCATTTTACCGTACCAACATTAATTAACTATTAATTTTAACAAGTTACCTTAACTTAATTATCCTTCTAATTAAAAATTGCTAATTACTTTATTTACTTTTACATTTTAATTAATTACTCTAATTAAAAGTTAATCACTAATTAACCTATTCTTTTGATTTCCACCGTTGGACAGTTCAGATCCAACATTGCTATTCAATCCTTCCCCCACATACAGCTCCTCCCTCCATCAAGCTGTCTCCGCCACTGTTTCTATATCAAATCACCATCGTCTTCCTCTTCTCCTGCAAACAAACCAACCGGCAAACTTTCCTGTAACCCATCACAACCCAAAATCAGTCCCCCTGTAAACAAATTCTCCAAGTCAAAATCAAACCAGAAACCCAAATTCTCACCACAAAAAACAACCCTCAAACAAATTCATCCCAAATCATTTTCCCAAATAGCAAGAGAGGAGATCTGAAAATCGATTTCAAATTCAAACCCTAAAAGCAGCCATTTCAGATCTTCTTCCCCATTAATCCTTCCTCCTCCCTCTCCCTTGGCCGGCCTCCACCCTCACCCGTGAGCCGCCGCCCGTTGGAGATCCACAGCCGGCGCTGCCCAGAACTGCCGCGCCGCCGCCTGGAGCGCCCTCCAGCCGCTGGACCATCCTGTGCGCCGCTGACCCTTGCAACCACCGGTCGCCAGGGCCGCCCAGCCGCCGTCCGCCCTCCTTCCTCCCGTTGCGTAGGTGAGATCCCCTTTCATTTTCGCATAAGATCCCATGGCTGCAAGCTTTGAAACGAAAAAAAACAAAAAGAGAAATAACAAAGGACAGTAGGAGACAAGAGGAAGCCTGGGAGATTAATAAAGAAAGAGTTAAAGATATGAAAGGGAGTGACAGCCTATTAGGACGAAGAGAGAGAGAGAGAGAGAGAGAGAGAGAGAGAGAGAGAGAGAGAGAGAGAGAGAGAGAGAGAGAGAGAGAGAGAGTATTCAAATACAAAGACAAGAAGAGACATCCTACATGAGGGGTTAAGAGGGAGAGAGTAGGTAGAGTAGGTGGGACAACTAATATACTATTAACCTTATGTTAACCATGTAGATTAACTTATAGTAAGGTTAGTTTGTAGTCTAGTATGATAACTTGTTAGTGAAACTTTACTTGTTGGTTAGATATTGATTGAGATGTTAACATTGCAATTAGCTTAGTAATTTAACTAATAGGTTGTTAGTGCTGATTAGTGTTAGTTTAATTTTAATGATAAATTGTTAGGTAATTTCAGCAAATTGATAGTTGTAATTAATGTTCGGGTAATAAGTGTATCGGGTTAGTTTAACATAATATAGATATCACCCTAGCCAGAGAACCCGATAAAATTAGACGAACCCATTTTAGAGGTTATTTCGATATTATGTTTATTCACGAAAAATCTAATTCGGTGATTTGTTTAATCAAAACAGAGAACCGGCAGTACCAACACGTAGTACCCGTCCAGACGAACCCACGACAACCGATACCACCGGAAACAGGCAAGTGAAACTTGCACAGTAACTTGTTTAGGCCATGTTTTGGGTTATTTTCTAAAATTGCGTAAAAGAGACTAGACGGTGAAATGATAGTCGCCTAGACGACCATATTTGATCTAGTTTGACAACGGAACTAGATCCGACACCCTACTTGATCTAGCTTGACAACGAAGCTAGATCCGACACCTTTACTATGCTATCATTTCATGTCGCATGTCATGTTTACTTTCCAATTAACTGTACGCACTCTTAATTGCTTATTGCCAATGCCATGTCATCTCATACATCTTGCCATGTCATTTCATGCATCTTATCATGAATATGTAGCACACGTTACTTTAAAATGTAAGCTGCGACGAGTAGGATTTTAACTCCTACATATTGATTGAGGCTAGGTGCACCCCTATGCCATATTGAAAAACACTTTCTGGCTCGTGATCCAGAAGATATACACGTGGAGGGGTAGGGTTACACGACCACTCAGCGTAGAAGTGTGCTCGTACAGCCACTTCAGCTGTAAGGCGTAAACTCTGGGATTGAGATAGGTTTAAACGACCACTCAGTGTAGAAGTATGACAGATCAGCAACTTCAGTTGTAAGGCATAAACCCTGTGCACAATGTGAATGCATGTTTTCATCGTGAAATCGTGATATCTTATTTTGTAGTTTTTGCTACAACGTGTCGTGCAAATGTTAACTTTCATGTTCATCTTAAACTGCTACATTCATGCTCATGTTTAAACTGCTGCATTCATTAAATAACATGTCATGTCATCTAGAACCGCTAGTTGTACCTTTTTGCTCTTATGTTTCCTTGCATAAAAGTCTCCCTTCCTTTTGGAGACTTTTGCTGACATGTGCCCTCTTCTCTTTGGGTGTCACATGTCAGGTTTAGAGACAGAGTTAGTTACAGGGGACGAGCAGTACGCGGACGTAGAGTTCGATGTTCCTGCAGAGACTGAGTTTGAGGACACTGGTGACCAGTCTTAGACTCACTTGGAGACGTTCCTTAGTTGTTGCTTTTGGTAGTTGCTATTAGGTTTCGGTGCGTAGCACCTATCTCTCTGTTTATGTTTCGGCCAAGCTTTAGGCCTTTGTTCAGACGATGTACTTTTGTGACTTTTCTCTGTAATGTTGGAATATTTGTTGGATGTTGGTGGATGTTTTTATGTCTGCTTTCTATTTATCATTGTTGTTTCGTCGCATTGCAAGAACATGCAATTTGTATCATTCATAGATGCTTATCGGACTGCAGCTTCACAGCTCCAAGTCCGAGCGGACCTTCTCACGTCTCGCCTTCCATACTTGGGAAGTGGGGCGTGACAAAATATTTAACTTGTGCTTTTTATCATAAAATAACTCAAAACAAGTTTTGTTCATTCGGGGTCTCACTAGGATCCTATTAAGCTCATAACATGCCGTGTGCACCGCCTCCGCCCAAAATTGTAGTCCAAGATGACTATCATGGAGCATGGTACATGCATACTCTATTAGGGTCCTATTATTTCTCTCTACAACACCATTTTGTGGTGGTGCGCGAGGAAAAGAAAAATTGTGAGTAATCCCATTGTCATCACAAAACTTGGTGAAAGATTCATTCTCAAATTCTCCTTTATGATCACTACGAATAGTGATAATGGTGGATCCTAAGAAATTTTGAATCTTCTTTGCAAATATAGTAAACTCTTCAAAAGCTTCATTCTTATTAGTTAAAAATAAAATCCAAGTAAATCTAGGGAAGTCGTCAACGACAACTAATTCATAATGAGCATTACCTAAAGAGGCGGTTCTAGTTGGTCCAAAAAATCTAGATGAAGTAATTCGAGGGGCCTCTTAGAAGTTATACCTACTTTAAGTTTGAAAGATGATTTATTCGGTTTACCTCTTTGATAAGAATTACAAAATTTTTTCTTACTAAAAACAATTTTCGGAAAACATCTTACTAGATCATGCTTAGCTAACTTATATAAGTGCTTAAACTGAACATGACTAAAACGGCGATGCCATAATAGTTGTTCATTTGTATTAGCAACTAAGTAATATTCTATGATTTTAGGCAAGCTAAAAAAAATAAATGTTTTTATGCCTAATACCGGTAAATAGAATATGTGAATCAATATCTACAATTTTACACATACCCTCTCCAAAGTTAACCTTGTAACCCTTGTCACAAAGTTGACTAATGGAGATAAGGTTATGACATAAACCACTAACTAAATAGACATTTGTAATAAGTGGGTTGGAAGGATTACCGATTTTGCCTACTCTAATGATAGTTTCCTTTTGATTATCTCCAAAAGTGACCGTTGTACCATCCTTGATGCTAATCACTTTGGAGAGCAATGTGGGATATTCAGTCATGTGTTTGGAGCAACCGCCATCGAGTATCTATCCTTTCGTTTTAGAGCAAATACGACTTTTATTACTCTCTTTCTTTTTCTTGGGTACATACATAATATACCATAAGCTCATGGTACCCAAGCTTTGTTGGGTCCAAGGGGATTAGCTCTTTGGAAGCCAACTCCAAGTGGACTTTTGCTTCCTAATATAATTACCACTATTTATTACATCACTAAAATAGGAGTCAACATAAGCATTCCTATCAATTATGCTAGTGTTCTTAGAACCCCAAATTGTGTATGTTTTGGGAGTCCTTTTCCTAGTTGCATGCACATTTGGTTGATTTCTATGTGGTGCGTGCTTCCTAGGAGCATGAGTTCTAACATATAAAAATAGAGGTGGATAAGCATTGTACATATATGGGTTGTATGCAAACTTAGGAGCATGCATGTTATATGCAACATATGGAACATGCATATGTTAGAACTCATGCTCCAAAGTTAACCTTGTAACCCTTGTCACAAAGTTGACTAATGGAGATAAGGTTATGACATAAACCACTAACTAAATAGACATTTGTAATAAGTGGGTTGGAAGGATTACCGACTTTGCCTACTCTAATGATGATTTCCTTTTGATTATCTCCAAAAGTGACCGTTGTACCATCCTTGATGCTAATCACTTCAGAGAGCAATGTGGGATATTTCGTCATGTGTTTGGAGCAACCGCCATCGAGTAACTATCCTTTCTTTTTAGAGCAAATACGACTTTTATTACTCTCTTTCTTTTTCTTGGGTACATACATAATATACCATAAGGTCATGGTACCCAAGCTTTGTTGGGTCCAAGGGGATTAGCTCTTTAGAAGCCAACTCCAAGTGGACTTTCGCTTCCTAATATAATTACCACTATTTATTACATCACTAAAATAGGAGTCAACATAAGCATTCCTATCAATTATGCTAGTATTCTTAGAACTCCAAATTGTGTATGTTTTGGGAGTACTTTTCCTAATTGCATGCACATTTGGTTGATTTCTATGTGGTGCGTGCTTCCTAGGAGCATGAGTTCTAGCATATAAAAATAGAGGTGGATAAGCATTGGACATATATGGGTTGTATGCAAACTTAGGAGCATGCATGTTATATGCAACATATGGAACATGCATAACATGAGGTGGATGAGCATACATGAAAGAATGATGCGTATGAACATATGAACGTGTAGGAGCATGTGCATGAGTATTTCTAATGTGTAGGTTTACACGTGTCCGTGGGTGTGGAGCATAAAAAGTGTCATTAGTGTCCACATGTGAAGTAGGAGATTTTCTACGTGAATGAGAGTTGCATGACCTTTCTTTTGGTTTCCACCCTTAGTGGGTTTCTTGTCAAAAGGAATAGATTGTGAAGTGGTGGCCTTCTTGGTAAGTTTGCTACCAATAGTGTTTTTGACACCACTTGTGGATGCACCGGAGGATGGGTATGATCTGCAGTAGTGTTATACATGTTAATTTTATAGTTCACATTTACATGCTTTTGCTACAGTTCTGTAGTGTACTTTCACATGCTTTGTATCTTTCTTCCTTTCTGTCTTGTATATAAACTACATACTTGGTTTGGATATAATCTCTTGGATTGAACAGATCTTCTAGTGAGTTTTCAAAGTTTCAGGAGTAGTTTTCATTTCCTTTGAGCCACACACATTGTTTCTGGGCTCTTTCATTCAGGTATGCTTTTACAATATATTTCAATTCTGCATATTCTATTTTCACTCGTAACCAGCACGACCTATATATTCTTAAAAAAGTAATGACTCCCAGATATCGAGGCGTTACAAGTGGCGGCCCTGCAGGTCCGCACTGACCACCTTGTGAACAATATAGGTTGAGTATGATCTACAGTAAATATACCTACTTCGTTTCTTTCATCGTATTCATTTCAACCGGTACTGACTTAATCATCCATCATCCATTTGAGTACTTTCCGTTACTTTTATCTTGTCTTTGGAAGACAGAATTTTTTGTAAAGTGGTAGAATGTAATGGTCCAAAATTTTTGGTGGTGATAGTAGTAGGAATTTTCTAGCATTTTTCTAGAATTTTTTCTTAACTCTTTCAAATTATTTCTTTTCTTCTATTATATTTCTTCACACAAGCCCAAAGGCCCATGTCTCATGTAGTTCTATTTTCTCTTAATTCTTTCTTGTCCACATTTAATACCCGTGCCCATCAAGATCGGGCCCAAGCCCTCCCCACTTCTCTTTTGTTTTTCTTTCATCCTTTAAGTTTGGTTTGCTACCTTTCCCCTTCCCCTTATTTTCTCCACTCAAACAAAAGCCCAACTCGTCGGCCCACACAAAGTTTCTCTCTTAACTCCAATCAAACCCAACTCCTAGCAATTGTTTTCAGCCCGCGAGTCTTGTGCTTCTCTTTGCTTCGACATCGGGCAGGAAATGAAACCCTAACTCTAACCCGAAACGCCACCGCCTATTTTCTATAATTTTGATTCAAAATTGAGAGTCCTATCCGAAATCAACTCTTTCCTCTCCATCTTTTCACGCATCTTCCTCTCCCCTATTTAAAGGATGCTAAATCCTAGGGGTTTATTGATACAAAAATTGTTTTCTCTTCTCTAAAATTCTTCTGATTTTAAAGCAATTTGATTTCGTGGGTTTTTGATCTTTTGAGCTTTGGATTTCTCAGCTATCATCGGAGAATGTAGATTATTTTCTAATTCACGTTTTCAGTTCATGTCGTTTAAATTCTGAAAATTACTTTAAGTTTGATCCATTAGGGATTTTTGGTTTGTGCTGGGATCTCGCTAGATATGGTTGCCTTGCCGTTCTTACTGTCGGGGGTCTTTACCGTGGGTTTTTGTCACGCACTGCTCTCCCAAATACGGGAGATACATGGTGAACTAGGCCGTCGTAATATTGAGACACTGGGCTTTGAGCCCCTAACGTCTAAATACTACTGGGCTTTAATTGTGGTTAGAATAAAATATGCTAAGCAGGCCACTGCAATACACTGGAAAAGTTCAAGAGTAAGAAATATAATTCTCCAACAAATATTAAAATCGTAAGTGCTGAAAAGTAAACTGTACTGAACATCATTTATATAAGATACATTATATGTCTTGATACAAGTACTAAAGGGTACCAAAAGTACAATAAAAAGGGAAAAAGACAAAAGGGGGAAACCACCTGAAAGAAACCCAGAGGTGTCCACACCCGTACAACACACTCCCTAGTCTATCCCAGGAAAGTCCAGGCGGACCAACTCTCCATCAGAAGTCTCCAGCTGTACCAGAGGAGAGGAAGAAATAGGAGTCTGTACACGTCCTGACTCTGGTGCCACTACCTCGGACCTGAAAATGTAATTGGGACTCGTCAACGCGTGATCCACTAGGAATCCTAAATAAGCTAGGTACGACCTAGTTTGGAACCAGACTACCTATCTAAGGAGGTGGTCTGCAAAAGTAAAGAAGTCCACAGAACATTCACAAGTAATTATGTCATAACATGCAGGTGTTTACTGAAAGTAAACAGTGGAACATATCAACATAAGGTAACAACATTTATGAGTTGATGAAAATTATCTTAAATTTATCAATTCAGATGTTCGGGAGCCTGTGTAAATCGTAGGACACTTAAGGAGCTGGACTTCACCCAGGGTGGGTGAGTAGTGGTACCCTAAACAGCGACACAAGAACTGTAGGGCCTCTCGTAACTTCCCCTGTCGGAAGTGAGATAACCCTCGGTTTTGTGGCAAAACAGAGGAAACCATTCTACCTCATGGTGCATCACGAGTACATCCGTGGGCCTCTCTAACCCTGCCCACTCCCATTGCCGGTTGTCGGGAGTGCAAGTGAGACTATAATTCCGCGTCCACTCCTTAACGTCTATATTTTACATGTGACCCCCAAACCCACATCTGAAATCTCACCCATCTTAGAATGGACTGAGAAATTCAGATTTATTACTCACATCTCACTCTCAATTCATCATTTCATAGTTCTTTCATCTTTGGATATCAACAACATTTTTTTACTTCATAAATTTCAGGTTGCATCAGTGGTCTTAGTACCTCAAATCACATTGTCATGTACTCTGCATCTCTATTTCACAATTTCAGATTCATATGAAAACTCGCATAAAATAACATACTGGCAATGTGAATAAAACAACCGATTCCTTTTCTATAATTCGACATAGGTCATACCATGTTATTCGAGCAATTTATTTAATTCAACATGGTTAGATTCACAAGAGTATTGGGTCATAGTTAGCAAATATAATTAGTCCATAGATTGGCAATCATACATATATGGAGTAATTAACAAAATCGTAAAACAATCTCTATCAGTTTTCAGGAAAAACAAAACATGGGATAACCACATGGCCGTATGGCTCAATCCATACGGCCGTATGGATTGAGCTAAGCCACACGACCGTATGAATTTCATATGACTGTGTGGAAAGCTCAAGGAATCCACACGGCCGTATGTCCAAATCCATACGGTCATATAGATTAAGGCTGTACAGGGGCAGATATTGACGTGCCCTACCGTTGTCTTTTCAGGTTGTGGAGTTGGTTGCTGGAGCTGGAGTTTTGGTTGAGGAGTCGAGTGTAGGATGGGGTGGTGAGGGGTGAGGAGAGTGACTTTTACTTTTGGGGTTTTGTTTGGGTAGTGACGAGATGATAATGCTGGATGAATGTACAGATGGATGATGTATAAAAAAATCCTGGGTTTAGTTGTACAGTTCCCTCTCTGTTTCTTTCTGTGTTTATGTTGTTGGTTGTTTGGTTATGCTTTGGGAACATTACAGGTACTATCCCAGCAGTGCGCAGTGGACGTGCTTTGTGTTTTCCTTTTTGTATTTCCATTTGTAACACTCGCTGCTTTGTGATTATCTGGGACGGATACCTGGGACGGATTCATACTTCCAGGGTATTCTGGAGAGCGGGGCGTGGGCACACGGCCGTATGATCTGTTCATACGGCCGTATGAGATTTTTGGTGGAGCTGGGAGGGGCTTTGGGATATTAAACGACCGTATGAAGTTTCATACAGTCGAAGGGGTTAATACTCAAAAGGGTAGGCCACACGGCCGTGTGGACTAGGTTGACTCATCAAATAAGCAGCCGTGAGACTAAGAACTCACACGGCCGTACGAGAGCTCGATACGGCCGTGTGGACTCGAAAACCTTAGATACGGTCGTATAATCGACCGTATGACTCTTCTGTTGGTCATACGACCACCATACGGTCATCAAAACGATCGTAGGGTTCCCTAAACTGTCGATTTCGACTGCGATGAACGTTAAATCCTACGAACTAAGACTCGATCCTATTTAACTCAGTTAGGATCCTACCTCAGCAGTCCTCATGTAGATTCTGAGGCCCTTCTTCTCAGTGTAGACCTTCTGACGCTAATCTTCCTCCTCCAAAAGGTCTAGGAACTTGGGTATAAGGTGTTTTGGCTTTGGGTTTGCTTGAAAGAATCGGCAGCGAAGAGGGAATGAGTGCGAGAGAGAGAGAGAGGTTGAGGAAGCACTCCTTCCTTCTAAATTTTTCTTCTTCTTTTTGATCTCCTTTGCCCACATCATGCTTCCCCAAATCAGGCTAAACATGCCACCTTAATGAGGTTAGGTGGGGGATTATGCGGTGCTGCCACCTCCCAAGTAGGAAGAAGTGGCTGATTGCAGTTTTTAGGATGCTTAGGTTAAAATTTAAATGGAAATACACATAAATACCGATTATAATACCTCATACAAGTATATATCATATATATACTCTATTTAATAATTAAAAAGGATGTTATGAAATTACTTAAAAATTATTTTTAAGATCACATAAATTAAAGTAAAATATACCAAGCCCAAAAATTCATACGCGTATTTATACACCCAGAAAATTGTATTAATACATGTATATAAGATTTGGGCCATTACAGTTTTCCACCTTAGGTTGCTTCCGGTCTTCGATGCGATTGTGAGGATTGCTGTGGATACCTTTTGTTGAGTTGTGCTCTCTGTTGGGTACTTGGGGCTGTTGGTTTGCTGCTGTTTCCCTTGGCTTGCCGTGACTTGTTGGCTAGTTTTTTGTTGTTCCTTTCATTTGGGGTTGCCGTGACTTGAGGGCTTGGTTGTTGGACTTTCCATTGGCTTTGTTCTGTTGGCTTGTCTTATGTACTGTAGCCTTTTGTGCTTCGATCTTGGGCTTATTATGTACTTTGTTGTTGTTTTTCCTCTTGTAAATATTTTAATATCAATTTTTTGGTTTAAGTGTTATGCTCATAGAGATTTGTATCAATATATTAATTGAACCGATGCATCATAACTTATAATTCAATTCATGAAGTGATATCGTCTTTAATGAAAATCTGGAACTACTCGACACGTACACTCACGATTGAAACTGTTTGACCATAATATTGGGTTACACAATTAAAAATGTGCATACATGAACTGGAACAATTTGATTGGTGATTTGACATTGTTCTTCGAAACATGATTCTGATAAATTGATACATGACATTAACATTCTTGACATGCCAACCTGACGCCAACTATTGAACAATTACAATACCCGAGTATACACTTAACTTACTGTCCCAAAGGGTACGGGTGCGATAACGGTTTTACTGTATTTGTTTTTCCATTCTCCTTTACGGAAATGGAGTATATTAAAAGCATTCGTTTTCCTCTTCCTTTTATGGAACAAGGGGTCATGCATTTTTCCTCTTCCTTACAAAACGAGGGGTTAAACTGATAAATACATTTTTTCTCTTCTTTTTATAGAATGAGGGGTTATATTGCTAAGATTATTTTTTCGCTATTCACGCTGGTAGCAGTGTTACACAACAGAAGAACCAACACTTAGCTTCCTTGGACATGAGTCACAACCTTGAATTGGTACAACAATTACATGGATTAGAACAGTTACCATATCGCTATGCCTGCCCTTTTTCTGTAGTGTACCTTATCTATTAATTGTTCAATACATTCATAACTTGTTATATATGTTACTTTATAGTTCACATTTACATGCTTTTGCTTGCTACAACATCGTTCCGCAGTATACTTTCATATGCTTTGTATCTTTCTTTCTTTTTGTCTTTTACATAAACCGAATACTTGGTTTGGATATAATTAACTTGGTTTGGATATAATCTCTCGGGTTGAACATGTCTTCTAGTGAGTTTTCAAAGTTCTTTGAGTAGTTTTCATTTCATTTGAGCCACACACAGAGTTTCTGAATCTTTTTATTTAGATATGCTTTACAGTGTTTTTCAATTCTGCATATTTTGTTTTCACTGGTAAATAGCACGACCTGCAGATTCTTGAAAAAGTAATGACCTTTAAAAAAGTAATGACCTTCAGAAACTAGGGCGTTACAAGTGGTAGCTTATGCCGTTGACCACCTCGTGAACAATATAGGTTGAGTTCCGCTACATTTCTTTCTTCATATTCCCTTCAACCTGTAACGACTTAATCATCCATTACCTTTGAGTATTCTTCATTATTTTTATTTTGTCTTTTGGAAATTTCAAGGACGGATTTTTTTGTAAGATGGATATGCTGTAACGGTCCAGAATTTTTGGCAGCAATAGTAGGATTTTTCTAGAATTTTTGTAAAACTTTTTCTTAACTCTTTCAAATTATTTCTTTTCTTCTATTATATTTCTTTCCGTAAGCCCAATGGCCCACGGCCCATGTAGTTTTACTAGAAATTACATGTGCCCGGAAGGCACGGGGGCAGCCGTCGCCTAGGCGGAAATGCAGAGAGAAGCGAGGGCCAAAGCAAAAAAGCGTGAGCATGAGTGAGGAGCGTCAGGTGGCAAAAGGAGGAAAAGTAGGGATCCAAGCGCAAAAAACCCACCGCAAACCAATTTCCCAAAAATCCGCCCCGAACTAAGCCCAAACGTTACATTAGTTTTCAAAGGTTTAAATTTCAAATTCAATTTTTCACCAAAACTTTCTCTAACCCATTATTTTATCCTAGTCGGCATCCTAGTCATCAAGCTAAAATATGACTTGGATAAACCCAACCACGTATGACAAAGATTCAAAAAAGGTCATCAAATGTATATTAGTTTTTTCTTAATTCTTTCTTGTCCCAGTTTAATACAACCTGAGCTCCATCAGAAGCAGGCCCAAGGCCTTTCCACTTCCCGTTTCTTTTTTTTTCATCCTTTAAATTTCCTTT
Organism: Scilla litardierei; assembly: GCA_030789695.1. Classification (NCBI taxonomy): domain Eukaryota; kingdom Viridiplantae; phylum Streptophyta; class Magnoliopsida; order Asparagales; family Asparagaceae; genus Scilla; species Scilla litardierei. The sequence goes on from CM061132.1 coordinate 172,941,781, forward strand.
TGGCCCACTACCTTTGCCCCTTTCTTTAAATACATTTTCCATCTTCTTTTTATAGAATGAGGGGTTATATTGCTGAGATCATTTTTTTCATATTCACACTGTTAGCGAGGTTACACAACAGAACCTGTTACTGCACATCGCTCACTTGGACAAGATTCACAGCCTAGAATTGGTACAACAATATCATGGATTAGAATAGTTACCACACCATCACTATGCATGCCTTTTTTCTGTGGTGTGCCTCATCTGGTAATTGTATAACACATTCATAACCTGTTATACATGTTGTGAACATTTACATGCTCTTACTTGTTACATCATCGTTCCGTTGTATATGTGAAAGTATACTTTCACATGCCTTATGTCTTTCTTGTTGGTTTTGCTGCTTCAAATTTGTGTTTGGTGACTTGCACAGCCGTGCCGCTTTCTAGCACGACCATATCAATTGCATGTCGTGAAAACAGAGAGCAGTTTTTTCAGCAGGATGGCTTGCACAGCCGTGCCACTTTTTTGCACGGCCGTGCCATCTGCATGCACAGAAAACCGAGAACAGTTTTTCAGCACGGACGGCCGCATGGCTGTGCCGCCTGTAGACGGCCCAAATACGAGTTTTAGATTAGGTTTTGAGCTATATCCGAATCTAATCGGACGGCTGAGATTCCATACGACACATGAAGCTATTTAAACCCCTCTTAGGGTTTATTTTGGACAGAGCGTGTGCCGTCATCAAGTTTCTTTTTTCTCGCGCGTCTTGGAGCTTTTGGGGCATGAATTTGGTGAGTGATCTTCTTGAGAATTCTTTGTGAAACTCATTGTAATCTTCTTTTGTATCTCTATTTTCGGGTTGAGGGATTTTGATGAGAGCTTTTGTTTTCTTCTCTTTTGGTGAGATTTGAGATTTCCATTGGGTTTGTGAGAAGAGTTTGAACTCCTAGCTTGGAGTTATTGGTGCTCTCATTTGTTGAAGAAGGTTGAAGAAATCAGTGTATTTCTCTTTGATCATATTAGTGGAGACCGTAATCAGGAAGCTGGATGTACACCGTTAGTGGGCCGAACCAGGGTAAACTCTGTGTCGCTTGATTTGTTGCTTTCCTGCTTTTGTTACTTTTCGTATTATTTGTTTTGATGGGATATTATGCTATTTGTGGTGTATCTTTGAAAGATCGCGGTGTAGTGATTATTGGGTAGCTATTCGCCTTTTGAAGGGGGACCTTTCGCGTGCTTCCGCTGTTTGTCCCGATTGGTTTGTATCCCAACTAGTGGTATCGGAGCTTTCAGGTTATCTGAGGTTACACAATGGCGGAGAAATATTCAACATCTGGGTACAAGATCGAGAAGTTTACATGAAAGAATAGCTTCACTCTTTGGTGTATGAGGGTGAAGGCTATGCTCAAGCATGAAGGGCTTTACAGGATAGTCTTTGATAGGAATTCTATTCCAGAATCCATCACAGACTACATGATATCAGAGCTAGAGATGAAAACACACAACGCTATTTAGATGGCACTGGCATACAAGATCTTTTGCAAGGTTGCGAAGGAGAAGACTGCAGAGGCGTTGTGGAAAAGGTTTGAATTTTTGTATCTGACTAAATCACTCACAAGAAGGCTGTATCTACTACAGAAATTGTTCATGCTCAAGATGTAAGAGGGGACATCATTACAGAATCATCTTGATTAACTGAATTAGTTGGTGTTGGATCTGCAGGCTGTGGAAGAGAATGTTAGTGATGAGTACCTAGCAATTGCACTGCTTTGTTCTCTACCTGAGGAGTATTCATACTTTGTCGAGACCATGACACAAGGGATGGACAAAATCTCTTTGGATGAGGTCGAGTCAGCTACGCTTGCATGCGCATAGAAAGAAGGTGTCGAGGGGCGACACAAGTGCCGATGGTCAGGATGTGGCTCTTTGAGGGTCGTCAAGGTGGACGATCCAAATCTCGCTCCAAGTTTGGGAGACCCAAGTCCATGGGTAATGGTAGTAACGACCGGACGTGCCATTACTGTAAGAAGGTAGGACACTAGAAGAACAAGTGCCCACTGTTGAAGGCCATGTGTAAGAGTCTCTGCTCAGCCAGTAGCAGCTTTTGGAGGTGCATGCATTGATGCTGATAATGGAGAAATATTAGCCGTGTCTTCTTTGGAGACAATCGGGCTTCATGGATTCTTGATTCAGGGTGTGATTCCCACATGACTCCGCCGCGGAGTCATTTTGTGACTTACTCCTAGAGATGGTCCATACATATACATGGGGAACGGAGCAATGTCTAGAGTGGTTGGGGTCGGCACAGTTCGGTTCAAGATGGAAGATGGAGCCATTCGAACACTTACGGGTGTTAGGCATGTACCAGATTTGCAGCTGAATTTGATATTGCTTGGGGCCTTGACATGTGTGGGACGTTGCGTGGTGCTCAATGTAGAGCGACTACGAGTGTCTAGGGGTGGTCATTTTGTGATGGCGGCGAGGAAGTTTGGCAACCTTTATAGGCTTCAGGGTCAGACGATGGTGAGTCAGAAGTCTAGTTCACTGGAGAGCTCCAGTGGAGGAGCGTTTGGGACTCCTAGGAATGTTGTGACAGAGAAGCATGGTCGGTTGCATGATGGGATAATTGCAGTGTGTAGCGAGGGATCGTTAGGGGACGGAGTCCATAGTACATCCCATCATGGTTCAACTCTGTGTGTGGCTCAGATTGTATACAGGGAAGCAGGTGGCTTCATGGTAGAGTTGCAGTCCTCAGGAGGATGCGTTACTGAGCGCAAGGAGGAATTGGGTATTTTGGTAGAGCAGTTGCACCACATCGGTGATCACTCATGCATGCGGCGTGGGTGGGCATGGCTCAAGGTGGACGGGACGTGGTTCGTCCAAGGGATCATCTGGAGTGCGTAGACCAAGCGGCTCAGAGATGATTAGGAGCATTGGATCTCACAGAGATCGTGGTGGTTGATCACTCCTTATTTTACACTTTTTTCCCGCATGTTTGCATGCCATTTAGATCGCCCAAATCATGTTTTTCACGATATATCGACGATATTGCGATGCTTTTCACGATTTGTTGTTTTTGTCGCATTTCAGGTGATTTGGAGCGATTTGGAGTGATCTCGAGATGCGCTTACTCCAGAGGGTCACCGACGACCTCCCCAAGGGGTATTTTGCTGTTGGAGAGGAGCAGAAGAAGAAAGGACGTTGCAGGAGCGACGAGGAGGCCAAAACAAGCTGTTTGGGCATTTTTGGTGTCCCACTCGGTCGAGTGGAGGAGTCACTCGGCCGACCAGCGAGACACCGCTCGGCCGACCAGATCGGATACGTTTCATACGTGCACTCGGCCGAGCGACGGAGACCACATCGGCCGAGTGACGAGATCCCGTCCGCCCGAGTGGCGCCCAGACGAAGCCATTCAAAAATCGCCAACTTACTGTTTTTCGTCTGCCTGAGCTTCAGAAGATCCACTCGGCCGAGTGGCAAATGCTGACCGCCCGAGTACCAAGAAGCCAGCGGCCGAGTGACGACAACTCACTCGGCCGAGCCGCCCCCGAAGTGAAGACCCCTGAAGATCAAGACTTACTGGAAATTTACAGGGTTTCTCACTCGGCCGAGCGACTTTTGTCACTCGGCCGAGTGCGACGCGCTGCCTGTAGCGAAAATTGCGGATTTCAGGCTGCGCATGGGTATTTTGGTCACAGTTTTTGGACGATTTTGGGGGGTATTTAACCCCTGTTTTTACCCTAGTTTGGAGAGCTTTTTCTCTTAGATTTTTGCAGCTTTTTAGATTAACTTTTTAGCTTTATTCTTGTGATTGGAGAGGAGACAAAAGTTGATTTTTGTTGGATTATTTGAAGAACTCCATTGGTTTGTGTCTCTATCCTCTAAAAAATTCTATTTTTATTGCTTATCTCAATATTGTGATGAATTCTCTTGTTTATTTCATTGATTATTTTTGTGTTTGCGCTATGAATTGTGAGTAGTCTCCACGTCTTGGGGCGTGGGGATGAACCATACAAGCCCAATTTCATATTTGTGATGAATTGGTAGAAATTTTGCTAGAATTGTTATTAGGGATTAGTTTGGGAGCGATTTACTACGGATAGCTAGGAGTTCATACCGATTAGGATTTGCAAGAGATTGGATCCCAATTCGATAGGAAACCCTAGAAATCCGAATTGGGTTGGAATCGAATTTCCGTAGTATCGGTTTGCAAGAGATTGGACCGATACTAGGGTTCCCGGTTGCAATTCCGTGCCGATACCCGTTTGCAAGAGATTGGACGGGTAGGAACTATCCCAACCTAGGTCGTGGGCCGAGTTTGCACGAGAGTGGGCTCGGTGCGCGATTGAACGATGATGTTGATCCTAATGCTAGCTTCCCTAGGCTAGGGTTTGCAAGAGATTGGACCCGAACCTAGGATAGCTATAGACCGGCAACAGCGCGAGAGCGTGAGCTTGGTTCTACATTCAGTTGCAACTAGTTCATCCAAAATCTTATTCTAGCAATTTTGATACCGATGAACCACATTGACGAGATACGGTGAGTAGCGGGAATTCCCCATTCCCTAGACGTTTTTTATTTGATTTGATATTTCCGTACTTTGTCTGACGATTGTGACAGGATCGCCAAAGGCAAATTTCTCTCTTCTTAAATAGCCAGGTTGATTGGAACAAGCACGGTCATTCGTCCTCCCTGTGTTCGATAACCCGCTCGCCGCCATACCGTGCGCTTGCGGTAAAACTACAACCGTTCTTTGGGTTACATTCCGGAGCGATCAAGTTTTTGGCGCCGTTGCCGGGGAGGCGATTGCGTTTGATCTTACCACCCTAGCTATTTTATTATTATTATTATTTTATTTCTTTATTTTTCTTTTACCTAACCCTTCCATTGTGCTAATCACTTCTTTGAAACTTTGTTCTCCTGTGCATGAACACGAGATCTACGGCGGACCCTGAAGCTATATTATTTGATCCCGAGATCGAACGTACCGCGCGGAGAATTAGAGCGGAGAGGAGACAAGATCGGGAAGGGAGGTTTATGACCAACCCGGAAACTGCGGACCAATTAGCGGCAAGAATGGCGAGGATAATTTCTATTCGAGATAGGCTTCGGCCTAAGACCTCTTCTACGACCTCATCCATTGCCATGCCGGAGTTGGCGGCTGACAAGAACTTTGAGCTGAAGACTGGACTAGTGGTTCTGATGCAGCAGGATCCATTTCATGGGAATGCCCATGAAAATCCCCACTACCACATCCAATTATTCTTGTCGAAGTGCGCCACATTTCAGATGCCGGGGGTCTCCATCGATGCCATCAGACTGCGTCTCTTCCCCTTCACGCTAAAAGACAAGGCACTCTATTGGTTGAGGACGCAGGCTGAGGGAGTCTTTACCACTTGGGACGAGTTGGCGAGTGCATTCATTGATAAGTTCTATCCGCCCTCCAAGACGGTGAAGATTCGGAGCGCTCTTATGTCCTTCAAGCAAGGACCCCAAGAGACGCTCTATGAGGCTTGGGAGCGTTTTAAAGATCTGCAGCATCAATGCCCGCACCATAGCATTGAAGATTGGGAGCTAGTTCATAGCTTCTACAATGGTCTCCAACCGGGGACCAAACAAATTATTGATGCCGCGGCGAATGGTGCTATCTTATCAAAGACTCCCGAAGAAGCTACGGCCCTAATTGAGGAGATGGCCTCAAACAATCAACAATGGGGCGATGAGCGAGGACACTCTACGTCCTCCTTGAAGCCAACTAGTATCTATGAAGCGAAGGCCGTAGCGGAGCTTACAAGCAAGTTTGATTCTCTCCACAAGGTAGTGGAGAGACTGGAGAAGTTTATCACGGAGCCCCAAGGAACCCCTTCCACCTCCGCACCAACGAACCAAATGTGTGATTGGCAAGACCAATCTCAAGCCATGTATGTGGGAGGAGAGCAAGGAGAGGGATCCTTGGAGCAAGCACAATATGTCGCGGGGAACCAAGGATATTGGGCCAATCCGGCCACAAGAAATCATCCCGGTTTCTCTTACGCCAACAATGAAGGAGCTTTGAACCCACCACAACAACCACCTCAACAAGCTCGACCACCACCACCACCCCAACAACAACACTATCCACCGAGGGGGCCTCCACAACAAAATTTCCAACCGAAGCAACAAGTTCCACCTTATAGGCCGCCCGGATACAATCAAGGGTGGAGAAATCAAAATCAAAACCCTCCACAAGCTCAACAACAATCCGACTTCGAAGCTAGAGTGGAGGCGTTTATGGTCGAGCAAAAGAAGGTCAATGCTACCTTGAAGGCGGGGCAAGACTCCCTTACAACCGTTGTAGCTCAAATCTCGGAGCAATTGGCGTTGCTCAATCGGAATACTCAACAATTGCCGGCGCAACCCGAGCAAAACCCACGGGGCAACACCGGCCACATCAATGCCGTAGTTGCCGTTACTACTAGAGGCGGGAAGGATACCACCCCCGCCATGATTCCTACCGAGGAGCCCGTGGAGGAAAGTTTGGAGCCAATTGAGCCGGTAGTTGAAGTTGAGAAGGAGAAAGAGCCGCAAGAAAAGGAGAAATCTAGAGCGGAGCAATTGATTGAGGAGAGGCGCTTCATGCCACCGGTCCCATTCCCCCAAAGGCTTGCTAGAGCGAAAATGGAGAAAAGGCTAGCAAAGTTTCTCGAGTATCTGAGAGGGGTTAGCCTCAACATTCCCTTCCTCGACGCCATCGTGGAAATCCCCACATATGCTAAATTTTTAAAGGATTTGATTTCGGGGGGGGGGAAGAGGAAGGAAAAGATCATGCTAGCCGAGGAGGGCTCTTGGTTCACCAAGAGAGAAAAGGAGCCGGCCAAATTCAAAGATCCGGGGAGTTTTCGGATTCCTTGCACCTTGGGCGGCGTCCCTTTACAAAAAGCGTTGGTGGATTTAGGGGCTAGTGTAAGCCTCATGCCTCTCTCCATGTTCCTAAGGCTAAACACCGGGACGAAGTTGAAACCTACCGACATGCGGATACAATTAGCCGATGGACGGATAACAAGGCCGGTAGGGATCGCCGAAGACATCCCGCTACAAGTCCCGGGGGGAATATGCTTGCCATGTGACTTCGTGATCATGGACGTTAAGGAGGAGGGAGATACGTCATTGATACTTGGACGCCCGTTCCTCGCCACCGCCGGAGTCATTGTCGACGTGCGAGAAGGTACCCTAACTTTGAACGTAGGCAACATCGAGGTGGAGCTTCACATTCCTAAGGCTATGAAACACATGCCTTACCACGAGGAGCTTGACTACATGGACCTCCTTGATGAGGTAATTGAGGAGGCGATCCCTCAATCCATTGGCGCTCTATTCGATGAAGATTTCGAGGAAGGCCCGGATTTAGGCCAAGATGAGAAGAAAAATGATTCCCCCGACCTCTCCGCTGAAAATGATGAAGGCGACGCTGATGTCGCAAGGATTCGAGAGCTCTGCAAGCTCTCGAAATTGAAGTCTCCGAAGAAAGCTCCGCCGATACGGAAATCGGCGTCACCGGTGAAGCCGTTGACCGGAGCAAACGCTAGCTTGGGGGAGCCTCCCCCCAACACTATTCGAGACGGGAGACCACCGAGGGAGAACACGCCGCCGCAACTTCCGAATCCAAGCGTTCTCCCCGGAAAGTTTGATGGGTGCATCTCATATGCACCAAACATCCCGCATTAATTGAAAATCATAGGGGGTCGAGCTCACGACCTTAAACGAGCGCTTGTCGGGAGGCAACCCGACGGTTATTGCTTTATTTTCACTTTTCTTTTATTTTTGTTTTAGAAATTTTTAGTGTTTTGAGTCGTTCGCCCAAAAATCTTGTGATAACGGGTCCTATTTTTCCTGACAGGAGAGGAGAATGAGGTACCCATCATTAGGAGGATGCACGAGGCGACGAGGAGCGCCCCAGGAAGGCGCTCGATGCTTAGGAGGAAGATGAAATCGACTGGAGGAGGAAAGACGGAGTTTAGAGCCCAAACGAAGACAAACAGCAGAAGACAAGGCTCACTCGGCCGAGTATACTAGTCACTCGGCCGAGCACACAAGTTCGTCCGGCCGAGCCGCTCACGAACGAGGGAAGTCTGCTGTACCCAACTCTCTGTTTATTTTTCCTGATTTCAGTATAACTGCTACTCGGCCGAGTATATATATTCACTCGGCCGAGTAAAACGGATACGCTCCTAGGGCGAGTCTTGCCGAGTAGCTTGAGCCACTCGGCCGAATGGACTTACTCCACTCGGCCGAGGGTGGCAAGGCCACTCGGCCGAAGCGTAGCAGGGAGGGATTTTTCTTTGAAGTTCACTCGGCCGAGCGACCTAGTCACTCGGCCGAGTCGTAACTTTTGCTATATAAAGGGCGGGGTCGGGCGCGTTTTTCGAAACAAACTAAACCGATCGATCGCCCGACCCTTCACATTCCCAGCGCCCGAACCCTTAGCTCGTTCCCCCACTCGCCCGACCGACGCCCCGCCGCCGCCGCTCGGCCACCCACCGCCGGCCGAGCCGCCGCCGCTCCTCGCCCGAGTCGCCGCCGGCGGCCACGTCTCCGGCCACCTCCGGTATCGCTTATTTAGCCTATTTCTCCTCTTTTTGTGTAATTTTCGAGGATCCATGTGCTTAATGAACCCCAAACCCAAATTAATTTCTATTTCTATCTATTATACCCCTAATGCCCCGTACGTTTTGAATATTACTCGCTGATATCTCCATTTCATGCGCAGGTTATTTTTGGGAGCTTAGGGGAGCCCAGGGAGCTTCCAGGGACTGATTTGGGCTTCACGGAGGCGTTGTCTTCGCACGCTTCCATTGCTTTGCACTCGCGGCGTGTCGTGGTATACTCTTTCCTTTATTTTGCACACGCCGCACTTTTCACGCTTTTTGGCGCGCGCTCGGGGCCCATATGCCGCCCCGGACACGGCCGAGGTCGAGGAGAGCTTCCGCCAAGCGGAAGCGGTCGGATGATGCCGGCCCCTCCCACGAGTTGGAGGACTCTCCTCCGCCTTCTCCCACACACCCCGTCCACCCAGCACAGCCTGCAGGCCCCGCACCCCGCACAGCCTGCAGAGCCCGCACAGCCCATACACCCCGCACAGCCGCTCCCTGCCGCTCCACAGCCACCACCTCCGGCTCCACTTATCGGGCCGCTGGGGATCACGTTCCGGAACGACGCACACCGCGTCGCTTTCGAGCGTATCTCCCAGCGCTCGATCGTACCCTCCAGGTTTGCACACCTTGCCGACCTAGGACGCCTGGGGGTACTAGAGGGGATGCTCACGTTGTACGACAACGTGGGCTGGCGAGATTTCTTTCAGGTGTCGGCGGATACGTTTACCCGCCCGACACTTGAGGTACTTAGTTCGATCGCCCGGACCGACGAGGGATGCTCGTTTCGGTTCATGGACCGGGAGTGCCAGGTCACTCTCGGTATGATGAGAGCCTTCTTCTCGTGGCCCGATGTCCCCGGGGCCGACCGAGGTTACGCCCCCACCCATATCCCCCCACCTTCCTTCGACGCCGGTGCCTTCTGGGCCCGGATTACGGGTCTTCACGCTGCCTTTGACCCTAGTAGGGCCAAGGCCTCGGCCATTGTCCATCCCTGCCTCCGTATAGCTCAGCGCCTTATGGCGACGACCTTTTTGGCCAGATATGAGCCGGGCACGATGTCCACGCCGGAGCTCTACATGCTCTACGCGATGACACGGCCCAGAGCTCTATCTAGGGATGGCGATGAGCTGGTCCCCGCCGTCGTGATTGATGTCGCGGCTTGGTTTTTGGACCGCATCATTGTATCGGTGGGCGCTCGCTCACCGATATGCTGCGGCGGCCTGATCACCTTGCTCGCCCTTATGACCGGCGAGGACTTCCCTGACGACCTGCGACGAGCACCGGGCCCCACTTCTCTGTCGATTGATGTTATGGCCCGGATGAAGATGCTTCGTCCGCACGGTGAGCGACACTGGGTCTGGCTGCACGGCCCTTACGGTGCCGATTACATGATTCTTCCGAGCCCAGCTCGGACTCAGATTGCACCGGCCCATGTGGACTGGCTCCCTGCGATGGATGTTCTGATCCCAGCCGCATACGTGCTCGAGGCCGAGGAGGCCGAGCAGGCCCACGCTGCCCACGCTGCCCCCGCAGACCCTGTTGCACCTGCCGAGCCTGCTGCCCCTGTTGACCCCGTGGCCCCTCAGCCTATCCCCGATGTTTCCGATGCTCCAGACACCTCTGTCCACACCTCTGTCGGTGTCGGGAGTACCTTAGCTGAGCCCACTTCCACTGCTTCCGAGCCTGTCACCACCACCACTGGCCCTCTGTCTGCTGAGCCCGTTTCCTCTGCCCCACCCGAGCGCCCGCCGACCATAGTTGAGTGCGGAGAGCCCTCTTTTGCCACCGCTGTAGAGACCGTAGTCTCCGCCTCTGTCTCCACCGCTGCTGTATTTTCCGAGAGTGTCGTGGCGTCTGTCCACACTTCTGTGTCACCGACCTCTCTGGCCGCCTCGCTGCCTCTTTTGTATTCTTCTTTCGTTGCTGCTGCCTCCACTTCTCACCGTCCTGCCCAGCCTCGCACTGAGGCCAGGCCCCCACTTGCGAGCGCAGCCCCTTTTGTTCCCTTGCCTGCTGAGCCCGTCACCTACGCCACCAGAGTACGCCAGCCCCGACCTGCACAGCCCCGACCGGTGCGTCCCTCTGCACCACCTCCCCCTGACACTGTACTTCAGAGCATTCGTGCTCTCGAGGGGGCGGTGAGTGGCCTCAGAGGCGACCTTCGGACCCTGTCCGCCACCGTCACTGCGATGGCTGGCCGCTTTGACCTGCTCCCGCACATTCACTACTGTCTTACCCAGGTCCTGGAGCGTCTCCCACGCGTACCCCCGCCCACCCAGCAGGTTCCCACCCCCACTTCCACACACACTCAGCCTGCTACCACTTCCACACCCACACCCGCTCAGCAGCCTGCCCCACCCCCACCACCACCTCCGCCTCAGGACGGAGACGGCGCAGCACCACCTTCTTAGGCACCCTTGATGCCATCGATTATTTTTGCCGTTGTGCTGCCCGTTTCTGCTGGGTCCTGATGCATTTTTGTCCACCCCCTCCCCTCACTTATTTTGGGATTCTCATTCTGATCGTATCTTTATATATCTTTTTTGGGAGAGAGGGAGAGTTTTTGGTGCCACACCTATATATCTGTATCACTCCTATATCTGCATGCATCATGACCACATCATATTTTTTATTTCTTCACTTTTATTTTCTTTTTTCCACACATGCATGCACCCTCACTTACCCCTCACATTACTTGTCTCTCGGTGTGCCACACTTTGCACATTGAGGACACTGTGCCATTTAGCTTGGGGGAGTGAGTTCTCACGTTCTTTTTCGATTTGCCACCTTTATTTTTAGTTTTTCACACCATTTTCCGCTTTTGCACTTATTTTCATCATTTTTCTTTTACTTTACCATGCATCACGTTTTTCTTATTTTTCTGTGTGCCGCATTGTAAATAGTTCTATTTTCCCTTTATCTTTATTTCTTTTTTTTTCATCTCATGCTAGAGATGACTTTTCTGTGATGATGATGACGTGGAGTTAGCTTACTCTATTTGCATGCTTTATTTGTCATGTCTTAGACTTTATTTCTGATATCATATGCTATGACTTGCCTTGCATCTAGAGATAGTAACCCACACTTTTTCCACATGAAAATGGATGAAATTTTATTATTAGCTGAGTCTGAATATTCATATGTATGCTATCACAGAAAACACACCAAGATTCACGCATTGAATGCTTATATCTGGAGTACCGATTTCTTTTCCTACATCACTTCTATATGCATGAATTGTACATTTCACTTCAGGATGATTGAATGATGTTAGCTATGATAAATCTGGATTAGTTAGCTTTTTTGTGATCGAAACTGAGTAGATTAGATTACCCTGCTGAAGTTGTCGTGCATGTCTTATAGAGTGAACCGAGAGATATATTTATTTCTTTCTCCACAAATCTTGAACATCATTTCTCTACTTTTAAAATCATTGGTGAATCTCCCCTTAGCGATTCTATTATATGGCATTTCCCCCGCTATTAATTCCTAGCTCCAAATTTCCCGAATTCAAAAAAAAAAGAGAAAATATTCTTGTATATCATTATCTCTCTTTGAGTTGGGATCGTTGTGTATATATGCTATATCAAAAAAAAAAGAGAAAAAACAAAAGAAAAAAAAAGAAAAAGAAAAAGAAAAGAGGAAAAATCCTCAATAAAAGATCCCATCTCACTTTCTTTCTTTCTTCTCTCTTTTCGTGTTCATTTTTATTACTTTTGGAGCTTTATAAAAATGGGGATGTGAATATTTTTTATGCCACCATGCTTATAGATAAGCTTGGGGGAGGGAATCCATTGATGTGTGAGAGAGTGACTACTTGACGTTGCACGACAACCTAGGCTAAGTAATATTCTATACTCGGTGAGATTATTTCTAGCTTTACGAAATCCAGAAATCTAAGCCTAGCACTCATATCATGAAATCCACACTTTTCTATTCTCTCTATTCTATTGTGTGATACTCTTATACTCCTCATAGAAAGCATTCAATTGAAAAGTGTGTGATCTGCGATTTGTATACCGCTTTAAATGATTCAGACGATGTTAATTCTAAAATTATTCCGTTTTTCATGATTATATCGTTGTTCGTGGGTTTTCTATTTCTATTTGCACTATTATACTATGATATCAAAATAAAACTCTTTGACATGTATTTTTCATTCAGTGCATGCTATATGAGTAAGCGGAACCCACGTCCTGAGAAAATGATCTAGCAGCTTCCCTCTTCGCTTCTTTCTTTCTTCTTTGTTTTCATTTCGTTTTTCATTCTTCTCCGCTTTTCATTTTTCATCTTTCGCCGTTTTCGTTTTCCGAATCCACCGGGTTCGCCTTTTACTTATCTTCCTCGAGGACGAGTAAGAGGTAAGCTTGGGGGATTTTGATCACTCCTTATTTTACACTTTTTTCCCGCATGTTTGCATGCCATTTAGATCGCCCAAATCATGTTTTTCACGATATATCGACGATATTGCGATGCTTTTCACGATTTGTTGTTTTTGTCGCATTTCAGGTGATTTGGAGCGATTTGGAGTGATCTCGAGATGCGCTTACTCCAGAGGGTCACCGACGACCTCCCCAAGGGGTATTTTGCTGTTGGAGAGGAGCGGAAGAAGAAAGGACGTCGCAGGAGCGACGAGGAGGCCAAAACAAGCTGTTTGGGCATTTTTGGTGTCCCACTCGGCCGAGTGGAGGAGTCACTCGGCCGACCAGCGAGACACCGCTCGGCCGACCAGATCGGATACGTTTCATACGTGCACTCGGCCGAGCGACGGAGACCACATCGGCCGAGTGACGAGATCCCGTCCGCCCGAGTGGCGCCCAGACGAAGCCATTCAAAAATCGCCAACTTACTGTTTTTCGTCTGCCTGAGCTTCAGAAGATCCACTCGGCCGAGTGGCAAATGCCGACCGCCCGAGTACCAAGAAGCCAGCGGCCGAGTGACGACAACTCACTCGGCCGAGCCGCCCCCGAAGTGAAGACCCCTGAAGATCAAGACTTACTGGAAATTTACAGGGTTTCTCACTCGGCCGAGCGACTTTTGTCACTCGGCCGAGTGCGACGCGCTGCCTGTAGCGAAAATTGCGGATTTCAGGCTGCGCAGGGGTATTTTGGTCACAGTTTTTGGACGATTTTGGGGGGTATTTAACCCCTGTTTTTACCCTAGTTTAGAGAGCTTTTCTCTTAGATTTTTGCAGCTTTTTAGATTAACTTTTTAGCTTTATTCTTGTGATTGGAGAGGAGACAAAAGTTGATTTTTGTTGGATTATTTGAAGAACTCCATTGGTTTGTGTCTCTCTCCTCTAAAAAATTCTATTTTTATTGCTTATCTCAATATTGTGATGAATTCTCTTGTTTATTTCATTGATTATTTTTGTGTTTGCGCTATGAATTGTGAGTAGTCTCCACGTCTTGGGGCGTGGGGATGAACCCTACAAGCCCAATTTCATATTTGTGATGAATTGGTAGAAATTTTGTTAGAATTGTTATTAGGGATTAGTTTGGGAGCGATTTACTACGGATAGCTAGGAGTTCATACCGATTGGGATTTGCAAGAGATTGGATCCCAATTCGATAGGAAACCCTAGAAATCCGAATTGGGTTGGAATCGAATTTCCGTAGTATCGGTTTGCAAGAGATTGGACCGATACTAGGGTTCCCGGTTGCAATTCCGTGCCGATACCCGTTTGCAAGAGATTGGACGGGTAGGAACTATCCCAACCTAGGTCGTGGGCCGAGTTTGCACGAGAGTGGGCTCGGTGCGCGATTGAACGATGATGTTGATCCTAATGCTAGCTTCCCTAGGCTAGGGTTTGCAAGAGATTGGACCCGAACCTAGGATAGCTATAGACCGGCAACAGCGCGAGAGCGTGAGCTTGGTTCTACATTCAGTTGCAACTAGTTCATCCAAAATCTTATTCTAGCAATTTTGATACCGATGAACCACATTGACGAGATACGGTGAGTAGCGGGAATTCCCCATTCCCTAGACGTTCTTTATTTGATTTGATATTTCCGTACTTTGTCTGACGATTGTGACAGGATCGCCAAAGGCAAATTTCTCTCTTCTTAAATAGCCAGGTTGATTGGAACAAGCACGGTCATTCGTCCTCCCTGTGTTCGATAACCCGCTCGCCGCTATACCGTGCGCTTGCGGTAAAACTACAACCGTTCTTTGGGTTACATTCCGGAGCGATCAGTGGTGCTTTGGTCAAGTCCTATTGGAGAGTCAAATCCAAAGGCAGTGAGTTGAGGTCGTCGAAGTCGTATGAAGATGTTGCTCAAACTTCATGTTGGGGAAGGCGGTGTCCGGTGCTTCCTCAGAGGGTAGAGATGGATTAACTCATGCGACTATTGTGGAGTGCGGCCATGGATAGTCTTCGGGTACTTTGGGAGACACATGATTGGTGTCAGTTCAGTCGATGATGAAGCATGAGGTTGCGTTGTTAACATCAAATAGAGAGATCATCACAGGTTGGGTGGTAAGCATGGTTCAGTTCTTCGAGCTCAACGGGAGTTTGAGCTCAAAAGGTCTTTTGGAGTGTTGATGCGCCGAAGGGCCCGATCCCCGATGACAGGTTGGTGTTTTCTTGATCAGATGGAGAGGTCTGGAATCTGGGTAGAGCTGTGAAGAGCTTTTGATGACAAGGTTCGTTGGATGAAATTTGAAGCATGGTAGAGTTTGTTGGTTTTGGTGCTTCAAATTTGTGTTTGGTGCCTTGCACGGTCGTGCCGCTTTCCAGCACGACCTGTCAAATTGCGTGCAGTGAAAACAGAGAGCATTTTTTTAGCACAGATGGCTTGCACGGCCGTGCCGCTTTCTTGCATTGCCGTGCCATCCGCGTGCACAGAAAACAGAGAACAGCTTTTTGGCATGGACGGCTGCACGGCCGTGCCGCCTGTAAACGGCCCAAATACGAGTTTTAGATAAGGGTTTGATCTAAAACCTAATCTAATCGGACGACTGAGATTCCACACGACCCATGAAGCTATTTAAACCACTCTTAGGGTTTATTTTGGACAGAGCGCGTGCCGTCATCAAGTTTCTTCTTACTCGCGCGTCTTGGAGCTTTTGGGGCATGAATTTGGTGAGTGATCTTCTTGAGAATTCTTTGTGAAACTCATTGTAATATTCTTCTTATGTATCTCTCTTTTCGGGTTGATGGATTTTGGTGAAAGCTTTTGTTTTCTTCTCTTTTGGTGAGATTTGAGATCTCCATTGGGTTTGTGAGAAGAGTTTGAATTCCTAGCTTGGAGTTATTGGTGCTCTCGTTTGTTGAAGAAGGTTGAAAAAGTCGGTGTAATTCTCTCTGATCATATTAGTGGAAACCGTCATCGGGAAACTGGACGTAGGCCGTTAGTGGGCCGAACCAGGGTAAACTCCGTGTCGTTTGATTTGTTGCTTTCCTACTTTTGTTACTTTTCGTATTACTAGTTTTGGTTGAATATTGTTCTATTTGTGGTGTTTTCCTGAAAGATCGCGGCGTAGCGATTGTTGGGTAGCTATCCGCCTTTTGAAGGGGACCTTTCGCGTGCTTCCGCTGTTTGCCCATCTTGATTTGTATCCTAACATTTCTTTCCTTTTTTCTTGTACATAAACTGAATACTTGGTTTGGATATAATCTACTGTTTAACACAATCCTACATCTCTCAGGTTGAACATGTGTTCTAGTGAGTTTTCAAAGTTCTTATATTAGTTTTCATTTCCTTTGAGCCACACACATAGTTTCTAAGTCCTTTTATTCATGTATGCTTTTACATTATATTTCTATTCTACGTATTTTGTTTTCATTGGTAACCAGCAGACCTGCAGATTCTTGAAAAAGTAACGGTCCCTAGAAACCGGGGCATTACACTTTGATCTTTGGTCTTTTTAAACTCACTCCTAGCTTTGAGAATCCTCTTGATTTGTCTTAAGTAATTATTCCCATATTTATATATGTTAGATGTTATGTTTGCTTATCTTAAAAACTACATAATATGTGACTCAATATCTCAACAGTGATTGATGTAATGTTTGCAGCTAGTTTTAGCAATCTTTTCTCAGTTGCTTGGGTAAAAGGGATGATGTGGAAGTATAAAAACTAGCATTTTGGATACTCCAACCAGGTCTTTTGATGGATTTTTGAAAGAAATTAGAGCATATGTAATGAGATGAAACCCCAACAATTCAGACATTCAATCATATATGGATTCTGGCCGGTTTGATTTGTGTTTATAATATTTTCTGCCAAAGCATTTGGCCAAGCGTTCTAATATGTTTATAACCCTGGATAACTGTTTATGAAACACCTAATTTATACATTCCGACTGAACAAATATTTATTCAACTTTCCTGATAGCTAGCATATATCAAGAACGTAATATATCTATTCTTGGCCTCCCCTTGCCTTCTCTATTCTTCGAATAAGTTCGGTTGGATGGAATAAGTTCGGTTGGATGGAAAGGGAGCTCGTACTGAAATATATTTGTAATAAGAAATTTCTTGTCTTGTATTTATTATTTATTTTTAATAAACATTATTTTGTTGTATATGCTATCAATTGTTAGTAAAATCTATTTTGTGATAATTTTGAGCATAAGATCGGAGCATATGCAGATGTCTTGAAACTTTCCTTCTTCCATACTTTTACCTCTCGTGAGTTAACAAAGAAATCTTTCATTAACTGTAGAGTATTTCATTTTTTGTGGATATCTTCATGTCAATTGTTATGCAGGAAGCTGCAGAAAGGGACAAGGTAACCAGCGACCCTAAGCAAATAATTCCAGCGGCATTTGTCTCATTCAAGACTCGATGGGGAGCTGCTGTTTGTGCTCAAACTCAGCAATCAAGTAATCCAACACTCTGGTTAACTGAGTGGGCTCCTGAACCTCGTGATGTTTATTGGCCAAGTCTTGCCGTCCCATTTGTTGAGCTATCAATCCGGAGGTTGATTATGGGTGTTGCACTTTTCTTGCTGACGTTTTTCTTCATGATTCCGATTGCATTCGTTCAGTCACTCGCAAATCTTGAGGGCATAGAGAAGCAAGCAAATTTCTTAAAACCTATAATAGAACAGTGAGTGGAATTTTCCTTTGCTTTATTTCTGTTTTGTCCTTTGTCTTATTTGTTCAGCATTTTGGTTTTGCTCGTTTGGTATATTGCTTTCAATCATTTTGGTTACATTAAGTGGTCACAGTCATGCCAAGCCCTTTCTACCTAAGACCATACAAAATATATATTGGAATATTTTTATGAAATGGTAGGTCTTCATGTGATTCCTGTGCTACGTGTATAATCTGGAATTCAGATTTTGTTTTAATGACCTACATATTACTAGGCCATTGGTAAAAATCAATTTCTTGATTGTCTTCCTTTATTCATGCATAATGAGAGTAATAATGATTCAATTATTTGAAGTCTATGTTAAATCTATGCTTATGTATGAATGTGGGCACTGGTCAGCTGAAGAGGGCACCTTCAATGTTGCTTCTGGAAGCAAAAAGTTGGCAAACAGCAAAAGCATCTCTTAGGATCCCAAAAATAGTCCCATATTGGAAGTGCAAAAGAAAAAGAAAAAGTTTAAGTATTAGAGGGCTTCTCTACCTGATACTAATTGGTTTTGGGTTGGATGCTCAATAATACTTAACAAATGGGGTGTGAGCCAAGTGTTATGGGCCTAGTATGGGATGAGCCCTTAGCATGGCTATTGTTAGAAGGCTAGTATATGATGTGTTTCTAATAAATGGGCTAGTGTTGGAGGCCTAGTATGAGATGTGTCTCTAACAGATGGTATTAGAGCTAGCCACATGCTACGACCCACGTTGCGAAAGGGGCAACATGGGGAAGGAGCGACCTAAGAGGGGACGACCTAGGTGAGGCCAGAGTGGGCCACTTAGAGTGGGCACCGCAGAGTGGGCCGTTGTGGCAGTGGTTATTGAAAGCAGAAGGTGAGACCTGGAGAAGGAGCGACCTAAGAGGGGGCGACCTGGGTGAGGCCAGAGTGGGCTACTTAGAGTGGGCATCCCAGATTGAGCTGCCGTGGACGGTGTTGTCGGAAGCGTGGTGGTATATTTGTATCCCAAAAATAGTCCCACATCGGAAGTGCAAAAGAAAAAGAAATAGTTTAAGTATTTGTCACGTCCCGCTTCCCATTATACTTGGGAGCGAAGACACGAGCGGGTTCGCATGTGCTTAAAGTAAGAAAGATGTATTTTTTTCCATTTTTTCCTCCTTGGTTTAAGCACAATAAGCGTCTGTGATAACAACCTTGCAGATTCTTGTATGCAAACTCAAACAATACAGATAATTATTTATTACAATTTTAATGTCTCAGAAAGGATACAACATTGAATGAAATGAGGAGAGGGTCTTAAGCCCATACAAATATTAAAAGAATAATAAGTATAATGATGCTGCGAAGGGACGTTGCTCCACGACGGGGGATCTCAGCGACAAGACACTCTTAGTTAACCTGCTCAGTCTCTAAGTGAACTCCTCAGCGGACTCTGTCTCAAAACCTAACGTATATTTCACAAGATAGACAAGGAAATATACGTCGGCGAGGGTCGCTCGGCAAGATTTAGAATGTTAAGGAAGTTGACCCTCGGCAAGGTTTTCAAAATCATTTTCATGGCAAAATGAGTGACATAATATGGTTACAATAATTAAAGCATGGTAGCGTAAGAAACGTATGAGCCTAACAACATGTAGTGTACAAAGCAGTGAGCATGACAAGTGTAGTGTACAAAGTAATGAGCATGACAATTGTGATGTGCAAAGCAGTGAGCATAGCAGTTATATTTGAGCATGGTTAGAGAAGCTAGTAGGTTACACAATTCTCATTAGTAACAACAGAAGTAAGATATTGCGTCATTTAGTCTCCTAATCTAGTGACAAGCCCAATGTCTGAGGGGGAAGTACTACAATTACACCCAAGCCAATGGGAGCTACCTGTGGCTTTATACTCACCGACCCGGCCAGGTGTCGGTCGCATTTACCAATAGAGTGCAATCCAGCATTCTGACCTCTACTACATTGGACTACCCCATTCAAAGTGTTGTGCTGGAACACGAGCCAACCTAATCAAATTCACGAGTTCACGATTTCAAGATTTTCAAGGTATTCCATCAAGGTATTCCATCAATGTCCATTTAATCAAGTGTGTACAAGCATGATGTGAAGCATGTTAATTATCAGCATGGTAGGCAGTATGATATAAAGCAATACTAGCAATTCTTGGTTTAACAATTAAATATAATAATATTTAAAACATGTAAAATGCACAGTTGCCTGCTTTGACGATTTTAGGTGACGAGATGATCGCAGTGAGAGACGGTTGTGGGCGAGGCGAAGCGGCATTCGACGGTGCTGCATGCGGCTTCGAGGGGGGTGCAGCGAGTTCAGGGTGGCGGTAGGAAGATGATGCGGTTCCGATGGGAGGAGGGTTGGCGTGAGTTTAGGATGGGTTGCGGGCTTCTGAGGAGATTGCGGCTTAATTGGGGGTTGATGCCAGAGGTCGTGGGCTTTTAGGGGAGAGAGGGAGGAAAAAGGCCTTGCCGCGGGTTCTGTTGTTCCGGCGGAGCAAGGCTAAAGAGGGACGGTGAGGGTTTGTAGGGGAGATCTTGGGGGTCGTCGCCGGAGAGGGGCGGCAAGTTGAGGGAGCGGTCAGGGTTTTGAACAAGGGGGGAGAAACATGGGAGAGTATGTGGAGGCTATGGGCTGTCGGAGGAGGTTGCCGGAGTCGCCGACGGGAAGTGGAGGGTTGACAGAGGTCTGGGGAAGGGCTAGGGTTGTAGGAAGGAGGTCGGGGTTGCCGACGTTGAGGGCGGCGGTGGCCGGAGTCTTAAGTCGGGGTGTCGGAACGTGTGGAGAGAGGGGATAATGTAGATTATGAGATATGTGAAGTGAAACGTGGGTTTGTGTGGTCGTGGGGATTTCGTGTGGCTTAGGGTTGGGAAAAACCACTACCTTTTGAAGGAGGGGGAAACATGACTTATAGGGAGGGGCTGCTCATTGGGAGAGATTATGGGGACGGTTGAGATTCCATGCACGCGAAGCTTGCGAGAATTGGGGAACGTGGGAGAATTTGCGGGATATGTAGATACGGGGAGATAAATTTAGTTAAGATTTAGATGGAGAAAATCAATATTGTTGAGATGGTAAATCTTGGTTAGGAGAATCAGTTTAGCTAGATTGGGTTTGGTTAATGAATATGTTTGGTTAAGATATTTTGATTCGAAAAGGTCGATTTGGTTAAGATGTGATTTGATTAACGATTTCGCTCCTGCAACCAACGTCAACCACAATTTAAAGAAGATAATAACTCGATCGTTAAATCGCGTATTTTCGAGCTATAATAATAATAATAATAAATAATAAATAAAATCATATAATAAAACCTTTAATAAATCATTATACTAATTAAATACGTACGAAATACGTATATATAAAAACAAGCCGTTACATCTTACCCACCTTATAGAAATTCCGTTCTCGGAATTTAATAAAACTAAGGGAAGATGTAATGATCGCCAGAATCAAATGAGTTTTAAGATATGCAAAGATGGGGGGAATTCAAATGGACAACATGAAGTAGAAGTATGATGACATAGATGTCACGATGGGAATCAAGTGAATTAATAATAAGGAATATGATATGATGATGTAGACATTACTAGGGAAAGACATTATAGGTCCGCTACGAGGTATTTTTATGATTGTCAACATAATAATATAAGGTCTAAGATGGCTTCAAAATCAAGGTGAACTTATTGGATCAACTAATGCTTAGAAACCCTAAGGCTATGATTTTCTAAGGAACAAGGCTGGGATATGGTTCTATGAAAGGTGTTCTTGGGGATCAAGATTGTAATCTTATCTATGTTGTTTAAGAGTATTTTGTAAAGCATGGATCTGCATGGGCCACCACTAAAACCTGTCACGTTCCGCTTACCATTATACTTGGAAGCGAGAACCCGAGCCGGTCCGCATGTGCTTAAAGTAAGAAGGAGATACTTTTTCTTTTCTTTCTCATTGGTTTAAGCACAATAAGCGTCTGTGATAGCAACCTTGCAGATTCTTATATGCAAACTCAAACAACACAGATACTTATTTATTACAATCTTAATGTCTCAGAAAGGATACACCATTGAATGAAATGAGGAGAGGGTCTTAAGCCCATACAAATATTAAAATATTAATAAGTACAACGATGCTGCGAATGGACGTTGCTCCACGGTGGGGGATCTTAGCCGCAAGGCACTTTTGGTCAACCTGCTCAGTCTCTAAGTGGACTCCTCAGCGGACTCTGTCTCAAAACCTAACGTATATTTCACAAGATAGACAAGGAAATATACGTCAGCGAGGGTCGCTCGACAAGATTTAGAATGGTAAGAAAGTTGACCTTCGGCAAGGTTTTCAAAATCATTTTCATGCCAAAATGAGTGACATAATATGATTACAATAATTAAAGCATGGTAGCACAAGAACCGTATGAGCCTAGCAACGTGTAGTGTACAAAGCAGTGAGCATGACAAATGAGTGTACAAAGTAATGAGCATGGCAAGTGTAGTGTACAAAGTAATGAGCATGGCAAGTGTAGTGTGCAAAGCAGTGAGCATGGCAGTTATATATGAGCATGGTTAGAGAAGCTAGTAGGTTACACAATTCTCATTAGTAACAGCAGAAGTAAGATAGTGCGTTATTCAATCTCCTAATTTAGTGACAAGCCCAATGTCTGAGGGGGAAGTACTACAATTACATCCAAGCCAACGGGAGCTACTTGTGGCTATATACTCGTCGACTCGGCCAGGTGTCGGTCGAATTTACCAATAGAGTGCAATCCAGCATTCCGACCTCTACTACATTGGACTACCCCATTCAAAGTGTTGTGCTGGAATACGAGCCAGCCTAATCAAATTCATGATTTGCCGTCGAGGGCATGAGTTCATGAATTCAAGATTTACAAGGTATTCCATCAATGTATTCTATCAATGTCCATTCAATCAAGTGTGTAGAAGCATGATGTGAAGAATGCTAATTATCAGCATGATAGGCAGTATGATATAAAGCAATACTAGCAATTCTTGGTTTAACAATTAAATGTAACAATATTTAAAACATGTAAAATGCGCACTTGCCTGATTTGACGATTTTAGGTGACGAGATGATCGCAGTGGGAGACGACTAGGGGCAATGCGAAGCGGCGTTCGACGGTGCTGCATGTGGCTTCGAGGGTGGTGCGACGAGTTCAGGGTGGCGGCAGGAAGATGATGCGTTTCCGAGGGGAGGAGGGATTGGCGTGAGTTTAGGACGGGTTGCGGGCTTCTGAGGAGATTGCGGCTTGGTTGGAGGTTGATGCCAGAGGTCGTGGGCTTTTAGGGGAGAGAGAGAGAGAGGAAGAAGGCCATGTCGCGGGCTCTGTTGCTGCGGCGGAGCAAGGCTAAGGAGGGGCGGTGAGGGTTTGAAGGGGAGATCTTGGGGTCGTTGTCGGAGAGGGGCGGCGAGTTGAGGGAGCGGTCGGGGTTTTGAACAGAGGAGGGGAGAAACAGGGGAGCACGCGTGGAGGCTATGGGCTGTCGGATGAGGTTGCCGAAGTCGCCGACGGGAAGTGGAGGGTTGACGGAGGTCTGGGGAAGGGCTAGGGCTGTAGGAAGGAGGTCGGGGTTGCCGACGTTGAGGGCGACGGTGGCCGGAGTCTTGAGTCGGGGTGCCGGAACGTGTGGAGGGATTGCTAATATTATGTATATAAACACTTCTATCTCTTTGGTTTAGATTCATTGGAACCAATTCATATCTTCATGCATCCTAACATAATTTGTAGCATAGTGCACACAGTATAGTTTCTCAAAGTGTTTATAAGGAACATTGTGTGCATTAGATCTAGCATTACGATCGTATCTATCATGCATAAAAGCATAATTATGCAAACGATCTTTAGCATGATTGTTTCTAATAACATGGTTAATTTTAGTAATATCTTTAGAATCATAAGGACATGAATGAATAGCCTTAACAATAGTACTACTCTTAATACTATCAAGATTAAAAACTAACTCTTCATATTTTATTCTGCTAGAAACAATATCACTAGCAATCACGTTAATTCTAGTATTAATATCATTGCAATCATTCAATTTAGCAATAGTAATAGCATGCTCATTCTTAATGTATTGAGGATCGCGTAATAAAAACATCATGCTCTATCTTTAATATATTATGATACCTAAGTAAAATACTATGACTATCTTCTAAATTCTTATAGTTCTTCTTTAACTTTGAAAAATCACATATGTTTTTCATGCTCTTTGTATAATAATTTAAAAGCATTATCTATTTGACTATCATTAATATTGATTTGGAATCAGAATCAGGATCAGAGTTTACTGTGCTACACATGAGGCAAAAATGCATGTGCTTATCCACTTTTTCTTCTTCTTCGGCATCTGAGTCTGAATCGCCCTTGTTTAGTTGTATGAGTCGTGTAGCATATGTCATCAAATATTGGCTCCTTATCGATTAACTTCCATCCATACTTGTATTTAAGTAGGGTCCAAATTTGATATGCAGTTGTACCTTCTAAAACATATTCAAAAATAAACTCATCAATATTACACAAGACGCCATTCATTACCTTGGCATGTAGAATAACCATGTCAAATTCTCAGCTCGTCTTATCTGAAGCGGGTGTCGTTGGTTTGAGGTTGTAGGACTCCACAAAACTCTTATTGATGGACTCAATGTAACTCAACATTCTTCTCTTCCAATATGAGTAGTTGGATCCATTAGATCTCGGGAGTGAGCTCATAGCACTTGTTGATGCCATCTTAGTAAGTCTTTTCCTGATACCACGTGTTGGGAATCATATAGATGGCAAGTAAACACTAGAGATGGATGAATATTGTTATCTAAAAATAACCACAAATTAAAACTTAACCCATCTAAGTTTCCCTTAAGTCTCAAAAGAGTGCTTTCTCACTTGGGATTTAATTAACAAAACTCTAAAACTTGCAAGATAAGAGTATGCGAGCACAATGGAATTAAAAACACACAGTGCCAGTAAGACAATAGAGTATAGACTCGTGATCAAATGCAAACACAGAGAAGTATTCTGGTTTAACAATCCCTTGGGCTAGTCCAGTCCTAAGACTCGCTTGGAGTTTCACTAATTGCCTCTCTCAATAAAGGACTTCCCAATTGCCTCAGCACTTTGAGAGCTTTTACAACACCAACCACACCAAGTGAGGATTTCCAGCAATCCAATGTCTTATACAAGAGAACCTCAAACAAATGGGTCTTTTCACAACTTACAATCAATACAAATCACTTAACCACCATACGCTAACCCTTGAGCTAGGCATGTCCCAAGCCTCGCTTGGAGTTCCAGTAATTGCCTCAACACTCTGAGAGCTTTTACAACACCAACCTCACCAAGTGAGGTTTTCTAGTAACCCAACCTCTTAAACAAGAGAACCTCAAGCAAGTGAGGCTTTTCACAAATCACTTACCACCACATCCTTGTATAGATTTTCACTTACACTTTTGTAGCGAGTATTACAATTTTTATATAACCACCAAGATTGAAGCTTGTAGAGTGTGTATGTGTGGTTAAAGAAAACTCTAATTGTAATCTTAACAGAATCAAATTAAGCTTGAGGAAATCATAATTCTATGCCTAAGAGAAATGATTGCTTAAAAGCTTTTGAAATAGTAAAGAATTTTGGCCAATAGAAATTTTTTGGAAGGGCTTAAGAGAGCTTTTAAAACACTTGGAAACACTTAAAATTTGATCCATAAATTCATACTAAACACTTCAGTAAACCATATATATAGGGTGAAAAGCTGCATAAAACAGACTAACTAAAATGCCCTCCAACATCTAGAAAAATATGACCATTGCAACTTAGCTGGCACTGATAAGTCGACTAGTGGTATCTCTAGTGGCTCACTGGTCGACCAGTAGAATTACATTGGTCGTCTCCCTGCAAGGAGCCAATATTTTCGAGTGCACATGTCGACTTCAGTTCTTTGATTGGTCAATCGGTTTTTTGATACGTAGAAATGAATCAGAAAACTTAAGGAATTTCTATCGAAATGATCTTAAAATATTTTTCTAAGTGTGAGGTCTTTAACATTCTAAGACAGGTTACAAAAATAAATACATCACTCACACAATACTTGGAGTCTTCATGCATTCTTTGGCCCATAAACTTGTCTTGAGAAGCTTTTGCACACCATGAGTACTTGGATGAGCTTCTACTAGTCTTCTAGTTGAGCTCAAAATCCTTTGACTCTCTAATATTCAAGCTTTATTTTTATATCTATATTTCTTATAAGCTTGAATAGATTGTTGACCATGTTAACTTGATTTTCAATACTCACAAATCATCATTAGCAACACTAATTGTTTGCTCATCATCAAAAACATATCTAGGGTTGACTCAATATTTAACACTATAGTATCGAATCGAAGCTACAATACCATGTTCATCACAACAGTCTGGTTTTCAATTTTGTGAGGATTTTTCAGATTTTCAACATACTACTATAACTTTTCAGGATTTCTGGGGATTTTTTGAGGGGATTCAACTGATTTTAGAACTGTTTGAAGTTTGATCTTCGAACTATTTGAACCAGTTGCAAGCTAGTTTGATACGCTACTCTTGAGATGTTATGTGTTATTTTGAATGGATTATTATGTTTTTTGAATAAATGTCAATGAGCTTTTACAAGAATCATTGTCACAACGGTTTTTCTCAATAATTTTAGTATCGTCCAACACGGTTTTCTTGAGTACAATATATTCTTAAATGTCTTTACTTTTCAAGGATATTGTGATCGTTAAGATTAAGATTATGATAGTTAAGAAGTCCTATTAGAAGGATCTTTCTTTGTTTTAGAAGAAGAAAGTTATTGGTTTGTTAAGCAGAAGCTTGCTGGTGAAGCTTAGTATTAATGGTTAGAGTATGATCAAGGTTGTACACAACGGTCCTTAATGATAAAAGAGTTTTGATATCGATATCTTTTTAAATATCAGCCACCTCTAATGTTATCAAATTCAAGGGCTGAAATCGGTTGAAAATCTGATGAATTTTTCAAAATTGTCCATAAAACCACGAGATCAAGAGCTAGAAGCAGAGCTAACAGGTGAGATAGATCCTGAGCCTAAGCCAATTTCTCATCTAAATTTTGGGATAATTATGAGTCAGAGTTTGAACCAAAACCAGACTCTAAACCAGAGACACAGCTCTAGTCAAATTCTAAGCTTGATGTGATGTTACAGTCAGTGGTAAAGTATGAGATAATGTTTAAATTAGTTCCTTAATTAGAATCCATATCTAAGCTACTGTCCGAGCCACTTGTTGAGCTTGTGAAAGTTGAGCACATTGAGTTTATCATCCAAATACTTCACAGCTTACAAGTAGGTAGGTTTTGCACTCATTTTATCGTTCATGATTTGGAAACATTCTTCAGATGATGCTTCTCTGCAAGCTTATATTATACTTCATTTCAAAGTATAAAGATGAGTGTTCTTCATAAGTTTGCTGAATTTTACCAGATTATGTATCTTTGTCATTGTTCATCATGTGTTGAATTTTTTAAAGCCAAAACGAATGATGTGAATCTACTTAGATTAAGATAGTCTGTTAATGTTTGAGTCAATTTAATTTTATGATATTTGAGTCCTTTTAGAATTTGTTGTTTTAGTCTTTTAAGAGATTTCCTTGTTCTAAGAATTTTATTTTTTATAGGTTCTTTTATAAGAAATTTAAGTCTTTGAGTTTCTATTTTACGGAACTCTTTTTTTAATTTAAGAGTCTTTATTTGTGTCTATTTACGAATGCGGTATGTAAGAGTCTTTTTTAATTTAAGAGTCTTTTTTAGTTTTAATTTAAGTCTGAGTTAACTTGGTCTTTGTTTTGTATGTATACATACTAGAAATAACTCGTGCACACAGTGCACAGAGCCAACAAACCCCCTGTGAACAGAATGCGGTGCACGCACACAAACGAAAAGGAGTGAGAAGTGTGGGTGTATGTGTCAGTATCATCGGAGGGTGAAAGGATAAATGCAAAAAACCGTGGGGGTTATAGTTGAAAAATCACCTAGTGGCAAAAATGTAAATAAGTGAGTTTGGGGTGATTTTTTTGGATAATAAGGGAACGCCAAAAATGTAAATAAGTGAGGGGAGAGTGGGGTTTTGTCCTAGGTGGCATCACATGTGGCGATGTGACATTGCCACTTGGGACAAAGGTGTCACATATGACAAGGTGATTATGATTGAATATTGTATATTTTAGCCCCATAATCATTCCCTCTTTTGCATATAACTCATTGAATCATGCTCTCTTAACTATATTTACGTTAATTCATCATCTGTGAGCATATGATTTTATTTCGGCACAATTTCACTCTCCAAAGCTTTATAAATATGAATTGAATTTCTACCATATTTTTCTGGATTTTTCAGGAGTCCCGAAGGGGACAAAATCAAGTAATTGGAGAAGTGAACATGTAGCCAGGACAGTCGACTATTCTTACAACGACAATCGACTGTAATCTTGAAGCCCCGACTGAAGCAAGCTAGAGTTCAATACAGGCGCTTGCTGAAGGATTGACAGGCGCCAGTATGACTGTGCAGTCGCATGTTCTTCCAACAGCAGTCGACTGTTTCATCTCCTCCTGAAGGGCGAAAGAAAGCCAACTCTCTGTCGTTTTTACCACTGCTGCTGCAGGTGACTGACGTACAAAAGACAGGCGCCTGTGTCATTCACCGTCGCATGTGAAATTCATAGCAGTCGCTTGCCTGACCAATAACAGGCGACTGTCGCCAGTTAGACAGTCGCCTGTCACGAGTTTTTCTGCCGGATCTGTATTGCGAGAATCGGGTTTTTCTTAACCAGACTTCGCTCCAGTCGCTGTGGGCCGTCGGATGATATTTTGGAGGGTTGAGATGTGAACCCTAGGGGGTATAAAACCCCATTATCAGTTGTAATTAAAGGATCCTCCATCATTAGCTTCAAATACTTTCCATTTTTAGGGTTTTCTCTCTTAGTTTTAGATTAGGATTTTGTATAGTTTTTGGGGGGTTTCTGCCCCTGTTTTCTGGGATCTGATAGAGGAGAAGAGATTTCATTTGGTGATATCTTTCTTAACCCTTGTCTTGTATTTTATTGTGTCTCATTCTCCTTGTATGAACTTATGAGTATGAATGCAATGGTGAATATTTTTGCTCTCATGTGTATCTAATCTCTTTGTGTGTTGGATTGTGATGTAGTTAGGATTTGTATGGTTAGCTTTCAATTATCCATGATATAGGATTGTGTAACTATTGCATTGATTGATTTCACACTCTTTTCATTATGCATTACCCGTTGTGGGATCCAAGGAGGATGATATGCCGCGAGGCATTATCTACGTGCATTTATCCGTAGAGGGGCCTGCAAGGTGTTGAACCGCGAGGTTTAACTAATTATGCTTTATACTTGAAATCATCAATTTAATAATTACACTTGATGCTAACACGTTGATTCGAGCTCGAAGATAACACCATCCGGTTGTGTGGCCTGAAAGCCTCACAAGTGAGCTAAACGTGTTTGGTTTTATTTCCAATAGGGAAATCTTCCGATTTCACATACCTTGACATGGATATGGAGTTAAGT
The DNA here is from genome assembly GCA_030789695.1 of Scilla litardierei. Lineage (NCBI taxonomy): Eukaryota > Viridiplantae > Streptophyta > Magnoliopsida > Asparagales > Asparagaceae > Scilla > Scilla litardierei. Next base: position 172,971,035 of record CM061132.1, read on the forward strand.
CATCAATTGGAGATTGAATAGCTAAGCCATACTTCCTAATTAAACCACAATCCACACACACTCCTCTCATTTGCATCCCATCCTTTATTTTGCTTGTTTATTTCTTGCTCTTTTTGGTAACTATCACATACACACCCTTTGATCCAAATCATCGCCTTCGAATGGTGGTTTTGTTTCTCACCCTCTCGTATCTTTGTTGACCTGAAGATAGTATGAATGCAGACGAATTGTCCCTGTGATCCGACCATGGGCTCACAAGGAATTAGTACTTGACGACCTCCTATCCTTAGGAGTAGTGTGTATCTTTTTGCCACTCGTCACAAAGTCCTCAATTGTATAAATGATATATTACAATTGGGGGAATGATTGTGACTTTGTCTCATGTGGCTATGTCACATCACCACATGTGATCCACATCACCCCCAAACCGTATTTCCACCCCCAAAAACCAAAAATCTAACCCCCACTAAAAACACAATTTCAATTAACACCTTAAACCCGAGCTTTTTCCCTTTTATCGACCTCCGACGGTACCTACACATACACACACACTTCTCACTCCTTTTCGTTTGCCCTCACGCATCGCATCCTGTTCGTGTGGGGGTTTTTACCGTGCATTGTGTGCACAGGTTAAATTTTTTTGCAATGTGTTTTACAACTTGATGGCTACCTTTCCAACAATTTTCAAGTAAAACGAACACTTTTGATCGTCCATCCATGCATTTCAAAAAGACTGCTCAAGTTCTGAAAATGTCAGTGCAATCTTTTCAAAAAGAGTGCTGGATTTTCTTGAAAATTTGTGGGGATGTAGCCAACAAGTTGTAGAACACATTACAAAAAATTTAAAAAAATGTTTTTGGACACCCAAAGTGCTGTCAGCATAGGTTCAGTTTTCCTGTGCTGATAGCACATGTCCATATTGCAATATATATAGAGGAAAATTTTCAAACGCAAACATTTCGCACGAATAATTCCGTCCGAAAATGTTTTTAATTTTTTTGAAATCTTTTTCGAATTTTTTACTCTACTTCATGTTATACATCTCTCAAAAAATAATGGTTGAAAATACTGTGATTTGGTATTTGATCAAGGCATTATAAAAAGTTCTAGTGTTCTGAAATCGTTAAATTTTGTAACGGGTGGATCAATGCTTAAATCCATTAGGGTTCACCTATTATTTTTCATGGGTATATAATTGTATGGATTAAAAATAAAAAAATTGCAAAAAATTCTAAAATAGATAAAATATTTTTTGCACGGGTTTTTGCACCATGTTTTTCGCACCCGAACAATGCTCATGTAGGAAAATTTTGAAATGGAAAATCATATATATATATATATATATATATATATATATAGTAAGGCTAGACTCCATTCGGATGGACCAAACATACAAATCCATCCAAGTTAATTTTAAAATTGGACAATCTAAATGGAAAATCCATTCCGTTGGATGTGATCTACCATGTCTAAAATGGCTACAAACAAAATTTCAAATGATTTGGACATGTTTTACACATTCATCAAGTGGTAGCAAAATTAATGTTTTAAAATTGTCATTTAATCAGTTAATTTTACAACCACTTGATACAATGTGTAAAACATGTCCAAATCATTTGAAAAACATGTCCAAATCATTTGAAATTTTGTTTGTATGTAGTTTAGACCAAGGTTTTAGGTCTCGGTATTGCTCTTTCCAAAATTTAAGTTTTGGTATCGGTATCGTCGGTTTCGGTGGGTTCGAAAGTAAGTTTCAGTTTTGGCTGTATCGGTAGTTTCGACAGTTTTGCTTTGGATATCGGTATTGGTTTTCGGAGATACTTTAAATATGTATATGATATACACACACAATGACGTATTACCTGTACAATTATATTGTATTTTATGATTTATACATATATATATACATAAAAATTTTAGCTGTAACTCATGTAATAATCCCGCAAGCCCTTCATTATTTTATTAATATAAAAAATGATAATAAAAAATGTTGAGGTATACATAAGACCTCACATTTTCTGACAGAAAATGAATAAAGAACATCAATGCAAATAAAACAATGCTAAGTCAAAGTATATGACTGAATCTAATAAAAAGATGGCACATTTAAATGTCGGGTCCTGAAATATTTCTTATATGTGATAATCTTCACTCACTTCAATTCAAAAGTTAAAATTTCAATGGCAAGTCTCCAGAATACCAGTAATACAATAAAAATGACCAATATGAGGCGTATATACAATAGAATTCTGAAGCATGCAATCTATAGGTAGAATGATGCATGCATGTGGGCATATGCAATACTTATGATACTGGTGTTTAACCTGATTAATGGAGAAAGCTACTCGGTTGATTTCTACAACTCGGTTGATTTCTACATTAATCAGATTAAAGGTCAGTATCATAAGCACTGCATATGTCCTCGTGCCCGCCTCATTTTAACCTACAGCTTGCATGCTTCAGAATTCTATTGTATAAATGCCTCATAGTGGCCATTTTACATTATTACTGAGGTATTTAGGAGACTTGTTGATGAAATTCTTTTATTGAATTAAATGAAGGAGAGATAACATACAAGATACATGTCAAGACTAAATATTTAAATGTGCCATCTTTTCTGATCGGGCATGACCTCGACTTGAAAAGGGAATACGAACACAATGCCGGGCCTGGAAGACGCCTTCAATTTGAAAAATTTCTGCACGTCCATCTTTTGGTGCTTCGGAACATGTCATCACATTGATGGTTAACTAGTGAACTTCAATTTTGTAACAAGTTAACATGTAAAAAGTTGTCAGTAGTTATGAAATATAGCTAACAAGTATTAAATACAGCTAACATTTATAAAATATCTCTAAAGATATGCATACATTTTTTACTGCATTTTCTATATTTTCGGTATATTTTTTTGTATTTTCCTGTTATTTTCATGAATTTTTCTGTATTTTTACGTATTTTGCTGTTCATATTACTCATTTGTAACAACAGTTAATTAATTAATTAATATAAAAGAACAACAATAAAAATTAATGAGCCATAAATATGACATCATAATAAAAAAAATTGAATAAAATACATCAAAAGATTCAAAAATGAAGAAAAAAAATACAAAAATCTCATTTGAAGTTCTTATCATTTCGATGTGGTGCATAGTTGTATGGTGGATATGAATATCGCATCTGTTTCAGTTCTAAAAATGATATCATCGTGTTATCATATGCCGAGGGCCGGCTCAGCTCGATGAAAGGCATGTCATGACTGCTCTGGCTGTTGGACTGCTCAGTCACATTCGGACTATACCTTTATTGAATACTATAATCCGCATAGACATCAGAGTGTCTGTACGGTGTGAAATAACCGTCATAACTGCCTGAGTATCCACCATAATACGATTCATGAATGTCAGGAATTTCATAACATCCATAATAATCAGAAGAACGTTGATACCAGTAATATTCAGATTGTCTACTGTAGGTATCGTCCCCCGTTCTTCACTTTGGTGATGCCTATTGTGATCTCTATACCCTTGCGAATGTGGTGTTTCAAAAGCATAGTCCACACATCTCTTAGTAGGTCGAACGGATTCTGACGGACAACAACCTCTATCTGTAGGACCACGGTCATCGGGAGACGAATCATTGTCGATATTGTACCGAGCCTAAGTGACTGACTTCTTTCATTTGTACGTGATATTCGCTGGGGCATGACTTGGTCGCGGCTGATTGCTTCTTGTACGTTCTGCTTTCGCAAGCGCCTCGTCCAACCAAGGATTATCTCTGTCATCGAGCACCATGTCTTCTGAGTCTGATTGATCCCATAACCGTTAGGATCCATCTATTGTATCAGAGTGGATCCCACTACTGTAACTATTTGGATCCTGGGTCGCACTAGAATATCTATTTGGACCAGGCCCGGGTGAGCGCCCCCCCCCCCCCCCCCCCCCCCCCCGTGGCACATGTGGTCTTGTATGTTACACTGCACCGTGGATATTTTGTCTTATTATTACTTGGTGATATGCTAGATATTTTGTGCTTTGTCACACATTGTTCGAATATTAAAATTATTGAGTGATGTATATTTGATGATTCATTTTTGAGAATGTTATACTCATAGAAATCATCACATTGCAAAATATTTGATGTCAGTATTATTCATGATGACATTTTTGAGTATAGTATCCATTTAATAAGTTGGAATATGGTATATTGAAATTATGGACATATGTTTTGAGACCATGACATATTTCTAAAATGATATAACATGCATATGTTGATATATGACATCTATGAAAATATTTTGAGTTAACATTATTTTGTGATATCTTGGGCTATAACTCTTTTGGAGTTCATCTTTTAGAATAGTCACATATATGTGCATCGTTCATACGTATTGTGTATCACTATATGACATATTATGATTTCTTGATTGTATTTATATTTATTATGTTATATTGATTATTGACATGCCCATATATCTATCTTAATGATTATTTTGGATACATTGTCACAAAAATTTATGATAGAATCAGTCTCTAAATGACACATCATGTTCACTCTTCACGTAGTTCACATTTCTTGCTTATGTAATTCACTTTGTGAAGTATGACCATTGATGAATTATAAATGCATTTGCCAATATGTTTTCTTATTTTCAAATGTAGTATTATTATCTTTGAACTAACACGTGGTTTTGTTATCCATAGTTTACTTTTAACAAAGGGGGAGAAATACTTAATTAATATATTTATTGACACACATTGTTAAATCCATTTTTGGATCAACAGTAATTTGGCTGACGTGGATTCCTTTGCCGGGATGAAGCTCCGTCAGCTGTTGAAGTGGGACCCTTGGTTAGTGGAAACCGGGGTCGATGAGAGATGAGATCGCACAAATATGGTGTAGGCGAACCTAGCTCCGTGCTATATCTCCATTGATCTGCATCATAGGAAAGATCATCAGGGGGTCGGGGCTGGGATTTACACTGCACCTCCTCAGCAAGCATGCACATTTTATACCGTTACGACATCCTTATAGTGCAGTGTCAGTAGCAGAGGTTTTTTTGAGAGAGATCGTTAGAGGACCGCCGAAGTTATTGTCTCTGATATGGACAAAAAGTGTTCTTGAGCAGATTCTGGCAGGAGCTCTTTAGGCTGCAGGGTACAATGTTGAAGAGGAGTACGACGTATCACCCACAGACTGACGGCCAGACTGAGGTCGTCAATAAGAGTATTGAGACCTACTTGAGAAGCTTCATTTCAAAGACTCCGAAGCTATGTGCATGGTGGCTAGCCTGGGCGGAGTATTGGTACAACACTTCATATCACACAGCTACTCAGACCACCCCCTTCAGGATACTGTACAGATGAGATCCCCCACATCTGTTGAAATATGGGCATGAGTCTACTCCTGTTTTAGAGGTAGAGCAGTACTTAGTTGAGAGAGATAAAGTTTTGAAGGAGTTGAAGCACCACTTGGCTAGGGCACAACAGATTATGAAGGCCAGGGCAAACTCCCACCGCAGAGACGTGCAGTTTGATGTTAGCGACATGGTTTATTTGAAGTTGCACCCTTATCGACAGAAGTTCTTGGCCCACAAATGGAATGAGAAGCTTTCCCCTAGATACTTTGGGCCTTACGAGATAGATGCCAAGGTGGGGCCGGTTGTATACAGGTTGAGGTTACCACAGGATCGGTCATTCATCATGTATTCCATGTATCCTAGCTCAGACAGGCGATTGGCGATCATATCCCATCACCATCACTACCAGAGACTTTGACAGACGACATGGATGTGACTTTAGAGCCTGAGGAGCTGAAGAGGGTTCGCACGAGGAGTGCTGTTGAGCGGGAGGTGTTGGTACACTGGAAGGGTTTGCCAGGTCATTAGAGCACTTGTGAGTTGGGAGGCGTCATATCACAGCAGTTTCCTGACTTCCACTTTGAAGACAAAGTGGCACTTTTGGGGGAGTAGTGATGGGCTCATCACATACCAGAGGAAGCATAAGCAAGGTGGGCCGACGGCTTCTACATGACTCGTTGGCGTATTTGTCAACTTTTGAGTATTCTTGCAATAATATATTTTTAGATAGGGGGTTATGTGCAATTTTGTATTTGTGAGTAGTATTTATACCCCTTAGGGCCGGCCGGCTTTTCCCATGCATATTTTGATTATATTGTGAAAGAGCGGAGATATTTCCTTGTTATACGGGAGAGTGCGGACGTACTCTACAATCGGTGTCTTGGGAAGGAGGTTACTCCTTTAATTGTAATCGATTTATCTCTATTATTTTCCGTTTATATCCAATAAATTTCAGATTTTCTTTGAGTTTCTATCAGTGTCTTTGGGCTTAATGGCAATATGGTAATTAAAGTGTGCGTGTTTAGCAAAATGTTGAGTGTGTTTATCAGCATTACCGCATTATCCTATTAGGTTTCAGATTTTCCACGTATTTCTTTGTATTTACAAGTATACCGTTCCTTATATTAATTAGGTTTTAGTCTCATCATGTCGAACTTGTAAATATACCGAACATCGTGTGTATTATGGTAACTTAATTACACCCACACTACCCTATTAGGTTTCAGGTTGCCCATATTTTTCTTTGTATTTACAAGTATGTCATTCCATATATTTATTAGGTTTTAGACTCTTAGTCTCATCATCCACATTCTATAATACATTCCTACATATATTTATTTACATATATTAAATCATGTTAATGAAATACATCTGAATTATTAATTATCTAATCTAAATCTCAAAGAGAGTTGCTTAACGCATCCATTGTTTTACTCCGTGCATACCACTATTTACAAGTTTGCCATTTTACTGCAAGGGGTACATACGACTTGAATGGAAACCGTGTAAATAGTGGTATGTGCGCGGATTAAAACTGTGGGTACGCTAAGCAAATCAAAATATCGCCAATCCTACCTATATTTACGAAGTTAACCCACTAACCTCAAAGTCCAACGCTCGAGCCTTCGAGTTCAAGGCTGCTTCTGTGCTTTTGAGGATATTCCGTTCTTCGGTGAGCTTTCGAGCCTCTTCCGGTTACGTCGAGCCTTCCAATCGAGCCTTCCAATCGAGCCTTCGAGCCTTCCGATCGAGCCTTGCCTTCGAGTTCAGTGACTATAGCCCTTGAGTTTCTCCCAGCGGCAAAAAAACCATAGTTTCGGCTGACTGCTCCCCTGAGGGTTCTGATCGACTTCGACTGCTCTTCCTCGACTGCAGCCCTCCTTGCACTCGCCGTATCCTTCTTCGTCGAGAGATCAGCTGCTCGGGAGTCGGGGAAAATTTTGGAAGGAGTTTGGAGATTTCTCGGGATGATGTATGTAACAAATCTCCCATCTTTATAGATTTTTCTTTGTAATTTTTGTTCAGTCACATGATATTTCTGTTCACTTTTGGGTTAACTCACGGGGGTAGGGATTTTTTGTGGCTTCATCGTCTTCCTTAGTAAGCAGCAGCTTAGGGTTTTTTTGGCTCGTCTTCCTGCATGGGCCACCAACAAAACCTGTCACGCCCCGTTTCCCAAGTATGGAAGGCGAAACGTGAGGAGGTCCGCTCAAATATGGAGCTGTGAAGCTGCAGTCTGATAAGCGTCTGTATATAAAACAAATAGCAGGTCCTTGCATTGCGACGAAACAACAATAATAATAAAAGGAAAGTAGACATAAAGAAAAACATCCACTAACAACATCCAGAAATTATTCCAACATCACAGAAAAGTCGTCAATTTGTGTAGTACCGTAAAAGAGACTAGGCGATGAAATGATAGTCGCCTAGACGCCCTTACTAGATCTAGCTTGACAAAGAAGCTAGATCCGACACTTTTACCATGTTTTCATTCATGCTGCCATGTCATGTTTAATTTCAATTAACGGTACGCACTTTAATTGCTCATCGTCTATACCGGCCTATGGTTTCTTTTTCTAATTTCTGTTCACTCTAGGGTTGACGGAACCCTTGGGTTCCGGCCGAAACCGATACTCTGGGGCCGTTCCAGTACCGGTAGAGTGCGGTACCGGTACAAAACGGCTGATACCAGTTGGTATCGATCGATACTTTAAACCTTGGTTTAGACATTGTAAATCATATTTGCTCCCTCCGAATGCAGCCTATTCTTGCTATAGATGTGAGTCTGTGTGTGTGTGTTTGCGTGTCTGTGTCTCTCTCTCTTTCTCTCTCTCTCTGTGTATGTGTATGTATGTGTGTATGTATGTATATCCTTGTATTTCTGACTTTTTTAATTAGATAGAATATTGAATAAAATTTAGAGTCGTGTAAGCATTATTTGCCATTTGAAAAATCTTGAGCATAGGGGTCGGGGGTGTGCTTGGTTGCCCAGGTGTAAGGTCTGAAAAATCTTCATGTGCGAGATGTTGAGTCGGTGATCTTCATATTTATGGATGCTAGGCTTGAAATCCTATCAATTCTTTATTTTAGTTCTTCGCCAATTTTCCATCGTGTCTTTCTCCCTTCCGCTCTGCATCACATGGTTGCTGTATGTCCAGTCTTATTACACTCTTATTACACGATATTGTAAGGCCAAGATATAGAAACTACTTTCTGTTATACGAACCAAGCACTACAATGCTTTCTTATGAAGGATATTGTCCAAGATAATAGTCAGTCTTCCCACTAATGCATTGATATAAATGAAAAGTAGATCCGTGCAAAGCAGCGATATTATTCTGTTGAGAAGAGGCAAATAAAGCCATTATATAATGTCTTATGCTAACCTTGTGTTAGAAACCAAACAAATCTGAAAATATATTGATGGAAATAGCGATAGAAAGATAACTTTGGCTACAATTAATAGGGGCAACCACCATCCCAAACACCTAAAGCGAGAACATCCGCACTCTTCAAAGATCTACCTAAGAATTCTCTCAAGAACAATTCAATTATCCAGCATAACCATAAAATGATGGCTAGCCATAGTTTTAGAATAAAACCCTCCTATAAACAATTACAAGTTTGCCACTCAATTATAATAAATCAAAGAGGGGTCGAAATTGCCCCTAGGGTAATGCGGCCTCCCTTACGCGCGCACCGACCAGCGGGCCCACCTTCGGATTCAACATTACTCTGCCACCCGAAAATCCACATTGTCCTCAAGGTGGTGCATGAAGTTTCTGGTGGTTCTACTCCGAGTGGGAGTCGTCTTCTACTCCGACTTCGTCATCCTCCTCGTCTTCCCCTGTTATCAGCACTTGCAGCTTGCGCACCCCACAGTGGTGCCCTGGGTGAACTGCTCATCTCATTGGAAACAGAGCCCTTTCTGCCTCTTCTCCATCATCTCGGCGTCAGTCATCCTCCTGAACTGATCCACTGCTGGCGGTGCGCTGCTCTGCTCTCTAGTCTTCTCTCGTCTGATCCACCACTGTAGCTGCCTTCTATTCTCATGTCGCGGTCGGGACACTGCGAGAAACCGATCCACTCCAACCACCCCTAGCCTTTGTCTCCTCCATCTGACAATCCTCTGCCATCTGAGCGTATTTCATGGCCTCCATTAGATTCTGGGTTTTCTGCATGCGCACCGCTGCTCGAATAGTGGCCTTCAACCCCTTCATGAAGGTTCTCTCCATCGTCTCATCTGTCATCCCATGCAACTGTCCTGAGAGGGCCTCGAACCTCTCTCGAAAGTCTCTCACCGTGCCCTCATGTCTGAGTGATAGCAGCTGCTCCCGCACGTTTCCCAAGTGGGGGTCTCTGAACTTCTCCACCATCTGATCCTTAATCTCTTCCCACGAGTGAAAAGGACGCCTCACATGCTTCCCCTGAAACCAAGCGAGAACCTTTCCATCCAGACAGATGCCCGCTGGCTCCAGCTTCTACTCTTCAGTCATGCGGGAGGCTTTAAAAAATCTCTTCGCTCTATAGATCCACGAGATCGGGTTCACCCCATCGAATACAAGCATCTTTAACTTCCGCATTTGCCCATATTGAATCCCCCTGGTCCCCCCGTCCTCCATCGTGTATAGGCTGGTGGTAGTGCTGCCACCTCTCCTGGTGTCGCTCATAGCCCCCATGGGAGCCTCCCCATGGAAACTGTGGCCCCCCTAGGCCGCCTCCTCGGTCCACATGTCCAACCCCTTCGTCGCCTTCAAACTTGCCCCATTGCCCCTCCTAGAAGTATCTGTAACCTTCCCACATGCCTCCAGTGCGTCCCCCGTGGTGGTGGGGTGGAGGTTGCCACCTGTCGTCGCCAATTCGAGGGTCGGAAGGGTCCCGATACGCTTCGTCGTTATCTCTGTGCTCCTGCAATTCCATGTGGTCAAATTCCTCCTCGAAATCGCGTGTCGGGTCCCTAGATGGGGCCGGTCGTCACAAAAAGGCTGAAACCCAACTTCCCGAGCCTCGAAACTCCCGCGTGGGGGTTCCCTGTGATCCGTGGGGCCACGACAGGCCTGGGGAGGGACCGACGGCCCCGTGTGATGTCCCCGGGTGCCCCAACGGCCCCCCCACTAGTCGACGGGGGTCGCAGGAGGCCCTCGGGCCTTCGTCGGCCCCGGGCGAAGCCGGGGAGGGGCACCGCCTCCCCGGCGGCTGTCCTGGGTGTCAGCGAGGCCCGGGGATACCCGCGCCCCCGTGCCTTGGTGGAACATATGTGGGTGGCTAGGGCCGTCGTCCCCTCCTTGATTCCACCGCCTTCCGTCGCACTTACTCGTGATAATCCACCTTCCACGGCTCCCCATCTTCATCCTCGTCATACTCCTCCACGTGGACGGCTTCTGCATCAAAAAACTCCGTCTTTTCCTTTTCCTTGACCAAAGGTGACGCCTTTCTCGCTGATTTAGGGTTTCCATCTCATTTTCCACATTTCACGCGTTGGCCGCCAATTGAAAAATCAATTGTGCAAATTGTTCTTCTTGCTTCTCTTGCCTCGCCGTCAATTTTTCGATGGAAGCCGCCAACTTTGTCATGGATTCATCGTTCCCCGCCAATGACTTTTTTATCCCGTAGATCTCACTACTAAATTTCGCCTCCAAAGCCTCGATCTTGTCTTGTGATCTTGTCGAAGCCGCCATGGATCGTTACGTGATCTGATGTCAAAATGTTAGAAACCAAACAAATCTGAAAATATATTGATGGAAATAGCGATAAAAAGATAACTTTGGCTACAATTAATAGGGGCAACCACCCTCCCAAGATGCTTAAAGCGAGGACGTCCGCACTCTCCTAAGATCTACCTAAGAATTCTCTTAAGAACAATTCAATTATTCAGCATAACCATAAAATGACGGCTAGCCCTAGTTTAAGAATAAAACCCTCCCCAAAACAATTACAAGTTTGCCACTCAATTATAATAAATCAAAGAGGGGTCGAAATTGCCCCTAGGGTAATGCGGCCTCCCTTGCGCGCGCACCGACTCGCGGGCCCACCTTCGGATCTAACACCTTGATAACAAATTTTACTCGTGGAACTACAGAAACATTGAAGCTAATGGAACTAGAATGAGAGATGTAAGAAATGCTCTTTCAGTTGTCGAACTCTTCTGCAATTTGAATAACTAAATGCACGAGTCACTGCCATTTTTGTTTTGTGTCATTTGCAAATTTGTACACTTGTATTAAGCTGTTCCATTATTAACAATGAGAAATTATGAATTTGAACACTTGTATTAAGCTGTTCCATTATTAGCAATGAGAAATTATGTTTCTTCCCTTATTTATGTCTAAATTAATTTACGTCTTTAAATCATAAACATCCCAGCCTTTTCTCTTTTAAATGCATCATGCATGGAGCTCAAAAATTTATGAATGATTTGACAAAATTTATCAACTGTTAAACCTAAGGATGCTATAGAGAAGGGATGGATTGCCTAATTAGAACATGACCGTGAGTTGGTGGGCAAACTATCTTCCTTGCTTGTCACGTAGTTTAAGCTTGAACAACCAATGAGCAGCCTTCCAAACTTCTGAGTTTAGAAGAGGTGAAATTATGATAGATTTGCTTTTGGGAATTACATCCAGCTTTATATGATCCGAAATTGAATAGGAAAGACAGTTCTCACCAATCTGCTTGAATTGTTGCTACATTAGTTTGGAATCTAAGCTTTTGTGAATGGTAAATAAATGCCATACGTTTCTGCTTGACTTAGCAATTATATGCTTCTAGGGTTTCTTTTCTTGCTCTTGCTGCGAAATGTTGAATATTAAAATTGCATGGTTCCTCTTATTTGTAGAGACTCTTTACCACGATTCTCTGGTCAGAGAAATCCCAACCCCAGTATGGTTGTAAAGTATGGTTGCAAATTAGTGGTGTTGAACCTCGGTGAAAAGTGCTGATGCACTTTTGAAGTAGCAAGATTGTTTCATAGTCTTGCAGTGGTCAAACCAGTTGGTTGACTTTGCCTGGGATAATTTTTCCTTTTTTCACTCTTTCCATTCTAATTTCTCCATTAGCTTCGGTTTTGTTGAACTAAGCTTTTACATTCCCTCGATCAGTACAGTGTAAATAAAGCCAACAAACCTAGAGATTTATTGGGTTTTTTCACTTGTCTACGTAAAAACCTTGGTACTTGTATCTTTCTTGTTGATGCTTTATTGGATTTGCTTTTTTAAAAGAATTAACCATTTAAACAATTAATTATGCAGTTAGTTAATCATGTGGTGTTACACTATGTTTCACCATTCTTTTACTGTGAATTCTAACTTTTGAAATGCTTTTGCAGGCCTGTTATTAAGTCATTCGTACAAGGTTTTCTGCCAGGGATTGCATTGAAGATCTTCCTTATCATTCTTCCATCAATACTTATGGCTATGTCCAAGATTGAGGGACACACATCACTATCTGCATTGGACAGAAGATCTGCATCAAAATACTACCTTTTCATTTTTGTTAATGTGTTTCTTGGAAGCATAATAGCTGGAACGGCATTTCAGCAACTCAATAATTTTGTCAATGAATCTGCTAGCGAGTATGTCACTTCTCTATGCATTTAACATGTTGCAGTCTTTACCTCCAAAACTTAAAATGTTTAACATTTTGACCTTTTATTTTCTTCAAAATAGGATATTTAGAGATTGAGAAGGTCATGTAAAAAATTGCCCTAAGACAGAATCTTCACACACACACACAAGGAGCGAGAAGTGTATGTGTATGTGTCGGTATCGTCGGAGGGTAAAAGGGAGAAAAGCGCGGGTTAACTAGGATGCGGTGCACGTGTGCAAAGGAGCGAGCAGTGTAGGTGTATGTGTCGATATCATCGGGAGGTAAAAGGAGGAAAAGCGCGGGTTCTAGTGCAAAAGTATAGGGGCGAAAGAGTAAAAAGAAGGATATACAAATCCCCAAAACTCACCCCAAAACAGCCCCAAAACCCCCACCCACCCACATTGGGTCCCATGCAGATGAGGTGGCGCAACCCGTGCCAGTCGTTTGTCCCAGTCAACTTGTGACTGGGACAAACCCGAGCCCCACATCCCTCATTTGTATTATGTGTGTGTGTGCGTGAAACTGATGCAGCTGGAAATAACAAGCAGGGGCATTTTGGTAAAAGAACAAATAGGTGTGTTTTGTCTATTTAAGGGGGGTGAGCCGGCCCTAATGGGGGATGCGAAAATTGTGAGAGTTATTTTATTTATCCCATTAGATTAATTGTATTAGGATTTGGCTTTTTCCCCTAGGTTAAGAATTGTTTCCTAGTCTTAGTTAGCGAGTAGATTTATTGTATTAGGGTTTCTTTTTAATTCTAGATATGAAATTCCAATAAAAATCCCCTTTTTATCATCAAATCCCTAGTGAAACGCATCAATTGGTATCAGAGTGGTCGATCTATGGCAATCACACGATTTATGGAGCGAGTCGAGGTTTTGAAAGAAAAGGTTGAACGGATTGAAGCCCAAATCAGCAAGGGTTTCATCGATTTGAGGAAAGTAGATGCGGAGATGGCCGCGGAGATCCGGAAGGAGATGAAAGAGAATCAAGGGAAAACGGAGGCAAAACTATCGGAATTGACGGAGGCTATAGCGGCGTTGACCGCTCATCTTGTACCAAAGGCAAATCCAAGCAAAAAGGAGCCACCTTTGGCGAAGGACAAGGGCAAAAAGACGATTTTTTTTGAAGATGCTCTGGATCTAGAAGAAGACGGAGGCTTTGAGCAAGAGGACAAGGCATGGGGGACTCGCAAGGACCAAGCGCCGCCGTGCTACAGCGAACCAGGCGCCGGAGGGGGTTTTCCGCCCCTCCGGCAGCCCGTCGGATGGCCGTCGGGCCCCCAGGAGGCTTTGGGGGGCCCGACGAACCCGCACCGAGGCGGGGCGGGGCCGCCAGGCCCCCAGGAGGGGCGGCCGGGCCTGCCGCCCCTCCCTGCGCCTGCGACAGGCCCCGGCGGCACCGCCTGGGGGCCGTCGGCCCATTTTCAGGGCCGGCCGACCCTGGCGGTGCCTTGGGGGGCCTCGGCCGACCCCATGGGAGGGTCCCGAGGCCCAGTCGACCCATGGGGGGCCCTACCGGCTTCTCAGGAAGCCCGACAGGCCTTTCAGAGTATTTCCGGACCCCCAGGGGCCCATCCCGAGGTACGAGGAGCACGATTTTCAGGATTTCAGCCCTTTGGGGAACCCGACGGAGGATTTCAGCAGGGGGAGGGCACCACCCGATCACCGGAGGCCCGTCGACTCAGCCCCCACTCTTTGGGGGAGTGACGGGAGATTGGAGAGCGTACCAGGACCCTCCAGGAGGCCACCAGACGGATATTGGACACCCACAGGGTGACTGGCAGGGGCATGGAGCAGAGGGAGGCTACTGCGATCGAGCTGAGGCTTATTTTTCCGACAGGCGACAGGGGAACCAGCACAGGGGTGGATTCCAGCAGCAGGAGAGAGGTGGTTACGGTGGCGAGAGGCGACTGAGGAAGCTGGAGGTGCTAATTTTTGAGGGAGGAGATCCAGATGACTGGTTGTACCAGGTGGAGAGGTACTTGGAGGTGTCTGCGGTCCCAGGAGAGGAGTGGCTTCGGGCGATAGGGGTTTGCTTGGAGGGAGAGGCCTTAGGCTGGTTTCGTTGGACAGATCAGCAGCAGCCTTTTCAGACTTGGGCGGAGTTTACGACGCTCTTGACGGAGCGTTTTGGAGGGCAGGCTGGTGGCGTGTTCGATAGACTGTACTCGCTGAAGCAGGAGGGGGCGTGGGGGATTATATCAAGAAATTTGAGTCACTCTGCCACCGAGTTCGGGGAGTCTCTGAGGAGTCCTTGGAGGGTTGTTTCATGAAGGGGCTGAAGCCGACGGTGAGGTCGGGATTGAGGCAGTTCGAGCCAGTTGGTCTGCGCGGGATGATGACATTGGCTAGGAAGGTGGAAGACCATCAGGAGACAGAGAGGAGAGCCCGGGGGACGTGGGGAGGCTCCACTTTTTGAGGGCCGGATCCTGGAGGGGGACAAAAGGCAGCCACGGGAGGGGGCAACATCCACTGACGGCACAACGACTACCAAGGAGAAGGGGATGGAACCACAACTTGGAGGACATACACGAAGAATGACCGATGCCAAGATTCGTGACAAGCGGACCAAGGGCCTGTGTTTCAAATGCGACGAGAAGTTTACTCCTGGGCACCGGTGCGGGAATCATACCCTTCAGATCCTGATAGTAAATGACAAGGAAGATGAAGGAGAGAGTGTGGTAATGCTGGAGGCCGGCGTGGACGAGGATCAAGCGCACCTGCATGTGGAGTAGCTGACCATACACTTTATGCACCACCTTGAGGACAAGGTGGTTTTTCAGGGGCGGAGTAGTGATGCGGCTGGAAATAACAAGCAGGGGCATTTTGGTAAAAGAACAAATAGGTGTGTTTTGTCTATTTAAGGGGGGTGAGCCGGCCCTAATGGGGGATGCGAAAATTGTGAGAGTTATTTTATTTATCCCCTTAGATTAATTGTATTAGGATTTGGCTTTTTCCCCTAGGTTAAGAATTGTTTCCTAGTCTTAGTTAGCGAGTAGATTTATTGTATTAGGGTTTCTTTTTAATTCTAGATCTGAAATTCCAATAAAAATCCTCTTTTTATCATCAAATCCCTAGCGAAACGCATCAGAAACCTGTGCCAGTCGTTTGTGCCAGTCAACTTGTGATTGGGACAAACTCGGGCCACACATCCCTCATTTGTATTATATATATAGGAATATGGAGGTGTGTTGACTGGCAAGAAATTTTCTTAAGATGTTAGCGATTTGGGGCCCCAATAATTATTTTTTTTGGAAATTTTTTTGCAATATGTTCTACAACGTATTGGCTGCCTTTCCACTGTTTGAGTTTCCATCCATGCATTTCAAAAAGATAGCTCAAATTAAACTGTCGGTGCAATCTTTTTGAAACGCATGAATGGAGACACAAACTGTGTTGGATTGACTTGAAAATGGGTGGAGAGGTAGCCAACAAGTTCTAGAACACATTGCAAAAAAATTCAAAATATAGCTTTTTGGGTCCCAACGCGCTGACAGCAAGGTTTTAGGTTTCGGTTTCGGTCTCGGTATCGCTACTCCCAAAATTTAGGTTTCGGTATCGGTATCGCTCGTTTCGACGGTTTCGGAAGCAAGTTTCGGTTTCGTCCGTACCGCTAGTTTCGGCAGTTTCGTTTCGGTTATCGGTATCGGTTTCGGAAATACTTAGATACTAAATATATAAATAAATGAATCAATTGAAGTTTGTCTTGTGCACCCACCATTTTACTTTGCGCACCTACCACTTATTTACAAGTTTGCCAAAAAATAGCTGAGTTTCTTTCCGCACCCATCGTTTTGCTTTCGAACATACCACGTATTTACATGTTTGCCCCAAAAAATCTTTAGGAGGCAGCTGTCACTTATTTTCAATCGTGTCATTTCCTGTTTTTAAATACAGCCCACTTGTAAACTCATTTGAAAGCGAATGCAGTCACTCCCGTGACTAACTCCTTGTCTTTCGGGGCGGTGGGCTCTTCTTCTTTGGGGATGTGGGAGGCGGGAGACAGGAGGTGGGAGGGCGGGAGGAAGAAGGGGAGGTGGGATGCGGGAGCCAGGAGGCGGGAGCCAGGAGGCGGGAGGAGAGGTAAGTCTCTCTATCTCTCCTTTTTTTCTTCCTCGTTTTTTCCTTTTTCTTCTTGTTTTCTTCCTGTTTTCTTCTTCTTTTTTGATGCTGCTGTAAAACAATGAGTTTTTTTTCATTTCCCCCTTCTTTGATGTTCTTCCTCTTCACATTCCCCTCTTTTCTTCTTCTTTTAATTGGTTTCGGCCGGAACGGTGCCGTTCCGGCCGGTTTCGGCCGAAACCGGCCGAAACTGGCCGGAACGGCAAGGTTCCGGCCGAGACCGGAACAAAACCCAAGTTTCGGTCTCGGCACCCACCGAGACCGAAACGAAACGGCCGATACCCAAGGGTATCGGCTGAAACCTTGAACCATGGCTGACAGCACAGGAAAACCGATCATGTGCTGTCAGCACACCTCCATATTGCTCATATATATATAGAATTATTGGCATCAAATAATTTAAGAGGCATCTACTCATATACAAGACACAAAAAGTGGGGTGGTACAAGCCTACATTGGCTTGTACTTGTTGTATCACCCCACTTTTTGTGTCTTGACATATGCGGAGATGCCTTCATTGTCATATGATACACATTATTCTCATATATAGGAAAATTTTCAATTGCAAACATTTCGCATGGAAATTTCCGTACGAAAATGTTTTAAATTTTTTTCCACCTTCACTTCATGTTGTTATACACCCCTAAAATAATGGTTGAAAAATAATGTGATTTGGCCTTCGATCAAGGCATTATAAAAGTTCTAAAAAGTTCTATTGTTCTGAAACTTGTTCTGAAACTGTTAAATTTTCTAACGAGTTGATCGGTGCTTAAACTCCACTGGGATCACCCATTATTTTTCCTGGGGTATATAATTGTATGGATTAAACATCAAAAAAAATTTGCAAAAAATTCTAAAAAATTAAAAATGTTTTCGCATGGTGCGAAAACCATAGATGTGTGTGTATGCTAGATGTTTGTGTATGCTATAGGGTAATTTTCCTTCCTAACTAGAATAACATCATTATCCAAGTATCCAAACTGTTACTTGCCAAATATGGTTCATGGACATGACCATGCTGACATGGGTATAGCATATTGACATGCGACATTCTAAAAACAACATAAGATGTGTGGCTTTCATAAGATGTTTCGCAGGCATGCATGTCTGATGCCATGTGTGACATAACACGACTCCATGGTTTGGAGTGTTTATTTTACTTACCAAAAATGACTTAGATGTTGTGCATGCATCCATATTGAACAATTGGAAGAACTAGTTAATCATGTGGCATTAACCCTTCAAGATGGTTTAAAAATATCTGGCCATGGACAAGAGAGTAGCTCGCCATGATTCTATATGAGCTTGTGGTGGTAAAGAAATCACCTTCCTGGTTATGCAGTTCTAAGCCAGTTCTCAAGGGATTCCAGATGATTTCTTTTTGAATGAGACACTTGGACAATACAAATCGCTTAGCCAATGCTATGGTTACCAATTCTTGGTTTTAAGAGGTTATATATGCATGATAAGATTAGAGTATAGGAAAGGATTCAAATAAGTGAAATTGTGATGTGGGATAAAATGAATGTAGGGCTTGTGTGGGAATTAGTGAATTTGGGGATATCGTTAAGGTTTTAATAAAATGGGATAAGTTTCGGGTAAGTTTCGGATAAAATCATATGACGTTAAATTTCATATCCCTGAAGTTGATAAAGAAACATGGACAATTGTTATCCATTAAATACACTTATAGTTTGTATGGATTTACATAAGAACCCTTCCGTCCGCTGGAAGAGGTGGAGGAAATACTAGGTCTTGAAGTACCTTACCGAAGAATTTCTTTATCTGGCAAACTGCACACGTCCCGATATAGCATCAACAGTAAATCTGTTAGTCAGATACAGTGCAGCGCCTGCAGCGCGTCACTAGACCAGACATACGCATCTTCTATGCTACATCCAAAAGTTAATATTATAAAGGATCATTCTCCATGTTAAATGTATTTTCAAATGTAGGTAATATATCATCGCGATGACCACCACGAAGAAAATGGTCACCTCCTGGAGATCTGCAAAGCATACAACTAAGGCAACATCATCATACCATCCCGAGAAGCTCACCATCTAAGAAACAAATCAAGAGTGTGCAGTTATGCCCTAAAGTCCTCATAGACCAGTGACGACTGAGTCAAAGACTAGAGAAATGGAGCTATCTACCAAGTTTGTAGACCATGCCACTTTCCTTGATCAACCTAAAGGAGGCTACATCAAAGGCGATGAGACAAAACACACCTCTTCAAAGCTCCCTTGGATTTAGTAGCGTCCATAGATAAGCAATACTTGTATTTATTCTCGGAATGTTGTAAACTGGATTGATGTATAGATGCCTAGGAGACCTGCAAGCCTGAAGCTTGCAAAGATCATGTGGAGTTAATGAAGAGTTGTACTCTTTTTTCCGTAGCTATTGGTTTTTTCCACTGGGTTTTCCATAGCCAAAGGTGTTAACGATGTAACCACATTAACTCTGGATCCAGAAGCATCCATCCCTAGTGATATCCACAGATCAGGGAAAGTTAAGGAGACTTGTACTCTTTTTCCTTAGCTATCGGTTTTTTACATTGGGTTTTTCATAGCCAAAGGTTTTAACGAGATAAAACCTCCTAACTTAGTATTCAGAAGAATCCAAATCTACATGATACTAATAAGCACCGTGAATCCTGAAGTATGCATATGTCAAGCTTACAATGGTGGATGGATAAGGAAAAGTGTTTTGCATGTGCTTTTGTTGGCCCATATAAGGCCCATGTAGGGCTAGTGTATCCACCATCATGTAACACTCTTACTATAAATATAAGGCTACGGGTTCAATAGCCGTCATCCTTCACAACATGTTATCAACACGATTTTTGACCCATATTAACTCACATGTGACATTTGTCTTGGCTTCACATTCAGATTTTGTATTAAACATTGAAATCATATTTATTTCTTACTTTTTCATACCATAAGATTTTTTCTAATAAATATACAATATTACGTAATAGATAGTCTATTAATGGACGATCCAACCCAGTCAATATTAGAGAAGGTAGTCACTTATAATGACCATGATCTTAGTATGAGTTCTCTACTTGGTGTACCCTTTAGATAACGTACTATCTGAAGTATAACATTCTAATGTTCTATATATGGAGCAGATATAAATTGTATAATTACACACACTGGATACATGATAACTGGCCGAGTTACGGTCAAGTAATTGAGTTTCTCATTTGGGATCATCCAGTGGCTTCCGTTGTTTTGATAGGACATTTAAATTTAGATCAATAGGAGAGCTTATTGGTCTGCATTCGGATAGTCTGATCTCTGTGAGAATATTCAATGCATACTTTCTTTGTGACAGTGAATTCATTCGCATGATCTAGCTGCATCTATACCAGAAAAGTAATGCAATGACCCAAGATCCTTAATCTTAAAATGTCGCTGCAATTATGTCTATGAGCTCTAATTCCCTTATCACTATCTTCGATGATTACTATCGTGAAGAAAAACCACTAATAAGATACTTCTTCTATAAAACATCCGAAAGAACATTGAGTAATCTTTCTTTGCTTGTTGCATTTTAAAATCTTGAACAACAGTAGCAATTCTTCCGAACCAAGGTTTGAGGCCTCGGCTTCGGTTTGGTCTTCCGGAAATTTTAGGTTTTGGTCAGGTTTCGTCCGTTTCGGTGGTTTCGATTTCGGTTTTATCCTTATCAACAATTTTAGTAGTTTTGTACTATCAAAAATACTAACTAAGATATTAATATCAAATACTAACTAAAATATTAATTTATAGAACTATCATTTATTTGGAAGGATTAGATAGTTCTTTCATTTATGCATCATTTATGAAGAAGTATTAGGTATATTCTATTAAAAATACTAACTAAAATAAATTATGTATATTCTATTATTTATTTAGAAGAGTTTTGTAGATTTGCTATTCATGATATCCATTTTGTTAACATATTACACTTTTTACAAGTTTGCCATTTCGTTGCTAAAAGATAATGTCAAACATGTAAATAAATACAACATGATTAGAAAAATATGTAAGGTGAATGGCAGATTAGTGCGCTAGTCAAATTACAGAATTTGATAACAAGTTTCATTTATTTTGCAATTTTTTCATTCTATTAAACGGTTTAAAAGTTAATTGCGAACTTGTAAATAAATGTAATTGATGGGGTTCGAGTCTATATGCCCGCAGGCGTGCCCGAACCCGTAACCTAGCCGCATAGCCGCGCCCGCGTCCCCCGCCCACTTTGGTTTGGTTTAGTATTGGAGAGGGTATTTTGGGTAATTGGGTTATGGGGGGTTTATTCTTAAGCGATGGTTAGCCGTCGCAATTAGTTTTTATGCTATTATCGATTTGTGAGAGAAACCCTAGATTAGACGAGTGTGGACGTCCTTTTATTGGCGTCTTGGAAGGAGAATACACCTATTTTGTATTCATTTATCTATATTTGTGCTACTTTTCTCTATAAAGATTGCATCTTTGCGTCCGGATCTATCAATTTAGTATCAGAGCATGTGACGATCCATGGCGGCGCCGACGACGAGATCGAAGGACAAGTTTGACACCTTGGAGGAGAAGTTCAATGGCGAAATTGAAGGGATGAAAAGATCGTTGATGGAAAACGATGAGGCGATAAAATCGTTTGCGGGTTCTATCAAACAATTGGCGGCGAATCAAGCGGATTCCATCAAACAATTGGTGACAAATCAATCAAGGCACGAAGAACAATTAGCGAACTTCATCTTCCAATGGTCGGCGAGCACCCAAGGCGAAGGAAACCCTAACTCGACATCAAAGGCGACACCTTTGAAGAAGGGAAAGGAGAAAGAAGAGGTTTTTAACCCGGATCGGCCTTACGAGGAGGAAGAATTTTACGAGGAGGAAGACGACGAGCCGGAGAGGATTGATTATCATTAGGAGGTACGGTGAAAGGCGGCGGAAGCCCAAGGGTGGGGCGGCGACCCTAGCCGCCCCTTTCAGGCGACGCGACAAGGAGAGGAGGGGTGGCCGAACCCCATAATCAGCGGGGGGCTTAGCCGCTGCCAGAACAGGGCGGGGACCCTCCCCCGCCCTCGGCGACTTTCGGCAGGGTCGGCGGAACCCTGCCGGCCCTCGGCAGGGCCCGTCGCCCCGACGGAGCAGCAGGAGGACCCGCCAGGCCTCCGGCATCCTCGACGAGGCCCGCCAGAGGACCGGCAGGCCCAGGCAGCCCCCTGGCAGCCACCAAGGGGCAGCGAGCACAGCAGGCCCCACGGGGGCTTTTCGGGGGTTTCGGGGCAGCTGCAAAGATTCGAAGGGCAGTTCCAGGACAGATCTGAGCCATTCGGGTCTTCCGGACAGCGGCGGGACCCCAAGGAGCATTTACAGGACAGATCTGAGTTTGTAGGACTCGGTAGGGAGGCGTTACCTATTACGATGATGGAGGAGGAGGTTATGAGGCTGAGTTTGGCGATGATGCGGGATGGGATGATTTCGAGGGTAGGCGGAAAGGGCCCCAAGGGGACTACGGTGGCCGCAGAGGAGTGCCACCTAGACAGTATGAGACCCAGGACGAGAGATGGCAGCACTATCGTCAGCCTCGCCGTACGGAGTGGAGGCCCGATCAGGGACACTTTGGAGGGGACTGCAGTGTACGGAAGCTGGAGATGCCACTGCTCAGAGGGGGGATCTGCACGCCTGGCTGTTCACGACAGAGAGATACTTTACAGAGCATCACATGACAGATGCTCAGAAGCTGGAGGCGGCGGCCATCTGTATGGAGGGGAGAGCTCTGGGGTGGTACCAGTGGAAGGAGAGGAGGCAACAGCTTCGATGCTGGGAGGAGTTGAAGGACCTCATTCTGGAGAAGTTTAGGGATCCCCGCCTGGAAAACCTACACGAGCAGCTTTATGCCCTCAGGCAGGATGGACCGGTACGGGAGTACATTGAGAGGTTTGAGACCTTGTCGGAGAGAGTACACGGCGTCACAGATGAGTCACTAGGGGGCACCTTCATGAAGGACCTGAAGCCCAGTCTTCGATCCGCAGTACGACCATATAAGCCCAGGGGGCTGTCCGAGATGATAGAGATGGCGCAGATGGTAGAGGATGCCCAGACAGAGGAGAGGAGAGTCAGGAGCGGGTACAGTGGCCAGATATAGCGGGGCACCTCGTCTGGAGCAGGAGGAGCGGGGGTCACCACTGGGACAGGACAGGCTAGCAAGGAGAAGGCAGGGGAGAGTAGTGTTTCCCCAGCAGGAGGACAGTTCAGGAGGATGTCTGATGCGAAAATGAGGGAGAAGCGTCAGAAGGGCCTATGCTTTAGGTGTGATGAGAGGATCACTCCAGGCCACAGGTGCGCGGGGTCAAGTTACAGGTGCTGCTGCTGCTGGAGGATGATGACGATGATGATGACGTCGAGGACGAGAGCACTGAGCTAGAGGAGGAGGAGCCCAAGTGCCATCAGCTAGACATGGCAGATGTATCCCTTACCTTCGTGGACCGAACCACACCATGAAGTTGAGGGGGAGATCGGTGAACAGGAGGTGACCGTACTGATTGATAGTGGGGCGACCCACAATTTCATCTCCAGGAGAGTAGTGGACCTGCATAGGCTTCAGCTGACCGATTGCGGTAGTTTTAGTGTGCTGCTGGGGACGGGAAAGAATGAGAGCAGTCGAGGAGTATGCAGAGGGGTGGTATTGACCCTACAGGGGATACATGTGATGGCGGACTTCCTGCCTTTGGACCTGGGGAGCACAGATGTCATCCTGGGCATGACATAGTTGTAGACACTGGAGGAGATGACAGTGAACTGGAAACTTCTAGGGATGGAGTTCTAGGATGAGGGGAGAGCAGTTACACTACAGGGAGATCCTAGCCTATACAGAGTGGTAGTATCACCTAAGACCATGCTGAGGACCCTACAGACCGAGGGGAGTATACTTGGTGGAGCTGTACACTTTGACAGAGGAGCCGGGCGCAGAGGCCAGTGAGGAACAGACCGTACCAGGAGAGGTGCAGTAGCTGTTGGCGCAGTTTGAGGAGACTTTTCAGGAGCCTCGAGGTCTGCCACCGCCGAGGGACCACGAGCACGCTTTAGTACTGCACGAGGGTGCTTCATCCATCAGTGTTAAACCCTACCAGTACCCTCAGCACAAGAAGGATAAGATGGAAAGAATGGTAGCAGAGATGATATAGGCGGGAGTGATTCAGCCTAATGTGAGCCCTTTCTCCAGTCCGGTGCTATTAGTGAAGAAGGATGGGGTGATTCAGCCAAGTGTGAGCCTTTTCTCCAGTCTGGTGCTATTAGTGAAGAAGAAGGATGGGAGCTGGCGTTTTGTGTAGACTATCGGGCATTAAACAATGAGACTGTGCCAGAAAAGTTTCTGATCCCGGTGATAGACGAGCTTCTGGATGAGGTTACATGGGACAGTCGTGTTCAGCAAGATAGATCTCAAGTCAGGCTACCACCAGATCAGGATGCAACGGGAGGATGTATGCAAGACGGTGTTTAGGACACATGAGGGCCACTACGAGTTCCTTGTCATGTCGTTTGGCTTAACGAATGCACCAGCGACCTTTCAGGCACTTATGAACAAGGTATTCCGTCCGTACCTGAGGCAATTTGTACTTGTTTTCTTTGACGACATACTAGTGTACAGCCGCACCTTAGAGGAGCACTTGGATCATCTGCATGTCGTGTTTATGGAGTTACGGTACCATCAGCTGGTGGCGAACCAGAAGAAGTGCTTATTTGGACAGCCACAGGTAGAGTACCTAGGACATGTGGTGTCAGCTGATGGGGTGGCAGCAGACAGGGGGAAGATCGCGGCGATGCTGGACTGGCCGCGCTCCACCACTCTTAGGGGGTTGGGGGGTTTCTAGGCCTGACAGGTTACTACCGCCGGTTTGTGGAGCGATATGAGACGATCACCTGGCTATTAACCGAGCCACTGAAGAAGGATCAGTTCCACTGAGGGGAGGAGGCGACGGCAGCATTTGAGGCACTGAAGAAGGCCATGACTACCGTGCCGGTCTTGGCGCTACCAGACTTTTCCAGGCCCTTTGTGGTTGAGGCAGACGCGTCAGGACATGGGCTAGGAGCGGTGTTGATGCAGCAGCAACGGCCCATTGCGTACTTCAGCCAGGTGGACCGCTAGAGCCCGACTGCGGTCGGTCTACGAGAGAGCTGATGGCCATGGTCTTGGCAATTCAGAAGTGGATGACATACTTGTTGGGGCAGAGTTTTCTAGTACGCACAGATCAGCGGAGCCTAAAGTACCTGTTGGAGCAACGGATAGTCGCAGGGGAGCATCAGAAGTGATTACGGAAGCTGATGGGGTACAGGTTTGAGATAGAGTGTCGGCCGTGGCTGGAAAACAAGGCGGCGGATGCACTTTCACGGCAAGAGGAGGTAGAGTTGGCCACACTAGCAGTTTCAGTGCTTCAGGACTGGAGGCCACTACAGCAGGAGGTTGAGCTGGATCAGGAGTTGGCAGGCATTCGAGAGGCCCTACTGCGGGGTTCGACTGAGTATCCGGGGTACTCTCTTTAGGATGGACGGCTATTATATTTGGGGAGACTAATTCTGTCGAGGACGTCGACATATATACCGGCTATCTTCCAGGTGTTCCGCATCAACGCCATAGGAGGTCATTCGGGGGGTCCTAAAGACCTATCAGTGACTGGCGAGGGAGGTCTATTGGAAGGGGATGAAGAAGGAGATGACGAAGAGGGTTGCGGAGTGTGACGTGTGCCAGCGTCACAAGTACCAGGCGATGTCCCCGGGAGGATTACTACAGCCGCTGTCTTTGCCTGATCGAGTATGGGAGGACTTATCCATGGACTTCATAGAGGGGTTGCCGAAATCGGGTGGTTATTCGGTCATATTCGTTATGGTTGATCGCCTCAGCAAGCATGCGCACTTTGTTTCGCTTCGGCCTGCTTACAACGCAGTATCGGTGGCGGAGGCATTTTTGAGGGAAGTCATTCATTTGCATGGACGTCCAAAGTCCATTGTCTCGGACCGAGACAAGGTATTCCAGAGTAGATTCTGGCAGAAACTTTTCAGGCTGCAGGGGACGGTGTTGAGACGGAGCACGGCCTACCACCCTCAGACGATGGACAGACGGAGGTAGTCAACAGAAGTGTCGAGACTTTACCTACGATGTTTTATTTCAGACAATCCCAATGAGTGGGCGTGTTGGCTAGCATGGGCGGAGTACTGGTACAACACGTCCTATCACACTGCAGCTTAGACGACACCGTTCAGGATTATTTATGGTAGGGACCCTCCTCACTATACTATGGGCAGGACTCGACACCCGTTTCAGATGTGACGCAAATTTGGCTAAGAGGTATCAGATTTTGGAGGAGCTGAAGCTTCATCTGGCTAGAGCTCAGCAGGTTATAAAGGCAAGGGCAGATTTACACCGCAGAGATGTGCAGTTCGCAGTGGGAGACATGGTGTACTTGAAGATGAGGCCCTACAGGCAGCGATCATTGGCTCACATGCGGAATGAGGAGCTAGTGTCGCATTATTTTGGACCTTTCGAGGTTGAGGCGAGAGTGGGATCCGGTGGCGTACAGGCTGAGATTACCTCCAGGATTAGTTATCCACCCGGTGTTCCACGTTTCACTACTTCGACAGGCGATCGAAGATCACACCACTTCTCCCACCTTTCCAGAGACATTGACAGCAGATATGGAGATGAGGTTGGAGCCAGATGCACTGAAGGGGGTACGTAGAGGGCACACGGGAGAGTGCGAGGTCTTGCTGCAATGGAAGGGTTTGCCCGAGCACGAGAGCACGTGCGAGGCTATGGACGTGATGGCGCATCAGTTTCCAGACTTTCACCTTGAGGACAAGGTGGCTCTTTGGGTGGAGTATTGATGGTATTCGGGTCTATGCCCGCAGGCGTGCCCGAACCTGCAACCTAGCCACATAGCCGCGCGCGCGTCCCCCGCCCACTTTGGTCCCGTTTAGTATTGGAGAGAGTATTTTGGGTAATTGGGTTATGTGGGATTTATTCTTAAGCGAGGGTTAGCAGTCACAATTAATTTTAATGCTATTATTGATTTGTGAGAGAAACCCTAGATTAGACGAGTGCGGACGTCCTCTTTTTGGCGTCTTGGAAGGAGAATACACCTATTTTGTATTCATTTATCTAGATTTGTGCTACTTTTCTCTATAAAGATTGCATCTTTGCGTCCGGATCTATCAGTAATATGTTTAGCAAGAGTGTAATTTGACTTGTAGCACTTCAGTAGAAGCTCTCATGACTTTTTGAATTCTCTATAAAAATTGTCTTTTTATCTTGGTTCCTAACACGTTGCTCCTATTTGTTCCATGTTTCTAGTGCACTTTAATATGAGCTACGATCCACATATTTGGTGTCGTGTGCATTCTTAAAGTTAGGACAAGTTTGCATAGCTCACTTATTTTCTCTAGAATGTGTCGTTTTGTTTTGGTTCTATCAATCAACTGTGTGTCCAAAAATTTTGATCACTACAAAACATGCAATACTAGCAAGGATAGCAATGTAATGCAAAAGCAAACACTCGGATCCCAAGTCACTTTCATAGACAACAATATGTGCAATATTATTCTTAAATTTAGAATATGAATGAGGAATGGTTGTTTTATATGTTGGTAAGCCAAAGACATCTGGTTGGAATCACAAATAACCTAAAAGTTTAAGCTAAATGGGTAGATTCCCAACTACTAATTTGTGACCATCATATTTTTCTATTTTATGTATTATGAGACTATTGCACCCCTATTCAAACTCAATGTAGGTTCACCTTATATTTGTATTAAAATAAGAATGACCCATGGTGATAAATGAGCCATATAGAACCTATGCTTTAATTCCATTTTATATTCAGAACAAGAAAGGGAGGCCCGCAGCTTAATATTAGTAAGTTAGAAACTGGTAAGTTAAAATTATATATAACCACAAAGCTTAAGTCCATTAGTAGAAACCTAGCTATTAAAATTTGGTTAATACATTTTTCTATTTTATATAATGCCGGATCATTATTCTTAACAACTACCATGATTGAAAAATAAACACTAAAGTTCAGTCTATATATGCTGGAATGCAAGTTTAAAGTGCTGATGCAACACACACAAATCAATGGAAAAAGCAATCAATCCTCAAATATAACTACAAAGTATGAAACAGAATGCTAGAAGTGTAGAAAATTTAATAATTAGTTTAGTTTATAATATACTCATAGGTGGTGAAGAAACATGTGCAAAGCGTGTGGCCTGTAAGAGCCTTCAAGGAATTCTATCCAAAGCTTAGAGTTGACAAGTCTACATAAAAAGCTCAAAGACATAGCATGGGACTTCGAAGGCTTAAACTGACTTAATGTTGTGCTTAACAATCAAAGAAGATGCGATAACAATAACAGTAACTAAAGGTAACTGTAACTGAAACAGCTAGGGAGGAATGCAGCTATGGTATTGGTGGTTTTCGGTGAAGGTGATGATGTTGATAACAAACGAGGATAGTATCAGTGTATGGCTCGAAAGATAGTGACGAATGCTTTGGACGATGCAAATGACGATAGCAGCTATGTTAGAGGATGAAGACATTATTTTTGGATGAAGACGTTATTGACAGCAACCAAAATTTATGGTGAAAAGACAGATGGTGTCATGGTAATAAATCTATGGTGAATGTAATGATTTATGATAGCAACAATGGTGATGATTACAAGTGAAGAAGCCAATGATAATGACGGTGATAATGACGGTGATAATGGTGGAGAGTGTGGCATTCACATTGGTTTTGAAAGAAGGCAATGTCAGGTAGTCTTTGGAAGACGACAAAGTTGGGAGAACTGACGGTCAAGATTGTCGATTGAAGATTGAAGAAGAAGAAATGATGACGAGATTTAAGCAAGAAGACATGGTGTCGTCAATGCCGAGTGATGAAGTTGGCGAAGTTGAGGTAAATGTGAATGCTGTTGGATCCCAGTGCACCTCCCCAACACTTAGGCTAGGTACACAATGCTACCTACAATGCGCAGAAACGGTGGTCAAACAATCCCAAGCCCGAATTCCACCGAGATGTCACCTAGGCACAAAACCAAACATCTCACGGGCACAAAAGAAAGTTGTCACCAACAAACAACCCTCTTAACGATCTTGCGACAGATATATGTAGGCACACGAATATAATACGAAAGTAAGAGCAAACACAAAAGAGACGGAGATTTACCCTGGTTCGGTTGCGAACAACCTACATCCAGCATCCAATGCATCCGGTTCCACTACTGATCAAGCAAGGCATACATCGACCCCATTATCTTCCTCCACAATGAGAGAATAGCTCCAAGCAACAAGACCTAACCCTAGATCTCTCACCAAGCTCACACACTCTCAACCAAGTGGGAATCCTTGATAACAAAGCCTCTGCAACACGTAGAGCTCCTCAAGGGACCAATCCCACACCAATGGAGATCACTCCTTGGTAATATAGCCCCAAACTAGGAAGCTACCCAAGGGACTCTAGATCTCAAACACGGAAGAAAAAATGCAGACACTCACCTTGGATCTCACACGAGAATAAGCTCCCTAGCTTTCTTCTCTTCCGATTCTCAAATCCAAGACGTTGGACACTGCCTTTGCTTTTGTTCTCTGGGATATGAGAGCCTCAGCTCTCTGGAACTCTAACCTGAGAGTGCCAAGCCCTGCTTGCTGTCGGTTGCAAATGAAAACAAAAGGTCAAGGATTGCAATATCTCACCGAGGGCTTTAAGCTCCATCATTCGCTTATCATTCACCGTTGCCTTACATGACATGCACGTATCACATATGACACCGTACACTCCATGGTGATTCAACAAAGCCACCATCTTTTGTCGCCACGGAGCATAGTTGTCCCGGCCTTTAAGCCTCTCTACTTCGTATGAACACCCGGCCGTCTCCTCACTTGAGCAAGACACCATCGCGGCACTACACTTCTTCGCAAATCGGAAGCTCTGATACCACTTGTTGGATCCCAGTGCACCTCCCCAACACTTAGGCTAAGTACACAATGCCACCTACA
Source organism: Scilla litardierei (assembly GCA_030789695.1). Lineage (NCBI taxonomy): Eukaryota > Viridiplantae > Streptophyta > Magnoliopsida > Asparagales > Asparagaceae > Scilla > Scilla litardierei. The sequence goes on from CM061132.1 coordinate 173,001,144, forward strand.
ATATGCGGAAACGGTGGCCAAACAATCCCAAGCCCGAATTCCACCGAGATGTCACCTAGGCACAAAACCAAACATCGCACGGGCACAAAAGAAAGTTGTCACCAACAAACAACCCTCTTAACGATCTTGCGACAGATATATGTAGACACACGAATATAATACGAAAGTAAGAGCAAACACAAAAGAGACGGAGATTTACCCTGATTCGGTTGCGAACAACCTACATCCAGCATCCAATGCACCCGGTTCCACTACTGATCAAGCAAGGCATACATCGACCCCATTATCTTCCTCCACAATGAGAGAATAGCTCCAAGCAACAAGACCTAACCCTAGATCTCTCACCAAGCTCACACACTCTCAACCAAGTGGGAATCCTTGATAACAAAGCCTCTACAACACGTAGAGCTCCTCAAGGGACCAATCCCACACCAATGGAGATCACTCCTTGGTAATATAGCCCCAAACTAGGAAGCTACCCAAGGGACTCTAGATCTCAAACACGGAAGAAGAAATGCAGACACTCACCTTGGATCTCACACGAGAATAAGCTCCCTAGCTTTCTTCTCTTCCGATTCTCAAATCCAAGACGTTGGACACTGCCTTTGCTTTTGTTCTCTGGGATATGAGAGCCTCAGCTCTCTGGAACTCTAACCTGAGAGTGCCAAGCCCTGCTTGCTGTCGGTTGCAAATGAAAACAAAAGGCCAATGGTGGTTTTAATTTCCAACAACACCCATAAAGAGAGGGGGCCTAGGAGAGTTATGATGATGTGACTTATCAGCAAAAAAACAACAAATGCAACAAAGATGTGATCTTTGGTCATCGTCAGAAGAAGTCAACGAGAGTGATGTATTGTTGGGAGGCAATGAAGGTTGTCAAAGGGCTGTGATGATAAAGATAATGTTGCAAGAGGGGATGACAACAATGAAATGTGTGGAAAACGTTGTTGATGGCGGTAGCCGAATCTAGGACTAGTGGTAGCGAAAGAAGTTGATGAAGTGAACTCGGTGTGAGTCTGGTTTGACAAGTTAGGTTTTGGTTCTGAAGAAGGTGATCAGGTTGTAGATTTGGTTTTAATAAAAGGTAAATAGGATTTTAGATTTTATTATTGATTTCTTGACTAAAATCTGAAAGGAACTTGGAATATGGTTATGGCTTTGGAGTTAATAAAGATGGCTAGTGTCTTTTTTTTAAAAGTAGAATCTACAATCTAAAGAAAAGATCGAAGAAAAGATGAAGGGCATTCGTGGATCTATTTGCTCTATTGCCAATTTGGTGTATAGCAAAATGGATCTAAGGTTTTGACGAAATATATCTAGAATTTGTGATGCTGAAAAATTAGGTTTCTATCCATGGTTAGAGTTGAACCCGAATCAAATAAGTTGAGAGAGCATAGATCACTCTGATCTTTGTTTTATATGTGTGTAATAGGTATCATATGACAATGGAGGCTTAGCCTCATATACCAAGACACAAAAGTGGGGAAGTACAATCCCCGCATGGGCTTGTACTTGTTGTACCGCCCAACTTTTTGTGCCTTGGTATATGAGGCTAAGCCTAAATGGTCATATGATACCCATTATTCTATATATATATATATATATATATATATATATATATATATTTGTTTATTAAATAACAAGTTAGGTATGCATATACCTAATACCTAATATCTAATTACAAACCAAATGCTCTTAACACTCCTCAAGAAACTTTGATCCTATGTTATGTGATTGGACACTCCAGGGTCTAAAATCTAATGTGTGTCAAGAGTGGCTAAAAAGCACTAATGTCTAAAGCAAAAGCAATGGCACAAGTAACTGAATGCATCAATGGAGCTGACTGTGTGCCTGAAACTGAAGGAATTGCTCATACTCTGTGAAATCGACACGATGTGGAATCGACACGATGGGCGAGGAATATGCAAGAGTAGGACCATCTGAGAGTAAAGCATCCACAAATTACACCCAGGCTAGGCGGCTAAAGTTCTCCTAGCACTTGTCAGACAATAGTTCGTACACCCACAATGCATATTCTTACAGGACCATTTGGCAAATGTAGAAGTTATCTATCTGACAAAAAAAGGTAGAAGATAGTTATCTGTTCAGATTGAATTCATAACCTCCTGAAGCATCATATCTTCGGCTCCAGCCACTTCTGTGACCATTATCACAAGCAGCCATCCCCTAACGTCTCAACTCTGTTAGCATTAATAGAGATGCTTCTAATATTAGTAGAAACTCACATAACTCTGATGCAATCAAAGAGGAAGGGACAGAATCTCCAACAAGTATGTCTCCATATACCTAACTAGTGAGATACCCGTTCAGTCCTATTAAGAAATTGCCTGTATTAAGTTTGTCTATATAAAACCATAGTGCCTATATCGGAGATCAGAGATTGATAGAAGTACAACTCACCGAGTGTTCCTTTTAACTCTGAATAATAGGTGGAGATATCCGTGTCTTCCTGTTGCAAGGAAAATAGTTGATCATAAAGCTTAGACTGAGGAGATGTTTGTTTTATTGATGTATATATCATGAAATGTATCATATTGTTGTTTGTAGAAAGATCATATTTGCACTTACAATCACTTCGATACTATTCAGCAACCAAAGAAGTACACATCGATTGTTATTTCATCACTCTTCATATTTTTAGATTTGGAGTTTAGGGGGTCATGGTCATCTGTGAGATGTTTCATTTGCTTTTAAGCACTAATGATGACACGAAAGAAACATATCTAAATGAGATAATTATTGCAATCGAATTTCAACATACAAGATCTTCAGAAAGAGAGGCAAAAATGGGGAAGATGGATTAGCCATGTTGAAGAATAGAGGGTGAACTAGTAGCAGTCAGTACGCAGCAACAAGCAGTAAAGGAAGTAGTATGTAATAGAAAAGGCAGCAATCACAATGCATGCATAAATAATTTTTTGTCTTTTGTTATGTTTGGAAAAAGGTTAATTTAACGTTGGGTTTAACCCAATCTGATATGATGTTAGAGTATAACATGAATCAGAAATATATGTTGAGAGAGCTTAAATTACTCTCACCTTTGTTACTCTCTCTCTCTCTCTCTCTCTCTCTCTCTCTCTCTCTCTCTGATATGATGTTAGAGTATAATATGAATCAGAAAAATATGTTGAGAGAGCGTAAATTACTCTCACCTTTGTTATCCTCTCTCTCTCTCTCTCTCTCTCTCTCCCCCCCCCCCTCTCCCTCTCCCTCCCCCCCCCCCCCCCCCCAAAAAAAAAAAAAAAAAAAAAAATCTGATATGAAGTTAGCGTATAACATGAATCAGGAAAATATGTTGAGAGAGCGTAAATCTCTCTCTCTCTCTCTCTCTCTCTCTCTCTCTCTCTCTCTCTCTCTCTCTCTCTCTCTCTCTCTCTCTAACAGGTCGGTATATATATCCTCAATATCCAATTACAAGCTAAATACTCTCACCATCCCTCAAACTAGGTTTTCTTAAACTGGGGATAAGTTCCATTACCCTGGTAAATAACTTATCAACACTCGCCCCTAAATGAAATCTATGATTACTCATGAACAAACTAAGGTTTTCTCTCAAAACAAATCAATTCATTCACGCTAGTCTAATATGAAATTGTTTCATGCACCGTGTATTTATAGCCTAGTCTACATGTATGACACATTCAGAGAAACAAAAGTAAATAAAGCAAAAAAAAACTTTAGAAATACAAGTATGTGTGCCTCTCGCACAGTCTGATGATAGAACTAAGAGCAATCTAAAGAGCTAAACCTAAAGAACTCTAGACTGATCCCCAACAGATTGAAACTAAAGGGGTGTATCCTTCCAATTCATGGGCTTGAGTAATTTTTCTGGTGATTTTGAGATTTCTTCTCATGAAATCTTGCGAACTCTGGAAAAAGGAGTTAAAGTGGTCACCATAAACATGTTCTTCTATTTCTCAAGTAAGTGTATGCTTCCTTTGCCTTGAAAACAGAAAGTGCCTTGCACTGCAAAGCAACTCTCTAGCTGCGAAGCAACTCCAAATACAAAATAAATATATCTAATTACATTCTTTGTTTGCCCTTTTTCTTCCTAAAGGAACCTTGATATTGAATGTCTAGCTCTTTTTTCAGGATTCCAAAAACAGTTGGTGTGTCTATCCCCATGAAAGCGACATTTTTCATTAGTTACATAATGGTGGATGGTTGGGCAGGTGTTGCAGCTGAGATTCTTAGATTAAAACCATTAATCGTTTTCCATATAAAGAATACATTTTTGGTTAAAACTGAACATGATCGAGAGCAAGCTATGGATCCTGGAAGCTTGGAATTTGCAACATCCGAACCAAGGATACAATTATACTTCTTGCTTGGGTTTGTTTATTCAGTGGTGACGCCTATCTTGCTCCCTTTCATAATTATTTTTCTCGGCTTGTCTTACCTAGTTTTCCGACACCAGGTTTGTTGCTTATGTCATTTTTCGTTCTGCAACTTTGATGTTATGCTAAAATAAATTTTTTTTAATTCTTTTCAATGTAATGTTTTAACCCATTGCCAACTGATCATAGGCTTTTCTTGTTAGGTCTATTATATTTGACGTATTAAATTATATCAATTCCACAATATAAAGAAGTAACATAGTGTTTATAAAGTAATTACTTATTTTTATACATGAGATAGTGCTTTAAGGTGCTTCAGAAAGAAGAATTTTTTTTGAACTGAATTGACGTTTGTGTATGACATCCTTCTTGCTGATCTATTACTTGAGTTAGTTAATGGCATGTAAAGTTCTGTGCTAGGTCAGGCATTCAAGCAATTGCAAACTTCTTTCAAACCTGCAGTTGATGTTTAAAGGAATATTATGTAGGAGGCCTAGGTATGTGCATGTGGGAAAACTTCGTAAATTACTAACTAATTAAAGTTGATATGTCCAGAACTGGGAAATATCAGCAAAATGAACTGTATCATTTGGTGTAACTACTATTGTTGTCCAATTTTTAGTAAAAGAAAATAGACTGATGGGTAACATTTATCAGAAGAGGTAATGATGGGAGAGAATATGGAATATTTATTACGAGCTAATAGCAAATGATAGTAATCAAACCCAATGTTACACATATTGGCAGCTCAAGGTAGAAGCAATGTCATTAGGTGCCTTGTTGAGCACACACTCTTTTCCATTTGGATCCTTGATCACGAGTTAATATTTAATTTATGTACTTGTGAGAACAGGATAAAACAGGACATGGGGCCATAGTAGGTTAAATTAGTGAATGCATAATCTTTAATTCAGACATTACTACCCAAAAATTTAAACCTATAGGTAGATGCCCAACTTTTGATTTATGTTCTCCTTTTTTTTGTGCTTTCTGATTTCACTCTCTGACTCAGGGTGGGATTCACCTTAAGTTTTTTTTTAAAGAAATAGGATGGAATTAAAGCTTTGGTCATAAACTACACACACATATATATACACATAAATACACACACACGAGAAGAATTGGTATCATATGTCATATGAGCACTTTGTTCGTATGGTACCCTCGAAAAGTACACTCCACTATTTTTTGTAGGATCGACTTTATTCATTTTGATTTTGATACTCTACAACCACAACATATCAAATATCAAGTGAATACAAAACTTTTTGCTCGTCGATCTATATCTCTGTGTGCACACGCACGCGTGCGTGCACACACACAGAAATAAAGGTATAAAGTACAAACCAAAATAACCAAGTCCAATGAGTACATAACAGATCACCCACCCAAAACAAGGCCAAACTCCCACCAACAAACCACAAGGCCTAAAGAACAAAAGGACTGGCAAAATCTAGTCATCCAAAACCATCAAAGCACTTGAGGAATCAAGACCAGAACTACCAGAAGCCTGAGAAGCATCCAAACCACCAGAAGCTCTAACACCATCAGAAGCCTGGGAATCCAAAGCTAGCAGCACCAATAAGACCAATATTAACAAAAACCTGAAGAAGCCATTCGCCTGCGAGCATAAAGAATCATCAAAGCATCCATTTTTCTCTTGCACAAAGATGGAAAAGAACCTACCCAAAAAATCAACAAAATACAAATCTGAGTCTAACGAGTTAGCCAAAGAATGTTTTTTATCAAGCACTATATTATTACGATTGATCCTAATAACCCATATTTAAGCCATCGTCAACATACCCCAAAGAAGTGGAATATGGTGTCTAACATGTTTTTTGCTCCAAGAAGTCCAATAAGGATGGAACAAGGTGATCACTACAGAAAAATCCTAAATAGTGGATAGTGCAAACTGTTTAACAAATAATAAGACCTGTCTATCTGAAGTTATTACATAAAATATAATGAGAAAGGATACTTGTGTTATTTTTACCAATATTGTCAACAATAAGAAACTTGAAGTTAAACCAGAATCCTAACGCTGGGGGGGGAGGGAGGGAGGGAGGGAGGGAGGGAGGGAGGGAGGGAGGGAGGGAGGGAGGGAGGGAGGGAGGGAGAGAGAGAGAGAGAGAGAGAGAGAGAGAGAGAGAGATGTTCTTCCAAATCACTTTACTCCATTGATAATAGACTCTACTAGTATTAAGGAATTTGTAGAAATAGTTCTCCGAAAATTCATTCCCAGTAATTGCATCAAAAGAGGACCAATTAGAAAATTTAAGAAATCATATAAAATCTGTAAAACTAGAAACCAAAGACCTGTCAGGGGGCCTTGTGAATTGAACATTCAAATCCCTTGATCCTCAATCATGGTATAATGAGAAAACCATAGGGATTGATATCTGTAACTAAAGCAAAAGGAGAGGAAAAGCATAACCTAGAGGAACTTCCTCCATCCACATATCATGCTCAAATCTGACATTCCTTCCATTGCCGCAACAAAACTTAATACTGCAATGAAAGCTATCAGGGCATTTCCAAACACCCTTCCAAAAGGCTGAAGTCCCGATCAAAGGTCTACTAGCTAACCTTTTCAATTTACATCATTTAAATAATTTAAATTTAATCAGAGAGTTCCAATCTTTATCAGGGTCATAAAGGGTTTTCCAAAGCCATTTGCCCAGTAAAACTATATTTTGCTCCCTGATATTAATAGCACCAAAGCCGTCTTGCTGCTTAGACGGGAAAATATTCTTTTAGCTGTGCAAACATTTAACATTAGCAACAAAAGAACTACCAGACCAGAAGAATCCTCTTCTGATCTTGCCTATTCTAGAGATAAACCAATTAGTCCAGTAATACGACATAAGATAAGATGGAATGGCAGAGATAATAAAGTTTTTAAGTACTAATCTACCAGCATGAGGTAAAGAATAAACCTTCCAACCTGATAATTTCTTCGTAGTGCCAATCAATGCGTGGAAGATTACCAACCCATAGGCATACCCATATAAGTAAATGGAAAAGTACCAATCATACAATTAAAGTAAGTTGCAACAACATTTTGTTGCTCTATTGAACCATCTAACCAAATAATCGAATATTTTGAAAATTAATATGCAAACCAGACATATGCTCAAAAAAATAAAGGAGTTTAAAATTGCAAACATTATCAAAGTTGGAATTTGAGAAAATGAGAGTATCATCAGTCAATTACAAATTAATAAAATTGTAATAAGACCATGAGCTTCACCTAAATTAAGCATTTTACTAAAAACATGTACAACTATGACAAAACAGAAGCTCAAGTAAATACAGTGCTTAAGCAGTGATTTTTTGGGGCTTTTCATATCAAAGAATCAGTATTCTTTTTAGGCTTTTTAATACGCAATAAAATGGATTCGTATGGAGCAAAACAACATGAAGACCTAGTGAAATAGAATATTATAAGCAGTGTGCAATGTAATCAGAGACCATTTACCTTACAAGTTTTACAAACATAGAAAAATGTTGATCTGGATGTCTTTTTTTTTCTTTTATACATTCCTTGTTCCACTTTTATGCTAGCTTATTATCAGGTCGTCGTTGTTTCTCTATAGTTTGCCATCTGGTTACTGAGTATTGCACATACTGGCAAATAATGTACATTTGCACATTCTTAGGCTAATGATCTGCTTGCACAGTCAATTTGATGTGTCTCAGAAAAAATTACAAGTTATTGCATTCCTTACTCCTAGGCTGAATTAACATGTTTTTTCCTGTTGCAAGATTATTAATGTCTACAACCAAGAATACGAGAGTGCAGCGGCATTCTGGCCAGATGTGCAAAGGCGCCTGATCACTGCAATGATAATATCACAGCTTCTGCTAATGGGCTTGATGAGCACAAAGAGTGCGGCTCAGTCTACACCATTGCTCCTTGCTCTTCCTGTATTAACAATATGGTTTCACTACTACTGCAAGAAACGGTTTGAACCAGCATTTGTAAGGTTCCCATTGCAGGTTTGTAAAAAAATACATATATTTGTATAGCGTGCCATGAATTTTTTATTCCAATTTGATGATGAAATCTCTTGTGGAACTGTCTTTCGACTGTAAATCTCAAGTGCAATAGTCTAGTCTTGATTGATTGACAAAAGAGTTTGGTGGCAATGGAAACTTTTCTTAAGCATGTGCTAACATTTATCTTTGTAGGATGCAATGGTGAAGGATACCTTAGAACGGGCTACAGAGCCAAGCTTAGATTTGAGAAGCTACCTTCAAGATGCATATATTCATCCTGTTTTCCAGAAAGAAGACATTGAGCACCGACTTGCCTTAAGTGAGGAAGAAACTAACCAACTTGTGCCCACAAAGAGGACTTCTCAGAGAAACACACCTGCAGGAAGCGTACATGGTTCCGAGATTGATTTCTAGCTACCAAGTTGACATCATAATGTGTAAGTACTAGTCTCCTCCTAGTCAGTCGAAGTGTTGCTAGTTAAGGTCCCTCCGATAATGCCACAAAAACTTACATGGACCCGTAGGAAATGCGCTGTGACTCTTCCTCAAAACATCTTTTGACCAAGACTCCAGTGAGATTTCATTGTACTTGGTTTCTTGAACTTATGAAACAGTTTAGACGAAACAGAATTTGATTGCAGTTGCAAGGTTTGCAAAAAAAAAGGACTCTGTTTTTTGTTGTCATGAACTGGAGTCAGTTTGCATTCCCAAATATTTCTGAGCTAAACTAAGCTTATCATCACTTGTTGGCTACTTCATATGAAACCAAAGTGAGATGCTTAGTTTCACTTTCAAAAAAAAGTGAAAGTAGGTGTTGAAAATGATTAACTGTTATGTTCTCTGATATGTTTGTTTCTGCTTCTATAGGCGAACTTGTTCATACCTTGTGCATTTCTAGACATCAAGCCAATTACAGGAGCATTTACATCATATATAGCATTCTTGTTTTTACTAGTTGGATTTCATTTCTTTTGAGATTGTTCGATCCCTTTCAGATGCTGTCGTTAGTTTATTAAACTTAGTACGACGTGTTGAGATGTACAAGGTGCTTTGCGGTAACTAGGTACATTGGTATTTGATACAATAACAAGCTGAGTGCATTTACTTTATTTTCTATTTTCATCCTTGCGGACATTTTAGCTTGTGTCAATTATTTACCTCTAGTACTTAATAAACCTAATTATATTCTTTGACATGTATATTTTCCACAGATGTCCTAATATGTGTCCCCTAATTCTAACAGGTTTGAAAATATTCATTCATCGTAAACGACGAGAGGAGCTTCATGCCAGTAGTATTGAGCGTGCCAAATGAAGAAATATGAAGGTTTGAGAATCAGTGATGCAGCTGAGTGCATTTTTTTCTCTGTATGGTGCTTACATTATTTGCCTTTCTTGCATACATCATGAGTATTAGTTTCATGTGAGCAGCTGCTTCCTTAAAGAAAAGAAGCAAGCAAGGGTGTGTTCTTGCAAAGGAATGGGGAAAATGATATAGAAATGTAGACCCAAAAATTATAAACAGTGTAAAGTCATTCCTACTGGCAATCATGAGATATTTATTAATGGTTTTCGAGGTGTGAGATTTTTTTGCTTTTTTTGGGAGAATTGCCTCAGATCTGGAGAAAATGCCTCATAAAATCGAGTTTGATCAGAAGGAATCCACATCATTTGTTGTCGACACCCATGACGGCCTAAACTGCGGCCAAGAAGAAAATGGGGCAGAAAGTTTGAGTGGCACAACAATAAATGTTTTATGGCAAACTTGTAAATAAGGGGTATGTGACCGGAGTATAACGGTGGGATCACAGATCTACTCGCAGTACACTTAAACATATGATATGAGCGAAATCTAAACCCTGCCTTCTCATCTGACTCAAATATTAACATTATCAATTCCACGTGCCTCATTTACAAGGTTCACGAGCATTCAATACCGAACCCATCTACTCCATTCATAACTGCAAGCTAGCCCCTTTTAAAATTAACCATTTGGTAATCAAGTGTAATTAAAAAATTAAAAAATTAAAAAAAAAGCCATCCACCATCAACGGCTTTAAATTTATCCACGGCACAAAATCTTAGAAATCCAACGAATATAAAAGGGTTGTGTTATATACACTCCCAAGAGGGAAGTGTATGTACTGTTCATTGCCAAAAATAAGAAAAATAATAGGAACGAATGAGTGAGGAGACAAGTAATGTGATAGATTTTTCATTTTTGACCAAAGAAAAATACATGCAACCTCTTTTATAGGGTGTATATAACAGCTCCCTATAAAAGATTATATGTTCCATAATACTTGGTAACAAGGTTACTAGGTTGCTATCAGAGGGGACGGCATGAGAGATGGATTCTGTACTTCCCAATGCTAAAAAGGAATCAAAATGGGATGATAATTTTATATCTACTATTCGAGGCCAACTAGGATTCTTTATTACCTAATTTAGGAAGGATGTCAATAGGTATGTATTTTTATTATTATTTTTTGTTGAAAAACAGCTTGCTTGTTCTCCGCTGAACGCTGGAGGGTTCCAGAGAGTGCCCAAATAAAAAATGAGCTTATGTTTCTCTTCACTTGTTTATTAGCCATGGGCACATGGGAGTATAGCCCCCTTTTGGGGAGAAACTGTAATTTATTCCTTAATCCTCGCCATGGGCTCATAGTGGACTCATTGTTTCATGCTCCACGTATTAGGCCCCTTTTTATTATAATAATTATTACTTTTGTGGGATATGATAGTTTTGTGGAACGCTTGAGAAGAGAGCTTAGGCTTTTAAAAAACGTGTAGCCTTCAGGTTCGTCTTTAACAAAAGTAAAAGCCTTAAATCACTTGATTTAAGGCTTTTGACCGTCTCGCTGTCAGTCCACGCGGAGACACGTACCTTTTTTATTTATTTTTTTTATTTTTTTATCAATACGACAACACCTACTTTTTAAATACCAGATTAAATAAAAAATAACCATAAAAAACAAAACTACGCGTGAGAGGCATCGTAACGCCCGAAAGTAGAGTACGCCGGACGCAACGTGTACCGTCGCGATTGTTCCACGTAGCTGCATTAACCCCATCGGGAGTCCGAAGAGCGTGGCTTGACTGACACGTGTACCCGACCAAACAGCAACGGGGCACGTAACGCCGAAGATATTTCGGACCGCGACGCGAAGATATTTTTCGTATCGACGCCACACGTGTCGGGCGTCTCTAGCATCTGACGGCGCGGCGAGCTCGCCTGAAAATCGACACGTGTCGGTTGCCGGCGGTATCTGACACGTGTTTTCAGGGGGAGACAATGAGCAGTCGCATTTCCCTGCTCAGTAGGCTGTACACGTGTCAAACCGCTGTTCGGGAGCAGAAATGTACGTTGTGCCTGCGGGTGAAATCTAATAAGCATCCTTTTCATGCAAGTCCCTCTGTTTTACCACTTTGCAGTTGCGGTAACTTGCACGTCACATGATATTCATTGTCCTCAATTACAACCAACAATTTATGGCTAAAATGTAAATAAATAGCTTCAAATTTTGCAAAAATCAATTTGCATAATTCAAAATGGAGAATGTGCTGCGTTGTACGAGACAAAAACAACATTAGACAAACAAACAAATCCCAACAAACAACACGAAATGTTGCCACCGAGATTGTTTTAATTTCCATAAGCCTTGAGGGTAGAAACGGTAGATTAACCAACAAACCAACCATCAACGATAACAGAGTTCCTGCGGACCACCTAAACCACAGACCCCTTCCCCTATATACCGACCAGAACCCTCTAACCCCAAAACAAAACCAAACAAACGATCGGAAATGGACCCAACAGCAACAAGAGGATCGCCGGCGGCATCCATCTCCGGCGGTCAAAGCTCCTTCGACGATCACACCGGCATCCAGGACGAGCAGGTCCTGCTGCTCGTATTCCGGGCGATCAACTTCGATCCCCACGTCATATCCATCGCCGCGTGCGTCAGCCGCCGGCTGCGCGCCGTCGCGAAACGCGTGCTGTGGCGCGAGCTCTGCGTGTCCCGCGCGCCCCGCGTGGCAGCGGACCTCTCGGGCGGCGCCCCCGCGGCACGCAGCAGCAGCATCGGCGGGGGATGGCACGCGATGGCCAAGCTCCTCTTCTTCTGCTGCGGATCGGCCCAGATCCAGGGGCACTTCGTGCAGGTGTCGAGGTTCTCGAAGACGTCGGGAAAGAGTTTCCTGGTGAAGAAGTGCTGGGGGGATGTGTTGTATGTGAGCGATCCATGCGAGCATTCGGTGGAGGGGGAGGACGAGGATCTGGGGGTGTTTCGTGGGGTTTTTAGGGGGTTCATGAGGTCGAGGACGAGGGCTTGTCTGATCCGCAAGCAGGCGCAGCTTGAGGGCAGGGTGAGGTGCCCCTACTGCGGGGCTAGGGTTTGGAGCATGTCGGCGGCGAGGATGGCTCCTCGGAGCGCGTCGAGGCGGCTCGGATCGAGGGAGGAAGGGCTGGAGTATTACGTTTGTGTGAACGGGCACTTGCATGGGAGCTGCTGGCTAGCTCACTTGTCCGATGATGACGCTGATGATGTCGACATTGATGATTTTGATGATGAGAACGAAGATGTGGATAATGGACATATTCCGTTTTGAGAGTTTTTCTTCTTTCTTATTTTTTTTTTTTTTTGAGTGTCTCACTTTTTGGTGTCCTTGATTTGTTTGATTTTTGATGCTCTGTCTGATCTGATTTGCTAAGACTTTTTTTTTTCACCCAACAAAATTTAGGTAAATGATTTGCGCACCCACCGTTTTACTCTGCCTACATACCACGTTTATACAAGTTTGCCGTTACTTCCGCGCAAATACCAAGTATTTACAAGTTTGTCACTGAAACTTATAACGGGCTGAAACCCCCTCCCCCCACCCCACCCACCCCCACACACACACACACACACACACACAACAGAAACGGCAGCCTTAGGTAGAAGCTCGCAATTGCAGCAATGCACTTCCATAGATTCTAAGTCCCCACACAAAAAGCATTGTGTGCCCAACAAACAGCCAGAAAACATGGCTGGGGCCAAAGATGTCAAAAACTTGGCTTCACATTCACAAACTAATCCAAGCTAATCCCTGGCATTTTGAACTCATGAATCTTTGTAGAACTCAAGTCAGTCAATTCTTAAACTTAAGCAGGCACCTATCATGTGAGAATGCCACCTGCCAGATGTTGCATGCGAGTGCTGATTGATGTGGCAGTAAGAGATAAAAAAGGGATCAATCCATTATCAGTGCATCGTCATCATAAGACAGCAACATAGAAAAAGAGCACAACTCTTTGCACCTCAATATTCTGAGGTGCATGTACCTGTTTTTACCAAAAACATCTCTTATATCATGTCAAGTTGTCATATCTACTTATATTTCTTCCAAAAATAGCAAATATAGGCATTAAATCCTATCTGCACCTCATTCTTGAGGTGCAGATAGCAATTCTGTAGAAAAAAGGAAGGAATGGGCACCCCCCCAACGTATCTTCGCGTTTAGAGCACATGGAACCCAGAAGAGAAGCAAACCGACAGGTGAGGGTTGCAAAAATCGTCCTTCAGCCCAGCCAAAAGGACCACAAAAAGAACTGTCTTATCTTTAAGATGACAAGCTGCCATCTTGCGTCAGTGATCCCTAAAGAGATCCCCTAAGGAATCTTAAAACATAAATATTTCCTTCAAACAAGCAAAACAAAAGAGATGTGCTGTACACCCCCCACACATGTATGGCAGATATGGCAAAAACACACATGTATTGATAACCAAACCAATATGAACAATTATAAATGTTGGCCATACGTAGTATCTTTATATTCATATATTCTTTGGGCATTGGTCATGTCTATATATTGTTTGTGCATCGGTTATAACCCAATGTTGACTTTAAGAGCAGTGTTACCCACATCAATCACATATCGATCAATATGAATTATCTACCAGCCAATAGATCATTTTTCCACTAAGATATGGCAGATATGGCAAAAATACCAGTTGTACCATATTAATCCGTACTGTCCAACATTATGCACATCAGCCAATATGTCCAAATCAAACACCGACCAATATTTATCATATTTACTGGTTAAGATTAGTTTGGATCTCTGGTTAATGCTAATTGCATGCTACTACACATGGTGTACAGTATGTTTTAAAACCAAATATCTCACTACAGCATGAATCTCCGAACCCTCCAAAAGTCTGTGCAAAAGTCTGTGCTTGTGTTTCATCCTTCTCCTTTATGCCTTGATCAAGCACCAGCAATGCGGACGCGAGCAATCAACCGTGGCAAAGCAAAACCAATAATGAATACTTCAAAAGGCAAAAATAGATGAGTAAAGCCTAATCGTGACAAAATGATCCTAACTGACATGAAGGCACCACAGCCTTCAAATTAATGTTCCACCTCCTTCGAGTAAAAAGGATGTTAATCAAGAGCACAAGGGAGTTAACCTAGTCACAAAAATTATGTTTATTCTGTATTTGTAGTCAGTATGGCTCCGAATTTCTCTCTTTCTTGTGTGAAAGTAATATCCAAATGATTTCTAACATGTAAACCAAGATGACAACTGATGTCTAATATTTATTTCTCTTTGTTTTCTTTGAAAATTCCAAAAGCATATGACCAAAATTTATGGTGAGGAGTTCATCTCATTTATTTTCTGTTGCATTTACCCAATTCCAAGTAATAGATAATTTATCATGTCTTACAAGTTTATTGAAATTTTATTTGACTACTTTCCGATTTCATGATTTGCATTGTCCTAAAACATGTGGTCTGTGTATACCTGAACATCCATGTAAAGACATTGTAATTAGATCGATGACATTTCATTGTAGATTCATCTAGAAATCTTCTTATAATATCATTTCCTGTTCTAGCTCACTTCAAGGTTTATGGCGAGAGATGGTGTGAATTGCTACCAGCAGCGCATAAAATTGAGACCACCTTTTCTTTTTCCAAAAAATCATAAGAGTCAGGATATTTTTGGAAGAAAAAGTGCAAAACCGTAAAGGTATATTGGGAATCAAAAATTGACAGCACCATCAAAACTTGCTCTGTTTATATTAGTATAGAAAAAGTATATGGACATTGGTAGTCTTTGAAAGCACCTATCATTAATATATAAATCTTTTGCTTAAGAGTGTATAACAACTTCATATTTAAATATTGTTAAGTGAAGGATGGTGTTGGGAATGAGGATTGTAGCCACGATAGTATCAATTTTGTAGTTATGGGGCCGTAGGGCAATTTTGTAAGGGGCAATTTTGTAATTAGGGCCTAACCAACCCTACAAATAGGAGGGAGGGGAGTTAGTGTGAGACACGAAGAAAATGGAGAAGTATAGTAGAGTTTTGAATTAAGAGTTTAGGAGTAGGAAATTAGTCTAGATCATAAGAGAGTGGTCCTCTGTAATTGAGGCAACTATCTTCGTACTTCCCCGCTTATCTAAAGAACCCCCCTTTCTATCCCACCATCTTTCTCATCAATTGGTAACAGAGCCAAGATCTTCATCAATGTGACCAAGAAGGCTCGAAGCTTGGAAAAAGAAAATGCTGCTAGCGATGTTGGAGACGATAAAGTCCATGAAGGCGGCGGCAGCGAGGATATCGAAAAATCTACGCCGTCCGACGAAGGTTCCGACGCCAGATCTGCCGAAAATTGAGGGGAGCGCCTCAGATCTGGAGAAGACGAAGGCAAACGACGCAGATCTGACGCCTACATCCGCCGGTGACTTAGATCTGACGACGGCAAGGGGCGGCGAGCAGCCATCGGGGGCGGCGGCCTCCTCCTTGGCCGTCGGAGCTTCGACGGCCCCTCGGGGGCCGCCACAAGTCCAGCAAGCCCCCAGAGGGCCGCAAAAGCTCCGGCAAGCCTCGGAGGGCCGCCCAGAGTCGGCCGAGATAAGATCGGACAGCCTGAGACTATCAACGGGCGTTTTCGAGCATCGCCGGCGACGCTACCGGCAAGATCATCGACCTCCACGACCACCATCACCTTCCTCACCTCCGGGCGAACGCATTGAACTAATATTCATCGTCATCAGACGTTGAAGCCGTCGAGAAACCCCACGAAAGATTGACGTGCGTCGTATCAAGCTTCGCTTGTGATATTTCGGTCTGTCACCACCCGCATCAGCTGCGTCTCGACGAGGCAAACCCATCGGACTAAGGATCGCCGGCAACCGCCAGCAAATTCACCGGAAAATTCCATCGGCGTCAGTTAGCCGACACTGCTACAGTGGCAGCTCGATTCAGCCGCTTTCGCCGCCGAGCCGGCTCAGCCGATCCGCCAGCCCAAGCCGATGAATAGTGCGGCTTTGTATTTTTTTGGATTTCTGTGCGAATTTCGGCGCTGCTTCCGTATTTTGACGATTCCGGGCCCGTTTGGAGTCCAAATTCAGAACGAAAAGAGCCCAGGCGTAGAAAACTCGGCCACGAACAATCTTCCACTCCTTCAGCAACATTTCGAGGAAGACGGAGCTCGTATGTGGCATTTTGATCCAAGAGGAGGGGAGATCACATGCTCCATCTCTCGGAAAAGCACTCGGGACTTCATGCACCACCTTGAGGACAAGTTATTTTTTCACGGACGGGGTAGTGTTGGAAATGAGGATTATAGCCACAATAACGGCAATTTTGTAGTTATGGGGCCATAGGGCAATTTTGTAATTTGGTGCCCAATGGACAATTTTGTAATTAGGGTCCAACCAACCATATAAATAGGAGGGAGGGGGTTAGTGTGATACATGAAGAAAATGGAGAAGAATAGTAGAGTTTAGAATTAGGAGTTTATGAGTAGGAAATTAGTCTAGATCTTGGGAGAGTTGTCCTCTCTAATTGAGGCACGTATCTTTTTATTTCCCCGATTATCTAAAAAACCTTTCTATTTCACCATCTTTCTCATCATAGGGTTTTTCATCATAGGGTTTTTGCACTTTTAGAAGCGTCCAGCATAGATAGACATACACTTTCAAAAGTGGAAGTGCATCTCCAACAACTACTTCATTCCTTGGACATAAACTGGCCCAAGTAGCCGGCAGCTTTCTTACAATGTGGAGCTAAGACTTTGCTTAAAGAATTCAGCATACTCTTCAACTTATACTGCAAGAACAATGGCTATGTTCCCCCAGATACCATTAACATGATGTAACACTTGCTCTCGAAATGGATGAGCCAAATCAAGTTTTAAAAACAAGCAATTTGTCATTTTCCATACAAAAATCGATATTGAACATATTCTAGTGAAAAAGGTACCAAGTCTAAAAATCAGTATGCTCAAATAGCTCGCTAACTCCCGTACCCTACAACCATTCAATTTTATACAATGCAAGGTACTACTTAATGGAGAAAAGTCAGAAGCTAAAAGTAACAGGGCAGGAAGTGATGTCCTAATCCAAAAAAACAAAGTTACAAATATGGATGAAGACATTAGGTTGCCACAATTATAAATATATTGAAGAAAGTAATAGGGTACCATTATTGCAGGACTGTAGAAAAAAATATAGGTTGTCTTAAATAAATAAAAAGATCAGACCAAGCAGCTAAACCAAAGAATCGTCAATGCAATTGGTCATATAATGCACGCATAACAAGAAAACTCATTCCAGCAGTGGTCTAACTGAAGAAAATAGTTTGCAAAATAATCCAAAGATCAGAAAAGTTATTTTAATTTTAATTTTAATATGAGAACTGTTACAGTTAGAAATAAGGCAATGCAAAATGAAGCATTGCAAGAAAAAAAAATTAAAATCAGAATGGACAATGATACCCTGGCTCCTCTAATAAGACTGCTAAAAACTAATAATGTACTCCATTAATAAATAGATGATTCTTGAACTGACAAGCTATGTCAATGATACAGCTCTCCCAACAGTAATTGCTTTTTTCCCTTTTCGCTTTTGCAGGAAAATGCTAGAATATATTTTATGTACAACGAGGCAGGGTTGCATACCTCTTGGCTTCCATCAGGAGGATGACTCTCTTCATAGTCTCCCTACTACTGCATGGAAGACAAAGGCTCCCAAGGAAAAATTCCTTGAATGTCTGAGCAGCCACCAACCCCGCTAAAAACCAATGAATAAAAGCATAGGCAATGATTAGGAAAAGAAATATAACAAAGAAATGCATTGATTACAAATAAGTATGAGAGTTCTAACATATTCAGCCGTTGTAAAGAGTTTTTACCATGATCCATAATAGAAAAGAGTAGCTTATCTTGGTCTCCAGTAGCCGGGGGCTGCAAGAAACAAGAAAGAATGTCAAAAATCATACAGACCATGTGATATCAATTCAACATTATATGAAAACTTGGTTTAAAAATGTTAGGCAGATTAAGGTCAAAAAAGATAACGATATTTACAATGTGTTTTTCCACATTATCACATAGTACCTATCAAAAATCATAATAACAACAAGAAGTGATTGAAGCTATGGCTGGAATATGCGGATGAGAATAAGGTTATAAAAATTTGCCATCATATTTCTACAACTTAGTCAATGGTTTTTAAAGAAACCAGTACAAAATTTTCAAGCAAATACCAAGAAATGAACAGGCTTGGTTTACAGCTATTGCACCTCCTGTCACACGAGGAATTGATTTTTCCATTGATGATCTTGAAGTAGATAAAGAATAACTAGATGTCCTTGGATGAATGGGCCAACCATGGTTTGCGTTTGAAGCAGATTCTGAATAGGGACCATAACGGGATAGAGAATTAGGCAATGTCTCGGCTTTATCAGAAAGAACATGACCTGTATGAGTATCTTATTTGTCACTAGAAATACATACTGCAAATAAATAAATAAATAAATGCAATGCTCTATAAAGTCCTTCAAAACCTTCAATTCCAAAACAAAGACAATGTTACCTGGAGAAAATCTGCCTCTTTCAGCATTCTCATGTTGAATCTGCCCCACAATATTCCTATCATCATAAAAATTCCCCCCCTGAGGGCCATCTACATACTGGAATCTATCACCAAATAAAGAACTACTACCCCAAGATTGTGATCTTTGTTGTGCCTCTGCCTGTATATAGGAGAATTGATTTGAGACTGTTGGAGGTGGTGGCTGCAAAGGATAAGAAGCGTTGTTTGGCAAAGATGTGTGAAAATTATTTCCCAACTTCACCGCCGCATGAGATGTATAAGGACCAGAAGAACCAAGAGGGCATGGAGCTGGTGGCATCTGTTTTGGGAAACCGCCATATCCTTGACTGTTACAAGGGAGAGATTCCGTAGAAAACAAATTGCCTTGAAAATTAGCTGGTTGTTGACTCATAGACTGTGGTTGTTGGCTCTGATTATTCTGCATGATGATGTGGATTAGTAAAAGCACACATAATATGGATTAGTAAAAGGACACATACATGCGCAAAGGCAGAGAAGTGCATGGGAAGAAACAAGACAAAAGGGTGGAAAAAACTCACATGAGTACTGGAGAGGTGAAACTCCGAAACATCAGTGTTAGCATGAGATCCTACTAATTGATGTTGGGGAACAAGGCAGACTGGAGCTGAACATGACAGAGCCATAGGTGGCGGAGAAGATGGCAAAGGAGGTGGAGATGGTGGCAAGTCCTCAGGGAGGGGAGGAGCAGAAGGCAATGATGGATGATGTCCACATTGATAATGAACATCAGATACAGTTTCAGTGCCTGAAACATGGCAACTGGCAATGGGTTCTAGTTCGCAATGGGGTGCCACATCCTCCATCTCAAGCTCACCATCAACATCTTCCAAGATATGTCGATGCTTCTCATTGGGAGTTTGAGTTGTTCCCTTGTCATCTACAACCTCCGCATTCTGTTCAGGAGTAACCGCTTCAAAGCTTTTTTCATCATCACCACTTTCTTCCTCCTCTTCAATCAAGCGAGGATGAATAAAATTGTGTAGCTGAAAACTAGCGTTGCTGATACAACAAAACAGTAGTTATGAGCAATAAACAAAAGATATGGCATCTAAATAAATATATAGAATTACATAAATTAAGATTGGTAAATTATTCGTGGTTTTGAATAATTTGGAAAAAAAACAAAGGCACTTTTGACAAAAGTACCAAAAGTTAACGGTAGTTTTGAATAATTTACCCAATTAAGAATTTACAAATATTAAGTGACAATATGCTGAAATAACCACCATGGTTAAAAGAGGATTGATGGGGAATGATTCCGGAAGCGGATCTAAGGTTTGGCTCTAGAAGCCCAACAAACCTACATGCACGAGACATGAATATATTAAAAATAATTAAATTAAGCCTAAAATACTGAAGCTAAGACTCTCTTTTGCTAGATCGTCGGCATAGGTAGGATCTCCGGCGTAGGCAGGATCTCCATCAACTCCCATAATAAGGATGAATCCACATATTTTTGCAGTCGATATTTGTGCATGTAGTGAGTGAGTGAGTGAGAAAGTAAGGGAGGGAGAGGCAAAAAGAAACTGATATCATATAACGTATGTTATGAACAATATATGACGTGCACTCATGCCATGTACGATAACAAGGTGCAATTTCATCAAAGCACACCGATAGGCAACCATCCATATGGATGACAATGTCATCATCGTATATAGGCAAACTGATATGAATCAAGCTAAAACTGAAATTATATTGTTCAAACAGCGAATAAAAGATAAATTGGCTACAATTCTAGGGGCAACCACCCTCCCAAGACGCCGATAAGCGATGACGTCCGCACTCTCCTAAAATCCCTCGAAGAACTCTCACAAAATATCAATAATAAGCATAAGAGGTTAATGACGGCTAGCCCTAGCTTAAGACTAAACCCCCCTCTAAAACAATTACAAGTTTGCCATAAAATAGTAATAAAGAGGGGTTCACGAAAACGCCCCTAGGGTTGCGTGCGCGGCTGCCCATGCATGCGCGGCTGCTCGGGTTGGACGCTGGTCCGCCTCCTGGTGTAGACTCGGGTCCCATTATTACTCCCCCCAAAGCGCCACCTTGTCCTCAAGATAGAAGTCTGGGAATTGTTGCGCCATCACGTCCATGGACTCACATGATCTCTCGTACTCTAACAAATCCTTCCAGTGCAGCAAAACCTCGCGATTTCCCGTGCTCCCTCTACGGACCCCCTTCAGCTCCTCTTGCTCCGTCCTCACCTCCATATCAACTATTAACGTCTCCAGAAGGGTGGGTGAAGGGGTGCGGTCTCCGATAGCCCGGCGAAGCTGTGAAACATGGAACACCTGATGAATAACAAATCCTGGGGGTAAACTCAACCTGTAAGCCATTGGTCCCACTCTCGCCTCGACCTCGAAAGGTCCATAATATCGCAGCGCTAACTTCTCATTCCTCCTATGGGCCAAGGATCTCTGCATGTAGGGTCTCAGCTTCAGGTACACCATGTCTCCTAGGTACACCATGTCTCCTGCAAATTGCACATCTCAGCGGTGTTGGTCTGCCCTCGTCTTCATTACCAGCTGAGCCCTAGCCAGATGGAGCTTCAGCTCGTCCAAAATCTGATCCCTCTCCGCCAAATACTGCTCCACATCTAATATTGGTGTCGTCTCTTGCCCATAATGCAGTAAATGAGAAGGGTCTCGGCCATACAAAATCCTGAAAGGTGTCATCTGAGCTGCAGTGTGATAAGATATATTATACCAGTACTCCGTCCATGCCAGCAAACGATCCCACTCCTTGGGATTTTCTGAAATAAAGCACCGCAGATAAGTCTCCACACTCCTGTTGACTACCTCAGTCTGTCCATCTGTCTGCGGGTGGTAGGCTGTACTCCGTCTCAACACTGTCCCCTAAAGCCTGAAAAGCTTCTGCCAGAATCTACTAAAGAACACGTTGTCTCCATCGGAGACAATGGACTTTGGGGGCACATACAAGGGAATGACCTCTCTCAAAAATACCTCCGCCACCGATACTACGTTGTATGGATGCCAAAGTGGTCCAAAGGGCGCATACTTGTTGAGGCAGTCGACCACAACAAGTATGACTGTATATCCTTCCGACTTCGGCAGTCCATCAATGAAATCCATGGAGAGTTCCTCCCACACCCGATCGGGCAAAGACAGCGGCTGTAGTAATCCCCCGGGGACATCGCCTGGTACTTATGACGCTGGCAAACGTCACACTCTGCAACCATCTTTGCCACATCCTTCATTCCTTTCCAGTAGACCTCCCTCGCCAGTCTCTGGTAGGTCTTGAGAACCCCAGAATTTCCTCCTACTGCGCTACTGTGAAACTCCTAGAGTATGGTCGGTATATATGTCGAAGTCCTCGACAGAACCAATCTTTCTCAATGTAGCAGCAGTCCATCCTGAATAGAATACCCATGGTACTCGGCAGATCCCTGCAATAGTGCCGCTCCTATGCCTGCCAAGTCCTGATCCTGCTCAACCTCCTGCTGCAGTGGCTCCCAGCTCTGGAGCGCTAAAACTGCCAGTGCCGCCAACTCTACCTCCTCCTCTCGCCGTGAAAGGGCATCAACCACCTTGTTCTCTAGTCCTGGGTGATACTCAATCTCAAACATGTACCACATCAGCTTCCGCAGCCACTTCTGATACTCCTTTGCTACCATGTGTTGCTCTAATAAGTATTTGAGACTCCTCTGATCTGTGCACACCAGGAAACTCCTCAACAAATACGGCCTCCACTTCTGAATAGACAGGACAATGGCCATCAACTCCCTCTCGTGGACAGACCGCAGTCTGGCTCTAGCGATCAGCACCTGACTGAAATAAGTTATGGACCGTTGATCATGCATCAATACCGCTCCCAATCCATGTCCCGAAGAGTCCGCCTCTACCACAAAGGGTCTGAAAAAGTCTGGCAATGCCAAAACAGGCACTGTGGACATGGCCTTTTTCAAGGCCTCAAATGATGTGGTCGTTGCCTCTCCCCAAATGAACTGATCCTTCAATAGCTCGATCAGTGACCATGCGATCGTCCCATAGCCCTCTCTACAAATCTGTGATAGTATCCTGTCAAACCCAGGAACCCCCTCAGCCCCCTGAGAGTGGTGGGACGTGGCCAATCTAGCATCGCCTCAATCTTCGCCCTATCCGCTGCCACCCCATCTGCTGATACCACATTCTCCAGATACTCCACATGTGGATGTCCGAATAAGCACTTCTTTCTGTTCGCGAATAGCTAATGATATTGTAGCTTTTGAACACGACCTGCAGGTGGTCCAAATGCTCCTTCAAGGTACGACTGTACACCAATATGTCATCGAAGAAACTAGTACGAATCGTCTCCAGTAAGGACGGAATACCTTATTCATTAAGGCCTAGAAGGTGGCTGGTGCGTTAGTCAAGCCGAAAGACATGTAGAAACTCGTAGTGGCCCTCAGGCGTTCTAAACGACGTCTTGAAAACATCCTCCCGCCGCATCTTGATCTGATGGTAGCCCGACTTGACGTCTATCTTGGTGAATATGGTTGTCCCATGCAACTCATCCAGGAGCTCATCAATAATTGATATGGGAAACTTATCTGGCACTATCTCCTTGTTTAGGGCCCTGTAGTCCATGCAGAAGCACCAACTCCCATCTTTCTTCTTCACTAACGATAGGCCCTCACACTGATAGGGGACATGCCCTCCCGCAACACTATGGCGTGCTCGTGATCCCTCGGTGGTGGAAGACCCCGGGCTCCTGAAAGACCTCCTCGAACTGCCCCATCAGCTGCTGAATCTCTCCTGTAATGGGCTGCTCTCCACTGGCCTCAGCGCCTCCCTCTCCCGTCAATGAGTATAACTCCACTAAGTATCCACCGCCCTCCATCTGAATGGTCCTCGCCATGGTCTTCAGTGAGACCAATACTCTTCATAGGCTGGAGTCCCCCTATAGTGTGACTGCTCTCACCTCCTCCAGAAACTCCATCCTGAGCAGTTTCCAATTCACCGTCATCTCCCCCAACGTCTGCAACCACGTCATGCCCATGCCCAGGATGACGTCGGTGCTCCCCAGGTCTAGAGGCAAAAAATCTGCGATCACATATACCCATGTAATGTCAACACCAACCCTCTGCAAACTCCCCGACTGCTCTCCTTCCTCGTCCCCATCATGACACTGATACTACCACAGCCGGTCACTGGAGCTCCTGCTGGGCCACCACTCTCCTGAAAATGAAGCTGTGGGTCGCCCCACTGTCAATTAGCATTGTCACCTTCTGATCGCTGATATGCCCCCTCAACTTCATGGTATGGTTCGGTATGAACCCCATCACGGAGTTAAGGAAACCCCCCACCACGTCTAGCTAGTGGCCATCAAACTCCATCTCCTCGACCTCAGCGGTCTCGTCCTCCGCCTCAGCCTCGTCCTCCTCATCCTCTAGCAGCAGTACCTGGAGCTTGCGCCCCGCATATCTGTGGCCTGGTGTGAACCGCTCGTCGCATCTAAATCATAGGCCCTTCTGTCGCTTCTCCCTTATCTCCACGTCGGTCATCCGCCTAAACCGTCCCCCAGCCTGTGGTGCACTGCTCCTCTCCCCACTCTTCTCCTTGATGGTCGGATCTGCTCCCGTAGTGGCTCTCTGCTGCCCTCCTGTCGCTGTCTGACTCCGGAAAACTGGTCCACTCCAACCATCACTCGCCTTCCATCTGACAATCTTCCGCCATCTGAGCGTACTCCATGGCCTCCATCAGGCTCTGGGGCTTCTGCATGTGCACCGATGCTCGAATAGTAGCCTTCAACCCCTTCATGAAAGTGCTCTCCATCGTCTCATCTGTTACCCCATGCACCTGTCCTGATATGGCCTTGAACCTCTCTAGATAGTCACTCATCGTGCCCTCCAGTCGGAGTGCTAGCAGCTGCTCCAGCACGTTCCCCAAGTGGGGGTCTCTGAACCTCTCCACCATCTGATCCCTAATCTCCTCCCACGATCGAAAAGGACGCCTCGCATCCTTCCACTGAAACCAGGCGAGGGCCTTTCCATCCAGACAGATAACTGCTGCCTAAATCTTCTGCTCCTCTGTTACGTTAGACTCTAAAGAATCTCTCCACTCTGTGGATCCACGAGACTGGATCCACCCCATCGAATACAAGCATCTTCAACTTCCGCAGCCTGTCCATATTAAATCCCTGATCCCCTCGTCCACCGCCATAACTAGGCTGATGGTTGTGCTGTCACATCTCATAGTGTGTCACATGTACTCTTGGTGGCCCCCGACCCCGGCCTTCATAACCCCCTCGAGGTCCTTCACCTCATCCTCCATAGCCCTTTCCATCAACACCTCCACCGTAGGCACATCCTCCCCCATCGTCATAGTGACCGCCACCTCCTTCGTCCCCATAATGAAATCCATCGTCGTGTGCATACCCTAGATAGCCGGCGTACGGCGAAAAGTGCTCCGCAAGGTCTGGACATGTCAAAGAAGGCCGAAAAACAGAGGACGGGGGCTCGTTGTGCTCCTGGAACCCCCTTGCGGCTGCCGGGGGCTGATGTGTTCGCCACGGCCTGCCAGGCCCCCGACGGCCCTAGCCGGGGCTGTCGGAGGGCCGGCAGACCTCCTGATGCTTCGACGGGGTCAGCCGACCCTGCCGGAGGGCGACAAAGCCCGACCGCCCCTACCAGAGCTCTGCCCGGGCGGGGCGACTTTCGGGTTCAACCGCACCTCCAGATTGATGTGGGGGGCGGTGGCTCTCCTCAGCCCTTCGACGGATCCCTTCGTGATAATCCTCCACCCATGACTCTCCATCTTCATCCCCGTCGTATTCCTCCTCCACGTGGACGTTTTCTACATCAAAAAGCTCTAACTTTTCCTTCCCTTTGACCAAAAGTGGCGCATTTTCCGCGGATTTAGGGTACCCGTCCCCTTTTCGACCTTTTTCTGTGTTGGCCGTCAACTGAAAAATTAGTTGCGTGAATTGCTCATCGTTTTTCTCTTGCTTCGCCGCCACCATTTCAATGGAAGCCGTCAATCTGTCAACGGAAGCCATCAACTTTCCCATTGATTCCTCATGCCCCGCTAGAGTTTTCTTCACCCCTTCGATCTCGCCATCGAATTTCTCTTACAATGCCTCGAACTTGTCTTTCTGCCTTGTTGACGCCGCCATAGATCGTTATGTGCTCTGATACCAAATTGATAGGAATCAAGCTAAAACTGAAATTATATTACTCAAACAGCAAATAAAAGATAAATTGGGTACAATTCTAGTGGCAACCACCCTCCCAAGACGCTGGTAAGCGAGGACGTTCGTATGCTCCTAAGATCCCTCGAAGAACTCTCGAAGAACTCTTACGAAATATCAATAATAAGCATAAGAGATTAAAGACGGCTAGCCCTAGCTTAAGATTAGACCCCCTCTAAAACAATTACAGGTTTGCCATTAAAATATTAATAAAGAGAGGTTCACGAAAACACCCCTAGGGTTGCGTGCGCAACTGCCCATGCGTGCGCGGCTGCTCGGGTTGGACACGGGTCCGCCTCCTGGTGTAGACTCGGGTCCCATCACAAACTTGCTCAAAATGTCATAATAACGCCCCAAACAAAAACACACACACATGTGGCGTGATCTCCCCCCCCCCCCCAAAACGCACATGTGGTGTGATCTCTCCCCCCAAGTAAAACCCTTAGCATGCTTTAAATTTGTATATTTCAACCAAATTCATATCTTAATACACCATCTACGATGTGTTTCTCCATTCTCCAGATAAAGAGTTTAGCCGTGGATGAAAAATAGTTCAAGGAAATTTTTAGCAAAAATCTAAATGATTTTGGCAAAAAATATTTAAAAGTTCATAGTAGTTAAGGAATAATTAATGAATGTTTTGATAATTTTGATAATTTTAGTCATATTTTTGGGCTCATTTTCGCATTGTTTCATTTAGATAAAGTGCATAAATGAACGGAATATAGTGTGATTATTCAAATATTAATGACCATCTTTATTACATAAAAATAAATTCATGTTTGGAAGAGATCTAGATACCAACCAAATATTATTGCATGTGTTGTTTTTGTTTCAGTTATAATTTTTTTCAGTATCATACATATTTAGGTAGTTGTATTTGTTTCCACTCTAACTTTTTCCCTCAAAAAAAGAGGCTTTTTTCATCTATACATCAATTGTTAGGTGTATGATTAGTTTTTTGGATCGGACAAGAACAATATCAATTGGACCATCATCAAGTCGTTAATTGAAACTACATACACAATTTTTTTGGTTTTTTGTTTTATACACTTTCAAAAAGCACCACCATAAAAGACTACTTCATCCACATGATAGTCCACAAAAGAAACATAAACACAGTAAGAGACCAAGCAACATGCATAACTACTCTACCATAAGACAACATAATGAAATCCAAAACAAAGACCGGACTTGACTCATGATTCGTGATGAAAAGTGTATAATTATACCCCCTAACTACCCCTATTTTGTGCTAAGGATTAGGCTTAATCTCGCTCTTTTGGGTATAAACTCACTTTATGTTGCATATAAGGGCTTATTTGCATTCTTTGCACAAAACATCATTATATGGACTAATTTTTCCTTCTCTTATTTTTCAGGTACTCCTGGGGTCTTGGTGATTTTCCAGAATTTTCTAGGATTTTTCTGAGCCTCCTAGGTATTTTTCTACAATTAATTGGAGGAGAAAGCGGTTTTAAAAATCATATAATGAATTTTAAAGGGGCGCCACGTGGCACGATCTCACGGTGCCACGTGGCGCCAATCCAGCGAAAAGAGTATACCAGCGGGGCACCGCGCGTGCCCCGTTGATTGAAAGCGGGCATGGCCCGCTTGACTCTTGCGGGCTGAAAGAAGCTCGCCCGCAACGGGCTTGGCTCCGCTTCAAGCGGGTCAGGCGGCGCTTGCCAACCCAACCCGGGCTATTTCAAGGCGCAAGCGCGCGCTTAAGCAGCGGGCGGGTCGGGTGGCCAAAACCCGACCCGCAAGCCCGCAACTCAGGTGTTTTGGGCTATTTGGTGCGCCTGTAGCATTTCGGGGCAGGAATCAATTCGGCCAGGGGGTTTTACTGTTCCATTAGGGCTAGGAGAGCCACATCTTCTTCCCCAAAGGCTAGGGCTAGGGCTTGAAGGCCATTGGAGGCTAGGAGAGCTTGGAGGAGGAGCAAGAGAGGGGGAAAGCTTGGGTTTCTAGGGCTTCGATTGGTGATCGCTCTCCTCTATTGTAAACATTTGGTTTCTAAATGATTTGTATGAATATTTGAATGATCATTGAATGAGTGTGAGAAGCATTAAATAGTTATTCGATTATTAGCTTGTAATGGAGATTTGTGTGCTCATGTTAAATGATTATCATCTTGTTTTCATTATGAAGGCTTAGAGCCATTTGTGTGTGGAATTAGGATTATCTAGGGTTTGTAAGCTTGATTAGTAATGATTCATATCTTGCATCTAATTGGATTAGCATACCTTAAAATGGATGCTAATAGTGTTGATTGATGGGTTGTGCCCTAGATTTGATTGAACCGTGACCATAGAATGGTGTACCTTAAAGGTCACACATACATGCACGATCCGTGCATCCTATTGACACAGATGCAAGGATCGATTCACGAGCTATTGTCAGGGATTCCAACCCACTAATCAACACACGAATGAGTCGTGCATTACTCATGGTGGGGCCGTAGAACGACGGTGTGCCTTAAGGGCATTATCTACATGCACAACCCCGCATACCTTGAAATGGATGCGAGGGTTGATTCATTTAGAGTGAATCCACTGCTAATCAACTCACAACTCTAATGACATCTCATTCCACACACTTCTCCTTGCTTGACTAGCTCCTACTTCGGTCTCCACCCTACCTACCTTGGGTTTGGCTCAACCGTGTCACCACACACGTTCCACTCACCGCACGTGTTAGTTTAGTTGGTTGCACCAACATCTTTAGCATTCCTTAACCAATTGAGATTGCGAAACGAGTTGTCTCTGTGGATTCGACCCCGTACTCGCAGGTTTATATTGCATTTGACACTCCTACCCTTAGGAGGCGAGCGTGTGCATCCTACTTGGATTGTGCACTCCCCGCGGTCAATCAACTCATCTAGCTTGTCATAGATAAATTCACAATTGATTTGGGTAACCTTTGAATATGTCTACATGTTATCTCCCCTTGTGTACCCTACAACACTGCAATAGTGAGGGAGTAAGAAGTTAATCCCCAGTATATGTACTTTTAATAAAGTTAACATGAAGTAAATAGTACAAAACAGAGTGCCTCTTTAGCAAAGTAAAATATGAAAAATGCATTGGAAAAACAACAAGAACAAGACCGCTCATCCTCTCATGCCCTGGCAATGTTGTAGCATAATCAATAGGGGTACAACTAGATAAAAGAGTATCCGTGTTGCTTACATTCATGTGCTTGCCATATTATAGAATACCAAAAAATAGAGTTCGGCAGGAGTATTATATAGCTATTGTAATGCCAGTTGGCAATATGAGTAGGAAATAAATTTAAATAATTTAGCAAGCATCATCAGTAAGCAATGATTCAAAAGAACTCCCTAACTGACCCATTCTGAACAGAATTGTCCTATCCTTCATTAGGGGTAGATACGCATGCAAACATCCTTAATTTACATGCCATAAGCTTTAAAACAAACTTATCTCCAGAATAAATATCTTATTCTCAGATGGCTAGTATACCAACATATAAGGAAAGGAAAGCAATCAAACAAACAAAAGAAATGCAAAATCTGAAACACACCTTCCGTATTCATCAACAAACATTCCCTCCATTTCACGGATAGGATCATTGAGGGCACGCTCTGTTCTTGAAGGACGTCGAGAATACGAGCAAGTTAATGTTGCTTCATGCACAGACTCAAGTTCCCGAATATGATGCCGCACTATGGATTCTGGGAGTGTTTTCCTTTCAAGCCAGAGTCTCAACACCTTCACCACCACCCACCCCCCAAAAAACCAGTAAATGATATGAAATCTGTCTTCCAAGAAATGAAAATAACAAATACTTAATGTGCTTACCTTGAGGCATTGCTTACGGTTTTCCCATGCAGCATTTCCATGAGGTGCAGCAGCAGATAACAAACGAGGAAGTATGGACTGGACAAGAGAAATGTAGACATCTCCAGCTCCACCTAAAAATTTTGGAATGAACACTACCATCAATGGAAGCCAAGAATGTTAAATAGTAGGAAACAAATCGCAATCGAAAAATATATACCTTTTTGACTGCGTGAAAACTGAGTAATTGAATCTACAAGGAAAAATAGATCTACTCGCTTATACAAGCTTGATTCTCTTTCAAGATGCTGAAGAAGAATTTCAATTACCTGTAAACAGCAAAGAATACAGCAGGAAAAGATACCGTGTTAATAACAAGAAATAATTTCATTGCATAGTAAACTTTTTTTAAGGACTGCAAAAGAACCCACAGATGGATTGCATTCTCACCACATGGATGGTTAAATCCTCCCAGAAGCGGAGGGAAAAAAAATTATTGAAAACATTAAGTTGCCAAGATGGTATTTATAACAAAAGGCCATCTACACTAGTAATCCAATAATGTGGTTCCTATAGTTTTCAGTGTGATGCAGAGGTAGTGGCTTAAAATCCACGAGTAAAAGACGAAAAACATCTGGAATGATATGTGTGCTGGGGAGTATGTGTGCACATGCATGCATGCTTATGTGTGTCTAAGGTTAGACCAATTAAGGAATTTTAAAAAATTAAAAAAATTATGGCTAACCGCATCAAAGCATTTGATGTGGCCAGCCATATAAATATCAGAATAATAATGTATATATGCTATCAGCATAGAAAATTATCCCACCAACCGCATCAAAGTACTTGATACAGCCAACTTCACCTGAAAATTTTCGTACATACATATCAGAATAATGTACATGTAGCATAAAAAATTTTCCCACACTAACACACAAATACATCATTTTTATTTATTTTTTAAGCTATATTCTACACATTATGGATGATCACCAAGTAGAATCCACTGTTATTTGACACTCCATCCGATTGTTACGAATTCAACAATTTCATAATAGAACTTTTTGTAACGAGTAGATAGATGATTAAATCCTCTTAGGGTTCACTTATATCTGGATTTTTTTTGTTTTTGAATATGTACATCAATCCTTAAAAAATCAAAAATAAGGAGGGTGATTTTTGTGCTACCAACGTAAAAAAATTCTTATGCTGACAACATATACACATTATCCTCTATATATACATATACTAGAAATAACCCGTGCACACGATGCACGGGCACCCAAAAACCCCCTTACACAATCAAGATGCGGGACACACATGGGTGTTTCCTTGAGTGCAAAACTGGGTGCAAATGGGTAGAGTGTGTGCGTGTGTGTGTGCTGTCTAAGAGTTTTTTTGGGTTTTTGATTGTGAATTTTTTTGTGATTTTTTGTTTTGGGTGTTCTGGGAGATGACACTTTTCCTATACACTGGCTCTAACCCAACCCTACCCCTCTCCCATGACATGGGTACCACCTTGAAGTGGGTGTTTCAATGGGTGAATAAGTGGGTGCATGTGAAATCGGGTGTATGTGAAAAGTGTGTCTATGTGTGAGTATTGCCTTGGGTGCATGAGTGTTCATGAGAAGAGGAGAGGTGGGACCCAAAAG
Organism: Scilla litardierei; assembly: GCA_030789695.1. Classification (NCBI taxonomy): domain Eukaryota; kingdom Viridiplantae; phylum Streptophyta; class Magnoliopsida; order Asparagales; family Asparagaceae; genus Scilla; species Scilla litardierei. Next base: position 173,033,067 of record CM061132.1, read on the forward strand.
GTGAGGAGCTAATTCTTGACCACCAATCTATCAACGCATTTGTCCTAGGTGGAAGATTCCAAACTCATTTGTTTAAAGGATATATGGCCCCATATTGTACCTGCTATTTACTTCCCAACATATAGCATAGTATTCACTATACGATATGGAATTCTCTCATGAGTCATGAATCGCATGTCCACCATTTAGAATCTTGCAAAGGAGGCAAAGGATTGAGTAGGCAAAGAATTGAGAACTAATAATGAATGGATCTATGCAAATTACGAATTTAAGTGTGTGAATGTGTTATTTGTTTTTTTATAAAAAATATGTGACAGCTTTTCTTTGAGTTAGTATTTTTCTTTAAAAAATTTCAAGCTAGTATAATTTATATGTATAATTGGGATAACCTTGTAAAAGAATAAATTTTAATAATGGGTTTTAGCTTTTTTGGAATTGTCTAAAAAAGAATACTGGTATAATTTTAATTCTAAGTATATGTGGACTCACAATAAATTTATTTAAAAAGTAAACATTTGTTTACTTACACTTTAAACGGCCCCATAAGTGCAGTCACATCAAAACTCGCAAAATCCTTTGATAGATAGCTCAAGAGAGGCATCTCTCTCTCTGGCAAGGGCCCACCATTTTGGAATAAAAATAATTTAGATTTCTCTTCTTTTTTCCTGCTATTTGTTCGCATTCATGTGGGTTTGCTTCTTCAAAAAGTAGCAACCAAACTTTTCTATTTATATTATTTTCCTGCAGACAAGACCACCACAACTTTCAGCATGTCGACTAAGGCCTCAAAAGGCTTTCTAGTTATATGTGCGCACACTATTTCACAAGATCCATATATTAACGTTGAAAGCAGGAAATTTTTCCTAAATGTAAGCCATGTCAATAATATCTCATTAACATCCCGATTCAAACTGAGTCCAAATTCGTTTTTTATCAAATATGAGCATGGAGTTCAGTTACTTCAACATCCATGTTAGTAGCAGTATATGAAAGAAGAAAGCAAGTAGAAATATGATAATGCCATTGGCATCTCCGTTTACCGTCCAACATGCTCATGTTGCAATGCTATTCAAATGCAACCCAGTTTCTTTCAGTAGCACAAAACTATATATGTCCAACCAACTAAAAAGTCGCACACACGGGTTTGAATATCCAAGGGTTTCATTGTTTTGGAAAACATACAAGCATTGCATAACATACGTCATCAGATAACATATAAGTAGCAATTATCATATATCTAAGAAAGACATTAAAATTACTAAAATTACATATATTTTTATTCTTAGGAAAGTCAATAGTAATACTCTGACAGACCAATATTAGTAAATACAAAAAAACAAGAATATTTTACCAAGAAAGTCATTGCAACTCCAGGTAATAAACAGCACACAACTTCGTGTGAACATCATTGACGATCCATGACATGCAGTGACATTTCAAATTATTACACTTTGATGTGCATATCCATGCATAACTCTTGGTTACAAACCTGCTAACCAAGTTCATTATTTCCTAAATAATGTGTGGCATTAATGTCATACTGAGTACTATTACAGAATTTTATGAATCACGGTTACTTCATGATTTCTCACCCACGGACGATCGCATGGGGATGGTTACATATGTTACATATAAATGTATCCGCACATAGCCACTACACTTGTCCAGTGTTCAGGAAACCAACATTCAATGACTAATACCGGATAAAAATTATGTCTTTTTTAAAAAATACATACCTATCAATAACATGTGAGTACGTCCGAATAACTAGAATATGACCTGAAGAAGTTATGTCACGGACTCAAAAGTCGATACTTAAATAATGGTTATGGTTAATACTTGGCATCACGATATTGTAACAGAGAATGAAGTGTCATCCAAATAATGCTTTCCCACATACGATTAAGTTAGACATGTGAGTTGAAGAAGTTCATGATGAACAGCACACAACTTTGTGTGAACATCATTGACGATCCATGACATGCAGTGACATTTCAAACTATTATACTTTGATGTGCATATCCATGCATAACGCTTGGTTAAAACCCTGCTAACCAAGTTCATTATTTCCTAGATAATGTGCATCTTTAAAGTACAAGTCGTGCTTGGATTTAGAGCTGGTCCATTGCTCCATTAAAGTTGACAAACATCAGGGTTCGCTCAACGTGCATTTTTTTTTGCCACAAAAGAACTATTTAAGCAGCTCTGTGATGTATAACAGAAACCTTCCAATACATAAGCTCTTTGAATCATACCAAATCTGATTACTTGCAGCATCCAAATGCTCATAGATTCATTATAGTTTGATTGGAGGGAACCAGATGGCTATGCCTAAAATTGTGGAAATTTCACAATTCACTAGGATCACTATTTAATACATGCTAACATTATCAGTGATATAGTTTCCAACATGATGGCAGTTTAAGTAATATAAAAATAGCATGTTATCAAATGCACCTAAGATCACTGAAAATGGAGGTAAAAGTGCAGACTAACCTCTCCTGCAATCCCACATTTTGCACAGTCAATTGCCACACGTGTTGCACGACCAATACTATCTTTTGTTCTTGACAGTGTACAAAGCAAGGCTTCAAAAGATCTGCGTGCCACGTTAGCTTCCGCTGTGGCTGCTACCTTGTTATGCCCCCTCTCTCGCTGACCAACAAACGGACTTCTGCTATGATTGTGGGTTCTAACATCTGTTGCAGGTCTATGGTAGACCATCAGCTTTTGAGGAGATGCTCGTACAGAAGAACCCCTATTGCTTATAGATGGACTTATCGCAGAATCTGCCAAAAACTTGTCATCCACAGCATTGTCTGGGAATGAAGTAGACCGTGAGAGAAGCCGTTTTGCTTGGGCAGCAGCAATCAACTCCTTCATGGGTGTCAAATCAGAAGTAACCCAACCCTGTGGGGTTACTTTGCATTTATCTTCTCCAGTAACATCTGACCTATAATAACAGGACAAGAAATGTCATTGACTCAATTTTCCATTTTCTTTCTTTTTCGTTATTCTTTCTTTAATTTAAAAAAGAACTTCCAACTGCATATACAATCCACAGAGAAGATGCAGTCCCTCTTTCTTATTCCGCAATTTCTGTATGGCCTATCATAACAATTTGCTTTTTTGTCTTGGTATCCCACGTATAAACAAGAATTTCCCTTACCACCTCACCAGAATCATCTCTTTCAAATCAATGCACACATTTTTCTGTAAATGATGATAGCATATATTTGACCATCTGAAGGAATCAAGTTGGTGCATAGTGAGGCAGTCAATAATGGTTTCTTTATTATGTTTGATCTTCAAATTGATATTATAAAAACTAACAAAACATATACGTGTATGCAGAGAGAGAAAGACTAGTTCTGAAAGGATTTCGATGCAAAAGCTTGCTATTAAAATTCAATACTATGCACTCCAAACTCAAGAACCACTATGTTGAAATGTGATTTACATCTTTTAAAGGGCATAAAACCAATAATATAGGTAGGTTCTTAAGTGTTATTGTCCCGTAAAATGGACAACCAAAAGTAGCAAACCGCATAGCTCTATAGTTTAGGCATACAAATGGAGGCATAAAACCCTGAGTTGTAGTTTAAACACTTCAAACCCTTGAGAAAAATTCTTTTTAGGGGTTTGAGACACAGACCGCTGATTTAAGTAATTCGTTATGTATGACCATAGACAACTCAATGCACTGGCAGAACACAACAAAATCCTATTTTAAACCTTTTGATCACTTAACTGATATGAATCAACTTTGAACAAAATAGAACCACAATTGCTATTATAAGATTTGAATGTGAAGGACCCAACATCCACCCACTCTCCCTCCCTCAAAGATATAGATCGCTCGAACGCATGCATCTTGACATGAGTTCAGCTATTAATGGATGTGAGGAACACCACCCCTCACCCTCTCCCCCAAAACCCCTTCTCTTCTTCCATCTACAAGCGCATGTACAAATACATATACATGCATCTAATGCAGGCATCATCCTCAGGAACCAACCTCAAGAATAGGCATGTGGGAACTTTGTAGTGTCCACCCTATGCATGGTCATAAATCAGTGAGCCCAGGTGATTTAAAAACCTTTTTACACGTGCATTAAGTTGCTCCAAAGTAAACTTTTAAGCCATAACAATTGAAATCAATTGATCAAGGAGTAAAAGTCCGCATCACATGATCCCTTGTTATTAATTTATTTAGGATATGTTGATCAAGATGGACATATCCACAGGATGGTCCACCACAAAAGATCATTTTTAAGGTTCTTTCTAAAGTATCATGTCCACACATATATGACAATAAAGGGTATCATGTCATTTAAGAAAAATCTTCCTTATATGGTGGCTGGAAAATCTACTTTCTACTCCATTTTTTGGAAGATCCCCACCACTTACATTGATCCATCGTGAAACATAGGTTCAGGAAAAATCTTAGTGTTAATAGTGTTTGTCCTTGTACCCAATGGTTGGAAAAAAAATTTATACATATGCTTTAAGACATTGAGTTCAATACGGACGGTGCCAGTTGTCAAAGAGAAGTGAAGAATGGATTTTCCGGCCAATATAGGGTAAAAAAATTCATCATATTTGTGAGATATTAATGACCAACGGTAGTCACAAAGCCACTATGATGTACTCATTTGGACAGACAACACATAACCTTCCTATTGATCTCCTCGTAAAAAAGTGTATTTCAACCAATATCATGTACTCATTTTGATGTGGCATTTATGTAGATCTTTGTGGTAAAACACATGTATTTTGGTTAATAGTCTTTTGGATGATCAATAGCGTTCAAGTTGATTTCCATGTCAAAAAACATGTATTCTATATAACATAAGGCATAGATAACATAAAGCAAGTCATATTGGTCTACATATACATATATAAAGGAATGATCATCACTAGCCAATGTGGAAATTTCATCTTTGCCTAGTGTCAAAAACACCACCCACCCTATTTTTCGATGATTGGTTCCGTTCATTTTGATATTCATGTTATAAAACACCAAATATCAAGTAAACCCAAAGAGTTTTGTTCGTCCATCAAACCATTGCAAAAAGATGTTTGTGGACGAGCAAAATCCATTGAGTTCACTTGATCTTTGGTGGTTTGGGATTTTAGAATATGAAAACCAAAATGAACGGATTTAATCATTGGAAAAATGATGTTAAAGATGTCTTTGATGCTAACCAAGAAGGAATTTCCTCTTGGCTAGCTGATGCCTATTTTTCATATATATATATATATAAGGTTGATCATGCGTGAAATATTCACACGGATCACCAAGTATGAAAATATTTTTTAAAATTTTTTTGTTTAATAAATTTTTTTATGTTTAATCCATACAACTATATGCCCGAGAGAATAATTGATGAACCCTAATGGGATCTGAGCATCAATCCGCCTGTTACAGAATTTAATGGTTTCAGAACAATAAAGCTCTTTGTAATGACTTGATCAAGGGCCAAATCACATCATTTTTCACCCAATATTTTTAGGGGTGTATAAATGCATGAAGTGGAGGAAAACAATTTCAAAAAAAATCAAATAAATAAAAACATTTTCACATGGAAAATACAGTGCGAAATGTTTGCACATTAATATTTGTCTATATATATAGAAAATTGACCGTGTTGCTATACACAGCTAACACACCCACAAAAAAGAGTTTTTCCTTTTTTGAAAATTTTTTGTAGGATTGTAGCACCTCATAGATGATCACCACACCAAAAATCAAATGAATCCAATGCTATTTGACACGCAATCTACCCGCTGCAAATTCAACGATTTCGAAACAATAGAAATTTTTAGCAACAAATGGATCGAGGTTCAAATACCAAAATACGGTTCAACCATATTTGTGGTTTTGGGTTTTTGGGGTTTTGGGGTTTTAGAATATGTACAACAATCCTAAAAAAATTAAAATTAAGAGAAAATGGGTTTTTATGGGTATGCACAGCTAACACAAGCCCATATTGCCCATATATAGAGAGGAAAATTTCCAAATGCAAACATTTCGCACAGAAAAGTCCGAGCGAAAATATTTTTAATTTTTTTTGAAATTTTCTCCTTCGCTTCATGTAGTTTATACACCCCTCAAAAAATAATGGTTGAAAAATAATGTGATTTAACCTTCGATCAAGATATTACAAAAAGTTTTACTCTTCTGAAACTGGTAAATTTTGTAACGGATGGACCGGTGCTTAAATCCCCCTCGGGTTCACCCGTTATTTTTCCTCAGATATACAATTATATGGATTAAACAACAAAAAATTTGCAAATAAAATTTCTTAAAATAGATAAAATGTTTTTTACCATCATTTGGTGTGAAATTTTCGCACCAGAATACTACTATATAGATATATATATGGAAAAATGGTTCTGTGCATATGCATAGCTAAGTTAGCCATGCACGCATACAAGAAACCTATTCTCTTTTTTTGAAAATTTTTATAGGTTGTTGTACACCTCATGCATAATCAATACACCAAAAATCAAGTGAATCCAATACTATTTGACTCTCAATCCAACCTTACAAATTCAACGGTTTCAGAACAATAGAACTTTTTGCAACGGATAGATCACTGGTCAAATACCCCTAAGGTTCACCCATAAGTTTTTGGAATGATTTTTATTATAATTTAATAAAGATTACCAAAGAAGAGAGTACACATAAGACTAAATCTCATCAGCGATTTAAGGTTTTGGAGTTTTAGAATGTGTAAAGCTTTTTTAAAAATTCAAAAAAATAAGGGAATATGGGTATTTTTGCACATGCATAGCTGATTTCGTTGTGCACGTGCACAACTACATATTCCCATGTAAAAATATATGAGTTGGACAATAAATTTTTAGTTTATTTTTTGGATGACAACTTAGTGCCCCAAATATGAAAATTTTGAATCCAAATCACAAAGCTATTTCGTTCGGATGTGATCTGACCATCTAAACTATATGGAAACAAGATTTAAAACTATTTGGATATATTTTACCAGTGCAACAAGTGATGACAAAATTAACATTCTAAAATTGTATTTAAAGTGACTAATATGTCACCTTCTTGATGCATGTGTAAACCATTCAAAAAAAATTAAAATTGTTTGTAGATATTTAGATAAATTAGAGCACATTTAACAGAACAGATTTGTGATTTAAGTTCACAATTTTTCAAATTTGGAGCATTAAGTTTTTGTTCCAAAAATAAACGAAAATTTTCTGATCCAACCATATTTATAGACTAGGATCCATTGAGATGCATCAAAAAAGTAAATACATCGCACTCAAATTTAAAATTAAGCAACTCAAAATTAAAAATATGTTATGTTGAATGTGATCTAATGTGTTTAAACTTTAAACCACCTAAAAAATTAAATGATTTGGATATAGTTTACAAAAGAAAAATGTGATCGCAAAATTAATGTTTCAGTTGTCATAAAATCCACTAATTTGTTCCACTCGATGCATGGGTAAAATAAGTCCAAATGAATTGAAATTTTGTTTGTATGCATTTTAGAAATATTAAATCACATTCAACGAAAAGAAATTTCAACTTGAGTTGCCTAATTTAAAATATAAGTGGGATCGATTTACGTGTTTGGTCCATTTGAATGGATCATTGTGTGTGTCTACACGTGTTTGGTCCATTTGAATGGATCATTGTGTGTGTCTACACAGATCTCTCTCTCTCTCTCTCTCTCTCTCTCTCTCTCTCTCTCTCTCTCTCTCTCTCTCTCTCTCTCTCTCTCTCTCTCTCTCGTGCTGGCAATAAGTCCTTAGTGGTAAATTAGGTCCATCTTCTGAAGATCAGAGTGAAAATCTACAGGTGACTAAGTTGTGATGGTGACTAGCTTGTGATAGGAGATGTAAAGAAATACATCATGATTTATTCCAGCAAGTATTAACTCTACTTCATGACAGAAGCTTCTTAAAAGAAACACACAAAAAACTAACCTAGACAAAGCTGTACAAGCAACTAAATATCCCAGACCTTCAAAACAAAAAATAATATATGCCCTTAACTTTGGAAGTTGTAATAGAACAGAGATGTAAGATATAATACAATGAAACCCTAATTTGGCACGCAAGTAATGCACAATAGAGGGACTTACATATCTCTAGCATGCATGCTTTCCTCAGACTGAGAGCTTGGAGATTTTGTTGATTCTGACGTAGTGCTTGCTGCAGAAGCAATAATTGTATCCGCCTGAATCTCAGCACTTACATTTGGATGTAAAAGCTCACTAACCACTTTTAAATTCATACCAGAATCTGGTTTCTGTACAATATCAGGTACTGTATTTCCACTTTCCTTTACACTGTCTGCCTCGGGATATGAACATTCCTTCCTTATTTTGAAGTTCTCGTGCTCATTTTCATTCTCATTTACAACTACTAAAGGTGAAGGTAACTGATCTGATATGCCTTCATTAGAAGTAATATTCGGCTGATCCTCAACTGATTTGACATAGCAAGGTTGGAGAGCCTTTTCTTGGATGTCTACATATGATGTCTTACTAGTACATGGCCGATCACAGTGTTCGACACTCACCATTATCTCCTCACAGTCTTTCTTTTGGGGGTTCATAAAACTTTGAGTAGGACTATTATCAGGTTCCACTTCTGAAGGTGTTAGCAAAGATACCTTTGGATACTCTGATGTTGATGGGAATCCGGATGATTTATTGTGAGATACGGTGCTGACAGAAGATTGAATACAATGTGATCTCATAGGTTGCTCAACAATTCCATCAGTAGGCTGATCAAGTGGATTTGCCTCAGGAGAATTTGAGCGACCATTACAAATGATGTCAACATCACATGGAGTTTCAGGAGTATTATCTGTAGCCTCAGCTGCATTTGCAGACATAGCTTCCAAAGCACGATGTAGACGCTTGGATGGAGGCAAAGCTGCTTCCACATCCAATGTGATTCCTTTCAGTTGGAACGTATTAACCTTCCAAAGCATTTGATCATTTCCTGCAGGAGCAGGATCAGTAATCAGAGAAGAACTTGCTTCTTTTTTAACCCTCAATGGTGTCCTATCTGCAGGACTACTTAGAAGACTGGAGGACTTAATACATGTGTCTGATTCCTCCAACGATATTACTGATTCTAATTTTTCTCTTTTCTCAACAACCTCACCAAGCTGTGTCCCCTCCATTGATGGTTTGCCCATACGGACCCTTGCCCTTTTCACCAAAGGGAGATGTTCATCTCCATCGGCTTTACCAAATGTCTCAACTATTTCCTTGCGAGAATTAGGGGACGCTGAGAGGCTTTCATGTAACTTAACCTGCAAGTCTGCCTCCTTGTCCAGCGTAGCACAGTCGATGCTATTTGTAGCTCGCTTTCTGTTTGGTTTTCGCTTTTTCTTCAGGATCGCTGCTTTAATGGGGAGGTCAAGTTTTCCATTCAGAGTAACCCCATTTAACCCGATATCCTTGTCCAAATATCCGTTTCCAAACTTTTCAACTTTGCATCCAGATTCCGAAACACTATCTTCTTCAACATCGGATATCGTTGTGCTTTTATCAGACATGATATCCTCACTGCTTTCCTTGGAAGGCAAACAAGCGGAAACAGATAAACCTCCATTACAGCGCTGTGCAACATGTATCGCATCTACCGTCAACATTTTTTTCAGAGTAGATTCTTCCTGCAGGACATCAGAAACCAAGTCGCTACCACCCTGGACAGCACCATTCCCAGTGGCAGATGACTTCTGAAACTTGTAAGGATCACCGCCAGATGAACTTCTGGTCCTTCGAAGGGATGGCACTCTGTGTACGACAGAACTTTGCAGAGATCCATCTCTCTGTCTCTTCCTTGTAGTAGTAGTTGTAGACAGAGGAGTTTGCCTAAGTTGATCAAGTATGGACACTTTCTCGATCAGTGCATTATTCAATATACCAGGATTGTGATAAACACCTTCCATAGAGGACCTTGGAATTTCTTCAGGACTTGACACATCATGATTTGCAGTAGAGACACATAGAGCTTCTGGCTGATTGTCAGTTTTTCCATGGGGGCTAATTTCTGGACTCGTTTTCGACGATTTACTTCTAGAACCTTCACGATGCCCGGTATCTGGTTTTCTGTCATCACCACCTAAATTAACTTCAGTAAGCCTCTGATTCTTTTCATAGACATCAATGATTTCCTCAACTGCACGGACAAAATCAGACCCTTTTCCCTGGCGTTTAACTAAAAGAGATTTCTTTTTCTCCTCAGTGAAAGCTTCAATATCAGCATAATTGCAAAACGCACTGCACAGCCAAGCTCCCATGTCAGCTGACCAGTTAAAACTCTCTCACAACAAATAGTCATATTCAGATAAGAAGTAATGACCAACTCATGGAATTACATTAAGAACTCAACAACCCAGGATGGACACACTAATTTGATTGTGATGAAAATATTTAGAAGCAAAACATAAAGGCAAATGACACAATTACAAATGAAGAGACCACGAACATAAGATAAGAAAGACCATGCACACAACACCCTCTGCCCACACCCATCATAAAATCATTAATAGTGTTAAATCATTTCATTGGCATCAAATGAATTAATGAATCCAATGCTGATCTCTCCACTGATTTTCATAGAGAAAGCTATTCAACCCTGTATAAGAGAAATAAAAGATAATTGATGAGGATATAAACAGTTTCACGACTCAAAATACATACTCACTTTCAAGGAGTATACAAAGAAAACGTGTAATATATGCTAGTTGCCTTCTGCTTTAGAAACATGGTAACAAGGATTGTGCTGCCAAAACTTAACAAAAATGGACTGAAATTGAAATATCACTTTCTATTATCCCAATCCAGTGGTCATTTGAAATCCATTCTGGATCAGTTGCTCAACATCAAATTCAGAATCCAAACCACAGTCAACAAAGCATGAGTACATGCGCCATCCTGAACTTAACAACGAACATCCCTAGAAGAAAACAAAAAATAAAACGATATGACAGAAACTGCATGCATGCAAGGATATGCTGCAAAAGTAACATGCCCTATAACACGCCAACTCCATCCAACCAAAAGGAACAGTATGTTGCCCTACAGGAACAAGGTTGTCAACAATTTTAGGCAATGAAATTTACTGGTCAAAGAAAATTGGATGGAACAATAGAGAAAAGGCAAAGACCAATATATTCAGAAAGGGCACCGTCAATAAAACAATACTGTATAGTACATCCTTAACCAGAGGTATACTATAGCATTGACCAAAACATTGACCTAAAGAAGCCTATTAAATTCCAAAAAACTCTAAGATTAAATAAGAATAGTACTTAATCATATTATTTAGGGGTAATTACTCGAAACAAATCTTAAGTTTTCCTGAAATTTACTTGAGCACCCTAAGTTTTTCCCCCATCACTTAACACGCTTCTCCCATTATCTCCCAATACACCATCTAATTTAACTTGTTTGAGGATGAAAATGCCAATTTTTCACTCTTCTTCAACCTTTCCTGCAAACCCCAAAAACTTTTCATTTCATCTATTCTAACTTATCTTTTTTTTCTCTTCTCACTTTTCTGTGGATAGCTTTCTCACTTCTCTTTTTCTTTGTTCCAGCTCTTTATATCCATCCTTTAACATTATTTGGATTGGGACGAAGTCAGGGAGTCCTTCAATTGTACTTTTGGACTATTTTCATCAAAATAAGAAGAAAAAATGGTTGGCTGCCATCATTTTCAGTCTCCTTCAGTTGTGCGGCAAGTTCCACAGCCCCTAAACCACATGTGATATAATTTAAGTGACTTTTGATGTTACGTTGAAATTATTTTAGGTTTATATGAATTTAAGAATTATATCCTATTTTTATTCCATTCTCCAATATGGAACCATCAACTATACAACAGGGCTTTAATTTTGCCGGAAACTTAGAACGGATGGGGGAAATGTTGATGTCATCTTGAAGAAGGCGGCAATTTTTGAGAAAAGAGAGGTCAATGTTGTTGTTGTTGTTGAAGGAGATGATGTGATAAGCCCAAGCTTGTTGAAGCTCTTTGGTTCTCAAGAGCCATTTGTTCTGTTTTAAAATGGGAAAGACTGACTAGTAATATGCATTAGTGATCTGTTTGATCTTTTGCCTCACTAAATTTGGGATGTATTTGCTTGCACAAATGAAACTCAAACTAAATACTTATGGGTTTTATTGGTAAAAAGTTTGGGCTGGCCTATATTTCATGATACGGAGTAAGAATGAGATTTCTATGATTTTCCCATGCTAATGTTGCTTGCTGCAAACTTTGCATTAATTAGAGGTATTGAAATTGATACCCTGATTATCATTTTCAACTTATTTAAACCTGTTTGTGCCATCAGGCATCAGCATTGATGACTCTTTAGAATCAATTTATGTAAGAGTGCCTGGTACCTGTAGCGTTTTGTTGCTCTTTGTTTATTATTATTATTTCTCAGTGCAGATGTTGGATCTCAAATACTTAAAACTGATTTGGTTTTGAGGCAAATTAGTGTTATCAGGTAGAGATGATATATATAACAAGCAAGGTATGCTTGATCGCTTGAAGGTCACATTTTTGGTATGTCAAATTCAGAAAGAGGCATGATGCCATGTTTTTGGCTGAGTGAGAAGGCTTCAGAATTCAATAGAAGAAGAATTCACTTGTAATTTGAGATTAAAACCCATTTGTGAATTATGATTGTTGAGTAATTGTAATGATACAAGCTAGTACGTATTGAAAGTTTTATAAAATGGATGACTCATTCAGTTATTTAATATAAGCAGTTTTGCGGAGTCAGATGTGTTATTTAAGTGCAACAAAATATCCCTAGCAAGAAGCACAAAGATATTAAATAACTTAAATTATGAAATAGTTAAATAAATGCATTAAGTATGCCGACAGACCCATTTGAGCTCCCAAAAATGTAGTGATTGCCAGTGTACCATAAGATTGGCAAAATGAACCAAAAATCTAAGATTAGGCCATCTACAAATTGCTACTCAAGAATTCAAAGAAACTTGCACTAAAACCACTTCTCCTTTGAAATTAACAATAAAAATGAGCAGCATAAGCATCACTATAGTGTTAAATTAGACATTAAAATGCAATCAAAGGATAGATTTTAACATTGTTTCATCATCAGTATAGTTAAAGATCCCAAATGATCAAGTTAAAACATTTCACTTGTTATGGCGCTGGATTCAAACAATTTAAAGAGCAATTTTTTAAAATAAAAGAATCACCAGAATGAAATTTCAAGGCACAAAACTTTAAATCATTAAGCTTTCAAAGTCCAATTAACAATCAAAAGCAACAAAAAAAGCATGTGTTTTCCCCCGAAAACCTCATTCAAATTGGCTAAAGACAAACACATTTAAAATTTCATCAAAAATTAACCCAAACCAATCAGTTTCTGCACAACCTCGAGGAGATAGAAGAGAAAGAGAGAAAGAGTAAACTGAGAAGAAAGGAGAAGGGATGAGAAGAGAGGGAGGAGAATAGAGGGAGGAGAGTTAAGAAGAAAGAAAAATTAAAGAACTTGATAACAAAAGGAATTGAAAAGAGAAAAATGCCGAGATAAGAAGAGAGGAAAGAAGATGTTTTTGGGTTTTGTTGGGTTTTAAGTGGAGGAAATGTTGCAGAAGAATGTAAAAGGGCAGCTTCATCCTCCAAAAAAAATAAAATTAAACGGGGTGAGAGGAGATAACGGAGAAATGAGATTAAGTGATGCAAAAAAATTAATACTTTTGGGTGCTTTAGTGATCTTCGGAGAAATGTTAGGGGCAACCCTATAATTCACATAGTAAGTATCCGTTGTGAAGAATGAAAATAAAGAAATATAAAAATTCAGAAAATGTAGCATTCAAATCTAATGGCATCAGAAATCAATATTCAAATCTTATGGCATTTGAAATCCGAGTTATTTTCAGTAGTAATGCAAGTTCAGAAACAGTGTTCATCCATTCTTTGTTTTCATAGATACAATAGCAATGGGACAGATGCATGCTTTACTTTTTTTACGGAAAAACAAAAATTGGGCACTAATCATTCGTGTTTCATGTCGGTCATAAAAAAAGATTAAAAGTCACATCAAAGTGGTCAGCTTTTAGGCAGTCTTTGAATGAGTTAGGGTGCCGTTATTGTTGCTTTTTATAAGTGCTTTGACAACTTCTAAAAGAGTTGATTCCTTGTTAGAGGGAAATAGATGTTTAGATATCCAAACATATGACTTTTAGAAACCAAGCTAAAAACTGTAGTTTGGAGAAGCCAGATTTATCGCTTCTCTAAGCAACAACCAACCAAAACCCCGCCCACATGCTTTCCTCTTCTCTCTTACTTATATCGCATGAGTAGTCACCTAATCTGATCTTTAACATTCTCTCATCTTTTTCTTATTAAGGTTATCCAAACTATATCTCTGCCATCTTCATTCTAATCCAAATCTTCCTAACACAGTTTCAAATCTTAATATCCAATGATAAACACTGAAATTTTAAAATCACCAAACATCACAAATTACATCTTTTCATAATGCCTGTGCACGTCACAGAGATCTCTCTCACAACAAGAAACAAGGTTTTCTAAATTCCGCATGGATACACATGTAAGTGTAAGAAAATTCTAATTACTTGAGATTTTAAAAAACTGATTCAGTAGTTGTCAAAAAATGAATTTTTACTAGAGGATTATTCCGTAACTCTGGCTTAGTGCTTAATTGCTTATTGTAAATTTATCTTCAAAGCTTAAGTGGTTGTCAAATGGTCTCTCGAAAATTACATTTCAAACGCCTCGCATTAGACAGGAAGGGTAGTTTGGCATTGTGTAAAGCGGAATCAAACACTTCCAGACAAACTCACCCTCCCCTCTTACCCCCTCGCCTTCTTTTCAGATCTTTGGTTAAAGGTTTAAGGAATTGAGATTGCAGGGGTAGAGTTATACATAAATCAGAAAGAAAAAAGAATGATGAAACCAATAGGCAACATAGAGAATGTCTTCCTGTTCTCGGTTTCTCTTTTTTTTCCCCTATTAATTTCTGTTCTAGAAGGAATAATGTGCAATAAAACACAATGTACCAAAATCATACCCAAAACTAACCTTTGCAAGTCAATACAGACAGGTAACTACAAAAAGTTACGGAAATCAAGTTTCTGTCTCTAGTTTCGGACCATACATCTCCATAATTAATTAGAAGGTTAACGCTGTTATGCTATGGCTGAAGCCTTGCACCATGACAAAAAAACAAAAACAAAACTTTTTTTTTAACTTTTTTGGGGGAGGCAGAAAGAAATCTGCTATCATGTCAAGGGTAAAATCAAGGAAATATCATTCGCAAATTTTGGTTGGGGAAGTCTCCCACATATCATAGCATTGTGGTAATATTGGGCAATCCTAAAACCCCCCAACAGGCAATCCACCAAAAGGGCATTCAACAAAACCTTGGTCCTCATAAGCCAAAATGATTTTAAGAAATACAATAATGAAAGACTTCCTAAAATAAGGAAGTGATATGATGATTTAGGGTTCTGTAGTGGATTTGGGGGAAATTGGATTTTTTTTTCAAAAGAAAACGAAAATACAAAGACCGGTGACCTCTTTCGAGAGGATGACTACTCTCATAGCATTTAATTTGAAAGAAAAGCCTAACCCTTCCAAGATCTAAATCTTCCTACTCCTAATCTTTTCTTCTCTCAATTTTGCGTCCAGAAATTACAGATCTGCCATTGTTGCCCCACACACCCTCAAGTTGCATCAAGAAGCCATGTATTTCAGAAGTTTAATATGACACAAGTCAAAAGTTGGAACTGCATGAGAAAAAAGTATTCTCCTCACTCTTCATGTGCATACCCCTGTCATATACTTTGTTGCATGCCATTTCTACATCAATGGGACGGGGAAAGCTTCTTCCGAAAGACAAGCAATCCATAACAAATCCAAACCCCCTCTCAATTGCAGGCTTCATCCATACTAAAGATTCACAGAAGATCCACTGGGTCCAATTCGTTTCAGAATTTCATGCATCTGAAGTTTACTCAATGTTTTAAATATCAGATATTGGGATCATAGCATACGGCTAATTTTCATATCGGATAGCGGATATCAGAGGTATATCAGGGATACGTGTCAATATTGAGTTGCTCATATTGAAACATCACAAATATACAAATCTTAATAATTAAACAATGGTTATAACAACCTTATATGTCCCTACTTAATTATTTCATGATACTATCATTTAATCAAGTAATGACTAATGGCATACTGATGTATTAAAATTAATTTATTAACATACTACGTAAAGTAATAAAATTAAAATATAACATGACTTTAATAGTAAGCGTGACTAACATCATTGTTGAATCTAATTAATTAATCTTTCCATTATGTGCTATTGTAAGAATGCAAAAAAATAACATGACTTTCTTGCAAAGAACACATCAACAACATGCCAATATAAAATAAGAAAATTGAAACATTAACATAAGATCATAAAATGAGCGATATATTCTTTAAAATCAAACCAATAATATGATTGAATATTATGTCGGTCGATATCGGCCCGATATATTGACCGATACGTCTGACATTGGCCAATATTGGGTCAATTTTTAAAACCGGATAAATTAAGGCACATCGTATCGGTTGAGGCCTGATACCTATATATCGGCTTATATATCGACCATATCGGCCGATATTTATATCAGTGAGTTTACTAAATTAAAGAAAAGATATCTAGACTTATATTAGTTGGTGTAAGAAACGATTTAGAGGGTCTTTAGCCAGACTTAGAAATAGTGCAGAAACAATAACAAGAAAATAAAGAGAACAAAAAAAGAAACGTGTGTATCAAACCGCAGTGTCCACGAATACACCTTTTAACCCTATTGGCTGATATTGCCTTGAATTTCAGCATTTCTATATGACATTATACAATTAAGGCATGATCAGAATCTTAAAATTACACAAATGAACTTAATTAGTTATGTCCCATTAAAAGCCAAAAAAACCTCAAACCAATTGGAATTCCAAAAACTCATAACAAGTCTCTTCATAACGATGATTTAATTAGTTTTGTCCCATTCAAAGCCAAAAACAACTTGAACCAAACTCAACTCTTGGAATTGCAAAAACTCATAACAAGTCGCTTCATAACGATGATTTGATTATTTTTGTCCCATTCAAAGCCAAAAAAACCTCGAACCAAATTCAACTCTTGGAATTCCAAAAACTCAGAACAAGTCTCTTCATAACGATGATTGAATCACTTTTGTCACATTCATAACAATGATCATTATGGACCATTACAATTAACTAACCAGCTATTGGATATATTAAGATCTATCTGACCCCATATTAAAGTGAAGCTAAGAACGGAAAACTAAAAGTTAATAATGTCTTGCAGACTGCATCATCTTACTTTAGATCATATGGCCTCATATGGAAGAAGTAAAATGCTAGGATGCATGTGGAAACACCACTGCAAATGAGAAGGCCGTCTGTCATGTATTATCGTCCATATCTGCATTTGACTTAAAATTTTCAAGCTCTTAGAGTAAAAGCTATCATTTTCTTGTGTTCACCATCCACAGTTCTCAAATTTCCATTATATGCCTTTCATCAAGGTTCGTGTAGAGAGTAAAGCTTGCTAAATGATACAAGTGCAGAACATTCCCTAGTAGTTTTAGACATATACTGGAGCCAGGACAAGGAGGGCATTTTCCTATACTTGCAACGCCTCCAAACTCGTAAAGTGCCCTCAAGTGATTTTCATATTTAGTTTCGAACAGCCCTATAAAAGAGTAACAGTGATAACGATACAAAGATTCTTTATGGCAAAACTTTGGGGTCGGCTACATGAATCTTCGTTCTCCATTCCGCTCTAGTTGGCCATCTTCTTTGTTAAAATCAACAGCTAGCATATCCTTTTTTCCTGACTCTATCCTTGTTCGCTAAGGCCTAATAGCTAGCATATTTGGCCTCCGCTTCTCGTTGCACATGTCCAATTCATCTCATTCAGCTCTTCATTTTCTCAATCAACCGCAACTCCACTTTCTCAGAACTGCAATCATTTTTTAACCTAATGCTTCTAATATCATAACTCATTTATCACAACGTTCACATTTAGCTGCCATCATTCTTTGGGCATTTATTTCTTAGCAACTCTGGGATTCCAGGTTCTACCAAATAACACCACTGATGTTTTAGTCCAGAATAAAATATTCTTTCAATTCAGATGTATCATACGATAACAAGCTCTCGTCCACTTCAACCGTTAACGGGTTGGCCCTATGAACAACATTTTCAAATCAGACTGCATGATTGATGCCAAATAGGTAAAACATCTCGCTCAATTTTTCTCCTATTCATCCTATATTTTCTCCTCCATTTTTATATATATTTTTTGCTTCCCATGTTTTGCTAATTCTTAATCATGTAGATTCTATAACCTCTCGTCAACTCTATACTTTGGGTTAGACAGTTGTCCCTTCACTAATCTTATAAATCAATACAGTACCATCAATAAATGGCACACACTATAGAATGACAACATGCAAAATGGGACATGCTCCTGAATATACTCGGAAAATTCGTCCACGACATGGCAGCTTGGTACATAAGCAGCTCAAGTATGCACATCTATTTGTCTCTTTGTGTTAACCACAAATAAATCTATCACGGGTCCTCCTACATCTCAATGCTCATAGGAATGCATAGTGAAACCTAACCTTATACAGCATAGGGCCGGCCCCAGGCTCACGCAGCGAACAGGCACAAAAAAGTCCATAGCCTCGACCCAATAGCTCCAGTGGCTGACCGCTTCTCCAATGACGACAACAGCTGAGCTAACCATTGGACTCCCTCATCAATATCGACTGTTAAGCTCATCATCAATGCGGGCATTTAATGACCGACAGTTGATTTCGTCATTAATGCCAACAGCTCAAGCCAAAGCAATCAAGCAGATTTAAATGCTTTAACATTACCCTACAACGTCCCTCATTAGTTGAGCCTATATATAATCTCCCAGACGTATGGAGAAGGGGGATCCGGTCCATAAACTCTCGCGACAATACTCTTACATTTCCTCCCTAGATCGGCGAGGTAACTAGCGGATGACCTCCCAATATGTCGGACATAGTTAGAACGAGCCCTCCTTGAGTCACAAACTAAGCATCAGATAGTATTTGGGTCAGACCCAAATCCCAATCCTGATTCGACCCCTCGTGTTGCAGGCCCTTCGTGTTGAAGGAAACGGAAAGTAGTCCAGAAAATAACTAGAAGACCGCTCGGGCTTAACGGAAACAGTCCAAGCTTAGCAAGGATAGCTGGAGTCATGCAGAGATAGCTCGAAGCTGGGGGAGACAATTCAGAGATAGCTCGGATATGCCCTCAACAGCTCTGACTTGACATAAACCGCAGGGGCAACCTGGAGATAGCCTAGACTCGGCTCCAACACTTCTGATCGTGACCTACTCAGCTCGGTCAACTCACTCAGTTGCCCGGTCAGCGGTCAATATCTTAGACTGAGCCCGATTAGCTCGGGGATAGCTTGTCCAACTCTCGATCAACTGTCAACCATCATTGTAAAGTAACCTTATTGTACTTGACATCGTGACCGAAAAGCCTATCAACAATTGACATCGTCTGTGGAAAACGAATCGACATGCACATCTTCAAACACACCGACAATGACTTGTCCCACCAATCAAGGGCCTAAAAGGCCCATTATGGTAGGGGATGCAGATTTTACGCCGCACCCATCGGATCCTAACTACTCCACTCATGTACTGCCCAAGCCGCAACTAATAACTCTGGATCAACTCCATACATTCTCACGGAAGATGAACAATCACATTCAGGCACTGACTGCCGTGATAGTGCGATTAACAAGCTCACAGCACCAACCAATCATCACGAGCTCACCAGTTATTCCAAATTCCTCCAGCAACAGCAGCAACAGCAATGTCTCATCTCCCTCGACCTGAAGATGCTCAAGACGACGAGATTGGTGACTACATCTCATCGGCAGCCAGTCTTAGTGGCTCACGGCCCTCTCTCAACTGAGATGAGGACCGACACCCTATTCTGACTAATGATGAGCATAGAGAGAACCGTCATTGGTGAGGTCACAGACATCGGCATAGATCTCACGCAAGCCTCAAAGAGAAACATCGGGAAGATAGCATCTGCCATCCAAGCTCTCCCAACAACTCAGATGAGCAAATCCCTTGAAGAAAAAGATCACATCGGCTCTGCTGCTGTCCAGATTCAAGATATCCGACCTAGCCAAGTATGATGGCTTGAGAGCTCCGCATAAGCACGTCCAGAATTACAAGGGAATGGTGGAGATACAAGGGGCCGACGACTTCCTCCTCTGTCGAACTTTCCAAACAATCATACAAAAGGCCGTGAGAAGTGATACAACGGGCTACCCAATCGATTTGGCTGGTCATTCAAGAGCTTGACCTGAGCCTTCTGCAAGCAGTTCATGGCAAAGAGGAGGAAGCGAAGCTCGGACCACCTCTTCACCCAAGTGCAGAGAGAGGGTGAGACATTGAGAAACTTCCTAAAGCGCTTCAATTCAGAAATGTTGAAGGTTGAGAGTTGCAGTGATGAAGTGACCATTGCTGCATTCAAGAATGAGATTCGGTGTGAAGACCTGACGAAATATTTGCAACATAGACCACCCCGCAGCTTGGATCAGCCCCTCGCCAGAGCAGAGCGATGCATAACGACATAGGAGGTGCTGGCCAGAAGAGATCCCATGGGTACTAGTCATTCAAGACGACCTATATGAGCTATTAGGGTAACTCTGGCCCGAAGAACTCTCCGAGATGCTCTCGTCCATCCTTGAAATACAAAGCATCGATGAAAGTGCTATCGGTAAACCACAATAAACCGAACAAAACACTAGTGCTATTTTTCATTTCGGTTTCTCTGTTTCTTTTTCTTTTTCTCCTACCAAGCTGATAGCTCCGATAGAGCAATAACGAGAAGATCATAGACGGCTTCTCCTATTTCATTTTTTCTAGCGTGTGTATTATATGTCAAAAGACCTCGCGGGCTGGTCGGCTATACGATCGGGCCGTCGGCTTTACGATCGGGGATAATGCTAAAGACCTCGCGGGTTTGTCGGCGATATGATCGAGGGGACGTCCTCGCGGGCCGATCTAGCTATACGATTAGGGATAACTCGAAAGACCTCGAGAGCTAGTCGGCTACACGATCAGGGGTCACTCCCTCGCGAGCCGATATAGCCAAATGATTGCAGACATTAGATGGCTTCTCCCATTTTACTCTCTCTAAAGTGTGCAGGATTTCAAAAGGCCTCGCGGGCTAATCTGGCTATACGATCGGAGATCACTCTCGGCCGACCACTCAGGCCGACCTGAATAAGTGACCAGGGCCAAGCTACGCCCCTTACGACCTGAGACAACCTAAGACTCTTTTTCTAATAAAAGAAATTTTATTGATGGAGTGGCAAAGCACGTACATGTAAAAATAGGCAGAACCATACAACAGAAAAGATACAATCAAAAGGCCTGAGCTTCAGGAGGCACTGCTTCGATGGTTTCTGGCACAATGACCGCGGTCTCCTCAATGACAGCGAGGCCGACATCTTGCGCTGGAGCTCTGCCGAGGGACCATTCCGATCAATTTGAAAATGACCTCTGAGTTGGGAGACTTCCATGCGATCTCCATCACTACGATGTTGTGATTAACATAGAGATTAATGCCAGCTTATGATGAAAAAATTTGCACACAGCTAGGTCTGTTCCATCTCAGCCCACAGTCTATCTACTTCGAAGTCAAGATGAAGGGCGCATGAACAGGGGCTCACTCCGGTAATGGAAAAGTTAAACAGAGAAGAAGAGGAGAGGACTATCTCTCTCCAACCTGCATCCTCTATTTAAATAGAGTAATATTTCCTAAGAACGGGCTCAGCCCTCCGATTAGGGACGTGTGTTAACATCTCAAAGTTTCGATGCTCCGAACTATGTTCTCGTGGCAGAAGATTTCTAGAGTTTGGCGCTCTGAAAACCAGAATTAAATGTGTTGCCTCGACTGTTGTGCATGTACAATCAATGTCTCACATCACCCGACCTCAACCACCACATTAGTTAAGCTCAGGAGATAGGGTCATTGATACAGCATAAGGACGGCCACGGACTCACGCAGCGAATAGGCCTAGAAAAGTCCATAACCTCTGCCCAGTAGCTCCGGAGGTCGATCGCTTCTCCACTGAAGACAACAGCCAAGCTAACCGTTGCACTCCCTCATCAATATCGACCGTTAAGCTCATCATCAATGAAGGCATTTAATGATCGACGGTTGAACTCATCATTAATGCCAACAGCTCAGGCCAAAGCAATCAAGTGGCTTAAACGCTCGACTGTTACCCTACAATGTCCATCATTAGCCGCACATATATATAATCTCCCAGACAAAGGGATAAAGGGGATATGGTCCACAGCCTCTCAAGACAATCTCCCAGTGTCTGCTCCACCCAAAACTCTTACATTACTTCCATAGCTCGGCGAGATAACTGGCGAACGACCTCCAAAAGGTCTGACATAGTTACGATGAGCCTCCTTGAGACACAAACTGACTTAAGCATCGGGAGATATTTGGGTCGGACCCCAGATCCGACCCCCTGACGAGCTTCTCGTATTGCAGGCCCTTCGTGTTGAAGAAAGCAGACAGTAGTCTAGGAAATAGCTCGGAGACTGCTCGGACTTAGCGAAGACAACTCGGGCTTAGCGAGGATGGCTGAGATCAGACGATGCGAGGACCGTTAGAGCCAAGCAGAGATAGCTCACAACTGGGGGGAGACAATTCAGAAATAGCTCGAATCTGTCCTCAACGGCTCTGACCTAACCTAAGTCACAGGGGGCAGCCTGAAGATAGCCCGGACCCGGTTCTAACACCTCAAATCGTGACCTACTCAGCCTGCATCAACACGCTCAGTGCCCGATCAGCGGCCAATAGCTCGGACTGAGCCCAATTAACACGGGGATAGCTCGTCCAACCTTCGGTCAACCATCAATTGTAAACCACGTTGTAACCTTATTGTACTTTACATGGTGACCAAAAAGCATGTCAACATAACCAAAGGTTTCCTTCAAAGTTTTCTTCTTTAATTCGGGAACATTATGAGCATAAACAATTGCCAGACATAAGAATTCACTAGAATTCACTGTGGATTACAATTACTATTTGAGTACCATCTTCAACTCCTTTTTGATCTTTTATAATTGTGAATCGTCTTTCTGAGCAATCTTAATCTCATCAATCAAGGATGGTTGAACTTTAGTGTTGACCAATTAAGATTCTAGCTTAAGAGTACAAGACTTCAATCCTCAACCAATCAAAATAAGCCAATAGGTGCCTTTGACTAGATATAAAGCAAGCTAAGTTACACACATCCTTTCGACGAAGGCATAACAATCAATTTGGCTCTCTTTTTAATTAGATGGTATTTAATAGTCACGTCATAGTCTTTTAACAGAACTGACCAAGTCTACCACAAATCTAGTTCCTCTTGTAAGTATATATATCTTATGATGTACTCCATATCAATTGTGTCTCCAATATACATGAACAAGAAATTACTCGTGCACAAAATGCACGCCCCCCCAAAAAAACCCCACAAAATCAGAACACGAACCCAAAAAAACCACCAAAAAATAAGGACGCCCCAACCCAGATCAAATGGAAAAAGTGAATGTGGGTGTGGGTATCATCCGTCGGGATTTTGAGATTTTGGGATTTTTTGAGTGGTGAGTGTGAAGTTGGGTATTTGTTTTTGGTTGGGAGTGTATATTTGTGGGTTTTTTGGCTGGACTTTGGGCCATTGGGATGAGGTGGAGTCCCATGTGGCTTACATACAAAGTATGACTGAAACAAAGCCGCCACGTAACAACTTCATCATTTGTAATAAGGATATTCTTTTAGGGGGAACTACAGTTGCCACCTCTAGATCATGGGTGGGATGATTTTCCTCATCAGGCTACAAATCATGTCCTTGTAATTGCGTCTAATTGCAAAATATCCCCTACTAGAGGGCGGCTTATAAATATCATTTAAAAATTATTCTTCATATGGGATCAACAATTTAAATTAAATGAAGGATCCAACTCAACACACTCGGGGCTAAAAAGTGGATCCATGACAAGCTTGATAATAAATCAATTCTTGAATCCAATCTTCCAAGCAAGAGAGTTAATGCATAACTGTATGAAAAGGATTGTGAAGCATTCTGAATTGATGGAAAACTATCCGAGTAAGAAAAAAAGAGTACCGCTACACTTGATTCCCACTATGTGACAACAAAGTCAAATAGATAAGGAATGGTAATCCTTAATAATAGTATGTCAAGACAGTGAATGGTCATTCTGTTTCCCGTTCAATTATTCTCATGTTTCAGACACTATTACATCTTACATATCCTTCATCTCATCAAAATAATTAATAGGCACTTGTTTGTTTTCTAAACCACCACTAATTCCAGAAATAAAAATAAATAAAAATATATGCAAATTCCCTTATCTTTCTCCTCTACATCAACCATTCCAGTACGTAAACAGCTTTCATTGCTGATCTGCACAGCAAGAAAGCAATCTGATTTCAGATACAACCACTCTCTAAAACATTCAAACAATATTTATATCCCATTGAAAATTTGTACATCTTTAACCGTCTCATTTACTCTTCATAAATAGGAAGCAAAGTTCTAAATTCATTTGGCATCTTAGTTTCAAAAAGATTTGCAGAATAACTTAACATTAACCCCTTATCTTCAAAACCACCTCTAAACTTTCAAGGAATTCGCCACCAGGTTTCTTATATCAAAGCATCGTTAGATTCACAATGGACAGCACTTCTAAAATACTGCAGTTCCTACCATGGGCTGAATCATATGGCTCCACATTGCTTATTGTTGGGATTCTCATTGAATGAATTAAGTTTGCTTCTGTTTAAACAACTCATCGAAGTGACTTCTCCAACTATCCTTAACTTCTTTGCCTGTTATTATGGCCTACATATAACCACACTTTAAGAACAACAGCGAAGCTGTTAAGAGAATTAACCATTCGTTTTTGCAAATCCCTACTAAAAGAAAGCTTTGGAACCTCTAGTATTTGTCATCTTAAATTTGCTAATAGTAAGTTTGGACAATGAGAAGTCACCAATACCTTGTAAATCAGTAAACCCAAATTTTGGAGTTCTTATAAATTCATTGAAACCCCATTATTTTAGGTTTACACTTTTGTTTTTGTCTCTGAAACCTACACTAGTGGAAGTAACAAGTTGCAAACCAAACACAAATAAAAAATGAAATCAAGCCTGCTTTAAAATCTTGGTATTGGAACCGGCTGAAGAATTGTACTAATATTGACAATGCCAATCACATCAAACACCTCTTTAAAAAATTTAAGTAAAAATTATTTAAAGAATATAGGATGATCAGCAATAATTTTGACATTTTTTTAATAATGGTAGATTTTAATCATTTATGGATGAAGAATTGTATAACATAGAAGGTGAGGTCATAGTATTTATATAAATAAACTATTTCAGTATTGGAGTTAAATTATATTTAAACTTGTGCAGGATTCCCTAGTAAATTTAAAAATTATAGGATTCTTCCGGAATTTACAATAATTCCACAATTGAAAGAGCCAAAGATTAACAGATTAGCTATTTAATACAAAAAGAGTGATCAAAAGTTCACCAGTTCTCAAGCTGACAGGATGTGATACAAAAGAAACGATTGCAGTTTTGCCTTATTTTTCTTTTCTTTTTTTTAAAAAAAAATTTGGGGGGAAAGATTGAAACAATGTTTACATCAGGATGATTTACATGTCATAATATCACATGGTGTCAGGTTTGTGCGGGCCCAAATCGGTCAATACGACAACAATAAGGCCATATACTTAAGGATTATAAGGGATGTTATATCATTATATCAAACAATACCGTCTCAGATATCTCAAATACCTCAAAAGATCATCTCAGATATCTCGAAATCTGATATGAAATTCGTGATACATGTGAGAATTGACCAACATTTGAATCCATGATATTGTCAAGAATGTCATAAAGGGGCACGTACTTTGGGACCTTGAAATTTGTGGTTGATGTGGAACTTTTAAACTTCTCTATTACATAAAAATAATAAATGGTTCTCACAGAGGGTTTCATTAGAAGATGAGAATTTTGAAGCAGCGGATGACCTTTAACCCGAATCCGACATGAAATCAGCCCCAAATTGGGAACTTCTTATGTTGCCATGTAACTACATTGTTTTAAACATCTTGAAACATAAGTTTATTAGGTTTAGCCTGCAAGCAGCATAACTCTAATGTTTCTCAAGGTTATCATGATTCCACATGGGTGTCAAGCTACCAAATACACCCAAGTCCATTTAATAACTATAAGCCTACACCTTTGACATTGACCCCTACCCACTGTTAAAAGCAAATGATATTATTGTTGGGTTTTTAGCAAAAAATATGGTTTTAACATGCATATGAAAAAGGGCGAGGGCAATTTAGGGCCCAACGTGCATTCATTCTTTTTTTTATTTTTAATTGAATCAAAATTAGTTTTGTGGGTCACCAAATCATCTCTACTACAAAAGATTCCGATAATCTATATAAAACCACAAAACAAAATCTAATTTAGTATAGAAGATCACCAACATGATATTTGTTGATGCATTTCATAATATTCAACTAACATTCCTTACTGACCTCTGTTTTTTGGAATGTAAAAGGAAGCTGATCTGCATTCACAGAAGGTTGCATCATAGAAGTATACAACTAGATTAAAACATATCTATTATCACAAAGATACGAGCAAAATGGGAAGAAAATCATATGTATACCAAAAATAAAAAGAATGATAACACATGGTAAAAGGCCCTCATAAACACAAAACCAGCAACCCCTACAAAATGATGGAACGCAAACAACAGTGATTTCTGGATATTCGGTTGGTAAAGCAATCTTAGTCACACTAAACAGAAGCCTTGCAATGCTAAATCTTTTTAAGGTGGCATTCATATTAAACTTTCGTATTAACAAACTCTCTTAAGGAGATACTGACAGGTTCAGGTTAATTCCTGTTAAATCTTTCCATTTATTTGGTCCCGTTGGCAACAAACCAGTGCTTTTACCCCCATCCACCAAGACATGGTAACACATGCATTACTTTGCAGTATCAAAATTGCTTTTTTGCATGACAACTCAATCGAACAACCTCACTTCAAACATGTGATGCCCACTTTGCCTCGTTAAAACTAAATTGAAGTACTCAAGAAGTTAAAAAAGACAACTTTGCATCAGATTTACTCACATCTGTTTTGTTCCGTAGAAGTATACCAGCAACTTCTTCCGGTCCGACTTGAACCCCCACTTCTCCGGCTCGCTCACCTACAAAACCCCAGCAAGACCAGTTCAGAAAACCAAACAAACTTCGTCTGCAACCTATAAGACAACAAACGGGCGAAAAATTTCCACTTTTTAATATATACCCACTCAATTCAACAAAACCCTGACCCCCAAAAAAACGGCGCATCTATCCAACACCACCCCCCCCCCCCCGGGGGGGGGGGGGGGGGAGGGTCAAATCTTTAGTGGGCAGAACAAAGAATGAATCCCTAAAAGAACGGGAAGACCCGGAGGTTACAAAATTACCATTGCCGGCCAAGCAGGGAATCCCTTCATCTTGGCGAGGACGAGATCGCCGACCTTCCACTGCTGTCGAGAGGCAGCCACGGCGGCCGCCGCCCTTCCTCCCCTCTTCCGGCTGGGCGCCATCGATAGACAGATAAAACCTAATTTTGGGGGGGATAGAACATAGATGCGATAGATCCGGATGCGAAAGGCTAGGGTTTTAATGGGAGATCTCTGCTCGTTGATCGGTGGGGGCGGAGGTGAGAGTACGAGAGGGTTTCGTGGCCATGGATGAGAGAGAAAGAGGCGGTTTAGGGTACGCCTGCTAACAAACCCATTTTATTGTTTTCTCTCTCGTTGCGTTGGGGAGCGTTTCTTTTTTCTTTTTTTCTTTTAGAGAGAGAAATAAGTGGGAACGAAAAGTTTTGAGGGAGTCGCTTTGGTGGCATGTGGCGGAAGCGCATTCACAACCCCACCGATATATCATCAATGCAACGTACAAATAAAAATCCTTTATTCCATAAGATTTTCTAGTTCCATTACAATTTCGAAGTTAAGGGCCTTTTTTTTAGATTAAAGTTGTGTTTGTTGGCATGGGTGAATAGTGTTGGGAAAAGTAGAGTATTGTGTTTTTTTGGGTTTATGTTGGGTTGTGAATGTGGATGTTCGAATTTTTTGGGGGCCCACGAAACTTTATTGTGTTTTTTTGTGTTGAAATGTGTTGTGAATTTTGTTGTGAATGTATGAGGGAGAAAGTGGTTAGTGGGAAGTGGTGAGAATAGGGGAACAACCACCCCCCTTGAAGTTATTGTGTAATTCCTATAAAAACCCAAAAAATTACAATGTAATAAATTGATTTCGTTTGTGAAAACATATGAATAAGGATGACAAATACAGAATGAAAAGATCCAATAAAATTTGTAAATACAAAAAAATTTCACAGCCTATCTGTCAGCAAAGGGAAACAAAAGTTCAAAGCCATGACGTCTGTAGTGTGACGAGAAGGAAAAAAAATTCATTCACATTCATTGTGTAGATTGACACACACAAAATCGCCCCGTTGCCGGTCAAGCAACAGGTTGCGAATTCCCACAATAATACACAAAAAATAATACATCATAATCACATACTCCAACCCACTAACCACATGCGGATACATTGCATATTATACATAACAGTGTTTAACTTCAACGAGCATTGTTATAAAACAAAAATACAGAAAACCCTATAACAACTAAGAGGGATATCAGTCCGGCCTTAATGGAACGGTAATCGGATACGACGCTCGCCAACTGCACATTGGTCCTCTCAAGTAGACCAACAACGGTATCCAGCCGGCCCTCCATCTCGACCATCATACTATCGGGCAAAGGCGTCGTCGAACTTACAGTTGTGGGCCTTCGATCAATCTCATCCATGTAATGCAAGATCACCAATTTGGATAACTCAGGGTGGGGGGATCCTTCCATAGGAAGAAAGTGCATCTATCCCCTTGAGCTGTACAACTCCAAAATCTACGCCCAGGGTTTGCTCTTGTCCATGACGTCCTCCTCGGGACCTGAAGACCACAATAGCATATCTTGGAGTCATCGAACTCGGCATCAAAGTCACCACGTGTCGCATCTCTCTGTCGAGATCTAGAAGTAGAGCTTGACTGTTGACTCATATGTACCTGGAAAGCAAGAAAAAACCAGAAAACAACATATAACTTGTGACATATAAAAAGTGATAATTTAAAATGAATGAGTGAACATCATACCTAAGAAAAGTGTTTATCAGTGGCATGATCGGGTGGAGTCAGCGTTCAGATCTCAGAAGCAACAATCAAACAAAAAGAGCATATACGACAATTATGCAGAATGCCAATGGAAATAGTAAGTAGAATGCCACATTCGTAGCCAAAGTCCAAACCCCCTTCATATAGAAGATCATACAGAAGCCCTCAGATATATTTTTTCCCATTTCCCCATCTGGTTGCTTGCCACCGGTTCCTTCATTCTCTATCCACACCGTCGCATGTCATGCAGTGTTTCCAACCAATATGACTCAAGATAAAGGTAATATGATAGGTAAAAAAGCCCACTGCAAACATTCTTCACAATGCCAAATTCAAAAAAATATCCATATCAAAACATTTTGGGAACTACCACCCAACTCATAAAAGCCAATGTCGTAGACCAGTACCAACTTGGGGAATGAAGGATCCTGAGTGCAAGCCATCTAGCATGAGGTATATTCAATAAGCCCCATTATCATCATAGGGCTAGTAGATTATATTTCACAAATAATTGTGATGGCCACCAATCTTATATCATTAGGGGGTGACATAGTGTGACAGATAAATATTGCTTTGAAAATATCCCAATGGCCAAATGTCTCCAGAATGCCACATAAAAACCATACAATGAAACACATAATGTTTTGCATTTCCTTTCAGTCTCCAGAATCCCATATATAAACCAAGATAGCCATAGTCCCAGGGTGTGACAGATATAGAATGCAAAGACACAAAAAACATGGAAAGAACCCAAAAATTGGCTTGGACAAATGTCTCAGTCGTAGAACACAAACATAACCAAGACATCCATAGGCAAATGGGGTGACAGATACAGCAAGGCATGAACAAAAATACAATGAAACACAAAATGTTTTGCATTTCCAGTCATTCTCCAGCATCCCACATATAAATCAAGATAGCCAATGTCACAGGGTGTGACAAATATAGAATGCAAAGACACAAATGCATGTATTGAAACAAAATATAATTGAATTGGCCAATATGCTAGGCAGTATGACCAAAATTTACCCAGAAATCCATAGTCATATATAAAAAGTGATAATTTAAAATGAATGAGTGAACATCATACCTAAGAAAAGTGTTTATCAGTGGCATGATCGGGTGGCGTCAGCGTTCAGATCTCAGAAGCAACAATCAAACAAAAAGAGCATATACGACAATTATGCAGAATGCCAATGGAAATAGTAAGTAGAATGCCACATTCGTAGCCAAAGTCCAAACCCCCTTCATATAGAAGATCATACAGAAGCCCTCAGATATATTTTTTCCCATTTCCCCATCTGGTTGCTTGCCACCGGTTCCTTCATTCTCTATCCACACCGTCGCATGTCATGCAGTGTTTCCAACCAATATGACTCAAGATAAAGGTAATATGATAGGTAAAAAAGCCCACTGCAAACATTCTTCACAATGCCAAATTCAAAAAAATATCCATATCAAAACATTTTGGGAACTACCACCCAACTCATAAAAGCCAATGTCGTAGACCAGTACCAACTTGGGGAATGAAGGATCCTGAGTGCAAGCCATCTAGCATGAGGTATATTCAATAAGCCCCATTATCATCATAGGGCTAGTAGATTATATTTCACAAATAATTGTGATGGCCACCAATCTTATATCATTAGGGGGTGACATAGTGTGACAGATAAATATTGCTTTGAAAATATCCCAATGGCCAAATGTCTCCAGAATGCCACATAAAAACCATACAATGAAACACATAATGTTTTGCATTTCCTTTCAGTCTCCAGAATCCCATATATAAACCAAGATAGCCATAGTCCCAGGGGTGTGACAGATATAGAATGCAAAGACACAAAAAACATATAAAAAGTGATAATTTAAAATGAATGAGTGAACAGCATACCTAAGAAAAGTGTTTATCAGTGGCATGATCGGGTGGCGTCAGCGTTCAGATCTCAGAAGCAACAATCAAACAAAAAGAGCATATACGACAATTATGCAGAATGCCAATGGAAATAGTAAGTAGAATGCCACATTCGTAGCCAAAGTCCAAACCCCCTTCATATAGAAGATCATACAGAAGCCCTCAGATATATTTTTTCCCATTTCCCCATCTGGTTGCTTGCCACCGGTTCCTTCATTCTCTATCCACACCGTCGCATGTCATGCAGTGTTTCCAACCAATATGACTCAAGATAAAGGTAATATGATAGGTAAAAAAGCCCACTGCAAACATTCTTCACAATGCCAAATTCAAAAAAATATCCATATCAAAACATTTTGGGAACTACCACCCAACTCATAAAAGCCAATGTCGTAGACCAGTACCAACTTGGGGAATGAAGGATCCTGAGTGCAAGCCATCTAGCATGAGGTATATTCAATAAGCCCCATTATCATCATAGGGCTAGTAGATTATATTTCACAAATAATTGTGATGGCCACCAATCTTATATCATTAGGGGGTGACATAGTGTGACAGATAAATATTGCTTTGAAAATATCCCAATGGCCAAATGTCTCCAGAATGCCACATAAAAACCATACAATGAAACACATAATGTTTTGCATTTCCTTTCAGTCTCCAGAATCCCATATATAAACCAAGATAGCCATAGTCCCCAGGGTGTGTGACAGATATAGAATGCAAAGACACAAAAAACATGGGAAAGAACCCAAAAATTGGCTTGGGACAAATGTCTCAGTCGTAGAACACAAACATAACCAAGACATCCATAGGCAAATGGGGGTGGGTGACAGATACAGCAAGGCATGAACAAAAATACAATGAAACACAAAATGTTTTGCATTCCAGTCATTCTCCAGCATCCCACATATAAATCAAGATAGCCCAATGTCACAGGGTGTGACAAATATAGAATGCAAAGACACAAATGCATGTATTGAAACAAAATATAATTGAATTGGCCAATATGCTAGGCAGTATGACCAAAATTTACCCAGAAATCCATAGTCATATATAAAAGTGATAATTTTAAAATGAATGAGGTGAACATCATACCTAAGAAAAGTGTTTATCAGTGGCATGATCGGGTGGGTCGTCAGCGTTCAGATCTCAGAAGCAACAATCAAACAAAAAGAGCATATACGACAATTATGCAGAATGCCAATGGAAATAGTAAGTAGAATGCCACATTCGTAGCCAAAGTCCAAACCCCCTTCATATAGAAGATCATACAGAAGCCCTCAGATATAATTTTTTCCCATTTCCCCATCTGGTTGCTTGCCACCTGGTTCCTTCATTCTCTATCCACACCGTCGCATGTCATGCAGTGTTTCCAACCAATATGACTCAAGATAAAGGTAATATGATAGGTAATAAAGCCCACTGCAAACATTCTTCACAATGCCAAATTCAAAAAAATATCCATATCAAAACATTTTGGGAACTACCACCCAACTCATAAAAGCCAAGTGTCGTAGACCTAGTACCAACTTGGGGAATGAAGGATCCTGAGTGCAAGCCATCTAGCATGAGGTATATTCAATAAGCCCCATTATCATCATAGGGCTAGTAGATTATATTTCACAAATAATTGTGATGGCCACCAATCTTATATCATTAGGGGGTGGTGACATAGTGTGACAGATAAATATTGCTTTGAAAATATCCCAATGGCCAAATGTCTCCAGAATGCCACATAAAAACCATACAATGAAACACATAATGTTTTTGCATTTCCTTTCAGTCTCCAGAATCCCATATATAAACCAAGATAGCCATAGTCCCAGGGTGTGACAGATATTGAATGCAAAGACACAAAAAACATGGAAAGAACCCAAAAATGGGCTTGGACAAATGTCTCAGTCGTAGAACACAAACATAACCAAGACATCCATAGGCAAATGGGGTGACAGATACAGCAAGGCATGAACAAAAATACAATGAAACACAAAATGTTTTGCATGTCCAGTCATTCTCCAGCATCCACATATAAATCAAGATAGCCAATGTCACAGGGTGTGACAAATATAGAATGCAAAGACACAAATGCATGTATTGAAACAAAATATAATTGAATTGGCCAATATGCTAGGCAGTATGACCAAAATTTACCCAGAAATCCATAGTCATATATAAAAAGTGATAATTTAAAATGAATGAGTGAACATCATACCTAAGAAAAGTGTTTATCAGTGGCATGATCGGGTGGAGTCAGCGTTCAGATCTCAGAAGCAACAATCAAACAAAAAGAGCATATACGACAATTATGCAGAATGCCAATGGAAATAGTAAGTAGAATGCCACATTCGTAGCCAAAGTCCAAACCCCCTTCATATAGAAGATCATACAGAAGCCCTCAGATATATTTTTTTCCCATTTCCCCATCTGGTTGCTTGCCACCGGTTCCTTCATTCTCTATCCACACCGTCGCATGTCATGCAGTGTTTCCAACCAATATGACTCAAGATAAAGGTAATATGATAGGTAAAAAAGCCCACTGCAAACATTCTTCACAATGCCAAATTCAAAAAAATATCCATATCAAAACATTTTGGGACAGATAAATATTGCTTTGAAAATATCCCAATGGCCAAATGTCTCCAGAATGCCACATAAAAACCATACAATGAAACACATAATGTTTTGCATTTCCTTTCAGTCTCCAGAATCCCATATATAAACCAAGATAGCCATAGTCCCAGGGTGTGACAGATATAGAATGCAAAGACACAAAAAACATGGAAAGAACCCAAAAATTGGCTTGGACAAATGTCTCAGTCGTAGAACACAAACATAACCAAGACATCCATAGGCAAATGGGGTGACAGATACAGCAAGGCATGAACAAAAATACAATGAAACACAAAATGTTTTGCATTTCCAGTCATTCTCCAGCATCCCACATATAAATCAAGATAGCCAATGTCACAGGGTGTGACAAATATAGAATGCAAAGACACAAATGCATGTATTGAAACAAAATATAATTGAATTGGCCAATATGCTAGGCAGTATGACCAAAATTTACCCAGAAATCCATAGTCATATGGGGTGACAGATACAACTATGAAAGAAACCAAAAAACATATGAAGCTCCAAACTATTTTTGCATTTCCATTCAGTCTCCAACATCCCACATATAAACCAAGATAGCCAATGTCCCAGGGTGTGACAGATATTGTAACGACTGCTTTTCATGCATCTGGATTTATTATAATATAATATATATTTTGGTGGATTTTCTCCTCATGTGTGGTTTTCGTCTCCGTGGCTTTCATTTTCGATCGATTCGTCGTATTTTCTCGTTTCTTCATTAGGATTGTCGATTTCGAAGTATGTCATTCGTGACGGTCGTATCTTACTATTAGATCAAGCCTAGGAGTCTTAGGAATCGATCCCGGGGCCCCGCGCTCCGTATCGGAACTTTTGGTGCTCATTAGCCGGTATAAGAAGGGGCACCGACCGACTAGATGACGATCCAGTCGGTCGGCAATCCTTCTTGGACCGACTAGTTGGCTTTCTAAATTATTCAGGAGTTACTGTTTATCGTTAGTCGGTCTAAGAACGTTGGTTGACCGACTAGGTTGCAAACTAGTCGGTCAGCAATGCTTCTTTAACCGACTAACACATCATCTAAATTTTGGTATCAGTTACTGTTTACTCTTAGTCGGTCTAAGAACGTTCATCGACCGACTAGATGATAAACTAGTCGGTCAGTATTTGTTCATGGACCAACTAATTCTAAATCCTATTTTCGTTTAGGAGTTACTGTTTACACTTAGTCGGTCTGCGTTGGTCGACCGACCGACTAGTTGCCAAACTAGTCGGTCAGTGGTTGCTCTTTGACCGACTAACCTGTGTTAAAACCCTAATTTCTGGGCAGCCGCCAGCCCATCCTATTTATACCCCTCCCAAACGTTTCTTCTTCCTCCCTCACGACCCAAAACCCTAAAATCTCCCCCATTGAGCCCCCGTCTTCCTCCAAGCTTCATTCCTTCATCCCAAGCCCTAGATTCATCATCTAAACCCTCCATCCACTCATTCCACCCCTCATTTTCCCCAAATCTCCATCAAATCCCCAAAATCCCCAAAAACCCTAGCTCTCCAAACTTCTCCAATCTTTTCCAGATCTGATCCTAGGGTTCTCCGGAGTGTTTCTTCCGCCTCCTCTCGGTAAGAAATCGATCCCTTGGTGTTTTTATAACCTATTTGTATTTTTATGAAACCCTAATAAAATTTCATGTTGTTTGATGATTGTTCCCCCATGACAGCGATTTCCCCTGTAGATTAGCATCCGTGTGACGAAGTGGTCGTCATCCCCGGTGCTAGGCAAGTGAAACTTGCCACTTAGGGTTTAGGCCATGTTTTAGGCCATTTGCTTGTTGTAGGCGTAAAAGAGGCTAGGCGACGAAATGATACTCGCCTAGGCGCAAATTGGGGAACTAGCTTGACAACGAAGCTAGTTCCGACATATATCATGTTGCACAATTACCATGTCATGTTTACTTTCCATTAACGGTACGCGAATTAATTGTCATGTCATTGCATTCTTTAAGTGCTTCTGTGATTGCGTAGCTTCGCTACAAATGCTTGTGTTCCTGGCTCGTGTTCCAGAAGCGGGCCATGTGTTGGTTGATAGCCAATCCCGATTTGCTTGTTTCCGGCTAGGTGCACCCCTACGCCAAATGTTTAAGAATGCGAGCTCATGTGCGGGGCAACCCCGGCTCACTTGCTGAGCTCATGTGCGGGGACCCTGGCTCCATTACGTGTGGGTATTGGGGGTAAGAGTTGAGCGGCCAATCAACTGGGAGTCTGCCCGATCAGCAACTGCAGTGGTAAGGCGTAAACTCTGGGTTTTGTGGTAGTTGTTAAGCGGCCAATCAGCGAATGTGAAACCATTCAGCTGTAAGACTTAAACATCTACAAACAACGTGAATAGTGAATTGATTGAGATTGATAGTAGCTTGGCTACTCTTGTCTTGTCCCGATGATTGTTCTCTTGTACAAATTGTCTTGCCATGTCTTGATTGTGCACTCATGTTATAACTGCCATGTCATGTATACTATAACTGCTAGGTTGCTAGTTGCCTTACTTTCAGTTTCCTTGCCCAAGTCTTTTAGACTTGCTGACATGTGCCCCTTTACTCTTTTGGGTGACACATGTTAGATCCTGAGCCTGAGTACCTTGTTGAGGACGAGGTGTTTGCTGACGCCGAGACCGAGTTTGTGTTCGACGGGGAGTACGTGGACACTGGGGACCAGTCCTAGTGTCTTCGTTGCGTTTCACTTTTGTTTAGACAGTTGTTTTGTTATCGGTGCGTAGCACCTATACTTTGTTATGTCGTTGCTTTTGTTGGCCTTGTTCTGGGCCTTTAGACTCTTTCTTTTAGCCTGGTGGCTTTTCTGGATGTTGGACTAATTTTCATGTTAGACAACTTATGAGATGTGAGATTTTATTTCAGTCTCTCCTTGTATTATTATTGTTGTTCCGTTGTGGTTACAGGGACCTGCTTATGTTTTATTGACGCTTATCGGATTTGGGGCTTCACAGCTCCACTCTTGTGCGGACCTTTTCACGTCTCGCCTCCATTTTAGGGAAGCGGGTCGTGACAGGTTTTGTTGGTGGCCCATGCAGGTCCTTCTGTAACTGCGATTTTTGGAATAGCGATAATAATATTAGAATGTCCAATAAACTAAGTTCGACGTCCGATGCCATAAGCTATAAGTCTAATCTGATTCGTTCTCTGTGTCATTAGATGGCAGGAAGGCGTTTCACCCGTGGTGGGGGCAGTGGTGCGCTCCCTCATGATGAGAAGCCTAAGCGGGAACCCACCAGCGGTGAGATGATGCGGATGATGCTCCAGATGATGCAAGTGTAGCAGGGCGTGCTTCTGCAAGTCCAGAATGCTCCACCTGCTCGAGCTGCCCGGGCTTTTCCGGATGCCCCTCGCTCTGAGCCAGGAGCGAAGCAATTTCGGGAGCTGGGTCCCGCATATTTTGATGGTTCTGAGGGTCCTCTGGCTGCCGATGAGTGGATTCGGAACATCGAGGACAATCTGAAGATGGCCAAGATCACCACGGCTGGATGGGTTGATTTGGCGAAGAGGCAACTCAAGGATAATGCTCGTAATTGGTGGGATGCGGAAGAGAAGATGCTGGTGGAGCCGATAGCTTGGGCTACCTTCAAGGCCAGATTTGAGGGTGAGTTCTTTCCGAAAGCTGCCAGGGAAGAGATGCTGCAGCGTTTTATCGATTTGAAGCAAGGGAGCTCGTCGGTGGACCTATATCACCAAGAGTTCATGAGGCTGAGTCGGGTCGCACCGAAGATGGTGCAGGACGCTGAGGAGAGAGCTCAGAGGTTCCTGCAGGGACTTGCTTCGGAGCTCCAGAGTTTTGTGACCTCTTCTGACCGGGAGTCTTATCAGAAGGTTCTAGTAGCAGCCAAGAGGCAGGAGTTGCTCGTGAACCAGAGGAGGGGGTCTATTGTTGGTGCTGGGAAGAGGCATGTGGAACAGGCGAGAGCTGTGGTTAGACCTGGATTCATGCCTAATCAGTCTGCTCAGTTTAAGAGGCCAGGAGGGCCTATTCTGAAGTCTTGCCATTTCTGCGGCAAGCCTGGCCACGTCAAGGATCAGTGTCGGAAGTTTCTGGGCCAGTGTCTGGTTTGTGGTGATGCTTCCCATGTCGCGAAGGATTGTCGGCATGCGAATCAGCTGCGGAGGGCACCTGTTGCAGCACAGCCGTTGCAGCAGCGAGCGTCTGTTCCTGCTGGACGTGGAGCAGCTCTTGTTCCACAGGGACATGCTTTTCGGCAGGCTGTTCCGCCGAGGAGGCAGGCTTTTCTGATGACCGCTGCGGAGAGCGAGGCTGTGGATGAGGTTATCGCAGGTAATTCTCAATCTAGCTGTTACTTTCCTAGCTGGTTTTGGTTGTTAGATTGTGTTGTTTGCTAGACTAGGGTTTGATTGTTAATTGATTGTTAGGTGTGGTTTTGGTGTGCACATTTCCTGCACGAGTCCTCTTTGACTCTGGTGCATCGACGTGCATTATTTCCCGGAGCTTCGTGGAGAGGCATTCCTTGTCGACGTCCCCTCTTCCCAAGAGTTGGAATATCGTTACAGGGAATGGCGTGATCTCGGTGCATCGTGGTTGCAATTCTTGCTCGTTGGTGGTCTGTGGACATGAGCTTTTCGCTAATTTCATTGTCCACGACATCATCAACTATGATGCAGTTCTTGGGATGGACTGGCTTGCGAGCTTCTATGCTACGATCGACTGTCGAAGGAAGAAGGTGGTGTTCGATATTCCCAGACATCCGGTATTTGAGTTCAGTCTTGATAGCAGTTCGCTTGGTCCTGTCAGATTTCGGGCCAGGCCGGTGGAAGCCGTGGTTATGTAGGTGGAGTTGGAGTGGCCAGCTGTGGTGCGTGATTTTGGCGACGTCTTTCCCGAGGAGATGTCTGGTTTGCCGCCTGATCGAGCTTTGGAATTTTCTATCGATCTTGTTCCAGGTGCGCAGCCGATTTCGAAGGCGCCGTATCGTATGGCACCTGCAGAATTGGAAGAATTGAGGAAGCAGTTGGATGAGCTCTTGCAGAAGGGTTATATTAATCCTAGCATGTCTCCGTGGGGAGCACCGGTGTTGCTGGTTAAGAAAAAGGATGGTTCGCGTCGCATGTGCGTGGACTATCGGGAGTTGAATGCGGCGACCATTAAGAATAAATACCCGTTGCCTCGCATCGATGATATTTTTGATCAGCTTGGAGGTTCGAGGGTGTTTTCTAAATTGGATTTGAGGAGTGGTTACCATCAGTTGAAGGTGAAGAAGGATGATGTTCCGAAGACAGCGTTCAGGACGAAGTATGGACACTATGAGTTTGTGGTTATGCGTTTCGGCGTAACTAACGCGCCCACAGTTTTCATGAATCTGATGAACCTGATTTTCTACGACTTTTTGGATAAGTTTGTCGTTATCTTTATTAACGACATTCTGATCTATTCGAAGTCGGAGGAAGAGCATGCCTCGCACTTAAGGACGGTGTTGGAGATTTTGAGGAAGCATCGGTTGTATGCTAAGTTTTCGAAGTGCGAGTTTTGGCTGGATAGAGTTGCTTTTCTCGGGCATGTGGTGACTGGAGATGGTATTTCAGTGGATCCCGAGAAGATTAGGGCCATCAGGGAGTGGCATGTTCCGTCGTCTGCGTATGAGATTCGGAGTTTCCTTGGACTTGCTGGTTATTATCGGCGATTCATTAAGGACTTTTCTCGTATTGCTGAGCCGATGACCAGGTTGACGCGGAAGGATGTTGCTTTTGTTTGGTCGGGTGATTGTGAGAGTGCTTTTGGTATTCTGAAGGAGAGGTTGACGACTGCCCCTATTCTTGTTGTGCCTGATCGCAGCGGTGGATTTGAGATCTTTTACGATGCTTCTAGCAAGGGTCTCGGTTGTGTGTTGCATCAGCATGGGCATGTTGTGGCGTATGCGTCTCGTCAACTTAAGGTTCATGAGAAGAATTACCCGACGCATGATTTGGAGTTGGCTGCCGTTGTGTTTGCTCTTAAGATTTGGAGGCACTTCCTGCTGAGTGAGAAAGTGAAGATTTTCACCGATCACAAAAGCTTGAAGTATATTTTCACTCAGAAGGAGCTCAACATGCGACAGCGTCGATGGTTGGAGCCTATGGCGGATTATGAGATTGATTTGCAGTATCACCCTGGCAAGGTGAATGTGGTTCCAGATGCTTTGAGTAGGCTTCCAGCGGTGATGATGTTGACCTCGAAGTGGAGATTGCAGCAGGATTTTTGTGAGTCTGGCGTGGAGGTTGTTCTTCCTGGGGAGGCTTCATCGTTGATGTACATGCAGGTACAGTCGACGATCGTGGATCGGATTAAGGCTGGCCAGGCTGAGGATCCGAAGCTGGTAAAGATTCGGGAGCAGGTGGAAGCCGGTCTGCGGACTGACTTTTTGATTCACGAGGATGGCTCGCTGAGGTTTGGAGCCAGGTTGTGTGTGCCAGATGGGGATATCAGAGAGGAGTTGCTGGTGGAGACACACGGTTCGCCGTATTCTGTGCATCCTGGTGGCACCAAGATGTACCAGGATCTTCGTCTGAATTATTGGTGGCATGGTATGAAGAGGAGTGTGGCTCGGAGTGTAGCCAAGTGCTTGGTTTGCCAGCAAGTGAAGGCGGAGCATCAGCGTATGGCCGGGTTGCTACAACCGCTTCCGATTCCGGAGTGGAAATGGCAACACATCACTATGGATTTCGTGACTGGACTACCTCGGAGTCCGAAGCAGAATGACGCGATTTGGGTGATCGTAGATCGATTGACCAAATCTGCGCACTTTATTCCGTTCCGAGTGGGACAGTCCACTGAGGCGCTAGCGAGGAGATATATGGAGGTAAAAAAAATTCTTTTACTCTCCGTTTTTATGTCCATTTCCTAGTTTGGATAGTGATGTAACGTGAATCGTGCAGGAGGTTGTGCGACTTCATGGAGTCCCCGTGAGTATCGTGTCTGATAGAGACACGAGGTTCACATCTCAGTTCTGGCAGAGTTTGCAGAGAAGCTTGGGTACGCGTCTGAGTTTCAGCACGGCGTACCATCCGCAGACGGATGGCCAGTCCGAGAGGACGATTCAGATTTTGGAAGACATGCTGAGGGCGTGCATGTTGGATTTCAAGGGTTCGTGGGAGGACCATCTGCATTTGGTGGAGTTCTCTTACAACAACAGCTTCCAGGCGAGTATTGGCATGGCGCCTTTCGCCGCTCTTTATGGGAGGAAATGTCGATCGCCATTGAGTTGGGATGACGTTGGTGATCGGGAGTTGTTGGGACCTGAGATGATCGTGGAGGCCGTGGATATCGTCAGGAATATTCGGGAGAGGTTGAGGATTGCTCAGGACCGTTTTAAGCATTGGACGGATGCTAAACGTCGTCCTTTGGAGTTTCAGCCGGGCGACCATGTGTTCTTGAAGATTTCCCCGAATCGCGGTGTGATTCGTTTTGGGAAGCGAGGGAAGTTGAGCCCGCGATACATTGGACCGTTTGACATTTTGGAGAGGGTTGGCGAGGTAGCGTATCGCTTGGCCTTGCCGCCATCTTTGGAAGGAGTTCACAATGTTTTCCATGTGTCGCAGCTTCGTCGATACATTAGCGATCCATCTCATGCTGTGGATTTTTCGGAGATTACCGTTCGCCCCGATATGACGTATGACCAGCATCCAGTGCAGATTCTGGACAGGCGTCAGAAATCGCTTCAGAACAAGATTGTCAATCTTGTGAGGGTGATGTGGCGACACGGCTCACCTGGAGAGTCTACTTGGGAGAATGAGGATGAGATGCGAGAGCGTTTCCCACTTTTGTTTCCGGACTCGTGAGTATTTGGAAATTCCGAGGACGGAATTTTTCTCAAGTTGGGTAGAATGTAACGACTGCTTTTCATGTATCTGGATTTATTATAATATAATATATATATTGGTGGATTTTCTCCTCATGTGTGGTTTTCGTCTCCGTGGCTTTCATTTTCGATCGATTCGTCGTATTTTCTCGTTTCTTCCTTAGGATTGTCGATTTCGAAGTATGTCATTCGTGACGGACTTCATAACGGTCGTATCTTACTATTAGATCAAGCCTAGGAGTCTTAGGAATCGATCTCGGGGCCCCGCGCTCTGTATCGGAACTTTTGGTGCTCATTAGCCGGTATAAGAAGGGGCACCGACCGACTAGATGACGATCTAGTCGGTCGGCAATCCTTCTTGGACCGACTAGTTGGCTTTCTAAATTATTCAGGAGTTACTGTTTATCGTTAGTCGGTCTAAGAACGTTGGTTGACCGACTAGGTTGCAAACTAGTCGGTCAGCAATGCTTCTTTAACCGACTAACACATCATCTAAATTTTGGTATCAGTTACTGTTTACTCTTAGTCGGTCTAAGAACGTTCATCGACCGACTAGATGATAAACTAGTCGGTCAGTATTTGTTCATGGACCGACTAATTCTAAATCCTATTTTCGTTTAGAAGTTATTGTTTACACTTAGTCGGTCTGCGTTGGTCGACCGACCGACTAGTTGCCAAACTAGTCGGTCAGTGGTTGCTCTTTGACCGACTAACCTGTGTTAAAACCCTAATTTCTGGGCAGCCGCCAGCCCATCCTATTTATACCCCTCCCAAACGTTTCTTCTTCCTCCCTCACGACCCAAAACCCTAAAATCTCCCCCATTGAGCCACCGTCTTCCTCCAAGCTTCATTCCTTCATCACAAGCCCTAGATTCATAATCTAAACCCTCCATCCACTCATTCCACCCCTCATTTTCCCCAAATCTCCATCAAATCCCCAAAAACCCTAGCTCTCCAAACTTCTCCAATCTTTTCCAGATCTGATCCTAGGGTTCTCCGGAGTGTTTCTTCCGCCTCCTCTCGGTAAGAAATCGATCCCTTGGTGTTTTTATAACCTATTTGTATTTTTATGAAACCCTAATAAAATTTCATGTTGTTTGATGATTGTTCCCCCATGACAGCGATTTCCCCCGTAGATTAGCATCCGTGTGACGAAGTGGTCGTCATCCCCGGTGCTAGGCAAGTGAAACTTGCCACTTAGGGTTTAGGCCATGTTTTAGGCCATTTGCTTGTTGTATGCGTAAAAGAGGCTAGGCGACGAAATGATACTCGCCTAGGCGCAAATTGGGGAACTAGCTTGACAACGAAGCTAGTTCCGACATATATCGTGTTGCACAATTACCATGTCATGTTTACGTTCCATTAACGGTACGCGAATTAATTGTCATGTCATTGCATTCTTTAAGTGCTTCTGTGATTGCATAGCTTCGCTACAAATGCTTGTGTTCCTGGCTCGTGTTCCAGAAGCGGGCCATGTGTTGGTTGATAGCCAATGCCCGATTTGCTTGTTTCCGGCTAGGTGCACCCCTACGCCAAATGTTTAAGATTGCGAGCTCATGTGCGGGGCAACCCCGGCTCACTTGCTGAGCTCATGTGCGGGGACCCTGGCTCCATTACGTGTGGGTATTGGGGGTAAGAGTTAAGCGGCCAATCAACTGGGAGTCTGCCCGATCAGCAACTGCAGTGGTAAGGCGTAAACTCTGGGTTTTGTGGTAGTTGTTAAGCGGCCAATCAGCGAATGTGAAACCATTCAGCTGTAAGGCGTAAACATCTACAAACAACGTGAATAGTGAATTGATTGAGATTGATAGTAGCTTGGCTACTCTTGTCTTGTCCCGATGATTGTTCTCTTGTACAAATTGTCTTGCCATGTCTTGATTGTGCACTCATGTTATAACTGCCATGTCATGCATACTATAACTGCTAGGTTACTAGTTGCCTTACTTTCAGTTTCCTTGCCCAAGTCTTTTAGACTTGCTGACATGTGCCCCTTTACTCTTTTGGGTGACACATGTTAGATCCTGAGTCTGAGTACCTTGTTGAGGACAAGGTGTTTGCTGACGCCGAG
The DNA here is from genome assembly GCA_030789695.1 of Scilla litardierei. NCBI lineage: Eukaryota > Viridiplantae > Streptophyta > Magnoliopsida > Asparagales > Asparagaceae > Scilla > Scilla litardierei. Next base: position 173,076,945 of record CM061132.1, read on the forward strand.
ACCGAGTTTGTGTTCGACGGGGAGTACGTGGACACTGGGGACCAGTCCTAGTGTCTTCGTTGCGTTTCACTTTTGTTTAAACAGTTGTTTTGTTATCGGTGCATAGCACCTATACTTTGTTATGTCGTTGCTTTTGTTGGCCTTGTTCTGGGCCTTTAGACTCTTTCTTTTAGCCTGGTGGCTTTTCTGGATGTTGGACTTATTTTCATGTTGGACAATTTATGAGATGTGAGATTTTATTTCAGTCTCTCCTTGTATTATTATTGTTGTTCCGTTGTGGTTACAGGGACCTGCTTATGTTTTATTGACGCTTATCGGGTTTGGGGCTTCACAGCTCCACTCTCGTGCGGACCTTTTCACGTCTCGCCTCCATTTTAGGGAAGCGGGTCGTGACAGATATAGAATGCAAAGACACAAAAAACATGGAAAGAAACCAAAAATTGGCTTGGAAAAATGTCTCAGCCGTAGAACATAAACATAACCAAGACATCCATAGGCAAATGTGGTGACAGATACAACAAGGCATGAACAAAAATACAATGAAACACAAAATGTTTTGCATTTCCAGTCATTCTCTAGCATCCCACATATAAATCAAGATAGCCAATGTCACAAGGTGTGACAGATATAGAATGCAAAGACACAAATACATGTATTGAAACAAAATATAATTGAATTGGCCAATAGGCTGGGCAGTATGACCAAAATTTACCCAGAAATCCATAGTCCTGTGGGGTGACAGATACAGCTATGAAAGAAACCAAAAAACATATGAAGCTCCAAACTATTTTTGCATTTCCATTCAGTCTCCAACATCCCACATATAAACCAAGATAGCCAATGTCCCAGTGTGTGACAGATATAGAATGCAAAGACACAAAAACATGTATTGAAACAAAATATAATTGAATTGTCTAATAGGCTTGGAAGTATGACCAAAATTTACCCAGAAATCCATAGTCATGTGGGGTGACAGATACAGCAATGCAAGAAACCAAGGAAAAAATGAAGCTCCAAACTATTTTTGCATTTCCATTCAGTCTCCAGCATCCCACAAAGAAACCAAGTTATCCATATTCCCATGGTGTGCCAGATATAGAAAGCAAAGACACAAAACCACCATGGACACAAAATATAAACCAAGAGGCCAATAGGCTGTGAAGAAAGACACAAAAAACCCATAAATCCATAGTCCTTTGGGGTGGCAGATACAGCAATGCAAGAAACCAAGAGAAAATTGAAGCTCCCAACTATTTTGGCATTTCCATTCAGTCTCCAGCATCCCACATTCCTCAACAACTGCAACCACACCTTCATATATATTGAATATCAAACAAAAGCCCTCAGAATTGTTTTATTTTCAATTTCCCCATAAAGTTGCTTTGCTCTGGTTCCTTCATTTCCCCATATCACACCGTTTACCTGCCTACCAACCAACAAATTGGGGAATGAAGGATCCTGAGAGCAAGCCATCCAGAATGAGGAATATTCAATAAGCCTCATTGTCTTCATATGCCTATTTGATATAATTTCACAAAAACTTGTGATTTCCATCAATCATATATCATTAGGGGGTGCCAGATACATCATGCCAGTAACCAAAACATCCTGAGTTAAATTCACAAATGGGCATTGCCATTCAGGCTAAAGAATGCCACAAAAAAACCAAGAACTCCATAGTCCCAGCGCAGAAACAGCTTGCAAAGACACCAAAAAGAATGGAACCAAAAAAAGTAGGTGATATGGACCACTGAGGCTGCAGTATGCCTCAAAAATCTCCAGAAATCCATAGGACTAGGTTGTGACAGATACATAATGGCAATACCCAAAAAGAATTTAAGTATCCTTCACAAAATGTAATGCCATTCAATGTGCATTTGTCAAACTAAAACCAATATATCCATAGGCAATGTGGGTGACAGAAACCACATAAATCCATATAAATCCATAGTCCCATGGTGTGCCAGATATAGAAAGCAAAGACACAAAACCAACATGGACACAAAATATAAACCAAGAGGCCAATAGGCTGTGAAGAAAGACACAAAAACCCCAGAAATCCATAGTCCTTTGGGGTGACAGATACAGCATTGCAAGAAACCAGGAGAAAATTGAAGCTCCCAACTATTTTGGCATTTCCATTCAGTCTTCAGCATCCCACATTCCTCAACAACTGCAACCACACCTTCATATATATTGAATATCAAACAAAAGCCCTCAGAATTGTTTTATTTTCAATTTCCACATAAAGTTGCTTTGCTCTGGTTCCTTCATTTCCCCATATCATACCATTTACCTGCCTACCAACCAACAAATTGGGGAATGAAGGATCCTGAGAGCAAGCCATCAGCAGATCACGAAACCTTGGCGATCTTCTCTATCTAATGAATGAGGAGTCCGTTTGGAAATCGTCCGCCCCGCGCCACCCCCCGAGTATATGATTCAACAGGAATCACACAGGGGTGGATTGATAGAAACCTCTAGTAAAATACCCACCAGTACCCGTAACCCAGCGGATAAAGTACATTACATAGTCCGTTTTAGGGATTGGCGACTTACCCGTTCAGTGACTTTGGCACTGGACGTTCCCAAAATGGGTACTATCGGGTCGGGTGAATTAGAGAATAGACAGACGCCTGTTGGCATTCCAGCCTTCCTTCTCCTTTCAGGGCCTATCCGAAAGAGAATCCAGTAATATAATTTCACAAAAACTTGTGATTTCCATCAATCATATATCATTAGGGGGTGCCAGATACATCATGCCAGTAACCAAAACATCCTAAGTTAAATTCACAAATGGGCATTGCCATTCAGGCTAAAGAATGCCAAAAAAACCAAGAACTCCATAGTCACAGGGTGGGACAGAAACAGCTTGCAAAGACATCAAAACGAATGGAACCAAAAAAAAAGTAGGTGATATGGACCACTGAGGCTGCAGTATGACTCAAAAATCTCCAGAAATCCATAGGGCTAGGTTGTGACAGATGCACAATGGCAACACCCAAAAAGAATTTTAAGTATCCTTCACAAAATGTAATGCCATTCAGTGTGCATTTATCAAACTAAAACCAATATATCCAAGGAAAATCAGCAGCATTTCAAAGAAAGGGCATGCCACATAAAACCACATCAATCCATATGCCGAGGTGGTGACAAATATAGCTAAGGCTAAGTGACACAAAAAAGAGATGCTTTCGTTGCCTTCTCTCTAATCTCATCTTCTTCCTCCTTGCTCTATATACGTTCATCTAACAGAGACTTACTTGAGCGTCGGATGAGGATCGGTCTGGCCCCAACCCCGATCCCCTAATGATCTTCTTATGATGCATGAGTACGGAGATATCGCAGAGCTAGGGGAACGACCATCCGTGGAGTCCGAATCTAGCACCCTCGACCCAGAGACGCTCATTCGCCGGTCCCAATTCAATAGCTGACGAGACTCCACCCCGACAAAGGGGCATTCTTCAGCCCAATCAATTGTTGAAGTCAATTTTGGCAGCAACAAGTTCTAAACGGGTTTCTTTTTCTTCGATACATCGGAAAGCTGGTTAATGGCATCGCGCGTTCCACGTCCACCAGAGATCGCTCACTGGTTACCCTACTAAAAAACAGAGTTAAATGTCGCTGGACCACAAGCATTTGACAAACGGGTTTCTGCACAACAGCAACTATTCTGAACATGAAAAGAACATTTTTTTAAAAATTAAGTTGATATTCGTATCAAACTAAAATTCCATTGCTTTCTTTAAAATAAAATTTAAAAATAAAAAACATATTCCACCGCACGCCCAATCTTTCACTACGGGGCAACCTACTCTCTCCCAAATCTCACACCAAACCCAGGCTCACAGGCGAAACTTTTCCAACTAGTCTCACCTGCACTAAAAGCACACACACCACCTGACAGCTGGGCCCCACCCAAAACTGCCGTTTAAAAAAAAAACTGTTATTCACCTCTCACGGCTCCGAGCCCGCTATTGGACCCCATAACGTCTCTCCCGTAAAATTTTTAATTTTTCTAATCCCTCGATTTGCGAGCCAAAAACCACCACTCGGACCAAAAACCTCTCTTTTATTCTTTTTCTTCGATCTTTACCCCCCATTCACTGTGCAGATCATCGCAGAACCCTAACTTTTTTTTCTAGATCCGGCGATGGGTTGCGCGCAGTCTCGTATCGAGAACGAAGAGTCGGTGTCGCGATGCAAAGATCGGAAGCAGTTCATGAAGGATGCGGTCACCGCCCGCAACGCCTTCGCCGCCGCACACTCGTCCTACACAATGTCGCTCAAAAACACCGGCGCTGCTCTCAGCGACTTTGGCCAGGGGGAGTCTCAGCATCAGAGCGTCCAATTGCCGAATCCGGCCGCGGCTTCGTCGTCGTCGACGGCCGCTGCTTCCGTGGTCCAGCCACCGATGGAGTCTCTCCCGCCACCTCCGCCACCGTTACCGGACTTCTCGCCTTCTCCGCTGCAGAGATCCGCTAGCATGCCGGAGATCCCCAAGAAATTTCAGCATTCGAAGTCTCCGGCGGACCCCACTATTATTGAGGACGAGGACGAGGACATGGAGGAGGATGCCAAGCCCGAACCTCTACAAGAGGACCGAAATGACAAGAAAGCCCCCGAATCGACCCCCGAACCGCCGCCACCACCACCGCCGGACTCGAGAATGGGTACTTGGGATTACTTCTTTGCGAATTTTGATGGAATGCAAGGGAGTTCTTTGCACAACGAGGAGATTGAGGAGCCGGTGACACCTGAGAAAGGGGTGGTGGAGCCTCCGCCGCCTCCACCGGAGACGCCACCGATGATGACGCCGCCAGAGGAGCTGCCGCCGAGGCTGCAGAAGAAGAAGAAACAGGGGGTGGCTGTGCACCATCAGCATGCGGTGTCAGCGAGCGCGGTGGAAACGAGGAAGGGGAAAATGACGGAGATGACTGGGGCGGTGGAGAGGAAGAGCGTCAGCTTGTTGCAGGTGCTGACTGATCTTGATGATCACTTCCTCAAGGCATCGGAGAGTGCACATGAGGTTTCCAAGATGCTGGAGGCGAATCGGATGCATTATCACTCCAATTTTGCGGATAATAGAGGTAAAGTTCGAAACAGAAGTTTTTGTTCGTTTTGAACGTGAATGCAGATGCCTGATCGGTGAAGCATTTTGGGAACAATGTGAAGGAGTACATAAACAAACTTATAGCTATTGGTTATAGATAATGGGTTAAGTTTTAAGCAGTGCTCTGGGGTAGTTGTACTCGTGCTAAAGGATTACATTATTTGGTTTAAGTTTCACAATATATCTTCACCTGGTAATCTACAACTTTATACCTATGTAAGTGTCATGGTCTAATAATCTCATATGATATTAACTTAACAAAATTTTCATGCTTCTGGATCTTCTTAAACATGTCTGTTTGCCTGCTGATGGAGGCTCATTTTATGCGAATTGCCTGGTCATTCTGTGAGTCTCTAGCTTGTTGCATCTAACAAATACGTAACATCTGTGCAACGACTAATATTCCATTGAAAATTTTAAGTCATATGAACTAAACTGCGAATATGTTTGATCTGGGGAGCGGAAGTGGACGGTCAACATTTGTCAGAGAGGAAATTTATATATATTTTTTCCATCTTCTTTAATTCATTTTGGGCTTGTTGTTGTCTTTTCATTCATTGAAAATGAATTCAGCAATTTCCTTATCTTAAATGTTTATCTCCATCATCTTATATTCTGCATTAGTATTTATTGAATGCATGGTGTTGGACTATGTAGCTAAAATTATAGCTGTTTTTTCAGATGCCACAAATTTTGATGCATTGCACTGGAAGATTCATGTATAGAGTATGTTGCCCGAGGCTGTTTCTGTGTGCATGATGATATCCATTATTAGTTGTTTTTTCTTCCTTCAATTACCTGAATTTGAACATGCATTTATGTGCGTCTTAACTAATTTTCTTAGATAATGTGGTACCTTTTCTATTTTCTTGGAGATTTCATGTTCCATTGTGTTTTGTACATTTGTACTAGTCATTTTTCAAGATAAGCACTCTGAGAATGTGCATCAGAAGGATTGCAGCTTTTATCTTATATCTAGCATCATAGGCCAATCTTTTATATTTATTTTTGATGTATTGCTACGTTACATACCAATGTTCAGTCTGATTGAATCTTCTTTTTTGATATAGATGCTATAATGAAACTGCAAATCCTTGTTTGCAGGTCACATTGACCACTCTGCAAGAGTCATGCGGGTCATAACATGGAATAGGTCTTTTAAAGGCATGCATAATGCAGATGATGGGAGGGATGATTTGGATAATGATGAATGGGAAACACATGCAACTGTTTTAGATAAGATGCTCGCATGGGAAAAGAAACTATATGAAGAAGTTAAGGTAGGTTCCCTATGGGGGAAACATGATTTTCCTTGAATTTTAAAAAATTAAAACGCTTTAGTTTTCCTCTGAAATTTAAGTAAGCTTGCTTTCTTTCACTATGATGATTATTTCCATTTTTTGGCTCCTCAGGATAGTCATATTGATAGACAATACTCTAATTGTGTGTACTATACTTGTTTAGATCAACAATGATTCAAGAATGGTTACTACCCCATATCTCTTTCATTATAATTACCCTGCACTAACATTTACGAATCTTAGTGGATTCATACTATTTTGCATATCTGAAAATTTATGGTCACCCAATGAGTTGATGCTGTGTGCTTTCAGCATGATTTGTCATGGATGTTTTTGTATCGTGATCAATTTAAACATTAAATGTCTAACAGTGATTCAATTCTTAGTCTTTGAAAGTTAGATGGCGAATGAAATATGAAATTCTCATTAGACATCATATTTCTGATTGTAAGTTATGCAACACTGAAAATGAGGAAATTATTCGAACGTCTCTTCACATCCAAAGCTGAAAACAAAGATTTTCCTGATGAAAACATATTGAGATTTTAAATTAGTGGGTTATATCAAAGAGCCCTTAAAGAATGTCTCGGGTGCTGAGTTATCTAAATATTTTTATAGTTGGATTATTCTTAAGGGTAATTTGCAGAAACTACCCATGTTTTATTGGTATGAGGATACTGATACTCTCTAATCTAAAAAATTAGCTGAAACTACCCCGACCATTGAAGAGGGGCTATTAACATGCTAATGCCAATAGAACATTTATAGTTTTTTTGCTAATTTTGTAGATTACGGGTACTAGCACTATTATGCTAAGAAAGCAGGAGTAATTTTTGCAATATACCCTATTATAAACCTCACTCCATTTATATTCAGTACCATCAAATTTTTTCTTCACGGGCACAACTGTAACTCATTCTTCTTCTATTTCCCTTTTTGGCTTTGTAAATATTGTGCCCAGTCTACTTCTTCGGATCTGGTTGACCAAGTGATTCTGGGTAGGAGTCCAAGGGGATACTCATATGAATTTAAAAGCTATAACACAAGTGACAATTTATAACCCTGGTGGGCTTCCACATAGAAATCTAGTTAGACATCATTGATCAATGCCTCGAGCGAAGACTTGCGAGGTCATCGATGCTGGCATTACTCCCTTGTTAGTTTGATCAATTGATGGTGTTTTTGAGGTTCATCCCTAACTTAACTGATGGGTTCACACAATTGTATATGAGACACATTTCTCACGCGTACATATTCGGTTGTTTGAGGCTAAATTTAAAAACTACTAAGTACTTTGGTAGGTTAAAAAACTACCATATCATTTGAAAATTTAAGTTAAACAAGCTTTACCTTATTTTTTTAAACTACTATCCACCCGCATACTGTTATAAGTCATCATACTAGTATATGAATTATTAATGACCAAGCTATCCTTCTCATTATTTTAACTATCTAAAATTAAAGAAAAAAACCCAACTGCCCTCCTATTTTCCATCCTAATTCTTCTTTCCTCTACCTCTCTTCTTCTCTCACATTTTCTATCTTCCCTTCTCTCATCCTAATTCTTCTTTGCACTTTACCACCTTTGATAAGGCTGCTAGTAGGGATGCTGCCAGGTGGGGATTGATGAGTTGCTCAGGTAGGAGGCACTGTGACGGGTCATGACTGTCGAAGACATGGGATGTGTTGAAGAAGGAAGATAATCGGTTAATGGATTTTAGGATTTCAATTGATTTTATTGGGAGTGGAGCTGGTTTCAAATATCAGCTTTGATTTTGCGCTCATGTGCTTTCTTCAACTATCTACCAAACGATTAATGGTTGTGTGTTTGAATGGAACTAAGTTGATAGATTGGAATTTTGGCTCATCAAGAGTGTTTTTGTAAATTTTAGTTTTAGGGGGGTCTTTTAATAATTTCCAGCTTTAGGGTTATTTATGCAATTTTGCATTTTCAGTTTATTATTTATAGGGGGCTAGGAGATTAAAGAATGTGGTGTTGAATTTTGAGAGAAGAAACTCTTTGTTGGAGATTGCGGCTTTGTTTCGAATAGAAGCTTTGGAGAGCGGTCCACCCCTCGAACGTGGCCAAGGGAGAATCGTGGCCCCCTGTTGCCATTGCAAGACTCAGCCAAGCCCTTGTAGGGCCGCGGGGGCCTCGCGGCCCCCTGGCGGCCCGGTAGGGATCCCAGTACCTCAGACGGGCCGCCAGAGGCACCATGGCTCCCTGTCCATGACGGCTCGTCGAGACCTCGACGGCCACTTGCGACTCCTCCAGGAACATGACGAAGACGATGACGATTTTCGGGAACCAACGACCCCCAGTACGTGACAGAAAGGTGAATGCGTCCACTTTCGACCTACGAGGAGTATTAGGAGGACTACGATGATGACATGTACAAAAAGGAGGCAGTCGAGACTTGGTTTGGGATGATGATGACGGGAGAGGCTACGGAGACAACGTCCTACTGAGGGGCTATGGGCAACCCATGTACAGATGGTGAGTACTTATCATCCCAGGCAGATTGGTAGGCGAGCAGATCAGGGGGGTTTTGGGGTGGACATCAGAATGAGAAAGCTGAAGATGCACATATTCCAGGGGGATGATACTTATAGCTGGATTTACAGAGCAAAGAGGTTCTTTGCGGTGACACGCCTGACGAGAGGACAAAAACTGGAGGTGGTCTACATCTGTTTAAAGGGGAGGCGCTCTCTCGGTTTTTTGGAGGGAGCAGAGGTGATCTGTACGCTCAGGGGAGGAGCTCAAAAACTGTTTGGTGGATATGTTTTGAGATACATATGGAAGAACCTTATGCGAGCAGTTGTTGACGATCAGGCATGATGGATCAGTCAGAAAGTATTGAAAAAGTTTGCGACACTAAGGACGAGCCAAAGACATATCTGAGGAGACATTGGAGGGGAGCTTCAAGAAGCGGCTCAAGCCACACATTTGTGTAGAGCTCCACATTCAGCGGCCCAAGAGACTGATGGAAACTATGGATTTGGCCCAGTTGTTAGAGGATCGTCTCGCAGAGGAGCGGAGGTCCAAGGGGCTTGGAATGGATCCAATCTTCACAGTCTGGAACCAATAGGAGGACAAGGCACTGGTAGGGGAAGACCAGCCCAGTAAGGAGAACAGTGAGTCACGACAGAGTCATTTGAGGACGATGATACTTATGGCTGGATTTACAGAGCAGAGAGGTTCTTTGCAGTGACACACCTGACGGAAGGACAGAAACTGGAGGCGGCCTACATATATTTTGAAGGGGAGGCGCTCTTTTGGTTTTTTTGGAGGGAGCAGAGGTGATCTGTACGCTCATGGGAGGAGCTCAAAAACTGTTTGGTGGACATGTTTTGATACACATAGAGGAACCTTATGCGAGCAATTGTTGGCGCTCAGGCAGGATGGATCCGTCAGGACGTATTAAAAAAAGTTTGAGGCACTCAGGACAAGCCAGAGACATATCAGAGGAGACATTGGAGGGGAGCTTCAGGAAGCGGCTCAAGCCAAACATTTGTGCAGAGCTCCACATTCAGCGGCCTAAGAGACTGATGGAAACTATGGATTTGGCCCAGTTGTTAGAGAATCATCTCGCAAAGGAGCGGAGGTCCAAGGGGCTTGGAATGGATCCAATCTTCACAGTCTTGATCCAGTAGGAGGACAAGGCACTGGTAGGGGAGACCAGCACAGTAAGGAGAACGGTGAGTCACGACAGAGAAACCAATACATGCTCATGACAGATGTTGAGATAAAAGATAAGCGGGCGAAGGAATTGTGTTTCAATTGCGATGAAAAGTTCACTCCAGTGCATCGTTGTCGCAACCACACTCTCCAGCTGTTGGTAACAGGCGAAGACGATGAGGTGGAGGGAGAAGAGTTATGAGGAGACGTGCATCTTAACTTGGAGTAGCATGCTCATGGTTTTCATGCACCACCTTGAGGACAAGGTGGTTTTTCAGGAGCAGAGTAATAATAGATCTGGAATTTTGACCACATCAGGGACATTTTTCTAATTTTCAATTTTAGGAGGTCTTTTAGTAATTTTCAGCTTTAGGGTTATTTTTGCAATTTATTATTTATAGGGGCTAGTGGGATTAGAGAAGGGGGTGTTGAATTTTGAAAGAAACTCTTTGTTAGAGATTGCGGCTTTGTCTCGAATAGAAGCTTGGGAGAGCGGTCCACCTCTCGAACTTGGCCAAGGGAGAGCGAGTTCCTATCAAAAGAACTCAATTTATCTTGTATCATCTTTTCTATTTCAGTTTATATCAATATAAATCCCACTCCCCCCCAAAAAAAAACATCTCTATCAAACCTAAAAATCCATCATTTCCACTGAAAATCCCACCTTTTCACCAAAAATCCTAATTTTATCCATGCAAACCCCGGCGGATCCTATCATAAGTCCTTGAAGTCTCTTCTGCAAATTTGAAGCACTTCAAATTGCTTTTGATTTTTTGGTGAACACTTTTGTGTTCCTTTTAATGCACAATATCTGAATGTTAGATATCAGGATTTTTAGTAAGCTATCATTTTTGAACTAAAAATCCAAATCAGATTCTTTCTAACCTTTAATGTGTCTTTCGACCATTTTTATTCGTTAATTTTCATTAGTGCACAAATGCCGAAGTGATCTTATGTGGCAGATGCCATGTAGAATCTATATAGGATTCATCAAAGTCCATTCAAGTCTTTCGGTCTCTCTTTCAGACAACAAACATCCCAAAAACTTGAAGAGGGGCCACTTTAGGGACTTTCGGATACGTTTAGCTATGCCATTTTGTTTAAAAGCCTGTAACAGTCATTTGCTTTGTTTTTTTAATGTTTGTTGGTATGGATGAATGATTAAGGAAATTGCGTTTTTGAATCAATCAGGCATTGAATTGTATTAACATTTTTGTTGATTTATTTGACTTTATTTTTATATTAAGCTATTTTAGCTTTAGTGGATAATTTTAGTCAGTTTTTGAATGAAGCAAAGCATATTCATTTAGTATTGGTGACAAATTGGAAGATGGAGTGAGATGGGGCGGTACGGTGGATGAGGGTAGAGATCGAAAGCGAGAAAATAAACGATTCTCCAAGGGAAAGGAGAAGCTAATGTTGTGAGGCGGATAAGAAAAATGTTTCAAGTTGTTGACTGAATCTTGTTTCTTTTCAAAAGATAAATTGATATCTTGGATTTTTTTTCATTCTGCTTTATTTTATTAGAGAAAAGTTCCCAGTTTGTTGGAAACTTGCATGGTTAATTTTTTTCTTGTTTTGGTAGAAAGAGATGGGGGAACAATGAAAGTTGCATTTTTATGTACAAGACACTGTTAGAGACCTATCCCATACTAGGCCTCCAACACTAGCCAATTTATTAGAAACCCATCCCATACTAGGCTTCTAACAATAGCCTTGCTAAGGGCCCATCCAATACTAGGCCCATAACATTGGGCTCACACCCCATTTGTTAAGTATTATTGAGCATCCAACCCAAAACCAATTGGTATTAGGTGGAGAAGCCCTCTAATACTTAAACTATTTCTTTTTCTTTTCCACCTCCGATGTGGGACTATTTTTGGGATCCTAACATACCACCAAGCTTCCGACAACGCCGTCCACGACGGCCCACTCTGGGGTGTCCACTCTAAGTGGCCCACTCTGGCCTCACCCAGGTCGCCCCCTCTTAGGTCGCTCCTTCCCCAGGTCGCCCCTTCCGCTTTCGACAACCACCGCCACGACGGCCCACTCTGGGGTGCCCACTCTAAGTGACCCACTCTGGCCTCACCCAGGTCGCCCCCTCTTAGGTCGCTCCTTCTCCAGGTCATCCCTTCCGCAACATGGGTCGTAAGATGGGGCTAGCTCTGATACCAATTGTTAGAAACCTTTCCCATACTAGGCCTCCAACACTAGCCCATTTGTTAGAAACCCATCCCATACTAGGCTTCTAACAATAGCCTTGCTAAGGGCCCATCCAATACTAGGCCCATAACATTGGGCTCACACCCCATTTGTTAAGTATTATTGAGCATCCAACCCAAAACCAATTGGTATTAGGTGGGGAAGCACTCTAATACTTAAACTATTTCTTTTTCTTTTGCACTTCCGATGTGGGACTATTTTTGGGATCCTAACAGACACATGAAACCAGGAAAAAAAGGAATACTATTTTAAAGAAAATTTATAGTATTTTTAAAGAAATGAGACATGAATAAAAAACACACTTTGCTTATTTTCAATTTGCTTCCAGCACAGTATAGTATTTTTTTTGGAACCAAATTTTTTTATGGCGGTTGGGTTTAATTTCAAAGGATATTGTTAAAATGTATTGAGTAGTATATTAAGTGTGAGTGGTTAGGAGAGTGTTAACATAATGTTAAAATGTATTAAATGAGTAGCTGGAAAATGAGTGACATTGGTGTGAGTGTTTGGGAGAGAGTATTAAATGAGTAGTTGGGAGAGTGACATAAATTGCAAGTGGTTGTGAGCTTATCATATGTATCTATTATAAATAAGCTAAGGTTAGTATAATGAAAATAATTCAACTTATTTCTTAGTCCTTCCAAATCTATTTTTATTTTCTAGTCTGTCCAAATCCACTCTCTGATTCTAACATGATATTAGAACCATCACGGTCGAAATGTAGATCCTTCACGGTCGAAATGTAGGTGCCGTGCGGAGATATCATCAACCTATCACGGTCGAAATGTAGTTATCATCCTCGATTTTATCATTAGAGTTCAGATCCGATGATTTCGATTATATCTGAAGCTTTCTCGGTTATTGCTCGATGGGTTTGAAAATTTTTCATCATTAACAGTAGTTATATAGTCTACTAATATAGTTATAACATTATGTTTGTCAAAAAAATTGGTGTGTTTCTTTTGTATTAGCCATAGATTCATGAACTCTTTTAGTTCTTAACCTCCATCTCTTTAGCGCCTCAACTTTCAGATATATGAATCAATTCAGCTCCCTGATGTCATCCAACTTATGCCAATGCCTCCTTTCTGAGCATTTCGTCGAATTCCAATTGGCAGTGCCTATGTCGGTGGCCGCATCAGTTCCTTGTTGGGGGATTTATAAAGCGAATAGGAGAGAGGAGAGAGGCACAGGAGGACACGGAGTCGGATAGTGAGAGATAAAGAGTGGGTTTGGTTCTTGCAGTTAAAATCGTGAAAAAGATAGTTTGGACATAAAAAACCACATGCTAGTCATGCGATGACTTAAATAACAATGTGATGATGGAGTGCTGTCTCTTGATAAAACGAGGAAAAGTTATTGACCCTTAACATTAATTCTTAAATGATACGGCAATTTTTTGAAAACATGCCAAAGGACATGGTTTTTTTGTCAATTTAACCAAGTACAAAGACTTCACAACCGCACTGGAGTAGTAGCACAACCATTAGTATTGACATATTGCGGCTTTAGGTTTCCATGCATCCACTCTCTCAAAGGATATGGTACTTTTTGATGGTTAACATTAATTTTCGAAGGACACGACAGCCTTTTGAAAATAGGTCAAGGTACATAGTTTTTATTTAGCTACAAGAGAAAACTTCACCAACGCACTGAAGTAGCACAACCATGAGTACTTAACCTATTGTGCTTTAGGTTTTCCATATAGTTAGGAGATATGGACATGTGCGTTGCGCTCTGATGCGAACATGTGATGTCGTATGAAACTATAAAAAAAATAGACACGAGAACATGAGGTGCCAAACACAACTGATACAACCCTTTGACCGGGCCCTGGGAAACCAAGTCAACCATGACTAGTCACTCAAACCACTATGGCCTTGGGCTCTAGCCCAAGGACCTCACGGGCGGGATGCATTCCTCCACCTGAGACAAAGGCCTAAGAGACCGCACGCTTTCTGTGGTTGAGGAAATCGCTCCCAAAATCGAGGGAGCACTTGCCAATTATGGTAGTCACTCAAAGCCATCATTCCAGCAATCATGGACCGCCTTCATGACATTTATGCCTTTATCAAATGGGCGCAATTATTGAGGTCAATATTAGGGTCAATTATGGCAGTCACTCAAAGCCATCATTTTAGCAATCATGGCATGCCTTCATGGCATTTATCCCTTCATCAAATGAGCGCAATTATTGGGGTCAATATTTCCTAACCAGCACGTTCCCATCAATGACGGCAATAAGGTCTCATCATTACCCAATTACAATGGGGGCCCACGTGTATGAAGGGGAGGATGCATCATCTCAAAGGGCTCGAAGATCTACAATGGAGGTAGCATAATACAAACTCTCACACCTTCTTCCATCTTACATTTCTCCTCCACAGCTTGGTCTGAGGACTCGCGTATTGGTCTCCATATGAACCATACTCGATCCCACCGAGCATCCTTGAGACACGTGCTAACTTAGGCATCGAAGGGGACTTGGTCGAAACTAAGGTCCGACCACCCTGACGAGGACCTCGTTTTGCAGATAGAAGGAGACGTCATCTTGCCGAAGCTTCCCTTCGGCGTCCCATCGCTCGGATCCAAACGTCCTCGTGCCAGAGCTCGTTTGTCCGATCGATCCCGGAGGCTGTCACCCCGCCGAAGCTACCCTTCGGCGCACCGTCGCTCGGACTCGCACATTTCCGCTCAAGTGAACGCTTGGCTGATTGACCCCGAAGGCCGTCCCTGTCCCTCGAGACATTGACGACACTCGGACTTCCGGACTACCATCCAACGGCGAGAAAACACCCCGAAACATCTGGCACCGTCTGTGGGAACGAGTCAACACCCCATGTCATCAACCACATGGACAAGAATTCGTTCCGCTAATCATATACCGTCAACTTTCGACGATCGCGGAGGGGGACGCCTTTCTCTTTGGATCCGACCGCCCTTTTTTTTTCGATTGGGTTCTGTTTGCCAAAGATTCCACCTTGGGAGCCCGATGGACTTCGAGGCCTCGTTCCCATCTTGATCTCGAAGCACCCACAAAAGAATTCTATCTTGATCTCGTGGACAACGACTCATCCACTAATGAGAATCCTGAAAGGCCAAAGGCCTAATGAGGCGGTGGGAGATTTTTCCTTTGGAGCCTCGACAGACTTTGAGACCTCGTTCGAGGCACAACACTAGATCATTTTTTGGGGGGTTAGTTATTTTTCCTCTCAACGGGTTCTCGCCCCCCACAAAAGAATTTTTCTCATCTATTCCCCTCTCGGGGTGAGAACGTTGCCGCCGCTGAGATATGGACATGTGCGTTGCGCTTTGATGCGAACATGTGATGTCGTATGTAACTATAAAAAAATAGACACGAGAACATGATGTGCCAAACACAATTGATACAACCCTCTGACCAGGCCCTGGGGAACCAAGTCAACCACGACTAGTCACTCAAACCACTACGGCCTTGGGCTCTAGCCCAAGGACCTTACGGGCGGGACGCATCCCTCCACCTGAGACAAAGGCCCAATAGACCGCCCGATTTCTGTGGTTGAGGAAATCGCTCCCAAAACTGAGGGAGCACTCGCCAATTATGGTAGTCACTCAAAGCCATCATTCCAGTAATCATGGCCCGCCTTCATGGCATTTATCCCTTTATCAAATGAGCGCAATTATTGGGGTCAATATTTCCTAATCAGCGCGTCCCTATCAATGACGGCAATAAGGTCTCATCATTGCCCATTACAACGGGGGGGCTCACGTATATGAAGAGGAGGAGGCATCATCTCAAAGGGCTCGGAGATCTACAATGGAGGTAGCATAATACAAAATCTCATACCTTCTTTCACCTTACATTTCTCCTCCACAGCTCAGTCTGAGGACTCGTGTCTTGGTCTCCACGTGAACCATACTCGATCCCACCGAGCATCCTTGAGACAAGTGCTGACTTAGGTATCGGAGGGGACTTGGTCGAAACTAATGTCCGACCACCCTGACGAGGACTTCATTTTGCAGATCGAAAAAGACGTCATCTCGCCGAAGCTTCCCTTCGACGGCCCATCGCTCGAATCCGAATGTCTTCGTACCAGAGCCCGTTCGTCAGATCGATCCCGGAGGCTGTCACCCCACCGAAGCTACCCTTTGACGCACCGTCACTCGGACTCGCTCATTCCCGCTCAAGTGAACGCTCGGCTGATTGACCCCGAAAGCCGTCACTGTCCCTCGAGACAACGACGACACTCGGACATACGGACTACCATTCAGCAGTTAGAAAACACCCCGAAACATCTGGCACCGTCTGTGGGAACGAGTCAACACCCATGTCATCAACCACATGGACAAGAATTCGTTCCGCTAATCATATACCATCAACTTCCGATGATCGCGGAGGGGGACGCCTTTCTCTTTGGATCCGACCACCCTCTTTCTCGCGATTGGGTTCCGTTTGCCAAAGATTCCACCTTGGGAGCCCGACGGACTTCGAGGCCTCGTTCCCGTCTTGATCTCAAAGCACCCACAAAAGAATTCCATCTTGACCTCGCGGACAACGACTCGTCCACTAATGAGAATCCTGAAAGGCCAAAGGCCTAAGGAGGCGGCGAGAGATTTTTTCCTTTGGAGCCTCGACAGACTACGAGACCTTGTTCGAGGCACAACACTGGATCATTTTGGGGGGTTGGTTATTTTCCCTCTCTCAACGAGTTCTCGCCCTTACAAAAGAATTTTTCTCATCTATTACCCTCTCGGGGTGAGAATGTTACCGCCGCTGATGTCACCGTCGGCAGATCCATTTTTTGAGATCCAAAACTTGACAATTCCTATAGCGAACTGTCAATCTCGATCAAGTTCAGACGAGACAACATCAACAACCCACGCAGGTGCCGGGCCTCGCCCTGACTTGGCCTTCGTCGATGGCCCTGCCACCGTCTCCGTCTCTCATGTCATCGCCATCAAGACTCCAAAGCCCACATTGACTTGATGGCAGTTTCTTTGCTTGTAAGGATCGGAAACTCACAGGCGCCGAGCCTGGCCCCGACTTGAGCTCCGTCGATAGCCCGACCACCATCTCCGGCCGTTGTCCCCTTGCGAGGTAAGAGGTGAAAGGATCAACAACGGTGATGAAATCGAAGGCAAAGAATGGACGATTGAGATCCCTTGAGTTGATGAACTCTGAAAGCCGTGGGTTGCTGAGCTCCGTCGTGAAGTCCAGCCTTACGACATCTGCAGATCGGCAGTTTGATCTGTCAGATTAATCGGACAATTGTCAAAATGCCAATCCATGACCTCGTCGACCGGCCGAGCATCCGAGCATTACAAAGCATGTGCCGATCCTTCCTTCCTAGCGTTCAATTTTGGAGAGGGGGAGAAGGCGGGGACCCCCCGAGTACCTCACCTATGAGTATTTGGAGGGGGGACTCATCGAATACATCCGTCACCACAGGCACCTCTACTACATCGATGCTGACGGTGACCGCGGTGACCATGTGACTGTGGACCCCACCTTCACGTTCCTCAATCCACGGCAACAAAGCCTACACTGCCCTCCAGGCTTGGAAGCTCGCCCCCGTCTCCGAGCTGTCCCTGCAAACTTCTTGTCGAGGGTCATGTGAGAAAGCTTCATCTCCACATGGTCCAGGGGCAATTCGATGATCTTTGCGACATGAGCAATCTCCACCCTCGAGCAAGGCTCGATCAACCTGCCAAGATTTTGCTCCAAGAGGATTGGACGAGCTAATCAAAGGAGCCGAGGAAGTCGAACTCCTCAGAGTATTCAGTTCACCAACGAGCTTTTAATCAGGTGATTTGTCGCAGATTTTGGGCACGTGTCCGAGCTCCAGGCTGAGCGTCTGACCATGACGAGATGCCAACGGCGTTCCATGCCGAGCTTCAAACCATTGCACGTTGCCGATCGCCCTCCAGACCGAGCTTCCGACTAGGACGAGCTGCCGATGGCGCTCTGTGCTGAGCTTTCGACCATAGGGAGGTGTCGATCACGCTCCAGACCGAGCGTCTGAGCATGGCGAGGTGCCCATCGCGCTCCAGGCCGAGCGACCGACTATGACGAGCTGTTGAACGCACTCCAATGCCAAGCTACCTCATATCGGAGAGACTTCTGACCATCCGAGCTTCGCAAAGCATGACCATCCGAGCTTCGCAAAGCATGTGCAGACCCTTCCTTACTAGTGTTCAATTTCAGAGAGGGGAAGAAGAGAAGTCAGTTTGTAGAGATCCCTGTTTTTGGGGATCGCATTGATCAAAGTCATTGGCACAGGCGTCTGCCTTGACATCACCCGAGCTCGAATTTGAGTTCTTTTTCCGGCGACCGATCAACGCGATGAGCTTGCTCATGTTTTTCTTCGTAGGCAGAAACCGGTAGCCAGGGATGAGGACTTTACAGAAGGCCTCGGCGGCAAACACCATCAGCTGCGCTTGCAACTGGAACACGGCCTTGCCATCCTCGTTGTTGCGGCCAAATGCGGTCCTCGTAATGGCGTCCTCTGTCACGACCCGAAACAGATTGACTCCGACAGACGCCGACCCCGCCACTTTCTCGCCTTGATCCACCAATTGTGATCATCGTCACTACTGAGCTCAAACAACTGGTGGTGTCCGTGCCTCTTTATCCCTTTTCTCAATGAGATGCAGCTCCTCGGTTCACTCTGCCAATCCGTTGGCCTGACGCCATCACCGTGTCCAATTGTAGATCCATCCGACGGACATGTGCCAACATGATGAACCCAATGTCCAAACGACTCGAGTTTCAAGGCGAACCCGAGCCGTAGAGGTGGCCAGGATGACACAAAAAGAGGCCAACCAGGCAAACCGACGAGACATGAGCTGAAGATAGAGCTGGATCTAAATTAGGCCGACCGACCCAGGAGGAGGCCAACCAGGCGAGGCCAACCTAGAGGAGGCCGATCCGTACAATTGACCTGCGCCGACATGATTTTCAGCGACTCGAGTTCACTACATCCCTAGACGAACCTGAGACGTGGAAGAGGCAATGATAACGTACACAGGAGGACCCGTACTACCTCCGCCTTCCAAGCTCCCTCCAACGGTACAAAAACTGAGGCGATGACGCAGAACCTCTGTCGACCAGATTGAAGCTTGAGCTAAAACTGGGATCCAAGCAAAAGCTGGGATCGGTCGTAAGGCTGGGACAACTCTCCCAGCAGGCCGATCAAACCCGGATCGGTTGTAAGGCTGGGGAAACTCCCCCAGCAGGCCGACCCGTACGGTTTGTCGTAAGGCTGGGGAAAACTCCTCTAGCAGGTCGACCCGTACGGTTTTCCATAAGGCTGGGGGTAACTCCAACACACCGACTCATCGGTTTGTCGTAAGGCTGTGAACAACTCCCCCAGCAGGCCGACTCATCGGTTTGTCGTAAGGCTGTGGGCAACTCCCCCAGCAAGCCGATCAAATCCGGATCGGTCGTGGGTTGCCCCAGCAGGCCGACCCGTGTTGGGGCGTTTGTCGTAAGGCTGGGGCGACTCCCCCAGCAGGCCGACCCATCGGTTTGCCGTAAGGCTCGGGCAACTCCCCTAGCAGGCCGACCAAACTCGGATCGGTTGTAGGATTGGGGGCAACTCCTCCAGCAGGCCGACCCGTCTGGTTTGCCGTAACTTGGGGGCAACTCTCCCAGCAGGCCGACCAAATCCGAATCGGTTGTAAGATTGTGGGCAACTCCCCTAGCAGGCCGACTCATCCGGTTTGCCGTAAGCTGGGACAACTCCCCCAGCAGGCTGACCCTTCCGGTTTGCCGTAAGGCTGGGGCAACTCTCACAGCATGCCGACCAAATCCGGATCGGTTGTAAGGCTGGGACAACTTCTCCAATGGGCCGACCCATACGGTTGCCGTAAGGCTGTGGCAACTCCCCCAGCAGGCCGACCCGTACGGTTTGTCGTAAGGCTAGGGGAAACTCCCCCAGCATACCGACCTTTCCTTCGTCGGTCGTAAGTCGAGGTGCCACTTTCCTCGCCACCGAACGAATGAGGACCTTCTTCCTCGTCGGCCGTAAGTCAAGGGGTTGCTCCCCTCGTCACCGAACGAACAGAGACCCTCTCCTCGTCGGCCGTAAGTCGTGGTGCTACTCCCCTCGCCACCGAACGAACTAGTCGACCGTAAGGCTGGGGCCACTCCCCAGCGGGCCGACCCACCTCTTCATTGGCCGTAAGTCATGGGGCTACTCCTCTCGCCACCGAACGAACTAGTCGACCGTAAGGCTGGAGGCCACTTCCCAGCGGACCGACTCACCTATTCGTCGATCGTAAGGCTGAGGCCACTCCCCAGCGGGTCGATCCACCTCTTCGTCGATCGTAAGTCGTGAGACCACTCCCGTCGCCACCAAACGAACATGTCAACCGTAAGAATGGGGGCGACTCCCCAGCGGGCCGACCCACCTCTTTGTTGGTCGTAAGCCGAAGGGCCACTCCCTCGCCACCGAACGAACCAGTTGATCATAAGGCTGTGTACCACCCCCAGCGGACCGACAAACTTCTCGGGCCGACCAATTATTGACCATAGCTGACTTCGCAAGCCGAACCAAGCTTTTAAACGATGCCACTTCTCTCTCTCATACGACATCACCCGATCTCAACCATTGCAGCGGTAGAGTTCGAAAGATGGGACAATTGATACAGCCATCTGACCGGGCCTTGAGGAACCAAGTCAATCACGACTAGTCACTTAAACCACTACGGTCTTGGGCTCTAGCCCAAGGACATCACAGACGGGACGTGCCCCTCCACTTGAGACAAAGGCCCAATAGACCGTCCGCTTTCCGTGGTTGAGGAAATCGCTCCTCAAATCGAGGGAGCGCTTGTCAATTATGGCAGTCACTCAAAGCCATCATTCCAGCAATCATGGTCTGCCTTTATGGCATTTATCCCTTCATCAAATAGGCACAATTATTGGGGTCAATATTTCTTAATCAGCGCGTCTTCGTCAATGACGGCAATAAGGTCTCATCATTACCCATCACGTATATGAAGGGGAGGAGGCATCATCTCAAAGGGCTCGGAGATCTACAATGGAGGTAGCATAATACAAACTCACACACCTTCCACCTTACATTTCTCCTCCACAGCTCGGCTTGAGGACTCGCGTATTGGTCTCCCCGTGAACCATACTCGATCCCACCGAGCATCCTTGAGACAAGTGCTGACTTAGGCATCTGAGTGGACTTGGTCAGAACCATGGTCCGACCACCCTGACGAGGACTTCGTTTTGCAGATAGAAGGAGACGTCATCTCGTCGAAGCTTCCCTTCGACGTCCCATCGCTCGGATCTGAATGCCCTCGTGCCAGAGCCCGTTCGTCCGATCGATCTCGGAGGCTGTCACCCCGCCGAAGCTACCCTTCGGCGCACCGTCGCTCGGACCCGCGCATTCCCGCTCAAGTGAACGCTCGTCCGATTGACCCCGAAGGCCGTCCCTGTCCCTCGAGACAGCGACGACATTCGGACCTCTGGACTACCATCCAGTGGTGAGAAAACACCCCGAAACAACTACTATCAAATATATAGACGCAAGGATACAGTTATATTCTATTTTTTCTGTATATATATATATATGAATATTTGACTTATTTAAATATATAAACATGGTTTATATTCATACAAAAATGCACTTATTTTTAATTGGACGATCTTTAAAACAATAGCTTTTGTCAAAAGCGAACACAATATGGTTCTGGTGGTACTTACATTTTAATTGAATAACCATATTCATATTTGATATTTGTAAGTGTTGGACACAGATGGTTATGTATACGTGTTGCGTCTAGGTGTGTCATGTTGAAATTTATGATACAAAACAGACAATTCTAAAGTTTCAGCTCAAGATGTTTGAAGATTTTTTGGTGAATTTTTTGGCCCAAATCTTCGGCCATTTTTATAGCTTTTTTCTTAAGCTCAATTTGGATTTTTCTTACAATTTTGGTAGCTCATTTTCACGGCTAACGAGGGATCGGCATACACAAGTACTCACGCGGCATGCGCATGCGAGAGGCATGCGTAAAGCACGTGAACGCCGACGTCAGCAGTGGGACATGGGATGCCATGCGAGAGAAGCAGAGGCGGGTGCTGTGTGGATGCGGGCACATGAAATTGGAGCAGGTTTTGGATTCCAGATCCGTTTCACATTCTCTTAGTTTTAAGCTATAAAAGGGGTTGACTAACTTAGTTTTTAGAGCACTTTTTCTTGAAAGAATCATATAGTCGAATCACAGAATCCTTGTAGTCAAATAGGGGGCAAACAGAGAGGAGCCGAATGGGTTAGTTGTAAGAGCCATATAAAGTTTTTATTTTTCTTAGTTTTTCCATTAAATTCAAGTATCACACATTATAATTCAAGTCTATTGAAATGTTAGTATTCTCTCCAACTAAACATTCACCAAAGATTGGGTGTAATCAGTATAAATTTTGGTGTCAGGTGTGAAGGTGTGAATTTGTTTTGGTTTGCCTATTATCTTTATTATTGCTATTGTGCTTTTGATTTGTTTTGGATTGGAAGTAATTCCCATTTGCTTTTTTCTTCCATAAAGCAACTGTCTGGTTTGATATTTAATCATCACTACCTAACAAGTGGTATTAGAACAAGATGTAAAAATTTCTTCAAGGATGGATCGAGATCAAGATGATGGTAAAAATTTCTTCAAGGAGCAACATAACAAGAGGCGCAATATGATTGGGTTCGTATATAAGCGGTTCATATGCGACGAATACCCGATATATAAGTTTGATGAAAAGGAAAATTTCGAGATATTTTGTAGAAGATGATAGCCATCTTAAGGAAGGATCGAGTGTATATGATTGTGTATGATATCAAAATGTTATTGGTATATATTTCATAGAGGAAGAAGATGAGATGAAGGATTCAGTCATGATGAATATCTAGTTAAGTCTTATTGGGATAAGATAATCGATAAGGAGTCTGAGGAGACAACAACTAAGGTGTTATATGAAAGTTAGAAAAGTCGTGTTTGAAGAAGTTACTCACCAAGTGGTTTATTTTTACTAAAGATGTTCTTCACCTTCAAGATGAGAGATGTCAATTCATTGAAGGATCAAGTTGATACTATTAATGGTTTGTGATAAAGATGATGATATCAGATTGATGGTAAAGACGGATCACGAGGCGATGATCTTGCTCCTATCATTGCTGCAGTGGTACACAATATTTATTAATATGATGGTTTACGGTCAAGATGCTTTGAGTCTTAAGAATGTGCTTTATAGTGAGGAATTACGAGATTTAGATAGTAGTTGGTGTGAGTGGTAGAGATTTAAATAATCAGGGCCTATTCACTTCAGGATGAAGTGATGGAAGATGCGGAAACATGATAAGATCAAAGTTAAGGACCAGTGGCATGATTTATTTTGCTTGCAGAAACCCGATCATTAGGACTACTCAGAAATAAAGAAAGAAGATGAAGAGAAAGTGTCATGTTTTCGTCATTAGCGGTTCCAAAGATGGAGAAGGTTAGTAGTGAGGAGGCCTACGATGTCGTTGACAGCTTTGTAAATTATGTGTGGCTTATGGATTTCGGGATGTCGTTCTTTGTGATGTTGAATAAGGAGTATTTCTCTACATATGATAGAAAGAAGGATGGTTCTATCCTTATGGATAACAATGAGACTTGTAAGGGTATATGTGTTGATTCGGTGCGAATTATGATGTATGATGGTGTAATCTGCACACTCACTAATATGTGGCATGTTTTAGAGTGGATAAAATCATTGATTTCTTTGGAGGCATTAAATTCTTTGAGTCGCAAAATGACAGTTGAAAAGAAAGCTCTTAAGGTATTGAATGGTTTGATTGTGCTTACGGTAGATGAGAATGTCAGGAACCTATATTTGCTGAAGGAAACAACCATCATGGGATATTCTAATGTTAAAGTAGAGAGTTAACCTGATGATGATTCGATTCAGTTGCGACATCTCAAGCTTGGGTATGTCACAAAAAGAGTTTAAAAGCTGTGTAGAAGCAGTATTTGATCAAATGATTGAACTTCAAGCAATTAGAGTTTTGTGAGGATTGTATCTTTAGAAAGTAGATAGAAGTTTGTTTTGATGGGGAAAGCCTGTTATGAGAGGTGTTCTTAACTATGTGCACACTGATGTTTGGAGTCTTGCACCAGTTGATTCTCTAAGAGAAGCTATGTATTTCATATCATCTATGATTTCTCCAAGAAGATTTGGATGTACGAGTGATGAAAGAAAAGTCAAGTCAGATGTGTTTGAGAAGTTTAAGAAATGCACGATCCTTGTGAAAAGTTAAATGAGCAGGAAATTATAGTTGCTTAGATCCGACAATCGTGATAAAGTTTACTTATGTTGAAATTTAGAAATTTTATGGGAAATAGAGAGTAAAAGGTACCTCATTAAATCAGAAGATCCACGGTCTAATGAAGTAACGAAGAGGATAGATAGAACAATGCTTGAGAAGGTAATGTGTTTAAGGTTGATATCAGGTTATCAAATGGATTGTATATTGAAGGTATATCAATGACATCATATAGTTAGAAGAATTTCATCATTGGTTATCAGCAAGAAAATTTCAGAGGAGGTTTAGAAAGGGAAGCTAGTTGAACATGGCTATCTTTGAGTTTGATGCACGATATATGTTCTTGAGAAAGCGGACAAGTTTGACTTCAGGGAAAAGAAGTGTGTAATGCTGGGTTATATGGATGGAGTCGAGTGTTATCAAGTTTGGTGTCTAGAAGGTCCTTGTTAGTCAACATGTAACTTTTGATGAGTCGGCTGTGTTGAAAGGTAAGGTTTTAGAGAGTACCAAGTGAGGTGGAGCCGAGGTAACGTGGTACCAAATGAGTAGCAATTGATGGTGAAAGTCCACATGACCGTACTACTATGGACAACAATGGTAAACATGGTAGTAGTAGTTCTAGTCGACGAGGTGGGAGTCTTAATGTTATTGTTGTTGATTGCTAGTAGAGTGAGGCAGCGCATCTAAAGTTTACCGGTTTACCACAGTTATGATGAGTTTATGAATTTGGCTTATCCATTGCATATGAATGAAGATCCTATATATGATAAAGATGTAGTGGATGCAGTGAGTTTAGACACGAACTCTAGGTGGATGTGTGCTAATGATGATGTCAATAAATTAGCCCATCCCGAGGAAATTCATAAGAAGAATCCATGATGGAGTTATCAGCGGCGAGGCTCAAACTTGTTTTTCTTAAGAAGCTAGGATGCCACGGGGTATCACGAAAAGATACTGAAGATCACTTTAGGATTATGGATTCAGCTGATGCGATGTTGAATTTGAAGATTCACATTAGCAAATGGGTTTATTTGACACTCGGTTGGCTTGGTTAGTTGGTGATGCTTATGGCGAAGCTTACTAGCTTAGTATTATGGTTTAATCAAGAGGTGGTTAGCTTGAAGGCGGATGTTTTAGAGACATGGATTGGCTCAAGGATTGTTGTGTGTTTATATCTTGGTGGAGTGTTGAACTTTGTGATACGAAACATGCAAAATTTCAAGTTTCAGCCCAGGATGTTTGGAGATATATTGGCAATTTTTCGGCCCAATTCTTCAGCAGTTTTGCAGCTTTTTTGTTAGCCTTGTTCAAAAGTTTCCTACAATTTTGTGCAGCCCATTTTCAGTCCATGAGCACTCGACCCACCCGCACGCACGCGTGCAACACATGCAAAAGAGAGGTGGACGCATGGAGCATGGACGATAGCGTTAGCCCTCGGCACATGCAGTGGCATGCAAGAGAGGTATAGGCGGTAGTGGTATGCGGGTGTTGGAGTGAGGTTTGGATCCATTTCAGATTCTCTAGTTTTAGGCTATAAAATGGGTTGAGTAACCTATATGTTTCAGAGCAATTTTTTCTAAGCGAATCATGTAGTCGAATTGCAGAATTCCCCTAGCAAAATAAATGGCAAACATGGAGGAGCTGAGAGGGTTTGTGGTGAGAGCCATAGTTTTTCCCTTGGATTTTCTTTATAGTTCTTATTTGGCTTGGCCTTTTCCTTAAATCTCACCGTAATTCAAGTTTATTATTCAAGTTTATTGAAGTGATAATGATCTCTTCAACTAGATGTATATCAAAGATTGGGTGGAACCATTATAAATTTTGATGTCAGGTGCGTGATTTTGATTTAGTTTGCGTATTATCTTTATTATTGATACTGGGTTGAGGATTTGCTTTATTATTAGAATTAATTGTTTGCTTCGATTGTTGATTTATGATCTTGGGTCTTTCGTGAGGTGAATGTCTAGTTTGACAAGTAATCATCACCTCTCAGCATGGACACAATTTTTGGTTAAGAGAAGCGTACTACATATCATTGGGTTTTTCTGCATCTACTGTTCTCATTTATAGCGATGACTAGAATTATATGATAATCACGTAGAAATATGTGGTTTTATTTCAATGTTATAGGATTCTTATCATTCTCTCAGGGCTAAGGTTTCTTTTGATTGTGGTTCCATGTCCATTTATAGAATGAGAATAATGAGATCATCTGACATATCAGGTTAAGCCACACATACAACCTTAAAAATTCCACACTCACATATGTTTTTTGGATGATCGGAGCCATTCGATTTGATCTTCATATTCTAAAATCCTAAAACACCGAATATCATGTCCACACATCACAAATTTAATGGTTTTGCAAGAATAAAACATTTTGCAACGGTGGATGAAGGATCAGAACCCATTAGGTCTTCAAATTTGCATTTTAAGTTACATTCCAAATTTCTTATTGTAGCATGGTTGTTCGCTTATTCTCTCACCAAACAGTCAGATTAGTGTTGTTTTTGCCGTGGGCAGGCAGGAGAGCTTATGAAAATTGAATACCAGAGGAAAGTGACTTTACTGACTAAGCAAAAGAAGCGTGGTGCAAGTCCTGAATCAATTGAAAAAACGAAGGCAGCTGTCAGTCATTTGCATACAAGATATATTGTAGATATGCAGTCAATGGACTCAACAGTGCATGAAATTCAACGCTTACGTGATGATCAACTGTACCCAAAACTAGTGGAGCTTGTTGATGGGTAAGTACCCTGCAGTCCTACAAATATTGTACCGTTGCACTTTAAAATCCTCTCTTATTTAATTAAATTATCCTTCTTGGTAATCTTCCACTTCTTATCATTGAACATATTGCTGTATCCTCGAGATTCTTCTACTCATTTGATTGTTGTATACATAACTTGAGATTTTTTCCCCTATGAAAACAGCTTGGGTTCAATTTTTTTCCTCTGACAGCTGATATTCATTTTTATTTATTTATTTGTTTATCCATACTGCATATGCATAGTCCAAAAAATCTCTTATTTTGACCCTATTTTATAGCCCCTTCAAAGTGTAGCAAACAAAACTTTTAATCTAACTTAACAAATCTATCTGTTCAACCAGCTCTCTAATGTTTCTGTGTTTTTTCCTGTTATTCTTTCTTATGTACGGCAGCACATCTATCGCTGCTTGCATAAAAGCATTCTTAAACTTGCGTCACTCCCCCACCCCCCCGCCCCTCGGATAAATTTACCTTATAACATTGTTCATCTTAGAAATCCTGTTAATTAGAGAAATTTTCTTCGCTGGAAGACTTTTGAGTTATTTAATTTACTATTGGCTTCTTTATGGTGCAAGCCTTATTGTCATTTGTGAGGGGTCTTATTTAGAAATCATGGTGCAAGCCTTGTTGTCGCTTGTTTGTTTTACTTTTTCTGTTTTTTTGTTTTGGGTGTTTTTTTGTTTTTGTTTTTTGTTTTTGGGTGGGTGTGTGGTTGCGTGCTTGGTTTGTGCAGTCTTATGTAGAAATCAGGGGAAAGGGTCACATAGATACATGATGACCTTTGTTTTACCAGTTTTGGCAAATATTACCTGATAATTATCAAAACTTTAGATTTTGCCAGGTGAAAGGGTCACATAGATACATGACCTTTGTTTTACCAGTTTTGGCAAATATTACCTAATAATTATCAAAACCTCAGATTTTGCCATGTGCCAAAGCTGGTGCTAAACCCTGCTTTGTTCATGACTGATATATGCATCTTATCCTTTTTATTAGCAACAGTCACTTACCTGGCTTAGTTCTAGTTAATGTTGGAATGCATCCTTGTCTACTTCTCAAAAATTATCTTGATATTCAAGCTCATATTTCTGTAGATCTATCTAGGCTTTTTTTTTGCTTTACGGAACTCAGAATCAACAAATTTAACAGATTTCCTTTTCCCCTTACCCTTTTCGTCTACTTTCTTTAATCAATTAGTAACTATCGTGCTGCTCCTTAATCAGGATGTCCAAAATGTGGGGAAACATGTACTCTCAACATGACGGCCAGCTGAAGATTGTGAATGACATCAGAGCCATGGATATCTCGACCACAAGCAGAGAAACGAGCGAGCACCACCATGGCCGAACGGTCCAGCTATACGATGTTGTGCGGGAGTGGCATGCCCAATTTCAGAAGCTCATAAGCCACCAGAAGGAGTACATCCAAGCCCTCAACAGCTGGTTGAAGCTGAACCTCGTTCCGATTGAGAGCAACTTAAAAGAAAAGGTGTCTTCACCCCCAAGAATTCACCATCCCCCAATTCAAGCTCTTCTCTTCTATTGGCACGAGCACATGGAGAAGCTCCCCGACGAGCTGGCCAAAAGCGCAATCCAGAGCTTTTCTGCGGTCATAAACACCATAATGCTCCTCCAACAGGAAGAACTGAAGCAGAAAGAGAAGTGTGAAGAGACCCGAAAGGATTACGTGAGGAAATCCAGAGCATTTGAGGATTGGTTTCATAAGCATTCACAGAAGATGGCAGCATCAGGGGAACAGATGGAGGGGGATAACCCCGAGGTAGGAAATCAGAAGGATTTGGTGGCAGAGAGGAAATTCGTGGTAGAATCTCTGAAAACTAAACTGGACGATGACATCGAAGCTCATCAGAAGCTTTGCCGACAGGTCAGGGAGAAGACGCTCGGCAGCCTGAAGTCACATTTGCCGGAGCTATTCCGGGCTATGTCAGACTTTGCACTAGCTTCGTCCGAGATGTACAAGAGCCTGGGATCAATATCCACGACCCAGACTTCGGAGGCAAACTAGTTCGACTACTTGTGTATAGAGATCTTAGATGCGCCTTGAAGTCCCTTATTTTTTTTGTTTGAAATTTGTTTTAGCTGTTGTATCGGTCTTTGTTGTTGTAGTGGTAGTGTTGCCTTAAGAGTGAAAGCTGGACGGAGATTGTTGTCGTAAGTGACGGCTGTCATGCATTGTAAACATAGACCATATATAGCTATATGCTTTGATGAACTTGTTTGATCGCAGGTACGTATGTGGGCAGATCCAACCCGAACCCGAACTAGACGCTCGAGGAGAGCTAGCTGACCCTGGCTTTGGCTTAGGAAGCAAGCTAGGGTTATGATCGCTCTTCTTCCGTCGAGGGATCTGAAATCAGAGAAACTACTCCTTGGTATCGATCTCATCGTTTATATACATATTGGCCTCATCTTGCCAGAGAACACGATTAATTTGCTGTCTTCTGTTGCTTTGCATGTATTTAACCTTTAATTTTGCGTTTTTAATATGTGCAATCTAGAATAGAATAATAAAAACAAAACAAAAGTTGGAAGTGGGTCAGGATGGATAATGGGCTTGATTTGTGGTTGCCTTGTTTCTGATTGGTAATAAAAGATCTCACATTTTGTTCATCCAATTTTGATGGGATCATTGACTTGAACCCTTTCTGGCTTTGATGATTGCGACGTGATCCCAATCCGTGCAAAATTTCAATTCTACCAGAATTTCTTGATATCAGGTAGGCGTTTTCTTTATTAAAAAAAACTAGTATCGCACAAGACTCTTTATGTTTAATATTTTAAAAATGTATTTGATTGGAAATTTCATTTAATGGGGAATAATTTAATACCAGATTAGACATATTATGAGGTTTAGATCAATCATCACATAAAAATACACTAACGTTTGGAGGCGCTTTCATATTAATACCCTGAACTTTTAAGTTGTACAAATTTAAACCCAAACGTTATACGACGGTTTTAACTTGATACCTTTTTTTAATTTTCCGTTCAAATTACTGAAATTTGGACGATTATATCCCTCAACGTCAGTCTTGAGCAAATACCCTAACGTTTAATGTATATTTCATATTAATACCCACATATCCCTACTGCTCCAACTGGTTTCGGTGGGGAACGGGGCGGCGCCCCCTCCCCCTCCGCCTCAGTCGAGGAGGGGGGGAGGGGGGGGGGGGGGGGCACCGCCCCTCCCCCCACTGCTGTCACGCCCCGCTTCCCTAATATGGAAGGCGAGACGTGAGGAGGTCCGCTCAGACGTGGAGCTGTGAAGCTGCAGTCTGATAAGCGTCTGTAAAATTTTTTTTTGAAAAGTAGTAGGTCCTTGCATTGCGACGAAACAACAACAACAATAAAGCAGATAAAAGGACATCCACTAACAACATCCAACAAATATTACATCATCACAGAATAGTCATAATAGTACAAGTCTGAACAAGGCCTAAAGCACGGCCGAAACATAAACATCGAGATATATAGGTGCTACACACCGAAATCTAACAGCAACTATAAAAGCAGCAACAACTAAAGAAGTCTCTAGGTGAGACTAGGACTGGTCACCGGTGTCCTCGAACTCGGTCTCAGCAGGGACCTCAAACTCAGCGTCAACGAACTGCTCGGCCTCTGCTACCTGCTCCGTCTCAAAGTCTGACATGTGACACCCAAAGAGAAAAGGGCACATGTCAGCAAAAGTCTCCCAAGGGAAGCGGAGAACTTTTGTGCAAGGATACAAATATAGAAAACGACTAGCAGTTCTAAACAATATGAAATAACATTTAAAGAGTGCAATAGTTTAAATGACATGATGCATGCACGGCGTAGCAGGAACTACGAACACACTATTTCACGATTTTTACGAAACATTAACTTTTCACATTGTGCACAGAGTTTACGCCTTACAGCTGAAGTGGCTGTACGGGCACACTTCTACGCTGAGTGGTCGCTTAACCCTACCCCTCCACGTGTATCGAGCGTTGGTTTCCCAACAACACTGTGCTCGCTTCTGGATCACGAGCCAGGAAGTGTTTTTCATTTGGTGTAGGGGTGCACCTAGCCTCAATAGCAATAACATTTGTAGCGTGTGCTACTCAAACATGAAGAACATATGATGCATGACATGACATGGCAATGAGCAGATGAATTGCGTACCGATAATTGAAATTTAAACATGGCATGGCAGCATGAATGAAAGCAGGTAAAGTGTCGGATCTAGTTTCGTTGTCAAACTAGATCAAATAGGACGTCTAGGCAGCTATCATTTCACTGTCTAGTCTCTTTTACGCTAACAGACAAATTGGCCTAAAAACGTGGCCTAAAACATTTACTGGCAAGTATCACTTGCCTGTTTCCGGTGGTATTGGTCGCGTGGGTTCGAGCGTTGCGTTACGGTGAGTCCGGTTCGCTGTTTTGGTTAAACAAATCACTGGATTAGATTTCCGTGAAATAAGTCAAAATGTCCAGTTAATCCTTAAAGTGGGTTCGTTTAATTATATTGGGTTCTCTGCTTAGGGTGATGCCAATATTGTGTTACACAAACCTGATACACTTTATTCCATGTAATGTTATTAACCCAACATTAATTACAATTACTAGTTAGCTGAAATTACTTAACCACACTAACTAACCCATTAGTTAATTTCATTAAGCTAATTGCAGTGTTATCGTAAGGGTACGGTTACATAGAAATTTTACCTACTACAACTTATATTATAAAACTTATCTAATATGTCATCTCTTTCTTTATTAATAAAACAAAGGCTGTCATCCTCAATTCATTTTAATACCCTCCTACTCTATATCCCTCTGTCTCCTAATAATAGCTATAGGCCCCTTTCTTTTTATTATACTTATTGTTAACTATTCCCCACTTCTTAACTCATGCTGTCCCCTTCTTTTATTTTCATTTAAACATCTCAGGCTCTCTCTCTTCTTCATCTATCGGCATGTTTCTTTCTTCTTCTTCTTTTTTTTTTTCATTTCAAGTAGCAGCAGGACTCGTGCGCAAGGAGCAAGGAGATGGAGCACTCACCTACGCGCGAGGAGGGAGAATGGACGGAGGCGGCTGATGGGTCCGGCGGCGGCAGCTCACGGCGTGGGCGCGGGGAGTCTCTCCGGGCGGCGCGTCGGCTGCAAGGCCGGCCGGCGGCGCTGATTTCCGAGTTGGGCGGCGGACTGGTGGAGGCGCGGCGGCGCGGCTGGAGTCGCTAGGCGCGCGCGCGTGGGTGGAGGAGGAGGGATTGGCCTAGAGGAGAGGGGAGGAAGAGATTGAAGATGATGGTTTTGTTGGGTTTGAAGAGTTCATCTTCAGATTTGATGTTGATTTTGATTTGAATCTGAAATTGCTTTTGGATTTGTGGTTTCTCTTCTCCAATTTCTGATTTTTGGTTCCAATTTTGAATGTGTTTATGGATTTTGGGAAGGAATGATTGGAATTTGAATGTTGGCTGAAAGCTGATTTTGGGGACGATTCGTTCCTGGTTTGGGGAAGAACTGGTGGTGGATTTGGGTTTGAAAATAATGGTTAATTTGCTGTAGGATTCGTTGCCGAAGTTTGCTTGCAGGTTGATGGGGGTTTTGTTTGCAGGGAGATGATGGTGCCTGTTCTTAAGGAGAGATAGCACAGGAGACAACACTTACCATTTGTCAAATCCAATTTAATATGATTAGGATGGAAGTTATTATAACTTTAGACCAAAGCGATTGTAGAGCCGTGTCCGTTTGCTTGAACAAAATAAATGTATGCCAACTGTGACTAATTGAGGAGATGTATCTGGTTGTCTAAAACGTGTGTGTTGTCGTGTAGTTAAGGGTTAAGGTAAAAACGTAATTAACGTAATTAATTAGTCATCATTAAAAATGGGAAAGTAATTAGTGAAATTAATTAAAGAAATTAAGATTTTGTAATTAGTAAAATGTAATTAGCAGGATAATTAAGTTAAATTAAGGCTTGATGGTAAATATCGACGATACGGTAAAACGAAAACAGTGACGCGCTCGCGTTGACACGTACGGACGAAAAGTAACTGGATAACAGAAATAAAATACTGGCACGCCCAAACGAAAACGAGCCTAAAGATACTGGCCGTTACAACTGCCTTCCCCTATTTTCTGGGGAGAGGGGGCGTCGCCCCCTATTTTCTGGGGAGAGGGGGCGGCGCCTCAATCGTGGAGGAGGAGGGGGCGTCGCCCCCCTCCCCCCACTGCCACCACTGAGGCGGATGGGGAGGGGGCGCCGCCCCCCTCCCCCCACTGCCGCCCCCTATTTTCGGGGGGAGCCCTCCCCCTCTGCGTCCGTCGTGGAGGAGGGGGCGCCGCTCCCCTCCCCCCACTGCCGCCGCCTATTTTCGGGGGAGGGGGCGACGCCCCCTCTCCCTCCGCCTCAGTCGTGAAGGGGGGGGGGGGGGGAGGGGGGGGGCACCCCCCCAACTGTCACCACTGAGGCGGAGGGGGCGTCGCCCCCCTCCCCCCACTGCCGCCCCCTATTTTCGGTTGTGGGTACTTGTTTGAAACATATCCCAAAACGTTAGGGTATTTTTTTTGTTTTGGTGTAATGGCAAAACGGGAATAATTTAACGTCGTTAGCCAAAACAGACGGAAAGGTATAGTTCTGAACTTTTAAGTTCAGGTATTAATATGAAAGCGGACTCAAACGTTAAAGTATTTTCATGTGAATTCCCTCAATCAATAGATAATTTTTGGACAACATGTGGGCCTAAATGCATAATTGATGCGGGCGGAGACAAAAACGGCTTGAAAAAAAACTATAAGGCGGCACGGCTGTTCTGTTCTGTCTTTATTGCGGTTTCTAAAAAGAGCGAAAAAGACACGAAAAAAGCGCAACCTATACAATCAATCAAGGAGCAAAAGGGGTTTAAAGAAGAATCATTTTTTTTTTCGGATTTCAAATATTATTGTCACCAGCAAGAAGAAGAAAGGGAGGAGGAGATCAGAGATGGGAGGTTCTCACTCAGTGCCGATCGAGACCTCAATCCATCAATTTACAGTCAAAGTAATTTTTTTAAATTTTTCAGTGATTTTGTTTGATTTTCTCTCTGGAACAATTCGTCGAACACTTTTGTGTGTGTTCTTGTTTTTCACCCCTCAGGATTGCAGCGGGAAGGACGTGGATCTTGGGCGCTACAAGGGGAAGGTTCTGCTTGTCGTCAATGTAGCCTCCAAATGGTACTTTTTCGTTTTCCTTATCTAGTAATTTCATTTTTTTCCACTGAAAATAAATATACTTTTTAACCTTTTTAACTTTGTTTTTGCTTCTGACTTTAGTTCGCTTACAGAGTCGAATTACTCCCAATTGTCTGAGCTCTATGCCAAGTATCGGAACAAAGGTGAGATTATTTGCTGTTTATCAGTGTGCACTGAATGATCAATAAGCTTCAAGTCTCAACTTTTTTAAATTTTTTTTTAGTTTATTGTGCTTCTTAGGGTTTCAGTAAGTTGTAAAATTAGGGAGACGAAGAAGGTCAGAATATGGGATGATGGGTTTAACATTGGCAAACACGTGACTTTTGGACGAATCATACAAAATAATTTCTTCAGCCATATGCTTGTTGTTGATTTGTATAAAGAAGATACATTTATGTAATCTTTGTTTCTCATAATTTAATGACCTTGTTCTAATTTGGATGCATATCATGTATCTTCTTCTCAAACACTCATAGATTCCACATGCGGGGGTACAAAAGGTCATATCATAGGTTCCACATGCAGGACATCTATGAAATTCAAAATTACACAACGGGTGAAGATGCGATCATCAATCCATACCTGAGCCATTGCTTCCCCTTCTATCTGACGTAGATGCATTTGAGTCTGCCACTGAATGTCTTTAGATCCTCACTAACTTGCCATTCTTAATCTTTGATTTTCCTGAAAGAAGTTTGATCTAGCAACAAATTTAGAAAATATTTCAAGGGAAGTTGACGAGCAGAACCATTCTTGCTATGAAAATGTGATTATTTTATACCCACAATCTTTAAAGTGCAACAGCTGCAACAATATCTCAAATTGTACTAACATGATTGGTAACCCTGCTTTCATCCATTCCATCCAGAAAGAATGGATGGACCCTGGGAAGCACTGGATTTTATAACACCTGAGTAAAATAGGCCAAACCTTTTAATGTAATCACAATGAAGTAATAGCAGTGTTGGTGCAAAGAACCCTCCGATCCAATCATTGCCAACTTCTTTCGGTTAGTTATTACTTGTTATGATAGCACTTTTTGAGGAAGGGCCATGTAAAGTCTCTAACCTTAAGTGGAACCTTGATACTCCAGATTGCCATTAAGATATAGTTTACTTTGGCAACATTCTTATGTGAGCTTATATTTGCATTTGCTTTTATGAAATTGTTCGATCACGTTCATGTGAAGCTTCTTTAACTTTACAAGGTTACTGCGACACTGTAACCATTATTGACTTAACTAACACTGCATGTCTGTGTTTGCTCTATACATGATAATTCAGCTGATCTTCCTTTAATCCATTACTTCCAGATTTTGAGATATTGGCCTTTCCATGCAATCAATTCTTGTATCAAGAGCCTGGAACAAGTCATGAAGCAAAGGAATTTGCGTGTACCAGATACCAGGCTGAATATCCAATCTTCCAGAAAGTAAAGTCATTCTGTTTCTAAAATAATTCAAGCATAGATATAGTTACAAAATTTTGATTTTTTCTATCTTGATCCAATTGTTCAATAAATACGGCTTTTTTGTTCTTAATGTTATTTCATATGCCAATTTTGAAATTTGCATGTGGCAAAAGCTTAGGGCATGAAGAGGTCCATGCTTCACAGTGAGGATTCTAACCTTGAATTAAGGTTTTCGTAGCATTCTAAGAAACATGTTTTAACCTCCATTATTACTTTCCTTTCGAGAAAAGAATGAATGAAATCTCATTGTCGTTGCTTCCTTTTATATAACTCTTTGGTTACAAGGTACTGTGTATCATGTCTATCATATGACATATGAGTGATTCTACCTTGTGACAATGATGGTCAACAACGTTCATTTTGATTTCATGTTCTTCATTTTGATTTCATGTTCTATAATCTAAATGCTTTAAAGATCCAGTAAACCAAAACAATTTTGCTTGTTGATTTAAGGCTTGTAATTTTTTGATTAATATAAAATCGTTAATTTTCTAACAACTAGATTAACAGGCAAGAAGCTTTGGGTTCTTATGGAATATTTGGTGTATTTGGGTTTTTGAATATGAAGATCAAAATGAATGGCATCGATCGTCAAAAAAATATAGAGGGTGAATGATAGGAAAAGGCTACGGCTTTGAAAGAAGTTTGGGGATTTGGGAGGAAGATGCTATTTTCAATAGATTAATACGGGAAATACAAAGATAATTGGTCTCAATTAAAGAGGACAACTCTCATACCCTTTGATTCATGATAAATGGCTAATTCTTCAAGATCTAATCTATTCTCTACTCTTAAACTCCTACTCTCTACTATCTATTCTTCATCATCAATTTCTTCTTTTCCTAACATTAACCCCTCACACACTATATATATAGACTCATTGGTCCATATTTATAATAATACACATTGTGCACGAAATTACAAATTTTCCATATGTAGTGGCCGACCCTTGTTTCCAACACTATTTGTAACGCCCCAGACACGAGTGTCATCACACTCTCAAGAGTTTTGCAAGTCTTGCAGATACCAGTGAAGTCAATATAGTTTAAACAGGAAATATTTAAGACAATGATAAAGAAAATACTCATTTTATTCAACCTTCAAATGAATTACATGATCTAAAACAGAAAGAAAACTACATCGTTCAACTAAGTAATACTAAAAGAAAATAACTGAAAGGAACGTAAAAACTCTCCTGATAACACAAAAGCTCAAAAATCCGCGTCCTCAACAGGGAAGTTAGACTCCTCGTACTGCGGAGCCTCCTCTTCAAGCTGGGTATCACCTGATGGAATTGAACCACCATTAATAAAGTAGATTGAATCCATATTAAACCGTTAATTAATTTATTTTGTAGGAATTTAAAAGACACGAAAAGAACTATAAAGGGAACACTACTGACCTGTCATGATTTAAGTGGCAGTAAGAATTAAGCAATTATCCAAAAGACTAGTGACTTATAAAGGGGAGAGCACGATGTGCAACATGAAGTCCATCTTGGACCGCGGGGTGCTACCCCGGGCCGAGTATAAAGGTCAAACTGTACCGAGAACTCAGGATCCATAAAAGGAAATCCTCCCAGATAGGGGCCATAAGCATGGCTTCAATCGCTCGCACCCTCTCAATTATAAGTTACCCCATACCCGTGATGTCATGTGTAGTTGTTCTAGTTCTAGGGTGTCAAGTATCATGTTCATGTCTTTAATTCCTAAATTACATAATTAGATAGAGTTATGCAAACTATGTTCAGGATTGTCAGGTCTTGTGCATTTATCAGGCGTTCCAATATCATTATATGATCTCGTTCCATAATCTCTAATCATGTAATTTAGAATAAGCCAGAAACCAAAACTTTCAATCTTTCTCATGTCTAATCACATAAGCAGGAACACAATAGTTAACAATTAGAGTTAACAATTTTGGAAACGATATTTAAAGCCTAAGAAAAAAAATAAGAAAAACAGCGAAAGTGATGAAAAATTATGGAAAAGGACTTAATGGATCAGATTCATGTTTTGGCATCTTATGGGTTGTGGTCTACCTGCCTAGATGGGTTGCTCGGATTAACGACTTGCATTCAAAAGATATCGATTTAGGGACAAAGTAATTTACTCAGTACTATAGCAAGAAGTATACCGAGTCTCAACATGCGGCTACGTAAAAGTCAACAAAACTGAACCACCAATACTTTTATATCACGCAAACTGAACCTGTGCAACCATGTTTCAGGCAAAACTGAACATTACAAGCATGCATCAAAATAATGGAACAAGTATCAGCATGTTTCAGGCAAACTGAACACTACAAGCATGCATCAAGATAACTGAACAAATATGAGCATGTTCGAGGCAAACTGAACCCTAACAAGCAGGTAAAAAAATATAATCTGTAAGCAACCAGGCAAAATCCAGTGAGCACACGAGTAAGAATCAGCAAATATCAACTAGAGACATGAATGAAAACGACATGCTAACAACCAACCACAACCACAACCGAGCCCTCCACCTCGGCGGCAGACCACGATGAAATCGATGCAAGGGTCTAAACCGAAAAACAAGGAACAACGGCCATAACGCCGTGAATCTAACTAGGTGCCACAATTAATTCATCCGATGGGTAATCCTTGCTAAATTTGTATGAATCGTCACTTTCATTTCAGAAAATAATTAATTAACAGCTTAATAGGGATCGAATTTACCTGAAACGGAGTTTACACGAGAAAATTAAGAAATATGAGAGTCCCAGGTAAAACCGAAACCAAAGGAGCAACACCGAAGCCCCCAAAGAAAAATCGAAAAGCCCAGAAGCAAAATCGAAAGTTTTTTGAAAGGGAGAAGATAATTTTCCGCATATCAAAACCCTAGAAACATCTCATATAAATAAGAGAGGAGAGTGGAAAGATCTTATCGCGCAAGGAATCGTGGACCCGAAATCATCGGGATCTCTTGCGAAGGAATCGCGCGTAATCGGATAAGATAGGGTTTCAAAAACCCTAACAATCGTCGCTAGGTTGCCGCCGCTCGCGAGAGGGTCGAACGAGAGGACGCGTCGGGGGTTTCGCTGGGCTCGGGCGAAGGGGTCGGATGAGAGAAGTTGGGTCGCTCACTTCTGTCGAGCGAAAGGAACGAAGGGAAGGAAAAGATCGGGGTTGGGTTTGTTGCGTGCGTGAGTGGGGTTTGAGAGAAAAAAGAGTGGGGTTTAATTAAAAAGGGGAAGGCTAGTGGGCCTTTGGGCTTAAAAAATAGGCCATTACATTACTCCGTCCCCGAAAAACTATAGTGTAATCAAGGTGGTGCATGAAGTCCGTGAGTGCGCTTCTCTGAGGGCTGGTGCTCGACACATCGCCTCCTCCTGGATCAAAAGGCCACCCAAGAACTTCGATCTCCTCGAAACATCGTTGCAAGAATGATAATGCGTCCGTGGCTGAGTCGTCTAGGCACTGGTGCTTTCTGTTCTGAATTTGGACTCCAAACGGGTCCGGAATCGTCAAAATACGAAAGTTGCACAAAAATTCCTCCAGAAATAGCCCAGAAATTTGCGGAAAATGGCACGACGCACTATGTAGCCGTTGACCGGTCAACGGCTTGGGCTAGCGGCTCGGCTCATTCATGAGATCGGTTGGATCATGCCACTACCGAAGCAGTGTCGGCTCGATGGCGACAGATGCCCTTTTTTGACGGATTCGACGACGGTTTGCCGTGAAACTTGCTTCGGTGTGTTCGCCTGGATGAGAGGAAGAAGTTGGCGCGGTCGGCGATCCCGGATGTCGCTGGAGGCCCCAACTAGCATCACAAGTTTCGGCGCCATCGAGATTCGTGAGGTCTGGAGCTTGTCGGGGCTCGCCGGCTCTTGGCGTGCCCTGGCGGGGCTCGCAGGACCCCGGTGGTCCTTGGAGGGGCTCGATGGCTGTCCGCGTAGTCGCTTGGAGGCCGCGATTCCCTTAGCGGACCTGTCGGGGTCGCTGACATCACGTGGGTGGTTGTCGGCTCTCGCCAGCTTAGAATCTTCATCGATCGAGTTCGACGTCTTTAGATCTGCATCATAGTCTGCGTTCTTCTCCAGATTTGGTAGATCCGAGCTTGAGATCTTCAGATCTAGACTTGTGGTCCACAGATCTGGCTTCCAAAGCTTTGCAACGGAGTAGCGACGATCCATCTCTGCAAAATCCTCTGTTATTAGACGCCGCGTCTCTGCACGGGTTTGCTCTATCTTTTGCTTCAACGCGGCTATGATCTGCTTCACATCAATTATCGTCTCCATGGATACCAATTTGATAGGAAAGGCTAAGGCTTTGGTGGAAGAAATTTGGGAATTTAGAGAAAAATACGATTTTAATAGATAATAAACGTAAAATACAAAGATAATGGCCTTAATTAGAGAGGAGGATCACTCTCGTACCCATTGACTCGAGATAAGGGGCCAACTCTATCAAGATCTAAATTATTCTCTACTCCTAAACTCCTACTCTCTATTATCCATTCTTCTTCGTCAATTTCTTCTTTTCCTAACCCTAACCATTCACACCCTATATATAGGACTCGTTGGTCATATTTACAACACTGCCCCTTGGGCACAAAATTACAAAATTACCACATGTAATGGCCGACCCCCATTCCCAACAGTGAACTTGTCGAGCCGTCATATGGCATAAGCCTTTATATACCATATGATACTTGTCAAAATAAAATGGTGAGAATTAGGAGAGCTTGCTGAACCTTATCTTAGTTGCATCTTATTTCTTGTACAGAAATTACATGTGGTACAAATCTTAGCCCCACTATGTAAGGTACTAATTACGACACAATACTTGTCCACATATTTGGCATGTAATACATTATATCTAGACATTCTCTTCATCTAATACTCCTTAAGAGCATATATACATGTTCAGCTTGTCACAAATAAGTTGAATTCTTGATCTAACTATTGATTTCGTTGAATATGTCTACAAGTTAATTGACAAAGAATACACGTCGAATCTCCTGCTTCTCTTGATTAAGATAGATATCGTAGTATGTTGAATTTTCTCAAATCACACTAAAGTACCCGAAATTTTCTCATTAGATGTAATAACAAGACATTTCCGCATCAAGTTTAAGGATCCTTCATTGGGAACTACCACGTATTCTTTTGAGATCTGGAAAAGATAATTCCATACAACTGTAATGATCCTCTTTATAAATCGTCCTAAATCATCCCTTGAGATCTAGGAACAAGAATTCTCTTAACCTGGGTCTTCAATGTCCTCATGGTATGGCTCTATTGATGACAAGATTAGAGAAAATTGATAATGATGTTCTGAATTAGGAGGAAGGAGAAGGTAGCGGGCCTTTTTTGAGATCATGGTTCTAATACTATGTCAAAATAAAAGGGTGAGAATTAAAAGAGCTTGCTTAGCCTTATCCACTCTAGAATTTACTTATAGTAGAGATATTGCACGGTGTTGCTAATCTTAGATCCAACATGCGATGCACTAATTAGCGCATGGCATATCTTTATTTATTTAGCATGTGATTCATTGTATCTAAACGTTCCCTACATCTAATAATATTGGTCTCTTTATATTTTAAAACCCAAAAACCTTATAGATTTATTAAACCTAAAGCGTTTTGCTCATTGATTTAACGGGGTAGAAAAAAATCTTTAAGTGTAAAACTTTATTTTTTAATAACTAAATCAATGAGTTTAAACACTTTGGGCTCACTATATTTTTGGTGTGTTGGGTTTTAGAATGCGAAGATTATAATGAACGGCTAGACATCAAAAACAAAAGTGAAGAGTGGATTTTTTGTTTCGTCGTATGGGATAATGATGTAGGACAAGATGGATTTAGGGATTTTGATGGAAAATTTGGGGAAGAATTGATAAATTAAGGCTTCTTGGCTTCTCATCAAGAGTTTTGGGGCTTCTCACCAAGTAGTTGGATCAGGTTTTGGGGAAATGTTCTCATTGATTTAATCATTCATCACTTAAAAATAAAACAGTCTAAGGCCTTTTATAGGCTTACAACCCAATACTCTCTCGTCTCCCAATCGTTGTGGGTCTAAAACTTTAAAATAATAAAAACCCTCAAAAACTAAATAAAAAACTCTTAATAACTAAAAGGATCAAACTCTATACCTATATAAAACCTAAAATAAAATAATAATAATAAAAATAAAAATAAAAAGAAGTTGGACTCCAATTGGGATCCCTTTTATTCTCCTTGGCTTAAGAACAAGAATATCACAACTGGACAGAAATCAGCATCCCCTCACAGTTAGAGAAGATGCGTACATGAACTTTGAAGTGTAACATGATACATATACATATTGATAGATGAACGTTTTTTGAAAATTTCTCTTAATTAATGAAAGATAGAAGAACATATAAAATTGTTTGCTGGTCAAGTATGGAGGATATGTGATACCAAACTTGAAGTGCTCAATCAGGCTCAACGTCGCTTCTATCTACAGCTTTGGTGCATGTTCAATACATGGTTGACAATATGTCTCTGGCTCGGAATACGATTTTGGATCAAGCTCTGGTTTTGGCTCTGACTCGGGCTGTTGTACTGTCTCCAATGCCGCTTCGGGCTTCAATTTGGTTCGGGCTTCAATTCGGGTTTGGGCTCCAAGTTTGTCTCAATCTTATATTTAGGATCTGACTTAAGCTCATGTTGTGGCTCGTACTCTGACTCAGGTGTTGGACCAATCTCTAGCGGAGGTTCTGGCTTGAGTTTACTCTTCTGTTCCATCTCCCATTATTTGAAATTTTGAAGAATTTGGTCGTTGTTCTCACGTATCTCTTCATCTGGAAACATTTCACCTTTCGGGCTTGAAAATTGATGGGATGCCAGGGGAATTCTCTAATACCGACATCGAAGAGCGAATATAAATATAGACTATTGATGATAAGTAACTTGGAGATTCACACACTAAGATAACGCTTCTCCAACTAACTTGAGATATGCATATGTATATTTTTCTTTATTTGAAAAACCAAAACAG
Organism: Scilla litardierei; assembly: GCA_030789695.1. NCBI lineage: Eukaryota > Viridiplantae > Streptophyta > Magnoliopsida > Asparagales > Asparagaceae > Scilla > Scilla litardierei. Next base: position 173,119,982 of record CM061132.1, read on the forward strand.
AAAAAGAAATATTCTAGATGAAACTTTCAATCATCATACTCATGTCTACCATTGAAGCCATAAAAGATTGGTACCTGACTGTCAAGCTCAACATTATTTAGGAGAGAATAGCCATTGTAATAATCATCGGTATATCTCATAATTTAGAGCTGATTTTCTTGTAGGAGGATACCTGTGAATACTTGGCTGATTAGCTATTCATTAGCATGAACAAACTCCAATCTAGAATCGTTAAAATAGTAGGACTACACAAACATTCCAGAAAATCGACTGAAAAATCCTCAAAATTTTGATCTGCTTGTTGAGCCGCGGCTCAGACGAGCCATTGACTCGGTTAATGCGGCTCGACTGAGTCGGCTTAAGTTCGACACGTCGGCTCACTCGGTTCGAGCCAGTGCCAGTCGGCTTAGGGTCGGCTCAGGGCGAGTCAACAAATAGTGTCGGTGCGTCGGTCGGCGATGCTCGGTGTCGGCTCAATCGAGCTGACACTGTAGCAGATTGGCGTGGTCAGTGCCGATGACATTTACTGACAATTCTGGGAGCAGTTCGTCACCAAACTTGTTGTGGATTCGCTTGGAGATTATGCAGCTGTTAGTGGGGTCAATGACTCGGCCGTCGCTGGTGATGGCGTCGACGATCGTTGACGACGTGGTCAGATGAAGAGATACATGAGAGCAACAAAATAGTTATTCAAGTGATGGCACAATGGTGGATGGAACAAAAGAGTAAACTCAAGCCAGAGGCTACGCTAGAGATTGATCCAACACCCGAGGAAGAGTGTGAGATTGAACATGAACTGAAGCTAGATCCTGACCAAGAGATTTGGACACAATTTGAGTCTGAGACCAAATTGAAGCTTGAGCCCGAATTTGAGCTTGGGACCGAATTGGAGCCCGAGTCGGCATGAGAGCCCGAGCCATCATGAGAGCCCGAGCCATCATGAGAGCCCGAGCCTGAGCCCGAGAAAGACTTAGATACTTAGAGACTGAATTAGAGCTTGATCCCCTATCGCAATATGAGCCATAGTCCTATCTAGAGCCCTTTATCGAATGAGCACCAGAACTGCAGATAGAAGCGCCGCTGAAGTTGATTGAGCACAGCAAATTTGATATCACAGATCATCCTCACCTATCCAACAAATATGTCTTATATGCTTTTTTTATCTTTTGTGAATGGAGAGAAATTTTTGAGAGACGTTCATATACCAATCTGCATCATGTTACATTTCAAAGTTCGTGGACGCATCTTCTCAAACCGCAATGTACTATTGATTTCAACCCAGCTGTGTTATTTTTGCCGTCATTCATCAGGTGATGAAATTCTAAAGCTGGAAAGAATGATGTGGGACCAATTAAGTCAAAATTCATTTTTATTTTTATTATGATTTTGTTGGGGTTTTGTATTTGACTTGGACTAGATTTTTGTATTTGACCAGGGCTTGGTTTTTATTTTATTTTATTTTTATGTCTTTTTGGATGAATTTAGTCCCAAGTCGAATTGGGTTAGGAAAAGATTGTAAGCCTATAAGGGCCCATAAAACTTGTTTTAATCAATGAATGAATAGATCAATGAAAAATTTCCTCCAACCATGAGAACCCCCGGTGAGAAGCCAGGAAACCTAATTTATCAAGTCTCCTCTAAATCTTCCATCAAAATCATCAAATCCATCTCGTCCTACATCAGTAAGACATACACATACAATGCTTTTTACCTAATTGACAAGACTCAAATCTTAAACTATTCTAATATTCTAAAGACAACAAATTTCCTTAACTTTTGTAAAGATGGATGTCCTAATTGACAATGAATAGGATTTGGAGAAAATGAACCAGAACATACCACTTGAACGGGATCTTTATTGATAATATAGTCCTCCAGAATATCGTCTTTTATGTTTTAAGATTCTACAAAACACATTAGTCAAGAAAGAATGCGATTGAACAATTTATGGTATGAGGAAGTTTACTTTAACAAATTTAATTGGAGAGCGAGTCACAAAAAGGACAATCGACAATGAAAGCGAAAAGCTGGGATTAACAACCTTCCACAACTTCCACATTCTATGTTGAACCATTTATGAAAGAGCATAAGAGGGTGCAGTTGGACTAAAAGATGTGACAGTACATTAATTACCAGTCATGTGGTTAAAACACCTGAATGTGCTTACTCAGCCTCTAGTATTAAATTGGTCCTGGTGTTCGAGACTGAATCACGATGTAGATTTTCAACTATCAAGATCTCCAGCCAGATCTGCATCTGTATAACCTACAAGATTAGATCAGCTTCTACGTAGCACAGACATGTCTGTGAAGTACCATTGAGGTATCTGAGAATCCACTTGATTGTCTCCTATTGTTCCTTTCCTGGAATAGAAAGGAACGGTTCACCATTCCCACTGCACGAGCAATGTCATGTCGTGTACACATCATTGCATACATCAGATTTCCAATTGCTGAAGAGTAAGGTATTGTTGACATCTCCTCCATCTATTTCTTGGATGAATGGCTTGACCTCTTGTTCAACTTGAAGTGGTTGGCCAATGGAAAGCTAACTGGTTTGGCATGATCCATCTTGAATATCTTGATCACACGTTCAATGAACTTCTCCTGAGATAGCCATAGCTTGTTATTTTTCCAATCTAGGACTATCTGCATTCCCATAATTTGTTGAACATGACTTAAGTATTTCATATCAAAAGACTTAAAGATCTCCTTCTTCAGCTGGCTGAATTTTGTTGCATCTATGTTCACCAAGGTGGTGGCACGGGAGAAGATAGAGCTGTGCAAAGACATAGCTGAGATTGTTGTTAAATAACAATCATTTTGATCGTAGCTGGAGGTGGAGAATTGATGGTCAAATGCATTAAACCCCACATGGGATGCAATTGCCCTTCCAACTGCCACCTTTGAATTTTTCTTTGTTTTCTTGTCGAAGTCTCCCTTAAAGAAACGTCATGTATGACGTTTGTGGTAAGGATTTGAGCCGATAAATAGAGCTTGCATCCGAGGAGTTTAATTCATCCCAAATCACATCTTCAACACTAAACGGAGAAGAGAAAGAGAAAAGGAAGTTTCACAGAGAGGTAAAAGTGAGGGATTTCTCCAGTGAGAAAAAATTACCGCAGAGAAGGAAGTTACCCCAGAGAGGTAAAAAGTTGCAGTGAGTATTTTGTATGACCTGTGTAAGTAAGCAACACACACTAGATGACGGATGAATAGTGTAATGACACAATAATAAGCTAATTAAATATTTGCAAATGCGGAATTAAAAGGCAAGTTAATTAGCAAGAATCCACTAGAGAGAAATAATAAACGCAAACACAAGGGCATATCCTGGTTCGACAATGTCTACTCAAGTCACACACTCTTTTTAGTGTCTTGTGGATTTCCACTGTAAGGCTTTTCCTAGCCAACCCAATACAACTCACATTTTTTCACAAGCGCCACTCTTTTCACAAGAGCCTCTCTTTTTCACAAGAGGCTATTTTTTCACAAGATAGCAGCACAATATTTTCCAAGATTGGAAATCCTATTCCAAAGGGTAATCCATATCCCAAGGGAATCACATCTCTTTACAGATAGAACACTTCCACAAACCGGAAGCTAGGTTTCCAATGAAACAAAATAGAAAATACACACTTCCTATTGCCATGAGTAAATGAACTTACACCTTTAAGTGTAGATGCAAAGACGTGTGGTTGTCCAAGTGTTATGATGCAGCTTTGATGCACTAATGGACTTCCATTGAGCTTTGTGATTAATTCAAAATGAAGATGCTCCAAGGAAAAATGAGAGAGAAGATGAGAATGAAAACTTTTCTCTTGTATTCTTGGCTCACAAAATGATCTTCCATTGTGTGTGTATTGGTTGCCAAAAACAGCCTCACTAAGGGGTATTAATCCTCTCTCAGTCGGGCTCAAAAACCAAGAAAACGGCCATATGAAAAAGCTGTCAACGGCTATAAACGGGCAGTTTTCAAGGTGACCAGTCGACTGGAGAAGGGTGACCAGTCGACTGGTGCACTATGCAGTCGATTGGACCAACATTAGAAGCGTCTGGCAGAATCTGTCAAGAAAAACACTCGATCATCAATACAGTCAACTTTCACAATTGGACTCCGATTGAGGTAATTCAAGATGTGTTGGCAAGCTAACAAAATTTGCAATCTAATGGGCTTGGAATGGATGAAAATTCCAACCATAGAAAAACTGACAGCTGTTTGAAGACAGACAGACTGCAGAAAATAGATTGCAGAAAATAGAGAGCACCGATATTTTTGGCTCAACTAATCGGACGATTGGTATTCATCGACCAGACGTCTGGACCACTATGCAGACGCCTGGTGACTGAACTTCAGACGACTGGACTTTCTAGGGAATTTGGGCCATCACAGAACGGATGCGCCATGCGTCTGGTGAATATATTCCAGACGACTGGTGAATGACTGAAAACGTATTCTAGAGTGAATTGGCCATTCAACCTATTGGAATGGATTCTAGGAAGTTCCCATGGAACTCTAAGATGGAAAATGACATGGAAATGTGTGTGTCCCTCTAAACAAGGCATACAAATATTCTACTAAAGGAAGAGCAAAATACATAAAGAATCATAAAATGATTTATAATATTCTTCTTTTTTTCTTCGTGGCTTCAATGTCCATTGCTCCAAGACTTGAGCCCATCATCCCATCACCACTTGTTTTGTCTATCATTAGATGTAATCATTGTTATATAACTGAGACTAAAACAAATAGAAACATTAGTAATCACATAATGTGGTGATTATCATCAAAACAATATTGGGTTTAAAGGCCAATATCCAACAATCTTCCTCTTTTTGATGATGACACATATTATGTAAAAATAGGCATTAAAACATACTAATGATCCTTACTTATATGCATACTAAATGTATGGGAAAATTCATAACAGAATGCATATAAAGGGCATTATGTAAAAACATGCTCAAGATGCCATTGTAGCTAAAAACTCATCCAATCATTATTTTTACATACTCACATCTCTCTCCCCTTGACATTATCAAAAAAGGTGGAAATGAGAGTTTCTCGCACCCTTTGAAGAATCTCTTTCCTGAGGATATGATGGTCAAAAGGTTGGACACTTCATTCTCTCTAAAAAAAATATGACAATATACATGCGACTTGGAGATGTTTGATACCAAATAAAGAATATATAGTAGGTATCAATTACTATGACATGCTCTCCCTAGATCATAGAATATGTCAAAATTTGATTCTATGAACCAATTACGAATATGGAGTCATGGCCTTAAAGTGTATCAATGCATTAATATGAAGAAATCAAGCATATACAATGATACATGACATTTATTAAAAAATAATTATACCAAATAAATAATGTCAAGATGAAATTGAAACAATATCCAACAATGTTTGGAAATATTTCAAAATCATCAAAGAGAGAAGAATATGCTTCAAATTAATTTTGAAATCTACATATAGCATAAAATCAACCCTTATGTCATATACATTAATAACAAATGCATATATGACATAAAAATCTCCATATGTCCCATTTCATGAAAAGTTTTGAAAGAATTTTCAAAAACATGAAAAACTTACACAAATGATGGGTATGCAATAAATATAAACATATAAGTTTATACACATGCAATAAAGCACGTGTGGGGACCTTAAGCATTAGGGAACCAAACCCGATATGAGTTTGATTTCTAATATAATCACACGAAGTGATTACATCTCTAACCAAAGAGTTGATGTAAATATCACTCTTGCATACTAACATTAAGGGGAATCAAAGACTCATGGATTTCCCAGGCAAAGGTTTTGTCATAGCAAGAAGAGTGGATGTGGCATGCTTGTGTAAAAAAAATTTTCGTGGCATGCGAAATGGGAGAGGTTTGCCTCTTGTCTTGGCATAAAATGATGCATATTCATTTTCCCTTACCACCTTGTGTGTTACATGCTTCTTATGAATGTTATTGTTATATAAGAAAGCATGGTTGTTCTTCTTTGATGCATTAGCAATATGTCTTGGTTTGTCGCCAAAAGAAGATGAAGAGCTTAGTTTAGAAGCCACATTTGGCTCATGACCCAAACCTCTCCTATGATTTGCCAGATGTTGTTTTTCAAGCAAATCATGGAGTGAATCGCAAAACGAAGCATTTGAGCTTACGAGATTTCTCTTCGCATTTTAACAAAAGTTGATTGCGAGCTTCTAAGCTATAAGGTTTTGAGCTTTCAAATCGTCTTTTAATTTGCTCTATTCCTTAACTTGAGAGAGTAGTGTCTCTCTTACACTATTGTCACATACATGCACGACATTATCATTTACACTAGTAGAAGTAGGAGCATTTACACTAGACTCATATTCACGCAATTTAATAATGACATTATCATATTTTAATTGCAGTAAAGAGTGAGCTTTCATAAGTTTTATAATACCTTTGGCTAGCTCATCATTGCGAAAATCAAGTTCTTCATATGATAACTTGGGCTCTTCCTCATCTTCATCATTGCTCACTTTATTACTATCATCATTGCTTGAGTTTGAGCTTAAGCTAGAAGATGCATCATCCTCGAATGCCATGAATCACATATGCTTTTTGGGTGCAATGGCGTTGAACCATTCTTCAACATCTCCATTGGTTGTGCTAGAAGAAATATTATCATTCATTACCATTTGATGCTAGAGTGCACAAAACCGGGCTCTGATACCAATTGTAGGACCTGTGCAACTAAGCAACACACACTAGATGTGAGGTAAACAGTGTAATGACACAATAATAAGATAATTAAAAATACTTGCAAATGCGGAATTAAAAGGCAAGTTAATTAGCAAGAATCCACAAGAGAGAAACAACAAACACAAAGGCACATCCTGGTTCAACAATGCTTACTCCAGTCCCACACTCTTTCCAGAGTCTTGTGGATTTTCACTATAAGGCTTTTCCAAGCCAACCAAATACAACTTACACTTTTCACAAGTGCTACTCTTTTCACAAGAGCCTATCTTTTCACAAGATAGCAACACAACCTTTTCCAAGATTGCAAACCCTATTCCAAGGGAATCACCTATCTTTACAGAGAAAACACTTCCACAAACCGAAAGCTAGGTTTTCAATTAAACAAAATAGAAAATACACACTTCCTAAGTTCCTATTGCCTTGAATAAATGAACTTACAACTTTAAGTGTAGAAGCAAAGAAGTGTGGTTGTCCAAGTGTTAGGATGTAGCTTTGATGCACTAATGGACTTCCCTTGAGCTTTGAAATCAATTCAACATAAAGAGGCTCCAAGGGAAAATGTGAGAGAAGATGAGAATGAAAACAGCATCACAAAAGGGCAAAAACAGCATTGTGTGTATTGGTTGCCAAAAACAACATCACAAAAGGGTATTAATCCTCTCTCTGTCGGGCTCAAAACCCAAGAAAACAGCCATTTGAAAAAAGCTGTCACCGGCTATAAACGAGCAGTTTTCAAAGTGACCATGCGTCTGGTACACTATGCAATGCAGTCGACTAGACCAACGTTAGCAGCGTCTGGCAGAATATGTCCAGAAAAACACCCGATCACCAAAACAGTCAACTTTCACAATTAGACTCCGATTGAGGTGATTCAAGATGTATTGGAAAGCTAGCAAAATTTACAATCTAATTGGCTTGGAATGGATGAAAACTTCCAACCTTAGAAAAACTGACAGCGATTTGAAGACAGATGCAGAAAACAGACTGCAGAAAACGGAGAGCACTGATATTTTTGGTTCAACTGATCAGACGACTGGAGTTCATCGACCAGACGTCTGGACCATTGTGCAGACACCTGGTGGCTGAACTTCAGATGACTGGACTTCTTAGTGAATTTGGGTTATCACAGAACGGATGCACCAGGCGTCTGGTGAACGTATTCTTGACGACTGGTGAATGGTTGAAAATATATTCTAGAGTGAATTGGCCATTCAATCTATTGGGATGGTTTCTAGGAAGTTCCGATGGATCTCTAAGATGGAAAATGACATGAAAATGTGTGTGTGTCCATCTAAACAAGGCATACAAATATTCTACTAAAGAAAGAGCAAAATACATAAAGAATCATAAAATGATTTACAATATTCTTCTTGTTTCTTCATGACTTCAATGTCCATTGCTCCAAACCTTGAGTCCATCATTCCATCACCACCTGTTTTGTCTCTCATTAGATGTATAGTGGTGTTTACCCTAGTGTGTAAAGTTATTACCTGATGAGAAATCATCAAGTTTTTTACTCTCCTTTTTACTGTTTTACATGATCAGTGAATCACCACACACGAGTGGATGTCATATTAGCAGCTCTTGGACTTACTGGTCTTCCATGTGATTTCATGTGATTTATATAAAGTAGCCTGAGTGTCCCCTTTAATTCCATAGAAATAACTTTCCTTCTATCCTCCTGACCTTCTATTAGTCTTAAACGATCGTCAACCACCTCGACCACCTAGTCTGCCTCCATCACATCCTGGAGAGAAACGAACCCTACTGAGACCACCTGAACCATCTCTGAAGAACTCATAATACCACAATTACACCATAAACTGAAACCCAAAAATATAAAGGATGCATCCTTTCTTGGAGTCTAATTACATTTAACAATATCATCAATAAAATCCTTAATTAGGATTTACTTCACAGACACAACCAATTTACTGATTGAAGTACTCATGGCAGCGGTGATAAACGATGCTGCTAGCGGCATTGAGAGGGCGTCGGTTAGGCATCGGTAATTGTTGTCATCAGTGATTGATTAGGCATTGGCATGTGAACTGGATGTGTTTTGTGGGCATGGATGTATGGGCACGGGTGCGCGTGCGCAAGGGCGGAGCCAGGAATTGTTTCCATCCTGGGCTATTTGCGTGGAAATGAGCGATTTTTGTGATAATTGGGATTTTGCCTTTTCTTTTCTTTTTGTTAATATTCTTTTGTTATGAATCTTTTTGGCACAAGTTATTTTTGGCTTTTCGGGCATAGGTACGGATGTGAACACAAATTTAATGTTCGGTTATTTATGAATAGTGTCATATTATGCGTTGAAGGAGAAATAAAGATAATGTTATGTTTGATTGCAAGCAAATATGTCGAAATCTTGAACTCAATTCTATGAAAATGACTTCTTTAGATCGCAATTCAGATATAGTTAATATTATTCATTATATCCATTCAACCAAAAACAACATTGTTAGTGGTCAATAAGTTATATGTAATATTAATATCAATTAGTTAGAAAAGATTACACATTGGCCATTAATCTATATGAATTTAATAGTATATACACTAAATTAGTTAGGATTTTGATTAAAAAGATTACATCTTAATCATCTTTAATTATGAATTATATCAAAGAAAAATACATTAACCATCGTTAATTATGAATTATAACAAAGAAAAATACAAACTTCTCCCATTTGCCCATGACTTTTGACTTTAGAAACAAACGCCCTGACAAGTGGACTACTTGCTTGTTGTTATAGAAATTTTCAGTAGCCTTTTATAAACTTACCCGGGCTATAGCCCACCTTAGCCCAAACATAGCTCCGCCCTTGTGCGTGGGTGTGGGGAGGTGCTATGCTTTGGCCACTGGCTTTAACAGGAAGCTTCTGTAGCCAATCTTTCATGAGCGAAAAATGCCAGTCTTAAGATTTGGGGCCTAAATTTAGCTCTAACAAGGAATTAGTATTCAAAAATAGGGAAAATATGAATTATGAACTTCCATGGGCTTTGGCCTACTGATTACGTAGTTCCGGGTCCCTCAGCATTAGACTTTAAGTATCATACTGACCTCCTGCTGTGCTTCGCTATGAGATCAGACTTTCTTCAAAGGAGGGACAAAATGGATTCGGAAGTTGATTGCATAAAATCTAAAGAGTGAGAGAAACCATATTGGTTAGCAATTACATATGCATTTTTGTACGTATGATGATAGTATGCCGTTGTGCTTGGCTGCTTTAATTTTTTCTCTTTATGTGGAAGTGATAAATATGATTACTTTGGGGTCTCTTTTACAGGTTCGAGTAAACGGTCCAGATGCTGCACCGGTGTATAAATTTCTTAGAGCAAACCAACCTGGTTTTATGGGATCCAGAGTCAAGTGGAACTTCACCAAGTTTTTAGTAGACAGGGATGGCAAGGTCATTGCTCGCTATGCACCAACAAAGAAGCCATTGTCCATTGAGGCATGCCGACCTTCTATCCTTCCTTCAAGCTTTTCATGCCCTTTGTATGCCTCGCTTAATCGTACGCGATCTATTTTTGCAGAGAGACATCCAGAAAGCACTTGGAGAGGTGTAGCACTGTTCGGCCAGGCGTATGGTTACTTGCTCCAAAGTACATTGTCCAATATACATTACCGCGTGGTTGCTATTTACGTGTATTTTGTTTGCAAATTTGTTCGTGTGTAAATTTTGTTTCCTTTTCTTCTTTCTTGTGTTTCTTGAGATGTGTTGATCTCCTTGGTTCTGCTGTTTTGAGTGCGTGTACATGCTTTTGTTTCAACTTGCTAGATGGGATTAAGGTTTGATGTCAACCCTGTAGAACCTAATGCATATTCTTAAACTATATGGGGGAACTCCGATTTTTTTTTTAACTTCATGTGATTGTTCTGTAATGAAAGTTATGGAAATATAGGCATTCTCTATTTTAATTTGGAAATATAGGCATCTCTATTTTAATTTACTTCTACTGTCGGTTATCAAATGAGAAAAAAATCCACTGCTCATGCATCGTCTCATCATCGTTCATGCAGAACTGACAAGGGCTTTCGACTTCAAACAGAAGAAAACACGAGTAGTAACAGTTGGACGATGAGTGTTCTCTTTGAAATTTCTTTCTGCAGCCAAACAGATTCCGAGGTCTGCAGACAACGGATTTTGGTTTGGGATCAGCTGGGCCCTGGCTGTATGTGGACTCCATTAACCAGCTGAGTCCAATGCCCTAAAACTGTAGGGAACGGATCTGGGGGTCACTCTACTACATTTGTAGCAAAGACTCACATGATCCGATCCGATTACTTGATTCATAGTTTTTGGCAGGAGAATGGTGAGGCATCTAAGAGTCATGTGGCCAACGGGCCGGGCCGGTCTTTCACCGGGACACTGCACTGCCCGGCCCGGCAGCCGGCCAGGAGCCGGAAACCTGGCCAGCGGCCCGGGCCGGGCCAGGCTTTAATAATTAAAAAAAGTTAAAAAATAAAAAATTATTTAAAATTCATTAAAAACTCTTAATAAAATGAAAAATAATATTTATACATTTTATAAAGATAGTAACATGCTATTTTATTAAAGAGGAGCAAATTAAATAGGAAATTAATGAGTAAAAAAATTAAGGATAGGGATGAACTGTTATATTGGGGAAAAAAAATTTAAGGCTGAACAAATTAAGAAGGCTATATGTGGAACAAATTAAATAGGTATCAAATTAAGTAGGGAGAAAAATACAAGAAAAGCGGTCCGGGCAGGGCCCGGTCAACTGTACCAGGTCCAGGCCAAGCGGGCCGGGCCTCGGGCTTACGGGCCGTTTGGCCATCTTGAGCAAAGAGGTAAGATCTACATTATGAGGACCTGCATCTCAATACTGGCATAAAAATGCGTAATCTTACCAGTTTACATATTATTTTTAATTTCTTCGTCTTATTTCACTCGATTCAGAAATTAACAAGTCAATCACTTGGCTGCGTGAAGCTCAGAGAACTTGAGTTAAGCTTTCCCCAAATCAAAACTTGAACCACATTCAAATAAATAGCTTGTTTTCCTGGGCTAAATCAAGCCCCGATCACCATTTAATCGTCCAAAGATATGAAGATTATTAAAAGACAATATATACAGGCGATCATGCAACAGCAGTTCGCAACGAAGTTGCAAAATTGTGAATAAATGCAGCTAGCATAGATGGAGAAAGAACCCCTATGTCTTCGAACACACCACGATCAAAAATTCCGGGAACTAATGTAGTGGCTTTCTGACAAATCTTAGAAGGCGCAAGCATCGCGCTTCAGAAGTTCCCAGTCATCATCTGCAATCGCTTCCTCCCTGCAACTTGCACTAGCCTTTTCACCATTACAGGCGGTAATGACTTTCTCCAGTGCTGGACTTTGCTGGTCCTCGGCGCCCTCTCTATAGTTACTGCCTTGTTCCACAGGCACAAGAAGTCCATCAGATGAATGTATGCTTTTATGACTATATGAACTTGACAAAGAGGTTGATGAAGAGGCTGAGCTGTAGGTCCTCATGAGCAGTGATCCCTTGAGTGGCACACGCTCCTCAACTCTACTTTTAAGCAACATTACATCCTCAAACATCACAGCCATCTCCCCTCTGCATTGGAAAATACATAGAACGACGCACACTGAGTTAACACCACTACCGCAGACGAGCACATAATGCATTTGAAATTTCCGTAGTTATCAGCTAATGCAGAAATAACAATGGAAGCGGAGTTGTCCAAAATACAGAAATAACAATGTCAACATATGCAACAATGAAACTTACTGCAGTGTATCAACAAGTCGACCACGATCCATCAAGAAATCCCTCAACTGCTCCACAGTTTAAAAAAAAATGAAAATGCAAGTTAATACAGAATTACAAACTGCTAAATATTTTTATGTCCAAAGACTGTTCTATCACTGAATTTCATTTCCTAATATAGAAAAACTTTACCTTGGCATTTTCATCTGCTTCGTGTTGGAGTTTTTTGGACTCTTGTGCCATGGCTTCTAAGAGGGCTTCTTGTTCCTTCACAGCCTTCTTAGCCAATTCTTCCTTCTCAAGCTTCTCCCGCTCAGCAGCTGCTATCTCATCCTTTGCAGCAGCTATTCGTGCTTCAAGAGTTTCATGAATCTAAGACAAGTAGTAACAAGAGATTTCAAATCTGGTTGCACAATTAAAAAGTCAGGAATCATACAAAAATAATTGGCGGGTTATGCACATACATAACCAAAAGTAGCAAACCATTCAGGAAGAATATGAGATTGGGAAAAGGGGGCGGAAAACATCTGAGCAGATGAAGCACCAAAGAGCACCTCATGTGTCCCAAGGTATTATTACTTGACGTGTTTTATGCAAACCTTCTCATTAAACTGAAAATATAATCAAATTTTTTTTGAAGCCAGTATCATAATCACAGGAGAAATCTTCCAGAGACGTTGATAGAGATCTCATACACTACAAGTACAGTGTATCAACATTCTCTTCAAGCCAAAGTTCTGCAAAAGGTTCCACAAATGTAGATATTTGTTCAATTGACATTAAAACTGAGTTTGTGCAAGTTCATGGCCAAGGGACCATGGACTAGGGAGAGACTAGCCCAAATCCTCCTCGGCATGATGGAGGGCATGACATTAAACATCTTAAAAGTCTCAAGCTAACAAAAGTCTAGAAGGAAACGATGCCAACTTTGCTAAGGCGCATGTAGAACCAAAGGATAAAGAAAATGTCATTACAAAGGATGAAAACAAATGAAATTTCAGCATATAACTTATTAAACATGAAAACTAATCAAATCTTATTTTACCCCAAGGCTATAAGACGACTCCCTAAAATTTAAAAAAAATGGAAAATCTCAAACATTACATTATTATGAATTGTTGAACACAAAAGTCCAACTTACGCTTTTTATCTAAAATTTCCATATCATTATGCCGTAAACAGTTACATAAAGACCTAATGAATAAGTTATAAAATCCATAATTTAAGCATGTTCCAATGGGATGCTGAGCTTTGGACCAATGTGTATACATTTTTGTAGGCATTTTGCTAATTTGAGGTAAGGGTTACAGTCATAGCAAAGTGTTCTCACATGCTAATAGTCACTCTTACAACCCGACCATATATGAGTTGGGTTTCTCTTTAAATAGAGTTGGAGGAAGCGTACCAATGAAATAGTAGCAATGCGTAAAGCAAATTGTTTCAAGACGCTAACACACGAGTTGGACAATCAGAAGAAAATTTCCAAAGACAATGTTATAAAATCTAACCCTATATCATTGGCAAGCACATTATATCTCACTGACGGCATGAACTCGTTATAACAATCTTACTGCCATTATATTTTCCACACTTTTAAGGTTGGAACGTTCAATGGGAAGCACTACACATATTTGAAATGAATGACAGCCAAACCTACAACATTTGATTTTCAAGTTGAACAGAGAAAATGTGGGAGTACTCCATATATATACGTTAACTCTTACAGAATACTCTGCAAGTATGAAGTGAGTTATAGGTTTTAACCTCATTGATGATTGAACAAAATTTATTCCTTTCATCTGACAAATTGTGCAGGCGAGACTGCAGTTCCCTGGCTTCAGTTAACAGAATCGCCTTCTCACCATACACTTCTCCAGCATGCTGCAAGAAATAAGGAAAGGTTTCCAGTTTATATCTTTACCGACCACTGCGAAGAGGAAGATTTTTTTTTGGTTTTGGGTTTTTTTTTTTTTTTTTGGGGGGGGGGGGGGGGGGGGGGGGGGGGCATCATTAAGATGATAACCATATCATTTGTTTGCTTTGCATGCTGCATCATCTGTTTGAGTGCCTCAACCTGTGCAACGATATCTTGACCAGCAGGAGAAGCTTCTTCTTTAGCTTGTTCGGCTCTCTTCTCAACAATCTCTGCCACCCTCGTCAAATCAACAATTGATTCCATAGCTGATGCTAACACTCTCTATACATTGTTAGAAGACATTAGAACTTTTCGACCAACCAGATTGGAATTTCATTCTTTATGCTGAAAGATAACGCCTTTCTGAGTCGTAATGACCACAAAAGAAGCTCTGTTGTATAAGAGTTGAAAAGGACAATAGGAAAAAGAGAACCACTACATGGCAATAATTAAAGCCAGAAGTTAAAAGAATAGATTCAGTAAATAGCTGCAATGTAAACATATGATGACCATCGCATGCAGAAGCGTATGGAAGGGAATAAAAAAGCGGTACCTTATTGGTTTTAGCCTCGGCAACGCAGTCCTCAAGCACATCAATGTTAATAACATTTCGTGTGGATCGAATTGTGGGTTTATCTTCTTCTTCATAAACCACTTCGGTGTCACATGGTAATGACTCCATATGACTTTCACCCAAATTCTCATAAGCATCATCAATTTTGCCTACCACGCTATTTCTATCTTGTGAAGATTCCACTAGAGACTGAGCCAAACCTAGTGCATTTTCGAAATAATCCTCACTATCACCCACTACACTATTTCCGTCTACCCAATCTATGACATTCCTACAATGATCTTCCCCAACAGCGCTATTATCTTCCCTTGACAACCCACTTACAGAGTCCCCCAAATCTATTATATTACCATCAACAGAAGAAGACATATCAGCCTTTCCGTCTACCAAATCTATGACACTCTTACAATGATCTTCCCCAACAGCGCTATTATCATCCCTTGACGACCCACTTACAGAGTCCCCCAAATCTATTATATTACCATCAAAAGAAGAAGACATATCAGGCGGAAGTACTTCAGCTCCTTCACTCCCTTTTAGTTGAACTGCATTTTAAAAATGTGGTGTTCTATTAGTGACCACAAGAAATCAACTCACAAAAACAGAGACTTTGTACATGCGGACACAAACACATGCATATATATATGCACGCACACGCACACGCACAAATAATGTGTATGCATATGTTTTTGCCTAGTCTCACACTTAGTTGTGAAAACATTCACTAACATTCACTATACAAAAAGACAGACTGGTAATGGACGGTCAAAAAAAAATCTAATGAGGAAAACATGAACCAAATGTCACAAAACATACCAAACTGAAAAACATAATTGCTAATACAAAGCGGACAAAGGCAAAAGCCACCAAAGCATAATGGCATAGCCTCTTTACTGGGAGCAAGAGGTCGATGTTTCAAACCCGCTCCCACCAGGCTATGGCCAATTCTTAACAAACAAAATTAAACAATGAAAAGAAAAGAAAAGAAAAGAAAATACCAAGAGAACACCACAATCTTACATGGTAAAACGTCACACATAATGAATTCCACTGCTGCATGAACATCATTCCGATGTTCGATGGCGACAGCCTTCAATATACGATTATCAACCTGGAATGGAAAAATAGATAATACTTTAGGTTCTCAGTCTCAGGTAATAAAAAAAATTCACCTGTTTAATCATAAATGAAATAAACATAAATATCACTGAAGTTTAAACAGAGAACACTACTCGTATTGGCCATGTAGTAACGCACGTGCACAAATATATATTAGTTTGATTATATAGGAGTGTTGAACAATAATTAGTTTGCATAAATAATAGTGAAAGTTATACATGATAAAGTTAAAACATACAACACTTGAAACTTTATAACTCTGATAGTTTAAATCATGTTAAATTTTTTACTTTGTTTTTCTGGTTAGAAACCCCTACTGCATTTTAAGGTCCCAACATATCAAACAATCATTAAAGTTGGGGGATCACTTAATCGTTATAGAAACAAAGAGGGGAAAAAGAATAGCTCGGCTAGGAAAAGGATTTCTAAAAGGAAAATCAATGCAAACAAGCTAAATCATTAGAAATATCATTGAATAAAGCTGAAAATAATCTCAACACAATGTTGCTGAGTATATGCTGAATCAAAGGGAATATTGTTTCTGAAAATAATTAAATCAGCCATCCTATTGCAAGAAATGAATAAACAAAAAAAATGGGTTCATAAATAATTAAACCGTAATCTGAACCAATACAAAAACTTCCTTTTCTTTATCATTTCGCATTACTGTTTTCCTTTTTTCCCACACCTCCTTTTGCTTGTTTGTGTTGGTAGACTTTGAAATTAGGGTGGAAACTTTTGGGAGAAATGGAGATTTTTGGTTATATCTTAAGGGAAAATAGGGATTGACTTGTTGAAATTTCAAGACTTAGAATAAGATTGTTGAGTTGGGGGAAGAGAACTTTTATTTTCTAAAGAAATATTTAAGAAATAAAAAAAAAGTTTATCAACCGAAATAAGTCTTTCTAAACCGTATGCTGGATAAGGAGAGAGAGACAGTGGAATAATGAGCCCATTTCCTCGATATTTTATGAATGGTATCCAGTTTAGTAAGAAAAAAGCATACCCAGAATACTATCTTTTCAAAAGAAAAAATTAATTTAGAATGGTAACGCTTGTCACACCAGAGGAGAGAGCTATATTCCTCCAATTATTTTCTCCACATTTTCATGCAACCCATTCGGATGTGATAATATTTTCTGAGGAGATTAGAAAACGGAATAGGAACGCTATGAAGAGGTGGGGGCACTCATGGTTGCTTCCATGAAGGATGAAAGGTGAAGTGCAGACCAAGATGTTGACAATGGGGTCGAGGCAGTGAATTGTCTCGGGGCTGAACACTCAAGTGGTTAGAAGAGAGCAACGTGAAAGTTATCATCAGGCTGAGGTAGCTACATCTGTGTAGGTTGTAGGCAGTGGCGTTACCAGGAATTTTTTTGCCCTGGGCGAAAATAAAGATGATGTAAACAATATTTTTTAATAATTTTTTTAAAGAATACAAAAACAAAAAAATTAAACGTTAACACGTTTCAATTAAATATTGATAATAGCTACAAAATAATATTATACATATATTCAATATATGGTATATAACATATAAAATATCTATTTAAGTTGACAAAATGGTACCATACGCATAGACATGCATGCCAATGAAAATAATATATGATAAACAAAGTAATAATTAAAGATTAATTTTTTACATCAATACATGCACACACACAAGCATATGGAAATAGTAATTGATATAGATTTTTTTACATTAATTTAGAAATAGAGAAGAGTTAGAGAGAAAAAAGAGTTAGAGAAGTGAGAGTTAATGAGAGAGAGAGAGGTAGAGAGAGAGAAGAGAAGATCAGAGAGAGACAAAGAAAGAGATGGTGATTATACATTTAAAAAAATTTATTTATATTCTTGCCCTAAGCTGCCCAGGGCAAATTGTACACATTTTCGCCCATGCATCTTGTATTAGCATAGAAATCCAAAATAATAAAAAGAGAAGAGAAAAAAGAAACACTATTAGAAGATGAAATACAAATCGCGATTTAAAATGCAAATTATGCATCTAATGTACAAAAGATTCTATATGGTAAATACATAATTATTGTATGTAAAATATATAAAATTTATGCTTATTTAATATACAATATCATCTTGTCATTTTTACCCGAGTCAATTGGCTTAGTGGTATTCACTCTTCCTCTCTTGATAGAGGTCGAGAGTTCGAGAGTTCGATTCCTGCTTTTCGATGTATCAAAAGAAAAACCATCTTTGTCATATTTGGTGCAAATAGGGGTGTGTATGAAAATATGAAGAATTGACTTGCTGGGGTTCGAACGCAGAACCTCTGGATCCATGTACCAACACCTTACCCCTTGGGCTATGAGAAGATACTGAAGTCACAAAAAAATTATTTCCTAATTTTCTTGTCATGGGCAGCTGCCCAGGGCAAGTTACACAAGGTTCCGCCCCCTGCTTATAGGCACTCTCCCAGTGTAATATAGAGATGGTGTGAATGCCATTATATTAGACTAATGTGTTGATTAAAAATTATGCTTCTGTTGTGCCAGTTAATACTTGGGTACTGCATAGCTTATATGGGTGACACTGGTTTACATTTTTACTGTAAACGGACTCTGTTCCTGCGTATTTTCTATGCAAAATAGTTCAGCTGGGGGTCAGGCTTAGATACCGTATCTTGTTTTTTAATGAAAAATTAAAAATAAAATAAAATAAAACCTATTTGATCTCACACTAGAACCATAAATTAGGTCGTTAAACTTAGAATTTTGCATTCACCTAGATACTATATACTTTGGATTTTGTGTGCGTTAGAGCTATTAACATATCTTGTTTGATGCTCTGTTTTTTACAATATGCAGGACATTTCCCCCGTGTGACCTGAATATATCTTACGAGACATCCTACAAAATACTACCATACCAGCCTTTACTTTATTAACTTAAAAACTTATTTTTTTCCTTATTAAGCAAAAACTACCACTTTATTGCTTTCTGATATACATCTATCACAATATTATACGTGCAACAATGCATATATCCATTTCATTATGTTCAAATTGAAAATTTACACATATATCGTGACTGTGTCAACAAAGCATATGTCGTATATTGTGATTATTTTCAAACAAAGTCGAAGAAGCGCATAAATGCAATGATACACGGAATTCCAGTGCATCATTAACAATGTTTCAATAGACGGCGACGGCGACATGCTTGGGCCTAGCACATATGTAGGTATAAGCATCGCCTAGATTTTTTTTCTTTTTGGAACCTAATCTTATATGGACATTCAAACATTAAGGAAAAACATTTTAAGGATCTAAAATTTATATCAACAATAAACGTATAAAATAAATGTCATATTTACTGGTTTCATTTTAAGTCTTCAACTATAAGCACGTTAAAAGTATGCGACCATGCTGCACAGAAGAGCCGTTTATGCCATGAATGAGTAGCACAAGGACCACCCAGGCATAGCCATGACTTTTGAAAACACGGACTAGTATACATTACGCGGCAACAAAACCTATCACAATATTGAGTAACCACCTAATAAAAAACATAACAACACGCATCCACAGTGGACAAAGGCATATTCTTTCTAAACACAGACTAAAATTAAACAAAGACTTAAAATCAATCAAAAAAGCATCTGGTTTTCCTTTTTCTTTTTTAATTGAACATTAGGTTGCTATCCAGATATTCACCACTTCCATGGGCAGATGCAAAAAGGGGGGCAATGGCCCCCCTAAATTCCGTTGCCCCCTCAGGCCCCCCTTTGCCACTGCCCCTAGGAGTCACAGATCAAATTTTAAATCATGGTAAGAGGATAGATAAGAATACTTCCCTCCCTCCATTATCTCAGAATTTTTAAATCATGGTTATCGATTTACAGTTTTCTTCTATGACTCCAATCCTAATTCAGGCATAGGATCCAGCATCAGGTGGATGTCCACTAAGAGGCCCAGAACGACGGAGGAGAAGGCGGCGTTCCTCCGTTCGATCCCTCATCCAATCAGAAATGGCAGGAATGAGCAGTGGATTACGACGAGCTTGTGCTCACACGCGAGGTCGTTAACGGATTCAATGGTGGACCCTCATCAGCTTGTTAATCAGGTAAAGAGTGTGTTTTGAATTTGTTTTCTTTCTTTTTTTCATTTTACTTTTTTGCATGGAATTTGTGCTTTAAAATTGCTTATATTTAATTAGATCATGAACTCATGTCATTTTTGCAAAATATTACCGAACTTCCTATCTAATTAAAAAATTAGCTTATTATTCAGTTTGCATCATCATCATCTATAACTGGCGTGGGGTCAAAATCTGCCTCTCTAGTGTATGATGTTTACTTTGACTTGGAGTGTTTGATATTAAAAAATGATTTTGGATAACATGATATGTTTCTGAGTTGATTGATTCATTCATTAATCAGCATCATCATCTTTACTTGACACAGATGCCTTCAAGCTGTTTCTGGTGACTTCTCAGATCCAGAGATCATGTCTTAATCATGTGTCTATATTCTAATATCAGAGCTTTGATGTTTATGCCATGTGTATAATTATATTACTTTCTCTAACACATACACACGTGTATCTATAGAATATAATACTCTTCTTCTTGTATTGAGAATTTGAATGTAAATTAAGTTTTTACTGTATTAAAGTTCTTAGATTAGTGATTTTTATTATAGTTATAAAGAATATGGTACTTTTGCTTATTGGTTTTTGTTGTACGCAGAAATTATTTTTATTAGCTTATAATTTGCCACCTAAATGAAAATTTCATGGTTCTGCCACAGACCACTCCTCAGTTTTAGAACAAAATTAAAATATTAAACCATTATAGATTTGGGGTTAGACTAACTGGGAAAACCACACTGGGCCAGGCCACATGTGCAGCCACCCCTGATACTACAAATGTAACATGTCAACCCCTATCATCCACTCCTTTATTAACTTAAACAATAATTTGTTCGTTTTACACAAAATTAAAACTTTAAGCCTTTTCCAACATGAGCTTGTTGCAAATTATTTTCACAACTACACAAATGTAGCCCTTTCTCATGTTCATTTATCCATTAATCGCATCATTACATTGCAACAAACCCTATTTAAAAAAAAGAGTAACCACCTTAAATAACACTAGCTTTTCCAAAATAGCATTGACAACAGCACATAATCAAAATGGACAAAATCAAATTCTTTCTAATTACACATATTGAAATTTAAAAAACACTTAAAATTAAAAGAAAATTATCATTTTTTTCCTATCCAAAAATTTACAACAAATAAATTTAACGATGATAAAGGGGCGAAAAGAAGAGAATGACCTGAGGGAAAATTTCCAACAAACTGTGGTATGACTGATGATAATCCATATAATCTCACCTGATTTATTTTTTAATTAAAGAGAGAAATTAAGAATCACAAAATAACAAAAACAACGACGATCAATTATAGGCGCACGTCAAAAATTGAACTCACCAATTTAATAAAACTGGGGGAAACCTGAAGCTGATGGATCGAAAACCCTAGAGCTAGGGTTTGTAAAATCGCCGGATTTCTTAGCGCGGGGACGAGAGGAAAGAGACGAGGGGGGGGCGTTAATATTTATAGAGAGACTATTTGTTATAAAAAAGGAAGGCGCAGCGGAAATTTAACGCAAAATACGGAATTTGATACGACGCCAGGGGCCAATTTGTCTCTTCGTAGATTGGAGCCATAAAATGTTGGTCGTAATTTAATATTATTCCGAACTATCGAGGATTATGATCTCTGTAGCTTATCATAATTATTATCTTTCTTCACATTAGAAACAAAAAAGGCTTCTTGTTATCTATGTAATTATGCTATGTTATTTACTGCCAATAAGATATGTATATAAGAATAACTTAGAAAAAGTGTCAAGACAAATAAAGTTGGAAAGTACAAATTCCATATGTGTTTGTACTTTCAATGGACACTCCTTTTTGTGTCTTGCACCCGATCTATTAGATCAGACGCTATCTGATCTACATGATTTCCTAGACATATACCCTTAATATATGGATTCATTACTTGGTTAAATTTGGACTAAAACCCTTTACTTAAAAAATCAATGAGCAGACAACGAGCAATTGCTCAGATGACATTCTCTCTACCATCCTCCTTGAGAAGTGCGAAATCGAGACCCGATCGACGCGTGCTTTATTGCTTTCCGATGTATTAAAAAAATCAATAAGCAGTGATACTCGAATCTCAAGCTAATGTTAAATGATGTGATTGTACAGTAAATTAGTAAAAAATTATATGGGACGAACTATTATCTTTATAAAATTATTCGCTCTTAGCATTAAAATAATAGGTATAAGTAAAATAACGGGGTTTTAGAGGGCGAGAATAGTCTAACGTTATGTCTATCAACTTTAGTCAAACTAACGAAGCCCATATGATCAATGGTTGAGAAATATGTAAGTTAGCTAATTTCTTGTTATTGCTAAAATTCAAAATTTGATACTTTGATGCTTTAGAATATGAAGATCAAAATTGACCTTTAATGAAAGACTTCTAATGAAAGGCACAGATGAATTTGCTCCTTAGCTAGTTGATATATATGTACATACTATGCATTCATTTTTTGCCAACTTAGTTTTTTATCTTCATTTTTAAATAGGGTTTTCATTTCATTTGTAAAGTTGTAAATTGGTTATGATGTTGCCATTTCCGATATTACAGAACGTGACACATAATCCAAAATAATCAAGATGTATGTTTTCATCATATGTGGGATGCATTCATTGATTAAGAAAATACATGGTATATTAATTGGCTAAACAAACTTTATTATTATTCCTAATTGCGATGCTGTACAAAAATTTGTAGTATATATAACGACGGTCCAATGACTCCCAATCTCAGAACTGAACTACTTGAGATGAGCACAGCACAGTTCAACACAAATTTACAGAGACTATGGAAGCAGAACGACTGGCTAGTTACATTACAACAAATGGCATGCTTTCTGTATGCAGCAAGCCGAGTGTTTACAGCATTCCAGTATCTTTGTTGTTCTATAACTACATCGATACTTCTACCCATGATCTGACAACATTCATAAAAATTATAACTTGCATGCGGATTGGCTTGATTTTCGACTTGGCTCTGTACTGCCATCATTTCTTGTTTCCCAGCAAGGGTTCCGCAACATTCCCTTGATTTCGTGGTGAACTTAGCTCGCTTTCGGTAGGCTTCTTTAGTATTCCCGTCGGCTGTTGTCCTTGCCGATTCTGAGCTCCCTGGTAGCAAAAGAAATAAGCACATCAATGACAGAAACAACAGTTATCGCTACAGCATCAACATAATGGTGAATATGGTGACAGTAGATGGGAAATTATAGACTGGCCTTCAGATATGTTCCTTGAAACATATCCGGAAATGATTCCACCGTAACAGTTGAAAGTTCATATCAGGGGGATACGGATCATTTCGAATATATAAAAAGGATGCACTGGATTATGACGAGGCGTTGAGATTCTTAACAATGTGAAAGCTTGGTTCGGCGGCCAATGGTAAGGGGTAGCATTTGCGTTGTGCAAAGTGCCAACTATATCATAAGAAGAAGAAGAAGAAGAAGATATGTCTACTTACTGCAGCCTTTTGACCAGTTAACCGCCTAGTAGATGGAGCCCGCGCAACACAAGATGCAGCAGCCGCAGCAGCAACACGAATCCTGCAAAAAACAGTACTAACGTTTATTAGTCTTCTTGCTGATGCAACTAGTATAGTTAGAGAGGTAGTTACATAGGCGGGTACAACATATTAAAATTTTAGTGACAGGACGCACCTTTTGTGGACATCGACATATTCGTCTGTCTCATCTACTATTTCTTCCTGCAGATTAAGAGACAGAATTAGAATCACATCAGACAAGGCAAGATCCATATTAACACTTTAGCATAGTATTAGGTCATGGTATGTGCATTACAAATATAAATATAATATAATACAATGAAATGTATCGACGAAGATAAAGAGTAAACTTTGAATTTGATGTTTTGTATGCATCTTTCTAATAATGTATGGAAATGCATAAGGTATTAGTATTAATTAAAATCCTCTAGTATTTTATGCAAATAAATTCATATGAGAAAGGTAGAAACAGCAATATTCTTCATCAATATAAGGCGATTATTACGGTGTAACGTTTGTTCTGTTTTGTTTTTTGTTTTTTTCTTTTTTCTTTTTTTTCTTGGGGGGGGGGGGGGGGGGGGGGGGGGGGGGGGGGGGGGGGTTATTGATGTCATGGTTCGGCTGAATAGATACGCAATAGATAGACTTGGATTGGCATTATGGTCACGAGTTAGTTTTCACATCAAAGATAAGCACAATGAACATTTAACACACGTAAGCAGAGTTCGGCATCATTTCTACTTCTAATTTTTCACATATATTTCATATCTACAAAGATGACCACACTGAAAATGCGACAAATGACAGACAGATGCATAAATGGCCCATGATATGTAATTTAAAATTATAGTTGACCTTATGCATATGCAAATGTGAATCGCTTGTCTGGGTCTTAGAAATTAACATCAAGAAATATCATGTGGAAGGCATTCCTTTGATATGCTGCACATGGATCAAAGATATTAAGCATTAACGACACTACAATCACCGTCAATAAATATGCATCAACTTTCAGTATTCAGGACACAAGGTGCTTACTTGCAAGAGTTCTTCGAATACATCCTCAAGAGTGATGATACCAATGACCTCCCCATCGTCGTTATCCTCGGATAATCGGCCAACTACATGGGATGCATCAATCTCCTGCAAGGAGCCCAACTTATTTCCATTAACCTGAATTTGCCGGTTGTCAATGTCAACAACTACACATTCTGATCTTTGGTCCACTGTATAAAGTAGAGGTGTTGTCAAAGTGGAGTTTCCACGATCATCTTTGTTCCCTTCAGATTTTTCACTAGCAGGTGGGGTATTCTTGCATTTGCCTTTCGCCTTTACCACAGCAGCCATATGACTGCTTCCTTTTTGAAATTCATTCAGAATATCATAGAGAGGCATATCTGCTGGAACCCTGTCGAAATTTGCAGATATGAGCACATATATCCTAGATAAGCAACAATATAAGCTGGTAAAAATATGGAAACCTTGGTATTCTTCTGATGGAAACGGCACTAACAGGTGTCTCTGTCTCTGCGCGCACAGTGAGAAGGCTTTTCACCTGGACGAAACCAGCAATTTAACAAAACATAAAACGGTACCAAAACAATTTCTAATCTCACTCAAGTGTGTATGATACGCACCAGCAGAAGGCCAATAATGTTTTTGGGATTTCCCGAATAGACAGGAACTCGGCTGTGTCCCCGAGCAAGAATTTTGCCAATCGCTTCCCTAAAGCCAAAACGTAACAAAGTTATTCCAAATAAACTTGTATATTATAAAGCAATGAGAGCGTTCAAAACCCCCATTGGTTAAATGCTGTTTTCCTGGTTGAATGCAGATTTAGGCTGGTTTAAGAACCGTGATATACAAAGCACGATCGTGAACATATCAGCAATAAAACATGCTCTGCTGTGTATCGATTTGTGCAATGACAACTCACTAACAAGAAAACCATTAACTCAGAAACTATAAAGCTAGATGCAATCTGGGATATGGTCCCAAAAAACAAGAATCTTGGGCTTTAAAAACGTTGGTTTGCATCTCACCAGTCCAGTTTTGAATTGACATCCAATGAG
Source organism: Scilla litardierei (assembly GCA_030789695.1). NCBI lineage: Eukaryota > Viridiplantae > Streptophyta > Magnoliopsida > Asparagales > Asparagaceae > Scilla > Scilla litardierei. Next base: position 173,145,788 of record CM061132.1, read on the forward strand.
AATGTTGACTCAATAGGCGTCATGGCCTCCTCTGCAGTCTGTAGAATATAGCAAGGATGTAGTATTATGAAACAATAGTCTGAAAATGGCATAAAATCACGACGTGTTTATTGTGATTCCAATGAATTAATCCCTACAATTGAATCAAGGCACTGATATCAAACAATTTTGCATTACATAAGACTCATGCATAAAAAATTTAAAACATATAACTAAGAAAGAATACAAACGTGACTACTGTCTACAGATAATCGAATTGCAGGCTTAATGGACCCTGGCAATCATTTTCAACCAAACAGCAAGGTTAGCAGGGTTGGTCTGATGCGGTCGTATACCTCAGACGGCGCGCGGGCACGGGTCGGGCTGCGGATCCGGACATGAGAGCAACCAATTGGGCAACTTAGCCTCTTTGCTTTATGCACTATCCTTTATGCTTTTAAGTTGTAGTGTGTTTAGTCTTTTGTTAGGAGAGTACTTAAAGAGAATAACCCTAATTGTGTTAGCTAGGGAAGAACTGAGATAATTCGTCATTGTGACGGCTAGGGTTTGGGGGAATAGAGACTTGATCCCATATTTCAAGTTGTAGAGCGATCTACTCCAGAAAAGATCATTTATCACATTTTTCTTATCAATTCCATTGTTCACGTTATATTTCTTTATTTCTTTCCACTAAAAATCTGAACTTGTTACGATTAACCCTAATCGTATCAATTTGGTATCAGAACTTTCGACTCCATGACGAACACACAAGCGGCTGCGACAAAAACTCTGGAGGAGCGGCTCGATGCAGAGATCTCGGGTTTGAGGAAGGAGATGACGGATTTGAGGGAGGAGATGAAGGCGGATATGAACACGACCATTGAAGCGAGCATGAAGCGGATCTCGTAACAACACTCGCGGAAGATGAAAAATGGATTTGCTGAGGTAGCAAAGATGTTTCAGCAGCAATTTTTTAGCGAGATCCGGATCCAAAAACATCTGGATCTTCAGATCTGGTCTCACAGACAAACCCGGGCAACGACGAAGGCGGAAGACAAACCCTATGGTTTGGCAAAGGGCTTCCCCCCATGGGGGGCGGCGCAGGGCAAGGAACCGGTGGGCGACCCCACCATGGGCTGTAGGTGGTCGACCGCCCCCCCAACAGGGGCGGCGAGAGCGGGCGGCCCCCTTTTGGGGCCGTCGGAGGGCAACCGCCCCCAGCTGGGGGCGGCGAAGACCAGCGGCCCCCTCACGGGGCCGCTGGAGCAGATCCGCCTCCTAGGGGGCGGAGGAGGGTGGTGCCCCCATCGGGGGGGCGCGGGGGGCCATTTCGCCCCTGTCGGGGGCGGCGACAACTGGCGGGCCCATCCAGGGCCCGTAGGGGGAGATCCGCACCCTGCGGGGGCGGAGGAGGTTGGCGGGCCCACCTGGGGCCCGTATGAGGCTGACAGGCCCCGACGGGGGCTGCGATGACAGGCGGGCCCACCTGGGGCCCGCAGGAGGTTTTCTCCGTCCTTTTGGGGGCGTCGTTGGGTGGAGGCCATATCGAGGGCCCACATGGGGAGATCCGCCTCCTTTCGGGGGCAGTGAAGGAGGGTGGCTACATGGGGGACCCCGTCGGGAGCATATTGACGAGTGAAATGATGTGGGCGTACTCGCCAATGAAAGGACCAGGGGAGATGAAGGGCAGTGGAGAGCAGAGGAGCATCCTTACCAGAGGCGTTAGGCAGCCAACAGGAAAGGGCCACCACGAGGTGACGCCAACCCCGAGACTAATACGAGGAAGTTGAAGGCGCCCCTTTTTGATGGCAAGGACTCCGATAGGTGGATTTACCAGATAGAAATGTACTTTGATGTTACGGGCTTCACCGAGGCAGCGAGACTGAGAACGGTAGCACTAACCTTCGAGGGCGAGGCTCTTTCGTGGTACAGGTGGACCCAGAAATAGAGGCCTATACGAACTTGGAGGGAGCTGACCGAGTGTCTCATGGAGAGATTCCAGGATATCCATGGGGGGCTGTTTGAGCAATTGTATGCCTTGAGACAGGATGGATGCGTACGAGACTATATTGCGAAGTTTGAGACACTCTCGAGTAGGGTGGAGGGTGTATATGAGGAATTGATGGAGGGAAACTTCTTAAAGGGGCTGAAGCCTATGATTAGGGCTGAGCTGAGGGTCTAGGATCCTCAGGGGTTAATTGCCATGATGCGAGTGTCGAGGAGAGTGGAGGACAGGTTGGCTAAAGGGCGAAAGTCTAGGGGGCTGGGGCAGATCGACATACCACATTTCAGCACCTACGGAGGCACCTAAGACCACTGTGGGAGCACCATCGACGGCAAGGGTGGATGCTACGGAGACACGGCCTGGAGGGCAGACTCATCGCATGACAGAGGCAGAGATGATGGAGCGAAGGTCCAAGGGACTTTGCTTTAAGTGTGACGAGAGTTTCACACCAGTGCATTGTTGCGCAGAGAGGGCCATGCAGCTGGGGGTTGCGACAGAGGAGGAGGATGTGGTGGTGATGCTTGACGGCGGTGTGGACGAGGCAGAGCCGTGTCCCCACTTAGATTGGGAAAATTGACGCAATTATTAGGCTACATCCTTGAGGACAAGTTTCGATTTGAGGGATTAATGATGCGGTCGTATACCACAGACGACGCGCAGGCACGGGTCGGGCCGCGGATCCGGGCGTGGGAGCAACCAATTGAGCGACTTAGTCTCTTTGCTTTAAGCAATATCCTTTATGCTTTTAAGTTGTAGTGTGTTTAGTCTTTTATTAGGAGAGTACTCAAAGGGAATAACCCTAATTGTGTTAGCTATAATAATTCGTCATTGTGACGGCTAGGGTTTGGGGGAATAGACTTGATCCCATATTTCAAGTTGGGGAGCGATCTACTCCAGAAAAGATCATTTATCTCATTTTTCTTATCAATTCTGTTGTCCACTTTATATTTCTTTCTTCTTCCCCATAAAAATCTGAACTTGTTACGATTAACCCTAATCGAATCAATTTTCCCAAATGTCTCATCTCGTCCTCTTTACAATTATCATATATATCTTGATCCTCATCTCTCAGGTTTAAGACATGAAACATGCAGTATAGAAGAGACATTGTACAAACACACCGGGACAAGCCATGATTGATGTGTGAATTATTTCGTAGAAAGGATAAACAAGTCATTGTGGTTTTTGGGCATAATATACCTAACACACAAGATGTGCTGCACTATTATTATACCATTACAATGTAGAATTTGGTGTGCGCCATTGATTAGAATTTGAAAGGTTATGGGAAATCAGCCTTGATTGAAAAGTAAACACATTACAAATTCCTGAAAACCACAAAACTGTTATATCTAAGACAGAGAATATAAGCACGAGTCATGATTAAGCCATCTCCTAGAAGGGGTCAGCTATGGAGCAATTCAAACATGGAAAAGCTCCATAAGGAGTGCACAGTGCATGGGGGTGCGCTATCACAATCTTTCGTTGGACGGTTCTAAAAATAGAGTATAAATCATGTGCTTCTATTGATTTAAATAGGGTTCAATAATACGGTCGTGTGGTGTCTATTTCAACATGTTTTTCTTTCTGAAAACAAAATCAGAAATGATGGTAGACAACCATTAAGAGCTCTACTAAGTTCATCGCATGAAGCATACCTTTTCAGTCAAATCCAGTGCACCACTTATTATTGTTGTCTCGTCGTGGGTGAGTTCCCCACCCTTACCAGCCTAACATGTCAAAACCAAAGAAATGTTGGAAATAAAAAAATACTAACATAATCTAATAGTATCTTACAACAATTTTAGAACAGTTGACAATGTATTGCAATCTAAAACATCTCATGACACATCAGTTAATATACCTCTTTGCCATGAATAGACACCAATGCTTTTAGCTGAGCACGTCTGAAAAGTGCAGACTCATTATGTCCAAGTGCATAATCTAGAAGCTGGAGCAAGAAAAATGTTGCAGCAATTTCAGTCAGTTATTCCAAGCAAAATCAAAGCAGAAAAAGACCCAACTTTCAGAGAAGGGTACCCACCGCTCCAATTGTTCTATGGTCATAATTCATTGATAGTAGTGAAAATAAAACTGTAAAATCAAATTAAGGGCCAAATCACAAAACCACATATGCCACTCCGACACCTACAGAGATGCCACGTGCAGCAAATACTAAACAAAAACACAAAACACCTGTGTCCAATCTCATGCCTGCGATGTTTCTAACCCAAAACAATTTTACGGTAGGTATATCCATGCTACATAGATGGTGTCACAACATAGTATATTCTACATGTATGATAAAAAAAATCAAGCACCTTTGTTGAGGCCGGCATCGTATTTATTGAAATCGATTGAAGATTTAATCTGTCCCAGGAAATGCAAGAAGCATTGATAACACTATCTTGGTTATATAGTGGGAAAGCCGATACTTGGCTATACCATTATTACCAACATATATATATACCCCTTCCTTAGCACTTACAAAATAATATAAGATACTATAACAATAGTCAACAACATTTCCAATGTGGTTCAGTAAGTACCATTAACATGATACGATATGGGTCTGACACTTAAAGAAAATTAACTAGAATGAAATATGAGAAACTGTGCCTTTCTTAAATTGAAGGATGTATCCTATCTCTAGATATATATCAAATATACATTATAGATAGTAGTAATCACCGCAACCACAATAGGAGCCTTAACAGATTCTCATTATGCTCGATCATGTTATGGATACATGGACAGGTAAAAGAGCATATTTGGTTTTCAAAAACCAAACCTAATAATAAAACCAATACATCAAAGTTGTACTTATGGCTATTACAAATATAAAGGCACACTGATTCCACTTACGGCTATTCAATTTTCTAAAAGAAAATATGACATGGAAGTTCTTAGAACATCAAAGATTATACCTTTCCTATAGGATAAGATATTGGATAACAAACAACCATCAAAATACGGACAAGCCAAACAAAATTTGCACCCACAGCCAGTCCATATCTCGTGCATATGGCCTGTGGAATAACCTGCACAAGTAAACCAAATTTAATAAGTTGATATAATTTTCTTACACTTAACCAAAATCGAAAGGTTCAAAGTGAAGATAGTGAAGTGAAAACAGCATACCTCTCCGAAAGCTAAAACAAATGTCACGGATAAGATAACGGCTACAATAGGATGAAATATCTTGTCCAAAAATATAGGAAGAGCCTGCACCAATGCACTTATAGCTTGAAATTCAATGGAGAATCAAAGGTGAATTGAAGAAAGAATGGTAACTTCAGACCTATACTATATATTTCAATATTTAAACAGCGTTCACTGGATACAAGCAATTTCAACGTGTATTACACAACTGAAAAACTGAAGCACATTAATTCATCATAGGGTGGCACAACCCCAAGTTTTGTCCACTGAAAGTTGGGCAAAACATGTGTTACATTGCATGGATGAGACAATACCAAAATGATTCCTTTTCTTTTTATTGTTATTTTTTGGTGCAAGGTTCGGAAGCCCTATTCCCTCTTCCTGTCACAAATTACCCTACCATCTCGCTCAAATTTACCCGTAGGGAGGCTCCAAAGTTCAGCATTTATACAAAGTCATTCTCCATTAATAATCAACTAAACGAACAATATACTATTGATCATTGATCCTGGTTATTGATGTTATCAAATCTAGCAACTCCTAGAGTGCATCCTATCACTTACGTCTGCAATTTACATGCCCGAAGAGAGTGTTTGGAAGTGAACCAAGTAACCGTGATGGTACTGTTAATTGCTACAGCAAACCTAGAAATGCTATTTGCAACTCAAATATGAGATTTACTATGTTAATTGCTATTTTGGTTCCCATCCTTTCTCTTTTTAATTTTATATATATATATATATATATATATATATATATATATATATATATATATAAGAAAAAAAAATTCAAAAAAAATTGTGGGAGATGGGGGAAAATGGGGGCGACTCCTTAGATTTAATCTAAGGAGTCACCCTAGGAACACTTTACCCATATATATATATATATATATATATATATATATATATATATATATATATATATATGAGGTGGGATCAAATGACCCCCAAAAATAACCCCCAAATATGACCCCCTATCAAAAATCCTATGCCCCCCCATTTTTTCGGAAGATCCGAACCGTTCATCTTGATCTCCATCCTCTAAATACCTAACCCACCAATTTTCAACCCGATCCCATGTGTTTTGCCCGTTCATCAACCATTCGCAAAAGTTTTGTTCATGCGAAACCGTTAAATTTGGGTCGGATGGATGAACATGCAAAACACATGGGATCGGGTTGAAAATTGGTGGGTCAGGTATTTAGAGGGTGGAGATCAAGATGAACGGTTCGGATCTTCTGAAAAAATGGGGGGCATAGGATTTTTGATAGGGGGTCATTTTTGGGGTTATTTTTGGGGGTCATTTGATCCCTCATATATATATATATATATACTAGTCATAACCCGTGCCCACGGGCACGGTTCATTTAAGATTTTCCCCGCGAAATCTTTGTTCCCCGAAAAATTATTTCCACAGCCAAAAATTAACAGAACAATAAGTTAGTGTAACAATATTTAGCGGTACGGTCACCTTCGACGCAGGCGTATTCGGCGTGGAATAACAAATTCGGTGCAGTCGCCTTCAGCTCAGAACAACAAATTTGGCGCACGTGCCTTCGGCGCGGAACATCAAATTAGGGTTAAAAAAATTTACCGGCGCGCGTTTTTGGCACGGGCGCGGAACAACAACCTTAGGGTATTTTTACGCTAATTTGTTGTTCTGCTAAATTGTTTTCCGCTAAATTTTTTATTTTGTTTAATTTACTGGATCATTCTTCTCCACAATCTTTCCCAAATCACTTTTAATTTCAAAGTTTATGTACCCAAGGCACTTTTCCCCCTAAATTTAATCTCCGCCATCTTTCTCAAGACACTTCTAACTTCAAAGTTTAGGTTTCCAAGGCACTTTTCCCCAATTTAATCTCCACAATCTTTTCCAAGACACTTCTAATTTCAAAGATTTGGTTCTCAAGACACTTTTCCCACCAAAATTTAAGTTTTCCCACTAAAATTATCACAAAATCCAATCTCAACCATTGATTTACCAAGATCAAATCTCAGCCACTCTTTATCTTGTCCCAGTCAGCCCTAGAATTCAAAAAACGTTGTCAAATGTATAATAGATATATATATGTAAATCTTCAAATGAGAACATTTCGCACGGTGCGAAAATGTTTTTATCTTTTTTTTGAAATTTTTTTTTTCAAAAATTCTTTTTTCCACCCTCATTATATGTTATTATACACCCCTCAAAAAATAATGGTTGAGAAATAATGTCATTTGGCCTTCGATCAAGGCATTTCATCAAATTCGCACGTTTTGAGACCGTTAAATTTGTAACGGGTGGATGGGTGCTCTAATCCCCAACGGGTTCACCCATTATTTTCCCTGGGGTATATAATTGTATGGATTAAACATCAAAAAAGGAATTTTTGAAAAAAAAATTTCAAAAAAATAAAAAAAATGTTTTCGCACGGGCTTTCGCACCATTTTTTCGCAATGGAAGATTGCCATATATATATATATATATATATATATATATATATATATATATATATATATATATATATATATATATCACAAATCAGCTTTGGAGATTGATGATGACATCGCAAAAGTCATGGAGGCGCATTTTGTTGAGATATTGAGTCACCCCGTGTAGTTTTGATAATGAACAAATATATCATCTAATATTTATGAGTGCATGTATAAGAGCTCAAGGCAAATTAAAAAGCACTTAAGGCTAGAAATGAGTTCAACAAGGCCATGGATCAAATGAAGCTAGACAATGAGCTTGGAGCGTCAAAAATACATCATGGACTTCATTGTAAAGTTTATCTTTTGATGTTATTTTTTCATTGTCTTCGCATGTTAAAGCATTGATTGAAGCTCACACACATAGAAACACACTAAAATGCTTTTAAAATGTTTTTGAAATGATTAGAACAGAAAATTCCTGAGTTTTCTGATATATTTCTGTGTATCAAAAAACTAGTTGCGTATGGATACACATGAGTCGACCAGTGAGCTTTGATTGCTCTCGTAGAAACTTTGGGCCTTGCATGGAGTCGACTCTTGTGTCCCATGAGTCGACCGTGGACCACTAGTCGAATAGTAGGATACTAGAAGTTGACTAGTTGACTAGTGTTGTGTTGGCAACCTATAACGGTAAAATTTCTAGTCATTTTTTTGTCCGTTGGAATATTGTTTTGGTCAACGTCTTGACCCGAATTCACCCTATATATATGTGGTTGTTCAGATTTTAATGTATGATTTTAATGATCAATTTTTAAGAGAGTAATTATTTTAAGCTCAAAGTTTTTAAAAGAAACACCATTTTTCCTTGATCAATTTTTTTTTCCGAAGTTTTCAATCTTTCATTGGTCAAAATCCTTGATCACTCAAAGCCAAAGATCTTCTCTTTTGAGATCAAGTGTTCTTCTATAGCTACACACATGCACAAGAGCTTCAAGCAAGACTATATGTAAATTGTAGCAACTTCGTTGTAAGTGGAAACCCTCATTTGAGAAGCGATGAGTTGTAAATCCTCTTAAAAAGATGTGTTGTACTATTTGTTGAAATAATCAAATTATCCAAGTGGGACTTGGGTGCTAGAGTAAGGTACGGGGTACCCGAACCAGATTAATTTCTGTTTTGTGTTTGTTCTATTTTTCTGTTTTGTGATATCATTTCTTGCTTGTGTTATTTTCGCTACATACTCTTTAACAAGTTATAATTCTTGTTGATTAAGTTTAAATTTGATAACGCTAATTGTAAGCTTAGGTTGATTTTCTAGAGGAGATTTTATTATTTCATTCACCATCATCTAGGGTTTACTTTCCATCTACAGGGATCCCAACACGTGGTATATGAGCTTAGTTGAAAGATGACGTCAACGAACTACACGTACCTCCAGGTCAATCCACTTCTCATCCACCGTGGCTTACTGGATCTAACTATAGGGGTTGGAAGAACCACATCAAGATATATTGCAAGTCCATCTCCTATGACTTGTGGACCATGGTGGTAAACACATATGTAGAACCAACAAAGCCGGGAATCGAATGGACCAAAGCCAATAAGTGTGATGCATTGAATGCACATACTCTATTGGCCCTCAACAACGCGGAGAGCAACCAGGTGACCCGTGCAACCAACGCTCATGAAATTTGGAAAACCCTTGAGGCAACTTAAGAAGGTAACACTGAAGTTAATTCTTATAAAAGTTCTCTTTTTGTTCGTATGTATGAATCGTTTGAGATGCACCCAGAAGAATCAATTTTGGATATGTACCTTTGCTTCAGGAAGATCATTGACACTCTTATGTGACTTGACAAGAGCTACTCTCAAAGTGAACATGTGACCAAGATTTTCCAATCTCTCACATCAGAGTAGGAGAGGTATGTCACAGCCATAGAGGAAGGAAATGATCTTTCAAGCTCACTTTAAAAGATCTAATTGACAACCTCACGGCGTACGAACTCCAAGTGCAACAAAGGAGAGACGAGGAGCAAGCCAAGAAAAAGTCCATTACCCTTAAAGCCACATCGGAGCCAACGAAGTCTGGAGATGAAGTTGAGGACCAAATAGCCCTCAATTCCAAGGATTCCAGAATAATTCTAAGGCATGTAAATCCCAAAACAAAAAACATAGATTATCTAATGAATCACCCGTCTGTTTTGGTCAGTGCATTTGACGAGGGATTGCCGACTTGCAAAGAAGAAAGGAAAGAGCATATCAAAGGTTAAGAAGCCAAAAAGAAAAGTTTTTGCTGCTTGGGATAGAAGCTCAAATGAATCATCATCTGAAGAGGAAGAAGAAGAAAGGAGAGAGTGAGCCTACATGTACTTCATGGTTATGGAGGACGACAAGGTAAACTCTGACTCACACTCTAGCGATAGTAATGATGATGATTGTGATTGGGAGGAATAATATCACAAGTTATATGCTCAATATGAGAAAAACTTAATAAAACTTTTAACTCTTAAGAAAAAGTACTAATTTTCTAATCTTGAGCTAGAAAAGATTAGAGAAGAAAATGTAAACTTGAGTAGCAAGAATAATGAGCTAATAGAAAAGAATAAGATACTTAGTGATGAATATAGAGACCTAAATGATAGGTTTAGTGACCTAGAAAAGACCATCTGCACCATTAAGGCTAAACATGAGGATTTATGTAGAAACGTGGACATGTTTAATAAGGTTAAAGAAAACTAGATGATATGATTAGCTCGCAAAGACCCACAAGTAGCAAATTTGACTTAGAATATATCAAGACCAATCAAAATGCTATGACTACTCATCATCATGATAGGGTTCATAAAACTAAAAATGGATTTGTCAAAGTTTGGATACCAAAGAGAGGGACTGACCAAATGAAAGATGAATATGTTTCTAGTTTCATGAACGATATTCATTTTAATATAAAATATAGATTTTCTTGTAATGGGAAGTATAAACTGAAATAGGTTTGATTTCCTGTTGATTGATATTATTTTGTATGACTAATCACGTGGACTCAAAAGAAAAGAGTATGATGCGGACGCACCACCCAACCCACCGGCCGTGGAGGATGCGGGCCCACCCGTCGTGACATACGTGAGGCGTAGGAGGCGTGGGGTCGTCACGTAGTGGGTTTAGTGGGTCGAGGTGTATTTTAGTCTTTTCGGGCTAAATTAGTAAATCCCCGTTTTCTATTTATTAGGGCTAGCCGCCATTGTTAGGGCTATGCTTGATTTGTGAAAACTCATTGAGTCGTCATTTGTGAGGGTTGTTAGGCTTTGATCCGTCCATTCAAAGCTAGGAGACAGGATCTCGTCTCGAAGGAGATCCATTTATCTAGTGTTCTTCGCAAAACATTCTCTATAAAATTCCTCTTTTTTTAATTTTCCTCTTTTAAAAATCTGAACTTTATTGATTCGATCCACCGGATCGTATCAAATTGGTATCAGAGCACTACGATTCTATGGCGACGGGCACAAGGGCTTCCGTGGATGAGAAGATCCAAGGTCTACGCGACGATCTCAATCACGAGATCGAGGGTTTGAGGAAGGCGATGGAAGCTTCGATCAAGGATCACACACACACACCCAAGAGGACATTCAAACGGAGCTTCGGATCATGAGAAGGGAAACCGCGGAGACGGGAAGGGATCTTAAAAGTTTGAAGGATGCCACGGCGGCGATTCCGGCGATAATGGAGTTGTTGCAAGGTTTGACCAAGGAGAAGGCGGCGGATCGCGACAAGAGGAGAGCAACGGACGAGATCCAAGGCGATTCCGGCATCGATTCAACAAATCAAGGACCCCCGAGCCACGGGGAATCACATGCGGCGGCGGCGGCTCAAACCCTAGCCGGCGGGCTAGGGTTTGGCGCGACAGGGCCCGGATCCACATCCACGGGCCCTGTCGGGCCTATTTGGGGGTCGACCGACCCGCTCGGCTCAGCCACGGCCTGTGCGGGTCAGGCCGGCCACCTCCGGCCCTCGGCGCCCCAAACTGGGGCCGCCGGAGGGCCGGCACCCCCTTCCGGGGGTGCCCAGGGCCCGCCGACCCCCTTTGGAGGTCGGGCGAGCCGCGCGACCCCCACCTGGGGGTCAACAGCCCTAGGCGGGGGCGGCACAGGGGGCTCGGCCCCTGTTTGGGGCCGGGCGGGTCCGCTGGACCCCGGGAGGGGGTCAGCGGGCCCGGGTGACTTCTCCGACGGCGTGGCGAGCAGGGGGGTTTGGCGGTGTTGCGGGGTTCGTACCCCAATTTGGAGGAACTTTGGGGACAGCGGGAGGCGGATGGGCCTCGGGAGCAGCTATTGGGGCCCCTGCGGGCCAATTTTGGAGAGTGGAGAGCGCCCCCACCTGGGCCGAGGCCCGCGTTTGAACGACCACCCGAGTTTCCCGGGCATCACTATCAGCCCGAGGCTTGGGAGAGACCTGCCTGGCCCGAGGAGTTGTACGGGGGTGATGGGGGAGGCCCGATGGAGCCCCGGGGTGACGCTTTGGTGCGGGGCGGTGACCGTGGAGGAGATAGGGGACAGCAGGGAGACATCAACGCCGACCGACGGTTGATGAAGCTGAAGATGCCGACCTTCGATGGCACCGATCCTGACGGATGGATATATCGAGCGGAGAGATATTTCCAGGTGATGGGGTTGACGGAGGAGGTCCTGAAGGCCATCGGGATTTACTTTGAGGGGAAGGCTCTGGCCTGGTACCGGTGGAAGATAGCGCGGTCCCCTTTTCGCACCTGGGGGGAGCTATCAGCGCTGATCGTGGATCGATTCCAGGAGACAGTGGGGTGGATTTCTACGAGCAGCTGTCGGCCCTGAGGCAGGATGGGACAGTGAGGGACTACGTAGAGAGGTTTGAAATGCTGAATAGCCGGGTGAAAGGGGTGACCGACAAGGTGATGATCGGAAATTTCATGAGGGGGTTGAAGCCGTCGATACGAGCTGAGTTGCGGATGCAGAGCCCGGTGACCTTGGAGGATGTCCTTCGCAGCTCATAAAGCGGAGGAGAAGCACACAGAGGAGAGGAGGATACGAGGGGCATGGGGGGCCAGAGTTCCCGGCCCACTCCACCAGCCGCGGCACCTAGGCCACCTGCAGCTGCTACTGAGACTCGGGGGGAGGGCCGCCCAGCTACCCTGGGGCGGCGGATGACTGAGGCGGAGGTGAGGGAGAAGCGGGCCAAGGGTTTGTGCTTCCGTTGCGACGAGAAGTTCACCCCTGGGCACCGATGTGCGAGCCGCCTACTGCAGATCACCATGGTATCCGACGAGGATGGGTACGTGTGTAAGGAGGAGGAGCCTGAGGGGCCACTGGTAGAGGAGGAGAAGTCTCACCTAGACTTCGCAGAGGTTTCCCTGAACTCTGTGGTGGGGTTCACACCGAACCACACCATGAAGTTATCAGGGCAGCTGGGGGACACGGCGGTGACGGTACTGATAGATAGTGGGGCCACCCCAACTTCATCTCCAGCCGAGTGGTGAAGCGACATGGACTCCAGCTGAGCACTTTGGAGAAGTTTACGGTACTGCTGGGGACAGGCAAGATGGAAGAGAGCAAGGGACTCTGCAAGGGTCTATGCTTGACCTTGCAGGGGGTACAGGTCATGGAGGACTTCTTGCCACTGGAGTTGGGCAACATGGATATCATTTTAGGGGTGCAGTGGCTGAAGAAGCTGGGGGAGATGAAGGTGAACTGGAAGCTCATGAGGATGGAGTTCCAGGATGGCGATCGGACCGTCGTGCTGATAGGGGACCCGACCCTTTGTTTTTCTCTAGTGGCCGTCAAGGCCATCACTCGGGCGCTGCGGAACGAGGGAGAGGGGTTCCTGGTGGAGTATCAGGGTCTGATAGCTGAGGGTGAGCAGCAGCAGGAGGAGACCGCAGCGGAGGTCGAGCAGGTCCTAGAGCAGTACCAGGAGGTCTTTCAGGACCCGCAGGAGCTGCCACCGTCCAGGGGACACGAGCACGCGATTGTATTGCGTGATGGAGCAGCACCAGTGAGTGTGCGACCGTACCGGTACCCGCATGTGGAGAAGGACGAGATTGAGCGGATGGTGCGGGAGATGCTGCAGGCTGGGATCATCCATCCGAGTGTGAGTCTTTTTTCGAGCCCAGTCCTGCTGGTCAAGAAGAAGGACGAGAGTTGGAGATTCTGCGCGCTGAACAAGGAAACTGTCGCTGACAAGTTTCCTATTCCGGTGATCGACGAGCTGCTGGACGAGCTCCATGGTGCGGCGATCTTTTCGAAGATCGACTTGAGGGCAGGATACCACCAGATCTTGATGCGGCCAGAGGATGTGCCAAAGACTGCCTTCCGTACCCATGAGGGGCATTACGAGTTCAGAGTCATGCCTTTTGGCTTGACGAATGCCCCCTCTACTTTCCAGGCCTTGATGAACAAGGTCTTCCAGCCCTTCCTGAGGAGGTTCATCCTCGTTTTCTTCGACGACATCCTCGTCTACAGCAGGAGCTTGAGGGAGCACTTGGACCACTTGGAGGTGGTCTTCCGGGAGTTGGCACAGCAGCTGTTCGCCAACCGAAAGAAGTGCAGTTTCGGCCAGGAGCGGATTGAGTACTTGGGCCATGTGGTGTCAGCGGAGGGAGTAGCGGCTGATAGGTCGAAGATAGCGGCTATGCTGGACTGGCCAGTACATACTACGCTGCGGGCTCTCCGCGGGTTTTTGGGCCTGACGGGCTATTATCGGAAGTTCGTTAAGGGGTACAGTACTATAGCATGGCCCCTTACCGAACAGCTCAAGAAGGACGGATTCCAGTGGGGGGAAGAGGCCACCAAGGCATTTCAGGCCTTGAAGGTGGCAATGACGACAGCGCCAGTTCTTGCCTTACCAGACTTCAGCTTATCCTTCGTGGTGGAGATCGACGCATCAGGGTATGGATTGGGGGCAGTGCTCATGCAGGAGGGACGACCCATAGCCTATTTCAGTCAGGTGCTCTCAGCTAGAGCACGGCTGAAATCGGTTTATAAGCGGGAGTTGATGGCTATCGTCTTAGCAGTGATGAAGTGGCGGCCCTATCTGTTGGGTCGGGAGTTCGTGGTCAGGACGGACCAACGGAGCATCAAGTACCTTTTGGAGCAGCGATTGATTACTGAGGAGCACCAGGATTGGTTGTCCAAGCTGGTGGGGTACCGGTTCTCCATCGAGTACAGGCCAGGGTTAGAGAACAAGGCAGCTGATGCCTTGTCTCGCAGGGAGGAGAGCGTGGACTTGAGAGCTCTGTCGCGACCGATGTGGTTGGACTGGGAGCCCATTTTTCAGGAGGCAGAGAGTGATGCTGAGCTGAGGGGGATCCGTGAGTTGCTGCAGCAGGGTAAGGAGGGGCCGACAGGATATTCCTTACAGGGGCGCAGATTCCTTTATCAGGGAAGGTTGGTGCTACCGCGATTTTCAGGGTTCATACCAATCCTCTTTCAGGAGTTCCACGGGTCAGCGACTGGAGGTCACTCGGGGGTACAGCAGACGTACCAGAGGATGGCCATGGAGGTGTACTGGCACGGGATGCGGAGGAGAGTGGCCCAGTTAGTAGCTGCTTGTGACGTCTGCCAGCGTCACAAGTACATGGCGATGGCCCCAGCCGGACTCCTACAGCCGTTGGAGTTGCCAGAGAGGGTATGTGAGGTCACGATGGACTTCATCGACGGGCTGCCCCGCTCCGAGGGATATTCAGTGATCCTCGTGGTAGTAGACCGCCTGAGTAAGTATGCACACTTCATACCTTTGAGGCATCCTTACACAGCGGTCTCGGTGGCCACGGTATTCATTCGAGAGGTGATACGCCTACACTGGATCCCGGGATCCATAGTGTCAGACAGGGACCAGGTCTTTTTGAGCGGGTTCTGGCGAGAGCTCTTCAGGGTGCAGGGTACGGTCCTTAAGAGAAGTACATCGTACCACCCGCAGACAGACGGACAGACCGAGGTGGTGAACCGCTCTATAGAGACTTATCTACGGTGCTTCGCGTCAGATAAGCCTTGGCAGTGGTACAGGTTGTTGGCCTGGGCGGAGTACTGGTACAACACCTCGTACCACTTTTCAGCAGGGACGACTCCCTTCAGGATCCTTTACGGGCGAGATCCACCATCCTTGCTGTGTTACGGTGAGCGGCAGACACCGGTGTCTCAGTTCGAGGCTTACATGGGGGACAGAGATGCTATGTTGGAGGAACTGCGGCGACATCTGTTGAGGGCTCAGCAGGTGATGAAGACCAGGGCAGATGGCCACAGACGGGACGTCCATTTTCAGGAGGGCGACATGGTGTATCTCAAGCTGCGGCCCTATAGACAGAAGACATTAGCTCGGAGGCAGAATGAGAAGCTGGCAGCTCGCTACTACGGTCCCTACCAGATTGCAGCCAAGATTGGGAAGGTGGCATATCGGTTACACCTGCCTCCTTCCTCAGCGATACATCCAGTGTTCCATGTGTCGCAGCTATGGAGGGCGATTGGTGACCAGTCAGCCACATCGACTCTACCACCTACACTGACGGAGGATATGGAGGTATTACTCGAGCCCCTTGATGTGCGAGCAGTTCGGCATGGACCGGGACGACGGAGAGAGGTTCTGATCTACTGGGTGGGCCTTCCTGATTGTGACGCCACGTGGGAGGCATATGACGTCGTCCGGGAGCAGTTTCCAGATTTCCATCTTGAGGACAAGGTGGCTCTTTTAGGGGGGGTATTGATGCGGACGCACCACCCAACCCACCAGCCGTGGAGGATGCGGGCCCACCCGTCGTGACATACGTGAGGCGTAGGAGGCGCGGGGTCGTCACGTAGTGGGTTTAGTGGGTCGAGGGGTATTTTAGTCTTTTCGGGCTAAATTAGTAAATCCCCGTTTTCTATTTATTAGGGCTAGCCGCCATTGTTAGGACTATGCTTGATTTGTGAAAACTCATTGAGTCGTCATTTGTTAGGGTTGTTAGGCTTTGATCCGTCCATTCAAAGCTAGGAGACAGGATCTCGTCTCGAAGGAGATCCATTTATCTAGTGTTCTTCGCAAATCATTCTCTATAAAATTCCTCTTTTTTTAATTTTCCTCTTTTAAAAATCTGAACTTTATTGATTCGATCCACCGGATCGTATCAGAGTACCAAGATATTTTGATTTTTCAGATACTCATATCTGATGGGATATGAAGCTATCTCCCAAAATTACAAAGAAATACACATGTTTTAAGGGGAGAGATTTAAAAATAGTGAGCAACTTTGTGGGGGAAGTATAAAAACTTTTTAGGAGCATGTTTGTAAGTATATGCTTCTCTTAACGTGTGGTATTTACCCATTACATGATACATATCCATCATTTGATTAATATGTTTATAAGTATATTTTATTTTTCAAGATGTGGTATTCTTTCATTTGATGTTTAAACACTTGGTATCATGCATTCCCCATTGCTAGAACACTTTATATCTCTTTTTACACATGATTTGATATTGAGCCATAAACACTTTCTTTAGTCTCATCTTGCATATATTTAGGGGAAGAGAGATTTGCATATGTAGAGAGATAATTTAAAAAAGAGGAGATTTTTTAAAAAAGATTACTTAATTTTCAAAGGGGAAAGGGCACTTATTTCATATCCTTTTTAATGATAACACAGGGGAGATATTAGATGTCCATGCATAATAATATGTATTGCAACACTTGGTATCCAGAGCATATAGTTGATTGCTAACATGATGTGTTGTAAGATGGGTAAGTATTTTTTGTTATGCATGCATGTTTGCCATCATCAAAAAGAGGAGAATATTGAGATATTGAGTCACACCCGGTATAGTTTTGATGATGAGCAAACATATTATCTAATATTTATGAGTGTATGTATAAGAGCTTAAGGCAAATTAAAAAGAAACACTCAAGGTTAAAAGTGAGTTCAACAAGGTAATGGATTAAAGAAAGCTAGACAAGAAGCTTGAAGAGTCAAAGGTACTTAATGTATTTTATTGTAAAGTTTATCTTTTGATGTAATTTTCTTTTTCCTTGTCTTAGCATGTTAAAGCATTGATTGAAGCTCATACACATAGAAACACACTAAAATGTTTTTAAAACATTTTAAAATGATTAAAATAGAAAATTTCTTGAGTTTTCTGATCAATGTTCTAAATATCGGATATCGTCGTGCATCGGCCTAATAAATTTGATATCGGATTGCGGATATCGGGGACTAAATATCGGAGTGTCATATCAGAGGCTTAAAAATTATGACTTATGTCAGCATAGATGTATCTAAGAAGATATAAACTATACTAACTCAAATAAAAGTATGTTTTGGTTATATTTGTCTCGTTACATGAATATCGGGGATATTGACTTAATATCGAAGTGGCATATCAGAGGCTAAAAATGATGTCAAATAAAAGCATAGGAGTCTCAGAAAATATAAACTATAGAAACTGAAATAAAATTATGTTTTGTGTATACTTATCTCATTAAACATGAATACTGGCCATCCACTTGGTGGAATATTTCTTTAAGTGGTTACAAACCAAACGAGTTAAATACCTACAATATATGATTCATGTGGATCAATATTAACAGTGTGAAGATGAAAATAGAAAAATTGAAGAAAAAATGTATAAATATAAAAAAGGGAAAGAATATACAACTTGATCGGAAAACCCACTTAAGAAGAACAAACTCTAGACTGAAAAAACCAACTGAAAAAATTCAGAAAATGAAAAAAATGAAAAAAACTGAAAAAGGTAAAGAATACTGCGTAGCAAGTACTAATGAAAATCCATTGTGAAAATTGAACGCCGGATGTCAAAAGCTCGATCGACGGAAAAAACCCAATACTGGAATGGAAAAAATTAAAAACCGAAAAAACTGAAAAACTGAAAAAAGGGCTCGACTACTCACCTTGATCAGAAAACATTTTCTTGCAAAGATTGAATGCCGGACGCCGAAACTCAATCGATTGTCGTCGGAAATTTTCATCGGACTGAGCTGAGCGGAGAGGTGTAAGGAGCTGAGCGTCGAGAAGAGCGGAACGGTTTGATTAGAATTAGGACAAAGCAGTAATCATCTCTCAAAAATCCTGATGCCTCTCGTCATTTTAAGTAAATGATTGGGTCGGGTGACTCCAGTCGATCCACTTTAAGTGGACCGACCCGCTAACTTTGTTTTTAAACAACTATGAATTGCGGCCGATATTTCAAAGGGATATATCGGCCGCAATATCGGTTGCAGTCCGATATTGCGGCGATATTTTCCCAAATATAGAAAACCGTAATATATAAGCTCATATCGTATCGGCCTAGTCATAAAACCGATATTGCGGCCAATATATCGGATATCGGACCGAAATTTAGAACACTGTTTCTGATACATTTCTACGTATCAAAAAACTGGTCGACTTGTGGATACATAAGAGTCAACCAGTGAGCTTTGATTACTCTCGAAAAAATTGGGTCTTGCAGTGAGTCGACTCATGGTGTCCCAGGAGTTGACCAGTGGACCAATAGTCGACTAGTGCTGTGTTGGCGGTCTCATGGAATAAGGTTTCGCCCGATACCGGTTGGTATCGGGTGTTTCGTCCCGGTTCCGGCCCTAACAAGGACGAAACCAGCAACAATGTTTCGGTTTTGACCGGAACGACGAAGTTCCGACTGAAACCCAAGTTTAAAAAATGAAGAAAGAGTGAGAAGGGGAGGAAGAATATGAAGAAGAAGAAGCTTAAATTAACATGGAGGAAAAAATAGAAAAAAACAGAGGAAAAAAGTTTTTAAAAGACTCACCTTCGTCGCGGCTCCCACCTTCGTCGCGGCTCTTTGAGGGACTGGGAGAAGAAGAAGTTGGATGGGGAACGGGCAAAGAGTCGACGTGGCTCCTCGTGGGACTGGGGGAAGAAGAAGAGGGATGAGGGACGAGGAAAGAGGACGAGGGAAGAGGGAGGGAGAAAATGACGTGCAGCTGACCGACCCACGTGAACTTTTATGTACATAGTTGAGTAGCAGACTAAGCTTTAGTGCTACTATTAACCTTACGCATTTTTCTATACAAAGTTCATTTATTTATAAGTTTGCCATTTGAATGGCCAGCTTGTAAATATATAAAGTATTTTTAACAAAATGAGTAATGTGAATAATAGCACTAAGATATCTTGAGAATTGCTATGCGAACAGCCCTTTTTGCTAGCAACACAGTCCAACTTATTTACAAATTTGTCGTTCGGTTCTTTTCATGTAATATATTTAGCAGCAGAATTGTAATATATTTTTATGTATTTTGCAAAATGTGTAACTTGTAAAAAATATTTGATACTAAAATACTTTAGTATTTGATAGGTATTTAAGTATTAGAAATTACCGATACGGAGAAAACGAAACCTACGTCCGAAACCGCCGAAACGGACGATACCGATACCGAAACCCAAATTTTCGAAAGACCGAAACCGAGACTGAAACCGAGACCTAAAAACCTTGGGTAGTCTATAACAGTAAAAAATTTAGTCATTTTTTCTGCCCATTGGAGAGGTGTTTTGGTCAATCTATCTTGCCCCGAATTCACCATATATATAGAGAGTTGTGTAGATTTTAATATATGATTTTAATGAACAATTTTTGAAAAGAAAAATTGTTTTAAACTCAAGTTTTCAAGAGAAACCATCTTTCTCCTCGGCCAAAGTTTTTCAAAGTTTTCTATCTTTCATTAGCCAAAATTCTTGATCTCTCAAAGCCAATCTTTTAAGATCAAGTCTTCTTCTTTAACTACACACATACACAAGAGCATACACAAGAGCTTCAAGCAAAGATATATGTAAATTGTATCAACTTCATTGTAAGTGAAAACTCTCATTTGTGAGGTGTTGAGTTGTACATCCTCTTGAGAAGATGTGTTGTACTATTTGTTGAAATAGTGAAACTAGCCAAGTGAGACTTGGGTGCTGGAGTAGGGTACTGATACCCGAACGAGGGCAATTTCTGTGTTTGGACATGTTCTACTTTTCTGTGTTGTGATATTATTTCTTGCTTGTGTTAATTCCGCTGCATACTCTATATCAAGTTATAATTCTTATTGATTAAGTTTAAATTCGGTAACTTTAATTGTAAACTTAGGTAGATTTTTTAGAGAAAATTTTATTATTTCATATGCACTATTTATCACTCCTCCTTTAGTGTCTACTTGCCATCCACATGGATTCCAACACATTTCACATACTTCCAATGTAGTGGCAGATTTCCTTGCCTAATAATAATTTGACTAAATGACACGAATACTTGTGTGTTTATATTTTAAATAAATCAGATCAGAGGAGTAGATACTGTGAGGAAATGTTTAGGCGATGCTGGACTAAGCTAGTTGACAAGATATGGTTCCTTACATAGATCATGTACAGGACATCAAATATATCATCTTGTCAATTCTTTTAAAATAATCTAGAGTCTACCATAGTGGGTCCATTCTAATTTGGGAAGATCTTATTAGTTACCCGGTTGGATTGTCATGCATCATTTCTTATTTTTGAAACATTGGGTCTAAGTATGATGTCTTTAGTAAGTTAATAAGCTAGGCATGGTGAAGATATACTTCAGACTATTGAACATCAAATCAAAAAAGATCAAATCTTGAAGTAATTTAAAATTGAATCGTTTTATAACTTAAATTCACTCTACTGTATCAATCCCATAAGATATGTCATATAAAGCAGAATGAGAGATACTAAATACTGTCAAGTTTCAAATGCTGATGCAAAACAAATAGTGCAACCATGAGGGAGAAACCTTGCCTACAAGAAGTACATCTACCTAAATCATCATGTCATTGTTTGTGACCATGTGGTTTTCCTCCTAGAGTCATACAGGAGCCAGGTGGGCACGTTACTTAGCAGACTAAGTCTTCTATCTTTTTCTTTACTTCCATCCTCCAAAAATATTTGGTATTGCTTGTTTAAAAAAGGAAATTCACATCTTTGTTTTTATTCAATTATGAAAAGGCTCATTTGATGGAGAACTAAAGCATGCCAAGTTCCACAAAAATGTTTGCTCATACATTTCTAAGTTGAGATACAACTTTAGCTAGCAGTTGCCTTTTGGCTTCTACTTCTGTAGTCCTCTAGCCGAGACGCTACTAATGATAATGGTAATCATAGATGAATGCAAGTTTTTCTTATTATTGAATTAGTTAAACTCACTTTTTGAACATTGGAAGGGTAGATGTGTACTATATTTATGGGAAAAGAAAGTTATAGTGAAACATGGCCAGCTGACCCTTTCTTTTTTTCTTTTTTCTTTTTATTTTCCTATTCCATTCACTTGCAACTTTATCTCCTTATCTAACATGTGGCACCATGCTTGCTCTTTTCCCTACCTAGGTAAATCAGGAAATTCTCAAACAACCCAACTATGCCTACTTAACACTCCATTCTACATGTGTACTTTCAAGTTTAAAACTCAAATTTAGTATGTGTATCTTTCTAAACGAGCTCTCAATCTGTCCCTAGACCAAATCACCAAAATTTAAAAAACAAAAAATGATTTCAGATAATGCATTGCTCTGCATAGTTGCAAAGATTATATCTCCTCTCCCGTCATGCAGCAAATTTAGGCTGCTCAATAAGGATATTGGGCATTTCAGTGTGTATGTCTACGTGTATAACTACATCAAGTTGACTCAGAGATGTGGAAGGTTCGAAGCGATACACTGGCGGGGATAAGTAAAGAAAATCATATGCATTGCCAGATGAAATTGGTACATAGATTTTATTTGAATATTTTACACTATTCATATCTATTTTCTTAATTAGAGTTATAGTTATAATGTAACTCTTATATGTCATATGAGTTACATTATTCTCATTTCTTGAATAGAAATTCATCATAATCACCTTAGCATTCATCCTAAAAATTAAGTTCTACTTTGTGAACTTAATAAAAAAGAATATCAGATTGTGACCACGTCAGATCATGATGTCGGGTATTTCTTAAATAGAAATTATCATTGGAATTGTCCTTATTCTCTGATGGGCTCATCACTTATACACGGCGGTGCACCAGAGGTGGGACCGGCCCAAGCGCATGATTCGGGGGCGTATCTGTAATTTCTTGGCTCTATTTCTATTATTTTCTATTATTTTAATTCTAATAAGGGCATACTTGTAAATTGCTAATATGGGGATTAGTATTAGCGGGGGATTAGCCGACCGGCCCTAGGGCATGCTTATTTTGATAATTTGATAGAAGAGAGAGTTCTTCGAGTTCTACGGAAAGATGCGAACATCCCTTTTCAATCGACGTCTTGGGAGGGAGGTTACCCTTTGATCGTAACCCTTTATATTACTTTATTTTCAGCTTTTCTCAATAAAGTTTCAGATTTCCTTCGATTCTATCAATTTGGTATCAGAGCACGTCGGTCCATGGCGGCGGTGACGGGATCCAAAGATCGTATCGGTACAATGGAGGAGAAGCTCAATGACGAGATCGTGGGCATGAAGGAAACCCTAACGGCGCATGGTGATCAATTAACGAAGCAAGTGGAAACCTTGAATCAACACAGCGAGCCCTATCAAAAATCATCTTTCAACTTGGAGAGATTTAGTTGAAATTGAACGGTGGAGAAGCAACCCCTAAAAAGCGATAAAGGCGTCACCTTTGGACAAGGGTATAGCCAAAGATTTAGAAGGCGGGAGGCTCACAGATCACGACAGCAGCGACCCAGAGGTGGAGGAGAAGCGAAGGTCCGACGGCCCTAGTCGGAACCCCCAATGGCAACGACAGCAACATGGGGGCCCCAGGGCACCCCCCAGTGCCCCGCGGGCCACCAGGGCCCTCGGTAGGGCCCAATGGCCTTCCCCAGGGCTGCCTGGCCCCGACGACCAGGCGTGGGGCCTCTATGGGCCATGCCGACCACCTGCAGGGCCGCTAGGACCCCAACAGCAGCCGACAGGCCCCGACGGCCCTGTCCCATGGCCGACAGGGCCCCAACGGCCCACGACGACACCCCCAAGGGTCAGCGGGCCCACGACAAGGAGGATATGACCCCGTCGGAGGATTTTTAGCCCTTTCCGATGATCCGACGTGCGAGTTCGATGATGATTTCTATCCTGGACGGCTTCGGGAGTACGTTGACAATAGGGGAGGGGTTCGGGACACTCCAGACCCCCGGTATGACGAGGACAGAAGACGACACCCACCACGCACCTATGAGGGGCACCCTGGAGAGACTGGTGGAGGCTACAGAGACATTGAGGAGGGGCGTGGTGGTGGGACTAGGGTGACGGCTGGAGACTATGGATGCCGAGGAGGAGGTCCACGAGGGGGGCACGGAGATCGTAAGGGGGACCCGCAGAGGGGCTATGCGACACATCAGGAGAGGTGACAGCACTATCATCAGCCCAGGCACGCAGGGGGGTGAGGAGACCAGTGGACATTCACAATGAACATGCTGCGGAAGCTGAAGATACATATATTAGAGGGAGATGATCAAGTGACATGGATCTACATGACGGAGAGAATTTTTAGGGTCTCTCGCATGACGGATGAGCAGAAGTTGGAGGATGCGGCGATATGTCTAGATGGAAAGGCCATTGCTTGGTACCGGTGGAGGGTTGAGAGGCGGCCGTTTCGCTCGTGAGAGGAGATCAGGGATGGTTTAGTGGAGCGCTTCAGAGATCATCATCTAAGAAATTTGAGGGATCAGCTACTGTAACTCAGGCAGGATGGCACAGTGAGGGATTACCTAGAGAGATTTTAGGCACTGTCAGGACGGGTGCATGTTGTGTCTAATGAGATGATGGAGAGCACCTTCGTGAAGGGGCTGAATGCTACTATTCGCATAGAGATCCGCATTCAGAAGCCTCAGGACTTGATGGAGGCCATGGAGTATGCTCATATGGTGGAGGACCACCAGATGGAGGATAGGAGGACGAGAGGTAGTTGGAGTGGAACTATTTCCTGCAGTCAGAAGACGACAGGAGGGCAGATGGTGTCTACAGTGGCCTGATCAGACCGCCAAGGAGAAGAGTGGAGAGAAGAGCTATACACCACCGGTGGGGGACAGTTTAGGAGGATGACTGACGCAGAGATAAGTGAGAAGCGTCAGAATGGGCTCTGCTTCAGGTGCGATGAGAGGTTCAATTCAGGACACAAGTCCGCAGGGCGCAAGCTCCAGGTGCTGCTACTTGAGAACGAGGATGACGAGGCTGATGTGGAGGATGAGGCCACCAAGGAGGAGAATGCAGAGCACCATCAGTTGGACATAGCGGAGGTTTTCCTAAACTCCGTGGTAGAATTCACACCGAACCATACCATGAAGTTGAGGGACATCTATGACCAGGAGGTGACGGTATTGATTGACAGTGGTGTCACCCACAATTTCATCTCCAGAAAAATGGTGGAGCAGCAGGGGCTTCAGATGATAAACAGCGGCAGTTTTAGCATCATGAAGGGGACGGGCAAGAAGGAGAGCAGTCGAGGAGTGTGTCGCGGGCTGGTGCTGACAGGGGGGTGCAAGTGCTAGCTGACTTCCTGCCCTTAGAATTGGAGAGTACTGATGTGATCTTGAGTACGTTGTGGCTACATACGCTGTGAGCGATGAAGGTGAACTGGAAGCTGCTCAAGATGGAGTGAAGTTTTAGGAGGACGAAAGAGCAGTGGTACTACATGGGGACCACAGTTTATGCAGAGCTTTGGTCTCGCTGAAGACCATAGTGAAGACCATCCAGGCAGAGGGGGTGGTTTTCTGGTGGAGCTACACACGTAAGCAGGAGAGGGTGGAGCTGAGGCTGGTAGTGGGCAGCCTATCTCAGGGAAGGTGCAGGTGTTACTGGAGCAGTTTGAGGAGGTTTTTCAGGAGCCTCGAGGTCTTCCACCGCCTAGAGATTACGAGCATGCCATAGTTCTGCGAGAGGGCATGTCTCCCATCAACGTGAGACCCTACCGCTACCCACAGGCGCAGAAGGATGAGATAGAGATGATAGTGTCGGAGATGGTCCAGGCTGGTGTTATCTAGCTCAGTGTGAGTCCTTTTTCCAGTGTTGTGCTGTTGGTGAAAAAGAATGATGGGATTTGGCGCTTCTGTGTGGACTACATGGCATTAAATAAGGAGACGGTGCCTGATAAGTTTCACATACCTGTGATTGACGAACTCCTGGACGAGTTACATGGTTCAGCAATTTTTACAAAGATTGACCTCAAATCCAGCTACCATCAGATCAGGATGCGACAGAAGGATGTGCCCAAAACTGCCTTCAGGACACATAAAGGTCATTATGAGTTCCTGGTCATACCTTTTGGCCTATGCTATGAGTTCCTGGTCATGAAATTTTTCAAAAGCTTTTGGCTTGATGAACGCACATGCTACCTTCAAGGCTTTAATGAATAATGTATTCCGCCATTACCTCAGACGATTTGTACTAGTGTTTTTTGATGATATCCGTGTATACATTCGTTCCATGGAGGAGCACTTGGACCATCTGCATGTAGTCTTCCAGGAGTTACAGTACCACCAATTGTATGCAAACAGGAAGAATTGTCTATTTGGGCAGCCACATGTGGAGTACTTGAGACATGTGGTGTCCTCAAAAGGCGTAACAACTGACACGGCGAAGATAGCGGCGATGTTGGACTGTTCGTGCCCCACCACTCTCAGGGGGGCTGAGGGGGTTCATTAGTCTTAGAGGCTACAACCGGAGGTTCGTGCAGGGTTATAATACGATCGATTGGCCACTCACGGACCAGTTTGTTTGGAGTGACGAGGCAACACTAACATTTGAGGCCATGAAAAAGGCTATGACCACCGTACCAGCATTGCCAGATTTCTCTAGACTAGTTATCGTGGAAGCAGATGCTTTGGGACATGGACTGGGAGCGATGCTTATACAGGATCAGCGACATATTGCCTATTACAGCCATGTACTAACAACGAGGGCCAGATTAAAGTCTATGTACGAGAGAAAGCTGATGGCTATAGTCCTATCCTTTCAGAAGTGGAGACCGTACTTATTGGGGCAGAGCTTCTTGGTTTGCACAGATCAGAGGAGTCTTAAGTACCTGTTGGAGCAGCACATGTGTAGCAGAGAAGCATCAGAAGTGGCTGCGAAAGCTTATGAGATAAAGATTTGAGATAGAGTATCGCACAGTGATGGAAAACAAGGCTGCGGATGCACTGTCACGACGGGACAAGAATTACATTTGGCAGCTTTGTCAGTTTCGGTGCTACAGGACTGAGAGCCATTGCAGCGGGAGATTAAGGAGGATAATGAGTTGGCAGACATCCGGGCAGCACTATTGCAGGGGTTAGATGAGCATCCAGGATATGATTTGTAGGACGGGTAATTGTTATATTGGGGGCGTCTGGTGCTACCGAGGTCATCCACACCAAGGTTTGAGGTCTCGGTTTCGATCTCGGTATCGCTCTCTCGAAAATTTAAGTTGCGGTGTCGTCCATTTTGGCGGTATCGGACATGGGTTTCGGTTGGTCAGAATCGGTAGTTTTAAATACATAAAATCTATCGGATACGAAAAAAGTAAAAGTAGTTAGAAGTTTGCCTTGCACACCCACCGTTTTACTTTGCACACGTACCACTTATTTGCAAGTTTGCCAAAAATAGCTTGGAGTTGCTTTGCATACCCACCATTTTGTTTTGTGCACATACCATGTATTTACAAGTTTGCCATAAAATATCTTACTCTACACAATACACATATAACTTATTTACAAGTTTACTATTCAAAATTTCAAACAGCAATTCTCTCTCTCAGGAGCGACGGGAGCGGCAAGGCAGCAGGCGACAAGGCGAGGTGAGGCAGCGAGGCTCGGCGAGGTAAGTTTGATCTTTCTTTTTTTTTCTTTTTTTCGCAGTTTTTTCCTTGTCTTATTTTTCAAATTTGGACAATTTCTTTCACATTTGCTGGCCAAAACCCTAGGGTTTCGGCCAGTTTCGTCCGATAGTGGGCGAAACCGATACCGATTTTATGCAGCAGTATCGGACCTGTACTGGGCGATACTGGTCCGATACGCCCTATACTAAGAGGTATCGGACGATACCTCAACCCATGATCCACACACATTTCAACTATTCTACAGGAGTTTCATAGCAGTGCCGTTGGCAGCCATTCGGGGGTCCTCAAAACCTATCAGAGATTAGCGAGGGAGATCTATTGGAATGTGATGCAGAAGAATGTAGCGAAGATGGTGTCGGAGTGTGACGTTTGCCAGCGTCACAAGTACATGGCGATGTCCTCAGAAGGTTTGCTATAACCGTTATCCTTACCAGAGCGGGTCTGGAAGGATTTATCCATGGACTTCATTGATGGGTTGCCTAAGTCTGGATGGTTCACAGTAATACTTGTTGTCGTAGACCGCCTCAACAAGTATGCACATTTCATACCACTTAGGCATCTTTACAGCACAGTATCAGTGGTAGATGTGTTTCTGATGGATGTCATTTGCTTACACGGACAAGGTGTTCTTAAGCAGATTTTGGCAAGAGCTTTTCAGGCTGCATGGCACAGTGTTGAAGCGAAGCACAGCATACCATCCCTAAACGGACGGCCAGACTGAGATCGTCAATAGAAGCATTGCGACTTACTTACGATGCTTCATTTCAGAGAGCCCAAAGGAATGGACCCGTTAGCTAGCTTGGGCAGAGTACTGTTACAACACAGCATATCACACAGCAGCTCAGACGAGACTCCTTTCAGGATATTGTATGGTCGGGACTCTCCACACTTGTTGCATTATGGGCAGGAGACCACCCCAGTTTCGGAGGTGGAGCAATATTTGGCAGAGATTAATCGGATTTTGGAGGAGCTAACGCTCCATTTGGCTAGAGCTCAGCAGATCATGAAAACAAGGGCTGACCTACATCGCAAGGCCGTGCAATTTGACGTATGCGACATGGTATACCTAAAGCCGAGACTCTTCATGCAGAAGTCCTTAACCCACAGGAGGAACGAGAAGCTATCTCCTCAATACTTTGGGCCTTACGAGGTGGAGGCCAAGGTGGGACCAGTGGCGTATAAGTTGAAGTTACCCACAGGATCGGTCATCCACCCTGATTTTCATGTGTCTCAGCTGCGACAGGCGATTGGAGATCACATGTCATCACCTTCACTTCCTGTTACGTTGACTGAAGACATGGAGGTGACACTAGAGCCTGAGAAACTGAAAGGTGTTTGCATGGGAGCCGCGGTAGAGCGGGAGGTGTTGATGCGATGGAAGGGACTACCTGAGCATGAGAGCACATGGGTGATGGCGGGGGTCAGAGCACAGCATTTTCCTGATTTCTATTTTGATGCCAAGATGGCTCTTTTGGAGGAGTGATGGACTCATCACTTAAACACGACGGCACACCATAACCACATGATGCAGGGGCGTATCTGCAATTTCTTGGCTCTATTTCTATTATTTCCTATTGTTCTAACTCTAATAAGGTCATACTTGTAAATTTCTAATATGGAGATTAGTATTAAAGGGGGATTAGCCGGCCGGCCCTAGGGCATACTTATTTTGATAATTTGATAGAGAAGAGAGCTCTTTGAGTTCTACGGGAAGGTGCGGACGTCCCTTATCAATCGGCGTCTTGGGAGGGAGGTTACCCCTTGATTGTAACCATCTTACTTTATTTTCAGTTTTTTCTCAATAAAGTTCCAGATTTCCTTCCGACTTCTATCATTCTCCAACCAATAATAATGAGGTGGCATTTTGATTATTATATGCATGTATAGTTACAATCATTTTGGAGTTGAAATCATGGTGTCAACTCTTATGTACTGCTACATTAGGTTCAAGTAGTCTCCATTCTTTTGATTTAATTGTATTGCTATAATTTATGGGTTATCAAAAAGGATTTCTACATGGTTGTAATTTTATAATTTAAAGTGACAAAAATACATCTGTTAGCAAACATGTTTAATTCCCAATTATGAACAAAAAAACAAGAATGTACACTTGAATTTGATGTTTTTATCAATGTGTAAAAGTTATTATTACCCTTATTGTAGGCACATGCATCACACATGCCAGAATGCTAGTGGCTTACTAGTATTAGAAGTCAAGTTGTCTCATCAAAGAGCCTAGGTGATCTGTGTCTCATCAAAGAGCCTAGGTGATCTGTTCATTAACATGAGTTTAAAATACCATGCAAGGAACATGGTGTTGATTGACTTCATTATTGCATGCACCCTCACTCAAGATTTTGATTTTCGTTATTTAGGCCATATATGCATGTCAGAGTGTCTTTGCCACTTTATGTGGAATCAAAAGTAAAAGTAGAGCCAAGCACTTACCTCCATCGCAACGGCATTACACAGTAACAAAGTCACCAGAAGTTGATGTTGCTTTTGAACAACCGGGAGGATGTGGGCTGCAAAAGAAGGTTAACACAAACATAGGTACGAATCAAGATTATGAGCAACAAAAATAGTCCCACATCAGTGCAATCAGTGAGCTAATACTGATTCTGCTGAGAGTGTGGCGTTCAATCCGTTTAAAAATAACAGCAATAGTAAAATATGCAATTAGGTAATAAATTGAAGAATGCACCTAATCAATTTTAATAATCCCGAACGCATGACAAGTACCATAGACTCCTGCAAACTTAACAATAC
Source organism: Scilla litardierei (assembly GCA_030789695.1). NCBI lineage: Eukaryota > Viridiplantae > Streptophyta > Magnoliopsida > Asparagales > Asparagaceae > Scilla > Scilla litardierei. The sequence goes on from CM061132.1 coordinate 173,175,941, forward strand.
TCCTAAACAAGAAACTATTATTTTTGGATTTCTCGTTAATGAACCAATAACTACATAGAAAACAATTTTTGTGTGTGCTTGACTATCAAACAACATGGCTGATTATACCTAAATTAGTGGGAAGGTAAAAATATCATCTTTTTCTCAGACATCGCACTGTACGAACAATCAAACCCTGAATTGACCACAGAAAGATGGAGAAAGAGAGAGAGAGAGAAGATGAACGGACCGGCCTGCCGCTTCTCGGTGGGCGTCCCGCTCCGCTGGAGGATCTCGAGCTCGACGAGGCCGAGCGACATCAGTCCGAGGGTCAACCCCGACATTATCCCCGCGAACAGAACCAGCACGCAGGAGATCCCAGCGTAAACCCACCACCACAGCGATCCCAAGGCGATGTCCTCGCCGACGAATGATCCGCCTCCGGCGCCGGCGACGCCGTTGGCTGTCATCAGCACCATCTTACCGACAGCTAAGGCGCTCAAAGCCTGCATCTTTTCTTCACAGAATCGCGGCAAATTCGTCGATCAAGTTCGATTCTACTTCTTCTCCTCTGTATTTAAAGCCAATTTTTAATTTTAATTAATTAAAAAAGAGCAGAGTAGGCGAAGAAGATGATGACATTGAAAAGATCCATACGGTCGCTTTGAGAGGCGAGCGAGACAAAAGCAGGGATCTTTTTCTCTGGACTTTTTGCTTTAAACCCCATGTTCTATATATATGTGACAGAAAATCAAAACCGAAACTTATTGGGATTAAACCTTTTTGCAAATTTATCTCGGATTAAAATTCTAATTTTGAAGGTTATGTTAAATCATAAATAAAACATGCCTTCTTATTTTTCTCGGGGTTAGTGTCTTCTATTATTATTGATTATAACAATATTTTAATTTCTTAAGGCTCTAGTGTTGAAATCCAATTCTTATTATATTTAGGTTTTAATTGCAAACTTCTCAACCAGGAAAACAAGTTTCACTCGTCTCAAACACTCAATTGTCCTTATAACAGTAGTGTTAATGCTATTTAGGAGTTTATGAGAAACAGAAGGTTTATGAAAGTTTAAAAGAATTTAGGAACTTCCTAAGAATTTAGAAATAATCCATAAATTATTTTTGATATTTTAGAAAAAGACCAATTTTTGAGATAAATCAAGAAATCAAAAATAATTAGCGAAATGGCTAAAGTTTTGCCACCGCAGTAACCAAAGTCAAATTGAAACACGGTTGAAATGGCCGAGTTGCCAACCCCGGCTAAAGAGCAATGCGTCGTATTTAGGGTTTTATAAAAATAATAAATAGCACTATAGTACGGGACTTGGCCTAGTGGTATGATTTTATCTTTTGGTGTGGATGGTCGCAAGTTCGATCCTTGAAAGGAGTTTTTCCCCTTTTAAACGTACATCTATAAAACCCAAATGGGATCATTTATTATATGTATTATACAAAAAATGGATATGATGTGATGTTTGTCCTAACAGAACAAACCCATTAGGACGAACCATTAGGCTAAGTTGTGCCACCTAGGCAAGGTGGGGACCACTTGGGATGGGTGGGAGAGTGGGCTGGCTTTTGGTGTGGCTATTAGGAGTTGGCTTTAACCCAACCAAAAAAAAATTCTTCTTATTCGAAAGCTTGCCATTGATTTTTCATCTAACTAAAATATCCAGACCCTTCCACATATTTACGGGTTTGCCATTGGGATTGTTGCACTTTGCTCTCCCAAGATTTTTTTTAAATTTAGCCCATATTTTCCCCCTTAACCTCCCCCCCCCCAACATCCTCACGCCTCGCTCCTTCTCGATTTCACATGTGCACCACATCCTTTCCATTGTGGTTTTTGACGCCGTGAACTGTGTGCACATGTAATTTCTAGCTATTATATATATCACACGTTGAATTTGGGATACACGGGTCTCGAGTTCGGCTCTCAACATCTACATATTAAATAATTTTTTTAAAAAAAATAACAAAAAAGTTAGTTAATAAAGCAGCATAACCGGGATCAAACCCTAGACTTCTCAGCGATTGACCAAGGGTCCATACCAGTATATCACGTCTCAAATATTAAAAGATTAGTTCAAGTAACATGGTTGGAATTCAAAACTCCAAGGTCCATATTACATTATTAAGAGAATAATGTAGAAAAGGTGACGCCTTATTATAGATCAGGTGTCAAGACATAAAAAATGGAAAATACAAACTGTGTTATGAATCAACTGTTTGGGGCGGAGCCCCCAACTCTGTATTTATAGGCAAAGGGGAGAATACAAGATGAGTTTACAATGATATTGGCCTATCTCTAGGATAGCCCAGAATCGCAACCAACCCGGTTAATCAACCGTTCACAACACTCCCGCTTATCCAGCCATAGGTGTGGACTCTGATCGTGAATGCTTCAGGATTCCGAGCGTAGGAGAGTCTCACATTGGGTGGATACTTCAAGATCTTGAGTTGGTGAGATTTGCCTCATTAAAACCTTTAGCTATGGAAAACCCAGTGGAAAAAACCATAGTTAAGGAAAAAGAGTACAAACTCTGTCAAACTCCCCCTGATCTGTACAAGCCTTCAGGCTTGCAGATCTCTTAGGCGTCTCATTCCAATCCTATGTACAAGTTTCCTAAAAGTGGCAGTAGGAAGGGTTTTAGTGAACAAATCTGCCAAATTGTCACATGATTGCACTTGTCTGATGTCGATCTTGTCATCTCTCCGTAGCTCGTGCGTCCAGAAGAACTTTGGTGAAATGTGCTTCGTTCTGTCACCTTTGATGAAGCCACCTCGTAACTGAGCTATGCAAGCAGCATTGTCCTCGAACATTGTAGTAGGTTCGAGATCTCCAGTCTTCAGTCCGGTGGTAGGCAAGATGTGGTGGACAACTGAGCGTAGCCAAACGCATTCTCTGCTTGCTTCATGGATGGCAATGATCTCAGAGTGATTGGATGAGGTTGCCGTCAAGGTTTGCTTGATGGATCTCCAGGAAATGGCTGCCCCTCCGTAGGTAAACACGTACCCAGTCTGTGACTTTGCTTTGTGGGGATCAGGTAAGTAGCCTGCATCAGCATAACCTGCAAGTGTGGATGATATTCCATTTTTGTAGAAGAGTCCCAAATCTGTAGACCCTTGGAGGTAGCACAGAAGGTGCTTAACCCTGGTCCAGTGGCGCTGTGTGGACGCTGCACTGTATCTGGCAAGCAAATTTACTGCGAACGCTATGTCGGGATGCGTGCAGTTTGCCAGATATAGTAGTGCTCCGATGGCACTCAGATATGGAACTTCTGGACCAAGTATATCCTCCCCCTCTTCCAGCGGCCGGAAGGGGTCTTTATGTGCATCCAGAGATCGTACCACCATAGGTGTACTTACTGGATGACATTGGTCCATATGGAATCTTTGCAACATTTTCTTCGTGTATGTGTTTTGATGTAGTAGGATTCCATCTTTTAGATGTCCAATCTGTAAGCCAAGGCAGAATTTCGTTTTGCCTAGGTCTTTCATTTCAAATTCTTTTGTTAGGCTTACAGATATCTCAGTGATCTCTTCAGGAGATCCTATGAGATTCAGATCGTCTACGTAGACAGCAATTATTTCGAATCCTTTTCCCTTTGTTCTTATGAAGATACAAGGGCAGACTTCATTGTTTGTGAATCCTTGTTGAACAAGGAACTCACTGAGTCTGTTATACCACATTCGTCCTGATTGTTTGAGACCATATAATGATCTTTGTAGCTTAACAAAATAGACGTCCCGATGTCTATCTTTCAGTTCAGCAGGCATAGAAAAGCCATCAGGAAGTTTCATGTATATCTCTTTGTCGAGATTGCCGTATAGATATGCAGTCACAACATCCATTAGCTGCATATCTAGGCCTTCCTTCACTGATAATCTTATCAGGAAACTGAAAGTGATCGCATCCATGACCGGGGAGTATGTTTCGTCATAGTCTATTCCCGGTCTTTGGGAAAATCCCTGCGCTACAAGTCTAGCTTTGTAGCGTGCGATCTCATTATTTTCGTTTCTTTTTCTGACGAATACCCATTTATATCCCACAGGTTTGACACCAGTAGGTGTTTGGACTATTTGTCCAAAGACTTTTCGTTTCTGAAGCGAGTCCAGCTCAGCTTCTATTGCCTGATTCCACTTTGGCCAATCGTCTCTACGTTTGCATTCAGCAACGGAGTGTGGTTCATAATCATCGTCTCTTCCGGCGACGTGAATGGCAATGTGAAACACGAAGTCATCGTCGACGACTGTACTCTTTCTGTCCAATACCTCCCATGTACGTACATAATTGTAACGGTCCGTATTTTTCAGTGCAACTATTCACGTATTTTTTAATTTTTAAAACTATTTTATAATGGTTTGTCAGGAGTTTTACGATATCAAAAATTTCCTATAAAAATATTCTGAAGTATCAGACTAGTTATGAGTATTTTAGTAAGTTCGGGTTCCATCAAATACCTCTAAAAGATCTGATAAAAATTCATTTTCAGTTATTACCGTTTTGGCTTAATGAATTTATTTTCTATACAAACATCATCAAAACGTTTTTAAACTTCTACGGTATCATTCTATGATCATTTAGGGCTTCTCACATTAATTTCATAATTTTCTGAAGTCGAATCAATAGAAAACCCGCAAACCCGCTTCCTAAACGTTTTGGCCTAAAACTCGTATTTTCGTAGCCCAAACCCTGAAATGGACATCGTATTCGCGATCCTCACGACGATACGATTCCGTGGGTATGTTTTCGTAATTTTTCGGACACGTTTACTAGTAGGGATAAAATCGTAATTTTGTATTTTTACTATTTTACAAATTACGTATTTACTTTCACCATTTATCTTTACCTAACAAAATTACCTAAACAATTACGTTTATCATTTTTATACGTCTCCCGTAAGCAACCCATGTGTTTCATGGGTTAGCTTGAATTCTATTCTTAGTCTAAAGAAATCATTTAGTACCTACCTAATTAGTTAATTACATTGACAAAGTATTAATTTCATACTTATAATAATAATTTCTGTTAATTATTTAAACCCCCAGCTTCTTCGCAACCCAGGGCTCACCCCTAAACTCTCTCCCCGTAACCCTCACTCACACTCACACATAGTCTCTCTCTCTCTCTCTCTCTCTCTCTCTCTCTCTCCCGCTCCCGCTCTCTCTCTCTCTCTCTCTCTCCCTCATATCTCGCCTTCAACCCACAGGGGGGGCTCGTCGCCGGAGCTCCGCCTCGTCGAGCCGTTCTTCACCGTACGACCCATCGCCGACAGCCTCCCATCCGTTCTTCTCGTCGTCAGCGGAGCCCGAAGCCCCAGCTCCGACGTCGTCACCCTCCCGACGTCCGACAGGCGCCCCACGAAGCTCAACAGCGAGCTCTCGTCGCCTCCTCCGCTCCTCCGACGTCGAATGAAGCCCCCCAGTCGAGCTCCGCCGCTTCGAAGGCGCCGACAGCGCCAACGCCTCGCCCGGAGCAGCACCCCTCCGACGCTCGACCACCGCTCACGTCGAGGTCTCCGTGCATCGCCCGACGACTCGAGCTCCGCCCTCGTCCTTCAAGCTTGAGGCGAGCTCCGCCACAGCAGCGCCTCGCTGCTCCGACCCTCCGACGTCCGCCCGAGCTTCCGCCGCCTGTGCAAGCTCCACCGGAGCTCGCTCCGCCCCAGCCCCGCTTTAAGCTCGCTCCTCTCGCCGGAAGCAGCTGCTGCTGCTGCTGCCCACGTCTCGCCGCCCAACTCCGCCGTGTCGCCGACCCACGCCGCCTCCGACCGCCATACTCAGGTCCGCCGCCGTCGCCGTGCACCCCCGCACCCATCGCCGCCGTGAACCCCCAACCACGCTGCTCCGAGCCCCCGCCGACGCGCCACCCCCCGCCCTCAGCCATGCACGAAGATGAAGAGCAGCGTGGGTATACTTCGATGGCAAACTTGTGAATATGCAATTAATTCGTATTTTCGTATTTTTAATAATTATTTAAATAGGGTTTATTAGTTTTAAATTAATAGTAAATTATATAAGGGTCAGAAAAATGTGAGACCACTCCTAGAAAATCAGAAATGACATTCTGGACCAAATGGCACTAGTTTCGTCTCAATCGGACGCTTAGTTTTTCCAAAATTAATTTTTAAGCCTAGAAGTTAAATATGTGGTTTTCATTTAAAAATCCGTAACTCCTTATTTTCACGTACACTAGTATGTGATAAAAATATATGTTAGAGTACTTTTCGAGACGGCCATTTTGACAGTTCATTCGCAACTTTCCGATGCAGATTGCATCCGGAATAAATTGTTGAATGAATACGTTACTTAATTAAAAATTAGTTTTTAAATTGATTTCAAGTTTTTAAAAATTATAAAAATTACTATGAGCTTCCGAAAAATATTTCCTCTTAAAGTAAAATTATTTTCCTTATATCTAGGCTATAGAAAAATTTAGAATGATTTTTGACAACGTATCAACTAGTTTAGAAAATCAAAACGATCAGGTTAAATAGGTAGAAAATAGTGTGCTCTTTAACCGGCTGTTTCTTGTGTTTGCAGGTACCAATCCTCGTGCACCAGCTTCCTTGGAAGCTCTAGCTCTAACCTCGTCTTGCTACGACAAGCTCGATAAAGTAAGTCACTCTAATTCTAACTTTAGAAATTTAGCAAGTGCACTCGTATGAACTTGGGACCTCATATATATTCTCAGAACAGCTATTGACTTGAACCAGTGATTAGAGACCTAATTAACTAGAGAACTAATCAATAATGGAATGACTGTGGACTTCAAAGCATTGCGCAAAACTGAATTGAGATAGTGCACTTTTATAGAATTAAATATCATAGTTTGTTGGACTTCAAAGCATTGCTCAGGACTGACATTCTTTGTTAAGGCTTCTGCCTTGACTTTTCAATAAGTAAAACTCTTTGGAGTACTGTTGTTAATGCCTTTGAACATCTTTGGGATGAGACTATTGTGCATTACTCTATTGGTATGTAAGTCGGTCTATCACAACCGTCATTAGTGTCTTTGTCTTTGAAACACCGGACTGACGCACCGTATTGAAAAGTAATGATTGAATGAAATACCGTGCAACATCCTATTGAAATTGAATGCTTTAAAGTAGTTGGCACATCACTGGGTTTTTGGGGTAACTTATATTAGAGAAAGTACGGGAGCGACCGCGAGCCATCTACACATTGCACCGTACTGTACCGACCGTTACCGACCGTTTAAATGAAATGTACCGCCTAAAGTGATTTGAGATTCGCCCGGGTGAGCGCCCCCGTGGTAGGAGATGGGCTCAATGGTTGCACATTGTACTTTCATATATAAGTCACGTAGTTTTTAGTGTTACTATTGCCTACTTGTCCTTTTTAGGGTTACTACATCTACCTGGATGTCTTATTATTGTCATCACATTGCATGTTGATTAAGATATTGTTGCTTCCAGATGCCATGCCACAGCTGTTACTTTTGTACTTGCACAGTTACCTTTACTTTATGCAGTACATGCACTTTACTTACCACACTTGAGCAGCCACCAGTACTTTACTTTTCGCTCGTATATGCATGTCTGTTCTTACTTTTTGCACCGCATGACCATCTTTTGTTTACTATAGCATGTTCCATACTTTTGCACTACTCTATTTCTATTGCTAGAATTGTTGTGACTTACCTACGGTTCCATCTCCGTGGCACCGCAGACGACGTACATATGGAGGTAAATGCTCCTGAGCTAATAGCGTCAGAATTCGACCGCAGCTTCCAGAGTTATTTTCACTTATGTATTTTTCTTCTTTCATGTATATTTGTTGGGACATCTTGTACGGTATGGAATGTAATAATTGGACACTATTTGAGTATTTTTGTACATCTCTGCATCGTGGCTATTTTGTTTTCACTGGTAACCTGCAGGACCTACGCAAATATCAAATAAGTAACGGGCCCCCGGGAGCGGGTCATTACAAGTTTGGTGGCCCACGCAGGTCCGCGCTAACTACCTCGTGAAAAATATAGTAAGATCAGGATGTACAATATAAAATACTCAAATTAACCTCGAGTACGAGATGTCTCGAGTGTTCACCTGTATTGGATATACGGGTTAAGTGTCCTTATTACCATCTTCATTAGGTTTTCCTTGATCTTCCTTCGAACTCTTAACCCTTGCTTAGGAACTCGTGTTCCATTCTTAGTTATACCTTCCCTAGTAACCTCTTTGCTAGCAGTTATAGTGGTTTTCCATAGGTTGAACTATCTACCCACTTCTTCTTCATCACCCTTCCTTCAGTTGATGATGTCACACATATAAATGATAAGCTTCCTTCAATGGACCATGATCCGGTCAATGTGCTTGGCTAAGTTTGTTGGATCACCCTTGCTAGACTTGGGATAAGTGATCATGGCTTAGTCACTTCCCTGGCCGTGTTCCGCTGGACCGCAAGAAAGCGAATCATGATTATGTAACGCCATCGATCTTCATCAACATCACACATCCTTTAGCTTGATGACCTTCTGATCCTTCTACTAATTCTTTCTAATCGCGTTTAAGTTGCCTGAACTCTAGCTACGTCTATTTTAAGGAGGGTAGCATTCGATTTTCGATCACCAGAAGTTTGAGTTTGACAACGGAAGCGAATTGAAGGACATTCAGAAGTATTGAAGGATGGTGCTAAAGATTTTGAGACGAGCCAAACCTGACGTGCAAGTATAGGCTGTTTGTGTCTCTTTGAGCTCGTGTTTCTCTTCCAGCCCCTACTTTCATCTTGTAACTCGGTTTCACCATGGGTTAAATCATTTTCCACCTACCGTCTCCCCCTCTTTATTTCTTTTGTCCGCTTCCTCTCCTCGAGCCCCGGTCCCGCCTAACCTAGCCTACCCTACCAACGACTTTCGGTGCCCCCCTTCTTTTTTTAAAATCCTTATTCTCCTTCCTCCCCAAGCCACCCCGTGGTTTCCCCTATGCCGTATCGACTCCCACTCCTCCTCCCGGCCTCTTCCTCAAGCGAGCTCGACCCGTCTCGCCTCAAGCTCTGCCAGCCTCACCCGAAGATCCGCCAGCTCCACCGCTCCACCCCATCCCCGAGGCCCCTGCCATGGATCGACAGCCAGTCGCAGCCCTCGTCGCCATGGACCCGCAGCCACCGATGGCCCACCGAAGACCTTGGGGTCTGTTGGGCTTAGCAGCACCCCTCGCCGCCACTCTTGCTTTGGCCGTGTGGTCGGGATATTGGGAACCCGCCGCTCTTGGTATTCTTTGGAGCTCCTTTTTCTGGTTCTTCCCCCTTGAGCTGCCCCGTTTCGGTTCCTTCTTCGAGCCGCTCCTTCGTATCTGTGGGTCCGTGTGTTTTTGGTCATTAAATTGTTTAGGGCTGATGGTGATAACCATAGATGTCGACCTATGGTATTGGCAAGCAGTATCTTTGGGGTTGGGTATTGGCGTACTTTTGGGCTTAGGCGTTGAAGTTGGATGTCAGTCTTGTGCTCGGATTTGGGAGACGGCTAGGATGTTGGCTTCTTGTTGGATGTTGTGGAGACTGCTAGAAGAAGTGGTAGCGATGATCTTGACCCTCGAGAATTGGCCTTATACTTGCCTGTTTGTATTGATCTGGGTACTGGCTTGTAATTTGGTAGCGTGGCAGACGAAGTCCTTTGTGTTCGGCTGGTTAAGTTGTAACAGCATGGATGCACTCACGCTTTTGTATGTTATGGCGATGATTTACATGATTAAGATCCAGACCCAGTAGTCATCATTAACATAAGTTGAAAATTTTAGACGTTGTGTTCTTCTTTTTGTGCTTACTACTGACTTATCACCTCCAGTTCCAAGTTCGAACCGCTGCCATCCTCATAACCATCCTTTCATGTAGTGCCATTATCTCATATTTTGGCTACTTGATAATATATAGTAGTCACATCCCTTATGTTCGTATCACATTTCATGTTATTTACAACCTGATTTACAAAGATTACTATCTCTTCTATCATTTATTTGCTTGAGCTTCTTCATAACATCAATTATTTTCGAAAGATCTTTTAAATTCCGAGGACGGAATTATTTTAAGGAGGGTAGAATGTAACGGTCCGTATTTTTCAGTGCAACTATTCACGTATTTTTTAATTTTTAAAACTATTTTATAATGGTTTGTCAGGAGTTTTACGATTTCAAAATTTTCCTATAAAAATATTCTGAAGTATCAGACTAGTTATGTAGTATTTTAGTAAGTTCGGGTTCCATCAAATACCTCTAAAAGATCTGATAAAAATTCATTTTCAGTTATTACCGTTTTGGCTTAATGAATTTATTTTCTATACAAACATCATCAAACGTTTTTAAACTTCTATGGTATCATTCTATGATCATTTAGGGCTTCTCACATTAATTTCATAATTTTCTGAAGTCGAATCAATAGAGAACCCGCAAACCCGCATCCTAAACGTTTTGGCCTAAAACTCGTATTTTCGTAGCCCAAACCCTGAAATGGACATCGTATTCGCGATCCTCGCGACGATACGATTCCGTGGGTATGTTTTCGTAATTTTTCGGACACGTTTACTAGTAGGGATAAAATCGTAATTTTGTATTTTAACTATTTTACAAATTACGTATTTACTTTCACCATTTATCTTTACCTAACAAAATTACTTAAACAATTACGTTTATCATTTTTATACGTCTCCCGTAAGCAACCCATGTGTTTCATGGGTTAGCTTGAATTCTATTCTTAGTCTAAAGAAATCATTTAGTACCTACCTAATTAGGGCCTGTTCCACCCGATTTCTTTTGGGTGCTTTTGGCTGAGAAAGTGCAAAATGAGCACTGTTATTGGTCACTTCGGGTTTCTTTTGTCCGAATCCTATGTGGTTTTCCCTCGCGTGTTCCAGGGGCCGCTACTCCTCGCAGCTGCTTTCAGCCCCTCCCAGCTTCTCCTCTCTCCTATGTGGCATGCTCAGCTCCCCCTGTCAAAATCCCCACAATTCGTGGGGATTTCAGCAAAGCAACCAGATGCTTTGCTTTTTCTTTCTTTTTTTTAATGCAAACTGTTTTTTTTTTGTGTTTTTTAATTTTAGTTTTATTTTTAAATACATTATTTTATTAATATTTAACCAACTTCCACATTTCCTCATCTAACTTTCCCAATCCCACTATAACCAAAGAAACACAATACTTTACTATAGGCCCCACAAACAAAACTCCTCTCTACTTTCCAATTCAAAGCAACCAAAAGAAACACACTACTCCTCTTCTCTCTCTTCAAAATTTCTCTTAGGATTTACTATTGCAAACAGTGAATCATCCACCAAAAGAAACACACTGGAACAGGCCCTTAGTTAATTACATTGACTAAGTATTAATTTCATACTTATAATAATAATTTCTGTTAATTATTTAAACCCCCAGCTTCTTCGCAACCCAGGGCTCACCCCTAAACTCTCTCCCCGTAACCCTCACTCACACTCACACATAGTCTATCTCTCTCTCTCTCTCCCGCTCTCTCTCTCTCTCTCCCGCTCTCTCAGTCTCTCTCTCTCCCTCATATCTCGCCTTCAACCCACAGGGGGGGCTCGTCGCCGGAGCTCCGCCTCGTCGAGCCGTGCTTCACCGTACGACCCCATCGCCGACAGCCTCCCATCCGCTCTTCTCGTCGTCAGCGGAGCCCGAAGCCCCAGCTCCGATGTCGTCACCCTCCCGACGTCCGACAGGCGCCCCCACGAAGCTCAGCAGCGAGCTCTCGCCGCCTCCTCCGCTCCTCCGACGTCGACTGAAGCCCCCCAGTCGAGCTCCGCCGCTTCGAAGGCGCCGACAGCGCCAGCGCCTCGCCCGGAGCAGCACCCCTCCGACGCTCGACCACCGCTCACGTCGAGGTCTCCGTGCATCGCCCGACGACTCGAGCTCCGCCCTCGTCCTTCAAGCTCGAGGCGAGCTCCGCCACAGCAGCGCCTCGCTGCTCCGACCCTCCGACGTCCGCCCGAGCTTCCGCCGCCTGTGCAAGCTCCACCGGAGCTCGCTCTGCCCCAGCCCCGCTTTAAGCCTGCTCCTCTCGCCGGAAGCAGCAGCAGCTGCTGCTGCCCACGTCTCGCCGCCCAACTCCGCCGTGTCGCCGACCCACACCGCCTCCGACCGCCATACTCAGGTCCGCCGCCGTCGCCGTGCACCCCCGCACCCATCGCCGCCGTGAACCCCCAACCACGCTGCTCCGAGCCCCCGCCGACGCGACACCCCCGCCCTCAGCCATGCACGAAGACGAAGAGCAGCGTGGGTATACTTCGATGGCAAACTTGTGAATATGCAATTAATTCGTATTTTCGTATTTTTAATAATTATTTAAATAGGGTTTATTAGTTTTAAATTAATAGTAAATTATATAAGGGTCAGAAAAATGTGAGACCACTCCTAGAAAATCAGAAATGACATTCTGGACCAAATGGCACTAGTTTCGTCTCAATCGGACGCTTAGTTTTTCCAAAATTAATTTTTAAGCCTAGAAGTTAAATATGTGGTTTTCATTTAAAAATCTGTAACTCCTTATTTTCACGTACACTAGTATGTGATAAAAATATATGTTAAAGTACTTTTCGAGACGGCCATTTTGACAGTTCATTCGTAACTTTCCGATGCAGATTGCATCCGGAATAAATTGTTGAATGAATACATTACTTAATTAAAAATTAGTTTTTAAATTGATTTCAAGTTTTTAAAAATTATAAAAATTACTATGAGCTTCCGAAAAATATTTCCTCTTACAGTAAAATTATTTTCCTTATATCTAGGCTATAGAAAAATTTAGAATGATTTTTGACAACGTATCAACTAGTTTAGAAAATCAAAACGATCAGGTTAAATAGGTAGAAAATAGTGTGCTCTTTAACAGGCTGTTTCTTGTGTTTGCAGGTACCAATCCTCGTGCACCAGCTTCCTTGGAAGCTCTAGCTCTAACCTCGTCTTGCTACGACAAGCTCGATAAAGTAAGTCACTCTAATTCTAACTTTAGAAATTTAGCAAGTGCACTCGTATGAACTTAGGACCTCATATATATTCTCAGAACAGCTATTGACTTGAACCAGTGATTAGAGACCTAATTAACTAGAGAACTGATCAATAATGGAATGACTGTGGACTTCAAAGCATTGCGCAAAACTGAATTGAGATAGTGCACTTTTATAGAATTAAATATCATAGTTGTTGGACTTCAAAGCATTGCTCAGGACTGACCTTCTTTGTTAAGGCTTCTGCCTTGACTTTTCAATAAGTAAAACTCTTTGGAGTACTGTTGTTAATGCCTTTGAACATCTTTGGGATGAGACTATTGTGCATTACTCTATTGGTATGTAAGTCGGTCTATCACAACCGTCATTAGTGTCTTTGTCTTTGAAACACCGGACTGACGCACCGTATTGAAAAGTAATGATTGAATGAAATACCGTGGAACATCCTATTGAAATTGAATGCTTTAAAGTAGTTGGCACATCACTGGGTTTTTGGGGTAACTTATATTAGAGAAAGTACGGGAGCGACCGCGAGCCATCTACACATTGCACCGTACTGTACCGACCGTTACCGACCGTTTAAATGAAATGTACCGCCTAAAGTGATTTGAGATTCGCCCGGGTGAGCGCCCCCGTGGCAGGAGATGGGCTCAATGGTTGCACATTGTACTTTCCTATATAAGTCACGTAGTTTTTAGTGTTACTATTGCCTACTTGTCCTTTTTAGGGTTACTACATCTACCTGGATGTCTTATTATTGTCATCACATTGCATGTTGATTAAGATATTGTTGCTTCCAGATGCCATGCCACAGCTGTTACTTTTGTACTTGCACAGTTACCTTTACTTTATGCAGTACATGCACTTTACTTACCACACTTGAGCAGCCACCAGTACTTTACTTTTCGCTCCTATATGCATGTCTGTTCTTACTTTTTGCACCGCATGACCATCTTTTGTTTACTATAGCACGTTCCATACTTTTGCACTACTCTATTTCTATTGCTAGAATTGTTGTGACTTACCTACGGTTCCATCTCCGTGGCACCGCAGACGACGTACATATGGAGGTAAATGCTCCTGAGCTAATAGCGCCAGAATTCGACCGCAGCTTCCAGAGTTATTTTCACTTATGTACTTTTCTTCTTTCATGTATATTTGTTGGGACATCTTGTACGGTATGAAATGTAATAATTGGACACTATTTGAGTATTTTTGTACATCTCTGCATCGTGGCTATTTTGTTTTCACTGGTAACCTGCAGGACCTGCGCAAATATCAAATAAGTAACGGGCCCCCGGGAGCGGGTCGTTACAATAATTCAATGATATTTCAGTTTCTCCCGGCAGTTCCTCTGCAGTGGATTCCGGGAGGGGAGATGGTATGGACACGAGCTCGTTTCTCTGTGGGGGTATCGCACCAAGGTCTCCGGATATTTTTCTTTTTATTGGATTTTTATCCTTGGAGCCTGGTGGTCTGCCTCTTTTCTGTTGAGGTGCAGCCACTTCTGCTGCTGGTGGATTGCATCCATCATTTGGGATGTCAATCCTAGCTGGAGTATTCGCAGCAGGGATGTGTGATCTGACAATCTTCTAGTTGTCAGTAAACGAATCCGGTAATCTATGGACTGTGTCCTAGATGTGCAAGATCTTCCGGATCTCATCATCACATTGTTTTGTTACCAGATCGTAGTGGGTCAGACTTTTTGTATCCCACGTTAACATTTGCTTTGCGCTAGACTTTTCAATGTCTAGGCCCATTTTGGGAAAATACGTCTCATCAAAGTCGCAGTCTTCAAGGCGTGCCTTAAAAGCGTCCCCCGTTTGGGGTTCTAGGTATCTTATAATGGAGGGCGAGTCATACCCTACATAGATACCTAGGCGACGTTGAGGGCCCTCTTGGTCCTTTGGGGTGGTGCAATGGGGATATAAACTGCGCAGCCGAAGATTCTCAAGTGAGAGATGTTCGGCGGCGTTCCATATGCAAGTTGCATTGGAGATAGACTCTGACCTCATGAGGGTCTTATTTTTATTAGTGATGCAGCATGCAAGATTGCATGTCCCCATGCATCCACCGGCAACTGGGATTTCATCAGTAATAGACGTGCAATCCATTGGAGTCTTTTAATTAGCGACTCAGCTAACCCATTCTGGGTGTGAACATGCGGCACTGGATGTTCAATTTCAATTCCCGTTGCCTGTCAATATTCTTGAAATGACTGAGAGGTAAATTCCCTCGCATTGTCCAGACGTATTTTCTTGATTTGGTTGTCTGGAAAATGCGCCCGCAACTTTATTATTTGTGCCAAAAGCTTTGGAAAAGGTAAGTTGCGGGTTGAAAGTAGACACACATACGAGTATTTCGAAGATGCATCAATCAGTACCATAAAGTACCGAAAGGGCCCACTAGGGGGTGGATAGGTCCACATATGTCTCCATGTATTCTTTCAAGGAAGCTAGGAGACTCGATGTCCACTTTAAATGGTGATGGCCTTGTTATTAATTTTTCCTTAAAACAGGGTACACAAGGGAATTCTCCCTTCTGAAGAATCTTCTGGTTCTTCAGGTTATGCCCGTGGGATTGTGATATAATGCGGTGCATCATCACAGATCCGGGGTGGCCAAGTCTATCGTGCCAAAGTAAGAATTTGGCCGATGTCGGGCACTACAGGTGCTCCGTCAGGTTTGCTTCCGCTCTCCGAATTTTTGTATTGTAGAGGCCTGATGAGAGGCTCTGAAAACGTTCAAGTATGGTTTTAACTCCATTGCCTTGAGACGTTACATACAGTAATTCATTTTCTTTTATATTTGTTGTTTCCAAGTGGAATCTGTTAAGACGGATATCTTTGAAACTTAGTAAGTTTCTCTTGGAATTCGGAGAGTAAAGTGCATCTTTAATTTTTATTTCTGTTCCATTGGAAGCAACAAGGTTGCATTCCCAGTACCTTCAATTATGTCCGATGGCCCTGAAATTGTGTTTACAGTGCTCTTATACGGAGTTAAGCTATAAAAATAGCATTTGTGCTGAAGGATCGTATGTGTCGACGCGCTGTCTACTAAGCAGCCATGAGAGCATCCCATCTAAAAAGATGAGTAAACATTTGCATTCAGAAAAACTAAATTTTTTATTCAACAGAATTCAAATTACATAAAAGCTCTCATAAAATAGATTGTTCATACAATAAAATGCTAAGATAAATGAAAACAGGCTAATCAAGCATATCATCTGACTCGAAGTCTTTGGCTGTGAACTTGACTGCATTGTTCGCAGCCACCAGGTTTGATTCGGCATTCTTTTTCTTGCTTTGTTTATAAAGCTCCTGGAGATGCACTGGGGTCCTGCACACTCTGGACCAGTGGCCTTTCATGCCACAGCTGTGGCACTGGTCTTCCCAATCCCTCTTGGGTGGGGGTGCATCATTTTTCTTATTATCATTCCTGCGCCAGGTGAACTTGCGCTTCCCTTCATTCTTTTCTCTGCTGTGGTGGGCCATTGGCTCTTTTCTGTTGTCCCCCTTTCTGTGGTCTTTCTTTTCTTTTATTGTCCCTCTTCTTTTTGGAGGAAGAGGCATGGTGAGCTTCTGGTAGGGGGGCAGTGCCGGGAGGGCGCATGTTGTGAGTGTCGAGGAGAAGCTCTCTGTTTTGCTCGGCCATGAGTAAACATGACAGCAGCTCTGAATACTTGGTGAACTTACGTTCACGGTATTGCTGCATGAGTATCGCATCCTTTTCATGGAAAGACGTATACGTCTTTTCCAGCATGCGATCTTCTGAGACTTTTCACCACACAACTTTAGGCGTGAGGTGATGCTAAAAAGTGCTGAGTTGTACTCAGCAATGGACTTAAAGTCCTGCAGTCTCAGGTTCTCCCACTCGTATCTCGCCCTTGGGAGTATAACATCTTTCTGATGTTTATATCTATCCTCAAGGGCGGTCCACAGCTCAAGTGGATCTTCAACCGTAAGGTACCCAGCCTTTAAGGCCTTGTCCACGTGGCGGCGAATATAGATGATGGCTTGCGCCTTCTCTATATCGCTAACATTTTCTTTTTCAGTCATATCAATAATGATGGACTTGGCCCACAGGTGAAACTTTACATCTAGCTGCCAGCTTAGATAGTTTCTACCTGATGCATCCAGCACTTCGAAGTCAACGCTTGCAATTTTAGCCATTTATCTAGCAGAGCACAAACATGCATGAATTAATAATTAATCAGAGAAAACATTTTCATGCGGAGGCAATATTTAACGAAAGGCTAAATGTGTGGATTGGCCAGTCCCACAAGAAAGAGTCCAAAAGTCCACAGTCCAAATTATACAAATTTGCAGCTTTTAAAAATGAAAATACAACTTTGGAAACCCCGTGGGTCCCATAAGAGATCTCCAGCTTCAAGCGTGGCCTCCGACTCCATGGAAGTTGGTCTTCTTTCTTTGACATTTACATAAAGTCCTCACTACAATTGCTCTCAAAAATAAAAGAAAATTACGGGAAATAAACTGTGGGACTAAACGGCCGATCCAAAAACCACATTTAGCAATTCATGCAGAAATATTGTGCTCATCAACATTTTCAAACATCACAGGCAGTTATATTCACATGAGGATAAAAATATTTAATCACTTAATAATTATTGGACCATTGGGCAACGTCATACACCGTTAGCTTAGGTGACTAACGGCAGCGCGGTCGCAGGATCTTCCTAATTATTAAGTTTTAAATATGATGCACAACCATGCATATAATATCCGCATAATTTGCCAGAGATGTAAAGCATGTAAAAAAGAATTACGATGTATGGGTTGTAAAGTAAATTGGGTTTAATCAATCAAATTGATTAAGAGCCCAAAATAGACATTTTTGTTGAATAAGGAAAAAGTTTTTCCTTTTGAATCATCCCAAATATCCCCCAAAAACCCCCAATAAGCCCTGAAATGCCAGGAAATCGTCCATAATTTACCGTGATTTTTCACGAATTTAGTTGCCATTGGACGCCCTTTTAAAAATTGGGGTTTAGCCCAAAAATTTGCCTTTAAGGACTATTTTTGCCCCCCCTTTTTCGTTTTTCTTTTCTTTCTTTTTTTTTGATATGAACTTCGGCCTGCGAGCTTCAGGCCGCAGGCTTTGGTTTTTTTTTGATTTTATTCGGACTGCGGGCCGAAGCCCGCAGCCGGCCAGCGGGCTTCGGCCCGCAGTGATTTTTTTTTCGATTTTAATCTGGCCTGCGGGCTTCAGGCCGCAGTCGTTTTTATTTTCTTTTTTTTGCGGTCTGCGGGCTTCGGCCCGCAGTAAAATTTTTTTTGTTAGTGGGCTGCGAAAAAGCCCAGTTGGGCTTGGGGGGGCTAGGGTTTTGGCCGCCGCCGCCTCTTTCGTATTCGCCGACGGTGGGCCCCCGAGGGGGGGCGAAGGGGCGCCCCCCCCCGCTGCGGGCGCGGGGGGGGGGGGGGGGGGAGGGGGAAACGTCGGCGGCCCCCCGCTGCGGGAGGGGGGCGTCGGGGCACTGGCGCCCCCCCGCTACGGGGGGGAGGGGGGTGGGTGGGGGGTGGGCGCCGGGGCCCCCCGCCGCTGCAGGAGGGGGGTGTCGGGGCACTGGCGCCCCCCCCCCCCCCCCCCCCCCCCGCTTAGGGGGGGGGGGGGGGTGGGGTGGGGGTGGGCGCCGGGGCCCCCCGCTGCAGGAGGGGGGTGTCGGGGCACTGGCGCCCCCCCCGCTACGCGGGGGGGGGGGGGGGGGGGGGGGGGGGGGGCGCCGGGCCCCCCCGCTGCGGGCGGGGGGCACGGGGCATCGGCGCCCCCCCCCCGCTGCGGGGGGGGGGGGGGGGGGGGGGGGGGGGGCATGGGGCGGCAGCGGCCGCCCTCTCGGGTAGTGCGGCGGGCACTCCCTCCGCTTTGGGCGGGGATGCGAGGGGGGGGGGGGGGGGGGGGGGGGGGGGGAGGGCCGGCGGGCTAAAAGTTCGGGTTTAACCCCTAAAAATTGTATTTTTGGGATGAACGATCCGTCGTTTTCAAGGCGACAAATAATCCCCATATCAATCTTGCGAGATCAAGGGGAGGGACAATCATACGTATGATTAAAAACATCGTTTTTCGTGTGTTTACCTCTATATCCGTTCTTCGAATATAGCGACGGTTGCGCGAAGCCCTACGCGGATGAAGACGCTCGATTGAAGAAGCCTTGCACCGCGCTCGTGGATCTCCCGGCTCCTCTCGCCTTCGCCTTCGCAACGAACGGAAAAATTTTTAGAGGCTCGTGCTGATAACGTGTTATGAATCAACTGTTTGGGGAGGAGCCCCCAACTCTGTATTTATAGGTAAAGGGGAGAATACAAGATGTGTTTACAATGATATGTGCCTATCTCTAGGATAGCCCAGAATATCAACTAACCCGATTAATTAACCGTTCACAGCAACAAAGTGTACTTTATGTAAGGCCCGTATTTTTGTATTTTCTAACCTGATCTATTCTCTTATTAGAATTAAAAGGTTGAATATTCCCACCGCAAAAGGACGCTTATTAGCCCACGTGCAAAAACACGGCTTCTACTACATTCAACTAAAAAAGCCCTTGTCTTTTTCCTACTTTATTCCTTAATTTATTACATGATATTAAAATGGAAAAAAATTCATTACTTTTAATTACTACATAAATCTGAGGTCCTCTACGGGATTTGAATGGATGGATTCATACTCAAAACTCATTAAAGGAACACATGCTCCATCCAGACTCAATGGAATAAATCACATATACAAGCAACAAACTATCAAAATCTTAAAATAACAGAACTCTTGTCATCCAAAATTTTTGGGATTCACATAGGATAAATGCAGGTATATATGAAAAAATGATTTTTTGTTGTGCCCAGATAATAATGGACATCCACGAGAAAATGAAGAAAATGATTTGTATTTCTTGATTATTATGGTTACAAGAGATATCTCCCATATATACATAACTCCTAACTCATGAATTATGATTGAGTACAAAAACCCAAAGAAACAAAGAGACTCTCACAAGTACCCAAGAGACTAATACATGAACTACGTTTAACTCACGACTCTTAATTTTCTACTCTGTTAACAAACAACTAACTCAACCTTTCTAAACATGCCCAAATTACTTTCTCCAGCGTTTTATACGTTTCAAAAAAAAATCATCTCAATGTTTGTATAACAATTCAAAAAACTACCTCTATCTTATAACAATTTAGAATATTAATTTAGGAAAAATAAAATTCATTGTAATCTTATGTTATCTTTAAAGTTTAATATTATATTTTGGGAAAATGATAATATATAAAGATAGTTTTCTAAAAATTAACCATAAAACAATAAAAAAGGGATAGAATGGCTAGATGAATGGCAGCAGAGGATAGCAGTGTTATCTAGCTCCATGGATCATCTTCCTTCTTAACGAATGCCATGATAGCCTTCACTGCTTCTTCGACCCTGTTGGAAAGTGTATGGTCTCCCCCTTCGATCTCCACCTTATCGGCACCCCCCATAGCTTTGCATATCCTGCATGACAAGGCCCAGTATAAGAAGAACAGGCGAGCGCACTATCCATTTACCATCGTGTCTTGGATGAAGTTTCTTACCGCGCTGCTAGTGATCTCTTTTCGACATGGTCCGGGATCTGGTCATCAGCCATGGAGAATATGACCTGCACATTGGTCATCGTTCCAGATCAACACTACAAGCAAGAAAGACACCGAATAACGTGATAGGTAATGACTAGAATTGAAGGAATGCTGAACAATAGAAATTTGTGAGTGAAATTCACCGAGTACACAATTTCCAGGTTATGCAGAACCACTTGCCATAATAATGTGCGATATACAAGTCATCATATAGATATTAGGGAAACCACTCAGCAGTGTCTAGTTGATAATGTGCGATATACAAGTCAGCATATAGATATTAGGGAAATCACTCAGCAGTGTCTAGTTGATGTTTCTAGATCCTAATGGAAAATCAATTGCGAGGTGGAAAACTACGATCCTCAGTCAACCCTCTCCCACTTTACATGTGCACATTAGCATTGTGTGTAAACTGCCCCCGCGGGCGCGCGCGGCGCGGCGGCGCGCGTGCACGCACACACACACACACAGAGAGAGAGAGAGAGAGAGAGAGAGAGAGAGAGAGAGAGAGAGAGAGGCATTGTGTGCGCTATAGGAAAAAAAAATCAGGTTAACCTTAATTTTTTTTTGACTAATTCCACTTTTTAATGATTTAGTTAGCTAATGGCTGAAACCAGTATTTTGCCTGGTTAAGCTCGGTGCCTAAGATCCATGTTATGAATTCTTCATTAGACAATGCTGTGTCAGAAATAATAGGTAAAACAGAGTTTACTAATTTTATTATAAAACAACTCCAAACCGTCTTACCAGTTCAAGCATTACAAGCTGCTGGATTTTTGAAATTAAAAAAGAGTTTAAATTAAAAATTAAATAATAAAGAGATATGTTACCAGGCATGACTTATTTGACAAATGGCCTAGTCTTGATTTCAATTGATCATCGGTAAGGTCGGAACTGAACATGTCATCATCCCCCAAATAGCCGGAAAGAGAGTGATACCTTCAAGATTAAATAAAATTTCTTTAAGCCAAAGAACAAGTTTTAATGGTGTAAGTTAGCCTTCCTCCCAGAAAGATGGAATGTCACGATGAAGTGTAACTAAATCCTATCACAAACGGGAAAGAACCATATGTTTGAGTCTTGTGATACACAAATATGAGCTAGAAATATAATTATCTATATCACAAATGAGGGGGGGGGGGGGGGGGGGA
Organism: Scilla litardierei; assembly: GCA_030789695.1. Lineage (NCBI taxonomy): Eukaryota > Viridiplantae > Streptophyta > Magnoliopsida > Asparagales > Asparagaceae > Scilla > Scilla litardierei. Next base: position 173,197,685 of record CM061132.1, read on the forward strand.
TGATTTGACCTTTGTCCCACATGGCACCTTTGTCCCATCTGGACAAGGGGAGAGGAGTGCCACATCATCATGGTGGGACACACTTGGGGATTGGGGGGGGGGGTGGGTTTTGGGTGATGTTGTGGAGCACCCATGGAAAAGCCGCCTTCATTCCCCTTATTTGCAAGCGTGTCATTGATTTTTCATAAAATCCAAATTCACATCAATCTTCCCCATATTTACGAGTTTACCGTCAGTGTTTTTTGACTTTGACCCCTGACGGTTTTTGCACTTTAATATATGTTTTTCTCCCCTTTTACCTCGGATGACACACACACACTTCCCTCTCTTTTTTAGTTGCGTGCAGGTCCCGCATCCTGTGTGTGTGGTTTTTTCTGGGGTCCCCATGTACTATGTGCACGGGTTACTTCTAGTACTAAAACATAAAGAGTTGACTTTTAAATATCATGAAAAGGTGGACAATGAATAGGTTCTTGCAAAAAGGAAAAAAAGCCGCAATATAACTAATGGAAATCAAATAAAACAATGGTAATGACCTGTAGGCAGTTATTGGAGCATCTGCTTCTGCTTTCCTGGGCATTAGTTCATGTGCCTTACCTTCACTTATCATGCTTACTGCCAAGTCAATCATTTCAGCAGTTTCGGGAATAGTTGCTCTATGTTCCCGGTCACTAACTGGTGCCTGACAACCACCCCTCACGCCTGGGTTATGAGCACTTTACAGTTTAAAGAAACAAACCATTGTTAATAGGAATTAATGAGCCTATGCAGAAGGAAATGGTCACCGAGTCATTATCACAAATAAAGCTCTTTGCAGTAAGAAAGATGAGAGCTGTTGGAAATCATATTCATAAATGAATAACTGCCATTTGAACTATACAATAATGGGTAAAATATCTTTGAGTTCATGGAATGATTGACATAAAAGGAAGTTAATCATAAAATCAACTGCATCTAATTAGTGCAAGCTTGATGATTTAATATGCAGCACCAATATGTGAAATGCATGGTGAGAGGCTAGATACCGTAAAACTATATTTTATATAATGGATACGAAAATCGACTGAAACAAAGAACATATGGCTATCCCTAATGCACACAAGCAAGCCATATGTAAACTACTCTTGTTGATGGAAAGTGGAAACAAACAGGAGAAAACAGTCTATAAAGATTGTTAGAACAGAATAGAACAAGTATGTCAGAAAAATAGTCCCACACAGGAAAGAAAAGAAGTGATGGACATATAATGAAACCCTGCTCAAGCTTTTGGGTTAAAGTTTCTCAACAAAGATTAGGCTTTCATCAATTTAGCTCACCATGAGCCCTCCAGTTCCTGTTCTATAGATACAAGTGACTATCATTTGATGGGCATTTGTTGGCCTAAAATGATTGCACTTGCACATGGTTGTTTAAGCTTGAGGTGGAACTATAAAACCTTGCTGTCACCTCACTATCTGTTGCATGTATCATCACTCTATGCTACATGTGTGATCTAATTCGTCACAGTGTATGACTTGGTTAGTGCATGAAGTTCACATGCGATCTCTCTTTGGCTTTGAGTGCGATCTAGTTTGTCTATGACATTATGATGTCACAGTATCCCCTTTTAGTGTTGGTTGGGCTCAAATGCTCTGGTGACACCCTAGCTTCCTTGAGTGTTGGCTGGTCTCAAACAAATACGTGTCAAGAGGAAGATTTGTTGGGGGTTTGTATCACACATCTTTTCGATTGGCTGAAAATCACAGCATGACAAGGAATTAGAAAGCTGGTTTAGTCATATATCAAGTAAATTAGAAGATGAACATGTGATTTATTAGGAATCATGACTCAAATATGGCTGATCATTTTGAGTCAGTATGTATTTCAAGTATATTAGCCATATCCATCTTAGTTTGTAGACCTAGTTCTTTCTAGTAAGTCAGCCACTCCTATAAATTGCTCTGATGCCATGTTATTGATGGCTTTGATATCAAAGTAGAATATGATAGTAATAGATCGTGAGCCCGGCTCACGATGAGTTAAACTAATGAAAACATAGTATTGGCTAAGAAACACTGATTCAAAAGTATAAGCCATTAGGTAAAGACCTAAGTTTCGATATAGGTCCTTCACTTTTCCTATTCTCTCAGATATGGAACTAATTTTCTTAACAATGTTTATGTGATGTGCGGCATGCCTCGTGTCAGACATCTTCTAAACTAATTGAGATGTCAAATGTAATGCCCATATACATATTCTGTCATAGATATACATTAGAACAATAAGGGAACTCATATTCCTGTAAATAAAGTCTGCAAATATCATCACATTTATACATTAATCTTGCACAGATGCTTACATTACAAGATAGTGTAGCGATGCTTTTTTTTTTTTTTTTTTTGGGGGGGGGGGGGGGGGGGGGGGGGGGGGGTTGGTGGTTCATTTCTTCATCATATACGTCTTTCAAGTGATCTTTTTTGACCTTCTATCATCTCATATATTTGTCCATTGGTCACCTCTTTGTGTGCGCACGTATGCGTGCGTAGGTTTTTTTGGGAGGGGGAGGGGATGTTGACAGGACTAGAGAGAAACTTAGAAGGCAAATGTTCGGCAGACAAACAAACATATAGACGAACTCTGAAATGCCCTACAGTACATTGTACATTAAACTTAGATACCTCACATTTCTTATTTACTACAAATGCCGCTATTTAATATCACAAACAAATACTTGACCACCAGCGGATTTCACATGTTTGCAAACCCGGAAATGTCAATTGGTTCTTCCCACAATGAAGTTTGTGCATGCTATGATGTTAACAGATACAGAAAATAAAAGATACAGCACTCAAAAGAATATGAATGCAGAAGGCACACAAAAAAGGCTAATTATGAAAAGCTACCTTTATGTTTCAGCTTTTTCCCACAATACTACCTTAAAATTCTAAATAACAAAATTCTACCTTAAAAACAGCCCCCCCCCCCCAAAAAAAAAAAAAAAAAAAAAAAGAAAAAAAAGAAAAAAAAAAGAAAAAAAGAAAAAGAAAAGAAAAAAGAATTTTAAACGAAACCTTGGAGTTACTCTGAAAAGAAAAGAAAATGGTAGCATTTTGTTATTTTAGAACTTAAAGATAGTATTTTAGGAAAAATATGAAACAAACAGGTAGTTTTCTGATAATTAGCCCACCAAAAAAATGAAGCCATGACTTATGTTGAAAGTTATTAATCTTCACATAAGCTAGGCTCAAAGATAAACAGGCATGACAAAATAAGAATACCTGCAAAATCACCCCACGAACTGCTCTGGTGCATGAAACATTTGTTCCCATGTAATAAACTATGTCCTATGATGAAGTTGCCACATTTAGATTGCTTTAAAACAAATATAATTACATTAAAACATACATGCATCCGTTACTTTACCACTCACCTGACAACCAGTACTGTGCCCAAGTAGCATAACACCTTCCGACTTTTCCTTATTTATTAAATAATCGATAAGCTGATCAAGTTCCAACGAGTCCTTCATAGCACATAGTTATAGAAAGTCAAAGTCCTCATATATGTTGTAACTTAAGCCAAAACTTAGAAGGGAAAAAACGCATGAATAAATGTATTAGTGGTCAAATCAGTTTGTAACACCTTCCGAATTTTCCTTATTTATTAAATAATCGATAAGCTGATCAAGTTCCAACGAGTCCTTCATAGCACATAGCTATAGAAAGTCAAAGTCCTCATATATGTGGTAACTTAAGCCAAAAATTAGAAGGGAAAAAACGAATGAATAAATGTATTAGTGGTCAAATCAGTTTGCTTAAATTCATAAGTCAATTACACTCTCGAGCCAATACCAACAGCATATCATAAGATAAAGAAATAACCCCAGCATATTTTATAGCAGAATGCATTTCACAAGATATATGTGGTCTCCCTAAAACATTAGACTTCGGCAAATTATATGGGATATGAATAAAATATTCATGGTGGCTGCAAATTATGACATCCAATTTAATAACAAAAGGAAGCCCACCATTCCCAACTTCATTTTATATCATCCAAACCAAGTCTGCATTTTAATTAATAGATATGAACAGCAACCTCCATAGGTCTGATTGAGAAGAGGAGAAATAATTATAACAGAGCAACATCACAAAGTCCCGAGCAATCTTGATAGGGATCCGATTCCGATTTAGATATTTTATTTTGAATTTTAGAGTCTTAAGGTATTTTGAGACTTTTTATTTATTTTTAAGTAAATGGTTTGTACCACATTGGATGAGTGAAAAAGAGTATTGGTTTGTAAGCCTACATAAAGGTCTTAGGTTGATTTGTTTTTACTCAATGAATTAATCAATGAAATTTTTCCTCAAAACCTGTGAAAGGTTCCACTCTCCTTGGTGAGAAGACTCTGAACTCTTGGTGAGAAGCCAAGAAACCTTAAATTTATCAATCCTTTCCCAAGCCCTCCACCAACATCCCTAAATCCAAACGGTCATACATCAATTTGGTGAAGCAGCAGAGAGAATTTGATGGCAAAACGCCGTCACAATTCATCAAAAAATGCGTCCGCACCGTCCGAGCTGACGCTGCTACATTAACGGATCGGTCGAGCCGACCCCGACTGCCAACTGAGCCGTGCCGTCGGCTCGGCCGGTACTGTTCATCGGCTCGGGCAGAGCCGGTACCGGTTCATCGGCTCGGGTGGAGCCGACCAAGCTGATCCCCAAGCCGACTCAGCCGATCCGGTTGATTCGGTCAACGACTCAGCCCAGCCGACAGCTCAACAGTGAGCCGTGCGATTTTCCAGACATTTTTCAGCTGGTTTTCTGTGCAGTTCCACTATTTTGACGGTTCTGGTTCCATTTGAGGTCCAAATTCAGTGTCGTTCGCACCAGTGGATGGCTGACTCAACCCACTACGTATTGCTACATCCATGCAAGAAGATCTGCTCTAAATTATAGGATACTATAATGATTACTACGATAATCCACAACCATAGACGAGAGAACTCCTTAAGCAGTTTGTTTCCTTAAAAGCCATTATTCGTGAGGATAGGTTCGAGACTCGTCCGCTTATATATAGTGTGAAATGCTTATAAAATACTATACGGAGAAAACAAAGTAGTAAACTCAAGCCAGAACCCACGATAGAGATTGATCCAACACCTGTAGCAGAGTATGAGCTTGAACCTGAGCTGAAGCCATGTCATGACCAAGAGATTGAGACACGGTTTGAGCATGAGCCCGAGTTAGAGCCTGACCTCAAATTAGATCTCGAGTCTGAATTGGATCTTGAGCCAGTATTGGAGTCAATATTGGAGAAATAACAAGAGCTCGAGTCCGAACCAGAGTCGTGGCCAAACCAAAGATTGATCCAGTACTACAATTAAAGCTTGAACCATCTTGTGCTGTATTTTGACCCAGTTACAGAACTTGATCTAGCACTGCAACCTGAGCCAGAGTAGAGTCATCTATGGAGCGTGCGTCAGAAGTGCCGATAGAAGCATTGCTAATTCCGATTGAGCACATCGAGTTTGTTATCCCAGATCATCTTCCCTAACCAACAAACAAGTTTTGAATGTTTTTCTATCTTTTATGAATTGGAAGAAATTATCGGAGGATATTCGTCTGCCCATCTGCATCTTATTACACTTCAAAGTTCGTGAACACATTTTCTCCAACTATAGAGAACTACCGATTTTTGCCTAATTGTATTTCTGTCGTCCTTTATCAGGTGGTGAAGTTCTCAAGCAGAAGAGAATGATAGGGATCTAATTTTGATTGAGATAGAATTTCTATTTTTATTTTTATTTTAGTTTTAGTTTTAGAGTCTATGTATTATGGGTTTTTAATTTATTTTTAAGTATTTTAAGATTTAGTACCACATTGGATGGGTGAAAAAGAGTCCTGATTTGTAAGCATACATAAAATCCCTAGGTTGGTTTGTTTTTAATCAATGAATGAATGAATGAGAGATTTTCTCCACAACCTGTGAAGGGTGCGTCCTCCTTGGTGAGAAACCTCGAAAACCCTTGGTGAGAAGCCAAGAAACCCTAAATTTATCAATCCTTCCCCAAATCCTCCATCAAAATCTCTAATTCCAACCCGTCCTACATCAAATCTCCAACAATTGGTTAATTAATGCCCCCAAAATGTTAGAGAGGTTGCAGACCATGTACCTAAATGTGTCTAAGTTGATTCATGGAGTCTCATCCAAAGCAACAGATAGTGATCATTCCACTTGTGAGAAAAAACCAATTGATTTAAAAAAAGATGACTCCACATGCCATTGAATTCAATCATCTTAGATGTAGAATGCTCTTTTGTTTCCAGATGAAAATTTATCATATTAGTCGAGGATTGTTTTTATGGTGTTGCCTAAGAAAGTGGATGTAAATATACTTCAAAGTTATGTGATTGGCACCAATCGAGATCTGAACTTTATTGGTAATAAACTAAGAATAAAATGGATAGAATGATTACAATTGTAGAGGTAATCGCCCTCCCAAGACGTCGATTGATAGGGGACGTCTGCCCCTCCCTAGAACGCCGAAACCTTCTCCTCTCAAATATCAAATCACTTACAAATTCTGCCCACCAGGGCCGGCTGGCCTCCCCCTTATTTATAATATATAAATAAACAAAATACCCAAAATGCCTCTAATGGGCTCAAAGGCCCTAAAGAGAGCCAGATCAAACATTACCCCGCCCCCAAAAATCCACCTTGTCCTTAAGGTGGTTCATGATGTCCACGAGTGCGCTTTTACCGAGGGTTGGAGCATGTCTTATTGCCCCCTACTAGATCGAACGGCCACACACGAGCTTCGTCATCCTCGAAACATTGCTAAAGGAGTGGGATAGCGTTCAGCGCCGAGTCTTCTTCGCATTGGTTCTCTCCGCTTTGAATTTGGTTTCCAAACGGGTCCGGAATCGCCTAAATACGGAACCAGCGCAGAAAATCAGCAGAATTTCACCCGAAAATCCTTGAAAATTGCAAAATCGTACTGTTCATCGGCTCGATCCATCGGCTCGGCTCAAGCCGACGGCTGCGGCTTGTGATCAGCCGGTCTCGAGCCGCCATTGGCTCGCCTACACCGTCGCTGTTTTCCGACGATTTTGCCATCGATTGCCGGCGAAACTTATCTCATTGACTTCGTCTTGAAGTGGCGCAACTGCTGGCAACGGTGATGGGGCAAGCTTTCGCCGGAGGGGTCGCCGGCGACGTGCAAAATTCGACGCGATTGGTCGCTTCGTCTTCTTCCACGCCGCACCGGCCCCCAACGGGCTCGTCGGGGCCGGCAAGGCCCTCCAGGGGGTAGTCGTGTCTCCAGCGCATTCCTGGGGTCTCGCTGTGGTTGCGGGGAGATCCCGGGGGCTCGTCGTGGTCTTCTAGGGACTCACTGTGGTCGTGGTGACCATCTGGGGGCTCGCCGAGGTCAGATCTGGTTCGTCATCTCCCGTCGACGTTGGATCTGAGTCGTCGACGGCCGGAACGTTCAGATCTGCAATGTTTTCCCCCCGACTTCTTTAGATCTGGCCTCGTCACGATTTGTTGTATGAGTTGTTGATTTGATTGCTGCACATGTAGGACTAATTGCATGACGGCCTCCAAATCTTCATGAATTTCCTCGACTCCATCAAGATCGAACGATTCTGATGCCAAAATGATAGGAACCAAACGAGATCTGAACTTTATTAGTAATAAGCTGAGAATAAAATGGATAGAATGATTACAATTGTAGGGGTAATCGTGCTTCCAAGACGCCGATTGATAGGGGACGTCCGCACCCTCCCGAGAACGCCGCAACCTTCTCCTCTCAAATATCAAATCACTTAACAATTCCGCCTACCAGGGCCGGCTGGCCTCCCCCTTATTTATAATATTAATTAACAAAATACCCAAAATGCCCATAATGGGCTAAAAGCCACTAAAAAGAGCCGGATCTAACATTATGCATCACCATGTCAGGTCCCTTAACAGGCGCGCGCGCGCAAAACTAAAAAGAAGGCCAACCCTATCAGATTCCTTCATGGTATGCACGAGGTATGCACCGTGCAACCTCATCAGATAACAGTCTAGCTCGTATTACAGGCAGATGGTATGTGGGAATAGTGGTCATAAACTCAAGGTGTTTTAAATGTGTTGTTGACTAGAGAAGAAGCTTGGTAAAAATAGGATATGCAGAGAGCGTAAACTGGCATGAAATAGGACTCCATTGCTTAGTTTTTCAAACAAAAAAGCAATAAAAAGTACGATTAATGACTGTTCGGTGTCCATGAACACGAGAAAGTACTTGCTCCAAGCTGGAAATGCCATATCCGCTATATGATGAAGACATCAATGGCTGCACGAGGGACCACTGTTCATTCTCCAAAGCAACTGCTAAAGGCTGCAAGTACCTGGAAAATATGAAGTTTTCTTTGATAAAAGAAACAGAAAAACAACCATAAAAGAAAAGAAAGTAAATGAATGTGTTGTTATTGTACTAGTAAAGCAGAAAGAAAAGGGCCATGAATGTCGCTATTTAACAGAAAGAGTATCTACTTAGAGCAGAATGGATAGAAAATGATTCATATGCTTGACTGTCCAGAGTTAGTTATACGTCTTTCTTCTTTTATAAAAGGAACATTAACGAAAAATGAAGTGAATTATACAGAGAATATACAGGTCTTTTTTGTTAACAAAAAATAAATTGCATATTGGATCCCTCAAATTTAATCAAATAAAAGATAAAAGATATGCAATTCATACACATTCTAATGTATGTCAGTATATGATTTAAATTATTAAATACACATAAAACCAACTTACAAGGGAGAAGCTAGTAAGGTGTTGGACTTGTGAGGTTCAAGGTTTGAAGAGAGCCAATAAAAGGGATTCTTTCAGCTGGTGTGAGATAAGAAGCCATATCTTCCTCGTTGCCAATGAGATTCCTGTGTTTTCCAGAATATCCCCTTTTGTCCATATATCACCAGAAAATGGCACAATTTGAGTGTTGATGCAAGGTAAGTTGAGATAAATCAAATCACATGAACCAAGGAGAGCACGATGCATTGTGGAGGTTACTTCAGTGTTTTAAAAGCGGATGAAAACAGCAAAGCAGTTGTCTAGGCGGAGAGCTTAAAGGGCAGCTTAAGCTCTCAGCCGGTCGCTTAGGGCCAAAGTCTGTATGATTCCAACTGAACCACCTCATAGTGTTATTTTCAATTGATTGTTTAGCAAACATTAAATTCTAGCTCATGCATAATGTGGTGTGATTTTATTTTTGTATTCTTTTATTTTTTTTAAACTAATGACAAGTTCCTTAAGCTTTTAAAGCATAAACAAAACATCTAACATTGGGTTGTCTACGGATTGTTGGGGGTGATTGGATCACCTCTCTTGGGCTCATATGCCCTCTTGATAGACTTATCAAGAAAGCAATCGTCCCGCGAAATTCCAAGATCGTTGAAGACAACGAACAAAACAGACGACTTCCTCTTGCAAACTTACAACATATCAATATATATATATATATATATGTGTGTGTGTGTGTGTGTGTGAAAAATGGAGAAGAGCTGACAGCGCTGGAAATTTTTCCAGCGCTGTCCGCATTTTGGGCGACCTAAAAGTATTTTTTTTTGAAATTTTTTTTTGCAGTAGTTAGATATACGTGTTAGGAAGCTCCCCACAAAATTTCAGCTCAATCCGACACCGTTTGAGCCTCCGTTCATCGATTTCAAAAACGTTACGCAAAACTGTGGACAGATTTGCGTAACGTTTTTGAAATCGATGAACGGAGGCTCAAACGGTGTCGGATTGAGCTGAAATTTTGTGGGGAGCTTCCTAACACGTATATCTAACTACTGCAAAAAAAAAATTTCAAAAGAAATATTTTTACCTCGCCCAAAATGCGGACAGCGCTGGAAAAATTTCCAGCGCTGTCAGCATTGGCCCATTAACCTATATATATATATATATATATATATATATATATATATATATATATATATATATATATATAGATTTCACACACACACACACACACACACACACACACACACACATATATATATATAGTGAAAAATGGAGAAGAGCTGACAGCGCTGGAAATTTTTCCAGCGCTGTCCGCATTTTGGGCAAGATAAAAGTATTTTTTTTTGAAAATTTTTTTTGCAGTAGTTAGATATACATGTTAGGAAGCTCCCCACAAAATTTCAGCTCGATCCGACACCGTTTGAGCCTCCGTTCATCGATTTCAAAAACGTTACGCAAATCTGTCCAGAATTTGGACAGTTTTGCGTAACGTTTTTGAAATCGATGAACGGAGGCTCAAACGGTGTCGGATCGAGCTGAAATTTTGTGGGGAGCTTCCTAACATGTATATCTAACTACTGCAAAAAAAAAATTTCAAAAAAAATATTTTTACCTCGCCCAAAATGCGGACAGCGCTGGAAAAATTTCCAGCGCTGTCAGCATTGGCCCATTAACCTCATATATATATATGAAAGTAGCGTAAAACAAAAGATAAACACGCACCTGACATCAAGATTTATACTGATTCCACCCAATACTTGGTGTGCGTCCAGTTACAGTTAGAGATCATTAATGCTTCAATAATATTAGATTACAAGTTATGGCGTTTGGTTCAAGAGAATAAACCAAACCCGCTAAGAATTCAGAGAAGAAAACAATGAAGAAAGATCTCAAACAACCTACACTTAACCTTCAGTTTGCCCTCTGCAATTTTACATATAGTCGCAAACTTGTACATGAAATCCCCTCGAAAAATGCTCAAGAATTGCACCAAAACCCTAGCCTAAACATTGTTTAAATAGAGTTTAAATCTAAATAGGTCTAGATCGAATCCGGGTTGGAATCGAATTCCAAACGCTCCTGCAGTTGCGCCTGCTGCATCTCGTCCGTTCGCCGAAAGCGGGATCAGCTCTGGAGACGACGCGTGGTGAGATCCGTTGTGCCCTATCGCACAAGCGCACACCGCGTGGCGCACGCATTGCACGCACCACATGCTCCGCGTGTGTGCACAACACACGCAGGCCGCGCCTGCCAGCCACACGTTGGGCCACCGCCGTTTAGACTTTTTACCGTGCAGATTATTTTTCAAAATATATTATTGAATTGGGCTTCTGACAAACCTTGTTTTTTGTTCTAAAAAATTTCCAATAGATCTCCAAAAAATCCTCATAAATCATACATTAAATATTGAGATATTTTTGGTGTTTTGTATCATATTTTTAATACTCTACCTTGATATAAACTGATACGAGCACCCAAATGGGCCGAAGAAAGACGATCCAGCCCTACGACCAAAGAGCTGGACTGGGCCCAAGCCCTAAAAGCCTCATAAGCAGACCCGGGGCATCGCCGCCCAGCACCGCCGCCCGGTACATCGATGGCCTCCAGTCCTTCGAGGAAACCACTCTCCAGATCACACCTGCATTGATCACCATTGAAGGGACCATCAAAGCGGGCGGTCGCGAAGGGCGAGATGGCAGGACGCCATAAAGGCGTTGACATACAGACTCCTACAAGAAGCGGAAAGGAGGAAACGCCAAGGGATTGAATCCTGAATACTTAGATCTCAGGTACTCCACCTCTCAAGACCTTCGCCTTCCACCTTATATTGCTCCACCATAGCTCGGTCCGAGGATTGGTGTATTGGTCTCTCTGTGAACCATACTCAATCCCACCGAGCATCTTTCAGACAAGTGCTGACTTAGGCAACGGAGGGGACTTGGTCGGAACCAAGGTCCGACCCCTCTGACGAGCTCTCTCGTCTGTGCAGATCCAGGAAGCCGTCAACCAGACGAAGCCGCCCTCTGGCGCTCCGTCGCTCGGTTCCGAACACTCTCAAGCCCTAGGCCCGACTGACCGATCGCCCCAGAAAGCCGTCGCTCTACCGAAGCTACACTTCTGCAAACTGACGCACGGATCCGCGCGTTTCCGCCCCAGCGAACGCTCGAAAAGTCGACCCCGGAGGCTGCACGCGTCCCACGTGATCGCGACGACCACCGGACCTTAAACCTATCAATCAGCGGTGAGAAAACACCCCAAAACATCTGGCGTCATCTGTGGGAACGAGATCGCTTTCCACGTCATCCACATCAACAAATATGGAACATCACAACGATGGAGTGGCCCGAATGCCGACCATCCCGGAGGATGGCAACTACGTCCAGCACGAAACCGAGCACAACCGCTCCGCAGGGAAACCGACGACTCACGCTCGGTGACCCGCGATCAACTCGACCATCCACCCAGGAGACGAATGCCAACTTCCGAGCCCTGGCAGAAACCATTCAACACCTCGCGGGCCCGCAACGCCCCTTAGGGGGAAACCAGGCGTGACTTTCCGACCGCTTGGGGGCACGTTTCCCGTTACGTTCGACCATAGTCACGGACCGTGATGGTGAGGGCCTGAACCGGGAGCAATCGTTTACCCCCACATCTCTTCAAGGTGAGGGAGGAGGGAGGACCGAATGGACCAGGGACGAATAAACTGCGGCCTCGTCCAAACGACCCCGTTCGAACGAACGGCAATCGCCCAACCGCACGACCGCTGAGAAGCGCCAATGGCAGAGCAGAAGTCCGCGTCGAAGAGGCCCAAGAGCCGCGAAGATCGCCACCGCAGGGAACGTGCCCGGTGACCAACGCCGGTCTCCAGCCGAGAGGACCGCAGAGGAGGCCCCTCGCACATTCCCGCTGATCCGGCGAAGACGTCTGAGCACCGAGGAGAGGCGCCACCGGGTCAAATCGACCTGAAAGCCCTAAGGGACGACCGGTGCCTGCTGATGAAGAGCATCACCGACGCACAGGTACCCTCCAGGTTCAAGGTACCAACCTTGGATAAGTACGCGACACAGGGGACCCCCAGAAGCACGTGCAAGACTACCAGGGAGTCTTGAGGTTCCAAGGGGCCGACGATGCTCTGCTCTGTCGAGGCTTCTATACCACCCTCAAGAAATCTGCCAGTGAGTGGTATAACGGACTCCCCGACCAATCCATCGACAACTTCCGGAACCTGTCCCAGAAGTTCTGCCAACAGTTCATGGCCGGTCGACAGAAAGAAGCCAGGCTCGGACCTCCTATTCAACATAATACAGAGGCCAGGCGAGACTCTCAAGGGTTACATGAAGCGCTTCAACGCTCAGAGACTAAACGTCAAGAGCTGCCCAGAACTGGTCACCATGACAGCCCTTAAAAAGGGCTCCGGCACAGAGGCCTGAGGAAATCGCTCCATCAAGACCCCCCAAAGGGCCTCGTCCAGGTCCTGCCTCGGGCAGAGCGATTCATGCTGATAGAGGAAGCTTTAGTCGCGGAGGAAGGAGCCCCCCCGCGGGTTCCAGGAGGAGTTCAAAGAGCGTCGAAGACGAACATCGCGAGCCGAAAGACCGCAAGCAGGAGAGGAGGCCCAGGGGAGTCCGTACAGAGGGGAAGCAGCACCGGCCATGCTGAACGAAACCCAAGACGTCGTCCTGACACATGCACAAAAGGAGGGCCACATCAACAAACCTCCCCTAAGGATGAAGGGGGGACGAAGAGACGATGAAAAGTATCGCAAGTATCGCAAATATCACAAGGATAACGGCCACGACACCGACGACTGCTGGTACCTAAAGAATGACATTGACCAACTGATCAGCCGTGGATATTTGAAGAACTTCGTCGACGCCTCGAAGGCAGGCTCCGGGGAGGGCACTTCGAGACAGACGGATAATGGGAAGGTGAACGTCGTCCACACCCCTGTGCGCATAATTGAATAAGGAGTCGGCCGATCGATCGCGTCTTACGGCTCCGAACAAGCGACTCGCCCATCCTTATCTTCCCTGCTTTACGCATCTCAGCTTTAAATGTACCCCCAGTTTTCTTTCTGCTGAAATAAAGACACGAACTCGAGTCCTTGCTTACGACTACGCGTCCTTCAAGATTTAGCAAATCGTCAGCCGGATCCGATGCCGAGACCGCTAGGGGAAACTCCCCCAGCATGATCAATTGGACTCTTGACCGGCCGTAAGGCTGGGGCAACTCCCCCAGCAGGCCCGATCGAATTCTCGATCCGCCATAAGGCTGGGGCAATTCCCCCAGCGGGCCCGATCGAATTTTCGATCCGTCGTAAGGCTGGGAGCAACTCCCCCAGCGGGCCTGATCGAATTTCCGATCCTCCTTAAGGCTGGAGGCAACTCCCCAAGCAGGCCCGATCGTACCTTACGATCGGCCGTAAGGCCGGGGGCAACACCCCCGGCAGGCTGATCATTCGGTCGACCATAAGACTGGGGGTGGTTCCTCCAGCTGACCGATCGACCTGTCGACCGTAAAGCCGGGTAGCAACTCCCCAGCAAGTCGGCCACACTTCGGCCGAAAGGTTGTGGGCAACTCCTCCAGCAAGTCGTTCATTCGATCGACCATAAGACTGGAGGCAACTCTTCCAGCAGGCCGATCATTCGATCGACCATAAGACTGGGGGTAGTTCCCCCAGCCGGCCGACCGATTTGTCGACCGTAAGGCTGGGGACAGCTCCCCCAGCAGGCCGGCCACATCTCGACCGTAAGGCTAGGGCAACTTCCTCAGCAGGCCGATCACTCGATCGACCATAAGACTGGAGGTAGCTCTCCCAGCTGGTCGACCGACCCGTCGACCGTAAGGCTGGGGGCAACTCTCCCAGCGGGCCGGCCAAATATCAACCGTAAGGCTGGGGGCAACTCCTCCAACAGATCGATCATTTGATCGATTATAAGACTGAGGTAGCTCACCCAGCCGACCGACCGACCCGTCGACCGTGAGGCTAGGGACAACTCCCCCAGCAGGCTGGCCACGTATCGACCGTAAGGCTGGGGGCAACTCCCCTAGCAGGCCGATCATAAGATCGGCCATAAGGTTAGGGCAACCCCCAGCATGCCGATCGTTCAATCAGTTATAAGGCTAGGGGTAACTCCCCCAGTAGGCCAACCAAGGCTCACGGTAGCTAGTTGACTGCGAATCAACCACGAGGGCGGGGGAGGCAATTCCCCCAATAGGGCGATCACACGATTAGACCTGGGCCGATGGAAGACTCCTCCGATGAGCTGATCGCACCCTTGGTCATAACCAGTCAAGAAGCATCCACAAGAAATCCTTCCCGCAGCTCGAGCCGTCGACCGAACCTCGACACGAACAGTGGGAAGAGAAGGGCAAGGCCGAAGACAAAGACAACACGGCGAACACACCAAAAAAGGGTGAAAACTTCTACTATTTATCCGGTTTGTTACAAATAAGAAAGGAAAAACAAGAAGAAGACCGCTAAGACCGCCTACGGTGCGGGAGCCCGGGAGGAACTCTCCCCTGTTGCTTCAGCTACGTCCCTCAACCCGGAAAGCTGGTCGGGGGCAGTGGAGGGGAGAAGAAGCGACTGTCGAACCCACTCCTCGTACGCCAAGAATCCCTCCAGGAAGCACTGAGCGATCCGCGGGGCCAGGACGTCATCGTAACCCCTCATAACTTCACTAACAAGCCGCTGGGGATCCGCCCGCCGCAGGGAACCGATCTCGGACCAAAGCTCGGCCCTTTCCTTCCTGTGCGCTTCTTGGGCGAGGGACAATGCCCCTTTTACCTTCTCAGCGGACCCCTTGGCAGCGACCCGAGAGGCATCGGCGGCTGCCAACGCCTCATTCAACTTCTCCACCTCCGATGTGAGCTCGGAGACCTTGCAGAGTGCGGGCTGTAACTCCTTGCGGACCTCTTCGGCCGCTTGCTCGGCCGCCTTTGCCCTCAGACGCTCCCGCTCAAGAGCCGCCTCAAGCTCGGCGACCCGCTCCGTGCGCCGCTGCACCTCCACGGCCATCGAGGATGCCTGCGAGACGAAAATGATGAGGATCGGGCTAAGCAGGATGGAAGCGAGAAAAGGGAGAGACTTACCTGCTGAATCTGCCATACCATGCAGTCTACCAGGCTCCTAGAGTGGACCCTCTAAGGAGAGAGCGATCCCCCGACAGGGCAGAGCTCTGCGCCGACTGCACAGCTACGTCAAGGTCGGTAAAAACCGACCCCCAGACGGGGCCTCAAGCCCGGTCCGAACACAGACAGCGCGCGCCCTGCCCCGATCGGAGTTTGCTCGACCTGGAGGTTAGGAGAATCCTCCCCCCAAGACTTGGGGGCTTCCCTGAGAGGCGGCCGACATGCGACGCTCCACCAGAGAGGTGACATTCCTCTTTCTCTTCTTCTCGGGCCTCTCAAAAGCTGGGCAAGGATGCTTCTTCCGTGACCCCTGACCTCCGGTCGGCACAACGGGGTCCTACCCAAGGACATTCGAGGCCCCTTCGGCGAGGACAAGGTCGGCGGGGGCGTCAACCCGGCCCACCACGGTAGGAGAAGAACCCGTGGCGGCTGGGATCGGAGCCTGACTCTGGGGAACGTCGACCAGGCCTGTCGCCACGGGGGAAGAACCTGCGGTCGAGGGCACATCCACCATCTTTAGCGTCCCGACCGGTAGCTCGGCTGCGCTGGCCTCCTCCTCCTCCGTGCGCCGTGGCGCGTGGCCAGAGGAGCTTCCTCGAGAGCCCCGAGCACCCCGACGGATGAGTTGATGCACGTCATAAGGGTGGTTGAACTCCTGGCCCGCCATTCCTGTAAAAGAAAGGAGAATCAGGGTAAGCTAAGTAGAAGAATGGAGTCTAAAAAGTGCCTTTATCATGGGACCACAAGACGCTCCTGAGGAGGAGACCGTCCAGTAAGGGCCAGACCAATATCTCCTCCCGAGGCAAGGCCGACACGAACGTAATCGCGGCTTGGACGACCTTCGATAGGTCCAATACCAACTTGTAGACGCCCAAGCTTCCCCAACGTGTTAAAATTGCGGCGTCCCTAGGGTAAGTGACAAAAACGAAATCATTATTCCAATGACCGACCCAGCGAGGCAGGCCCAACATGCACTCTCTTCCCCTCCTGACGTCAATATGAAGCCATGTTGCCGAGGAAACAGGCTGTTGTAGAAATAAAAGAAGAACGGCAAGGACGGCTCCAACCCGTGTAGATGACAGATCACGAGGAAGCCGACCTCGACCGGAACCGAGTACGGGGCCAGCTAACACAGAGACACTTGCAGAAACTCCAACACCTGGATGATGAAGGGGTGAAGAGGAAAGTGAAGCCCCATCTGAAACATCTCGACATATACCACTACCTCACGAGCCCGGAGATATTCTGCCCTGATTCTCTCGGCTGTGGAATACGAGACGATGGATGCTGCTTCGAGAATCACGGGTGGAACCTCAGATCCCTCAGCTCCGGAAGGGTTCCCCCGTTGGATCAAATCCCCGAATAGCAGACCCTTGCCCTTCTCACGGGACGAGGACGCCCCGACGGCCACGTCAAAATCGTCGGCATCAGGTGGCAAAGCTCCTATTCTCAGCGCCCTTGCCATTAAGGAAGACGAAAGACGGAAGTAAGAAAGAGGGGTGGTTACCTTGAGAGAACCGAAGAAGGGAACATCGAAGAAGAGGGAGAGAGGAACTCAGCAATAATAAGAGGAATCGAAAGCGAAATCGCGAAGCGCGGAAGGAACCTCAAAACCCTGAGTTTTTATACATAGGACAGCCACAAATCCAGACCGTCCGAAGAGGGACACGCGTCAACATCTTTCTGAAGGCGGCCCTCCAAATCCCCCTTCCAAAAGGCAATAGAATTCTTGGCTCACAGAGCCATGATGGACTTTATTTAATGCGTTGCCTCGGCTGACGCACCAGTCAAATCCCAGCGTATCACATCCCTCGGACCGAACCGTCAAAACCGAACGGCCTGAGCGATGGGGGCAATTGATACGACCACTCGAATGGGCCAAAGAAAGACGGTCCATCCCTACGACCAAGGAGCTGGACTGGGCCCAAGCCCTAAAAGCCTCATAAGCGGACCCGGGGCATCGCGGCCCAGCACCGCCACCCGGTACATCGATGGCCTCCCGTCCTTCGAGGAAACCACTCCCCAGATCACGCCTGCCTTGATCACCATTGAAGGGACAATCAAAGCGGACGGGCGCGAAGGGCAAGATGGTAGGACGCCATAAAGGCGTTGATATACAGACTCCTACAAGAAGCGGAAAGGAGGAAACGCCAAGGGATTGAATCCTGAATCCTCAGATCTCAGGTACTCCACCTCTCAAGACCTTTGCCTTCCACCTTATATTGCTCCTCCGTAGCTCGGCCTGGGGATTGGTGTATTGGTCTCTCCACGAACCATACTCAATCCCACCGAGCATCTTTCAGACAAGTGCTGACTTAGGCATCGAAGGGGACTTGGTCGGAACCAAGGTCCGACCCCCCTGACGAGCTCTCTCGTCTGTGCAGATCCAGTGAGCCATCAACCAGCCGAAGCCGCCCTCCGACGCTCCGTCACTTGGGTCCGAACACTCTCAAGCCCCAGGCCCGACCGATCGATCGCCCAGAAAGCCGTCGCTCTACCGAAGCTACCCTTCGGCAAACCGACACACAGATCCACGCGTTTCCGCCCCAGAGAACGCTCGAAAAGTCGACCGCAGAGGCCGCGCGCGTCCCACGTGACCGCGACGACCCCCTGACCTTAAACATATCAATCAGCGGTGAGAAAACACCCCGAAACACAAACACATCATTAAGCTCAAACCAAGCCAAAAACTCCATATCATCCACCTTACAAAATAAACCACCTCATACATGGATGACAATTCTACCTGCGGGTATGGATACCATCAGATATCTGTCCGTTCGGAAACGTGTACAGGTGGATTTTTTATACCGGCAAGTATGGAAATGGATACCCATTTTTACCCACGGGTAAAACTGGATGGGTGGGTACGAGTATTATATATCTATACTTATGGGTATCCGCACCAGGTCATTTTAATAATAATATATATTTTTTATTGAGTAAATTACATATAAACATCCATTACATATTTTATAAAAATAATACCTAAACCTATATTTGTACTTACAATCAATAAAAATATTAATAGACCTCAGACATGACTGGTTGTTTGATTAGCCAATTTGGGCGTGTGATGTTAAGTGGATTTTGGTAGTGATATCTTTTGATAGGTGGCTTTCCTTTAATATGCTGAAGGCCTTCGTCTCTATTTACTCTTTGTTTTTATGGTTTCATTTTAGGCCTCCGGTAGTTAACTTTAATACTCATCTTGTATCTTATATATTTTTATGTATTATCACTCTTTATGTTGGTTAATATGATTTATCATTAATTTTTTGATATCATGTGTTTTTTGATATCTTTTGGACGAGTAACATGTATGGATACTCATACACATTGGGTATATGGATATCCATACCCAACCTAGCAGGTATATGGGTATCCATGGGTATTCGTATACTCGACAGGTATGTGCATGGGTACAAAGATTTACATGTCATCGGGTATGGGTATGTGTAAGCGTACGAGTAAAACGACCGAGTACGAGTATGGATATGGCATACCCATACCTTCCTACACGTTTTGACATTCCTAACGTCATCCTGAGGTCAGAACACCTGGCTAGTGAGCTTTGTACTAAGCATCACCAACTAACCGAGTATGTATGCCATCTATGCTCTAGTTAAGAGGGAGTATTAAGATATATTAAGCAGTTAAGAGATGATTGTATTAAATGTGAGTGATTAGGAGAAGAATAATATAATGATAAGATGTATTAAGTGGGTAGTTAGGAGATGAATAATATATGTGTGAGTGGTGGGAAGAGTATATTATATGCGTGATTAGTATAGTGACATAGGAGAGTATGTTTGAGAGCTTATCATGAATATATAAATACGCTAATGTTAGGAGAATGACATGAATACAATTTACTTTTTAAACTTTCCAGAGCACTTCTTACTTTCTTATCTTTCCAAATCACCTCTCTGATTCTAACAAGAATTAAAAGAAAATAACTAAATAATTGGAGGAAAAAAGTCATAGGAAAAATTAGTGACACGAAAGGAAAACTTTAGGGTTTGCCTGAAGGGTCCCTATTTCATCTCTCTAGATTTTGAAAAATAGCTAGGGGAAGCAGAAGAGATATGTCAGATTTGATTATAAATTAAATGTTGATATTTTTATATCAATATCAATTAAGATTCACTAATAAAAAACTTGATTATGAAGCGTACATAAAAGAAGATAGAAGTAAGAATAAAGTATGATAATTTTAATGATACTAAACCTAACATGTATCCCTTAAAGAAAGAGAAAAGATGTGCATTTAAGCAAATGATAGGGTGAGAATAGATGTCTGCTTAAGCAGAGCCAAGTGACTGCTAGCCTAGAACTGCTTAGGTGCCTATGCAAGCACTTTTTAAACACAGAGCTAGTTGAGATCTGCATGTGTCCAACAAGAGGATTTAGTATAATTTTAAACCATCCAATCTACAGTGCTTTTTTTTCCAGTTCACTGGAATTCTTTCCATAATTATTGAGCCTTTCTTCCCTCTTCGTGTGACCAACACCCATACATAGAAAAGCTCATCCTTTCACATTGATAGAAGCCTAGGCCTATAAGGTAAGGAAAAAGAGAAGGTAGGACATCATGCATGCGCGCGCATGCACACAACCCACTGATACGGTGCGCGTCTCTCAAGGGGCGCACGGGGGCAGCGAGCTATCGGGGTCGGTTCGGGTTTATCAAAGGAGGTGGCGACTTGGGTCCACCACGGACCCGGTCCCAAACTTGTAATTACTCAATCACAAGGGATGGCCATTTAGTAATTCCGCATCTACTAATCCCTCCCCTAACAAGGGCCCCTCCCCTAATAAGGGCCGGCCGGCCCTAGCTTGCGGGTTATCGAAGAATTGTGAAGGTAATTTTATTTCCCTAGAACCCTAGATTACTTCTCTTTGGTAATTTTATTATTCGTGATTTTAGATCCATTGTTCTAGGTTTAATTATTATTTTCAGATCAGTTCTTCGCCTTTAAACCCTAGAATTAGTAGTCCAAAGCCCTAAAAGTCCCACCTTTTAACCCCACAAAAAGCCCTAGACGCATCAGATTGGTATCAGAGTGGTTGATCCATGGCGAGCACACGATCTATGGAGCGGATCGAAGCGTTGGAAGAGAAAGTGGAAAGGATGGAAGCCCAAATCAGCAAGGGGTTCATCGACGCTAGGAAGGAAGACGTAGAGATGGTCGCGGAGATCCGAGAGGAAATAAAAGAGAATCAGGCAAAAATTAAAATCAAATTGACGTCGATAGCAGAGGCCATAGCGGCGTTGACCGCAAATCTCAACTCGAAGGCGGATCCAAGTAAAAAGAAGCCACCTTTGGCAAGGGGCAAAGATTAAAAAGTGATTTTTGACGAGGAGGGGCCGGAATCTGATGTCGATGGAGATTTGGAGACTTCACCAGATGCGACGACGGTGCGAGATGGCGAAAGGATGGTCGGGGGAGTGCGGCAGACCCCCCGACACACCCGGGGAGGGCCGGCGAACCCAACGGAGGGGCGGCAAGAGCCGCCGGCCCCTCCCGGGGGTGCGCCGCCTCCCTGGGGGCTCGGCGCAGCCCCGTCGACCACCCCAGGGGCGGCGACAGGCCCCTGGGGCCTCGACGCAGGGCTGCCGACCACCCCAGGGGCGGCGACTGGCCCCTGGGGCCTCGGCGCAGCCCCGCCGGCCCAGATTTTGGGCCGGACAGGGCCGTCGAACCCCTGGGAGGGGTCGACAGCGTAGTACGGGGGGTTTCGACCCCCCCGGAGGCGGCGATGGCACTACCGAGGCCAGGAGGGGGCGGCAGCCACTGACAAGTATTTCGGGGCCCCCATGGGCCCCGCACGGGCCCCGATCAGCACCAATTTCTGGATTTCAGCTTTCATTGGGACTTGGCGGGGGATTTCAGCAGACTGGAGGGCGCCATCAGTATACTGGGGGCCCGTCGACCCAGCCCCCACCTTTCGGGGGAGTGACGGGAGATTGGAGAGCACACCAAGGCCCCCCGAGAGGCCATCAGGCAGAGTATGGACATCCACATGGAGATATGAGGGGGGTCTGGCAGTGGGGTGGGGCAGATGTTGGCATGCGAGATCGTGTAGAGGCCATTTACCCGACAGACCACTGGAAAATCAGCCGAGTGGAGGATTCCAGCAGCAAGAGAGGGGGGGATTCGCAGGGGAGAGACCGATAAGGAAGCTGAAGGTGCCGGTTTTTGAGAGAGGAGATCCTGACGACTGGTTGTACCGTGTGGAGAGATACTTTGAGGTGTCGGCAATACCAGGTGAGGACTGGTTGCGCGCGATAGGGGTCTGTCTGGAGGGCGAGGCTTTGAGATGGTTCAGGTGGACTGATCAGCAGCAACCCTTCCAGACCTGGGAAGAGTTTACGTCACTTTTGGTGGAGCGTTTCGGTGCAGGGCAGCATGTCGAAGTTTTTGAGAGGCTCTATTCACTGAAGCAGGAGGAGAGTGTAGGGGATTATATTAAGAAGTTTGAGTCGCTCTGACACCGAGTCCAGGGAGTATCTGAGGAATCTTTGGAGAGCTGCTTTATGAAGGGGCTGAGGCCTACTGTGAGATCTGGACTGAGGCAGCTACAGTCAGTGGGTCTGCGCGGGATGATGGCATTGGCAAGGAAGGTGGAGGACCATCAGGAGACGGAGCGGAGAGCTCGTGGATCATGTGAAGGTACTACTTTTCAGGGACATGCGTCTGCTACGGGACAGAGGACTGCGCCTACACCAGGGGCCACGCCTGTCCAGAGAGTTACAGCCGTTGCCCGGGGCAACAGAGACAGGAGACAGGAGCCACGAGCAGGAGGGCAGGTACGGAGGATGACAGATGCAGAGATGAGGGAGAAGCGAGTGAAAGGATTGTGCTTCAGATGTGATGAGAAATTCACTCCAGGACACCGATGCGCGGATCGGACACTTCAGATACTGTTAGTGAACGACGATGAGGAGGAGGACGATGTCATCATACTAGAGGCAGGGGAGGATGAGGAGGAGACGGAGCACCAACACTTGGACTTGGCAGAGGTATCCCTCAATTCTGTGGTAGGGTTCACACCGAACCACACCATGAAATTGGTGGGACAGGTGGGCAGTCAGGAAGTGATAGTATTCGTAGACAGTGGGGCCACCCACAATTTCATCTCCAGCATGTTGGTGGGAGAGCAGGGACTACAGCTGAGTGGCACGGGGAGGTATGGAGTGATGCTGGACACTAGGTAGGTGACACACAGCACCGGTGTCTGTCGCGGAGTGATCATGACGCTTCATGTAGTACAGATTGTCACAGATTTTCTTCCCTTGGAGTTAGGGAGCACCGATATTATTCTAAGGATGAAGTGGCTGTAGACACTGAGAGAGACCAAGACGAACTGGAAGATGCTGAGGATAGAGTACCAGGATGTGGGAGGACAGTGGTTTTGCAGGGGGGACCCCAGCCTCTGTCGCTCGTTAGTATCCTATAAGGCCATGTCTAAAGCGATCCACACAGCAGGAGGAGGTTTCTTGGTTGAGCTACAGGCCGTGGCAGCATCAGTACAGAGCAAGGACCAGGCACAGGAGGTGGCACCAGAGATCGAGCAGCTGTTGGTACAGTATGAGGAGGTATTTCAGACATCACAGGGGCTGCCACCGCACAGAGACCATGAGCACGCCATCGTCTTACGGGAGGGCGTGTCTCCCATTAGTGTGCGGCCCTACAGGTATCCACAGGTGCAGAAGGACGATATAGAAAAGTTGGTGGAGGACATGCTACAGGCAGGGATGATTCCGCCGAGTACTAGCCCGTTCTCCAGCCCGGTATTATTAGTTAAAAAGAAGGGCGACAGCTGGAGATTCTGTGTGGACTACAGGGCCCTGAATAAGGAGACTGTTGCAGATAAGTTTCCTATCCCGGTGATTGATGAACTACTGGATGAGCTCCACGGAGCAGCTTGCTTTTTGAAGATCGATCTCAAGTCGGTGTATCATCAGATAAGGATGAGGACGGCTGACGTATCCAAGACTGCTTTCAGGACTCATGAGGGGCACTATGAGTTCCTGGTCATGCCTTTTGGCCTGACAAATGCCCCAACGACTTTTCAGGCCCAGATGAAAAAAGAATTCCGACCTTACCTCCGGAGATTTGTGCTAGTTTTTTTCGACGACATCCTCGTGCACAGTCGCAGTGTGGAGGAGCAGGTGGGGCACCTGCAGGCAGTTTTGCATGATTTACAGGAGCAGCAAATGTGTGCTAATAAGAAGAAGTGCTTATTTGGTCAGCTGCAGGTGGAATACTTGGGACACATGGTGTCGGCTGAGGGGGGGTGGCGGCAGATCGGGCCAAAATTGCAGCGATATTGGATTGGCCGGTACCCACCACGTTACGGGGTTTGCGTGGCTTCTTGGGCCTGACGGGATACTACAGGAAGTTTGTCCAGGGGTACAGTTCGATTGCTTGGACACTCACCGAGCAGCTTAAGAAGGACAGCTTCCACTGGGGAGAGGAGGCCACCAAGGCGTTTGAGGCCTTGAAGAAGGCAATGACGACGGTGCCCGTCTTAGCGCTACCGGATTTCAGCAAGCCATTCGTTATAGATACCGACGCATCTGGACACGGGTTGGGTGCAGTGTTGATGCAGGACCAGAAGCCCATTGCGTATTTTAGCCAGACTCTGTCAGCATGAGCGAGGCTGAAGTCAGTATATGAGCGGGAGTTGATAGCGATCGTTCTGTCCATACAGAAATGGCGGCCTTATTTGTTGGGACGAAGATTTATAGTGAGGACTGACCAGAGGAGCTTAAAATATCTACTGGAGCAGTGCATGGTCACTGAGGAGCATCAGAAGTGGCTCTCCAAGTTGGTCCACTACACATTTGAGATACAGTACCGGCCAGGCGTGGAGAACAAGGTGGCAGACGCCTTGTCCCACCGCGAGGAGCTCGTAGAGGTGGCAGCCATTTACATACCAGTCCTTCTAGATTGGGAGCCTTTAGGCAGAGAGATTAAGGCCGACGCAGATTTGGCAAAGATTCGGGAGGCACTGCAGCAAGGATCAACAGATTATCCGGGATACACCATGAGCGGGCAGCGACTTCTATATCAGGGAAGACTGGTGATTTCCAGGGGCTCTGCCCAAATTTCGATGATTTTTCAGGAGTTCCACGGCAGTGCCATTGGAGGGCATTCGGGTATACAGCAGACCTACCGGAGGATGGCTAGAGAGCTATATTGGCCAGGGATGAAGAAGGACATTGCCCAGAGGATAGCAGAGTGTGACGTGTGTCAATGCCACAAGTATATGGCAATGGCACCCGCATGACTTTTACAGCCATTGGCTTTACCGGAGAGGGTCTGGGGGATATCAGCATGGACTTTATTGAGGGGTTTCCGCGATCAGAGACCTACAATTCTATATTGGTGGTGGTAGACTTGCTCAGTAAATATGCCCATTTCATACTTGTCACGGTCTGTTTTCGATCGTACGCTTTTCGTGCACGAACTCTTGTTTGTACACGTATTTATTTTGGACCTTTCTCGTATCCGAACCCTATGATGTAATATGTCGTTGTGACCCTCTGTAAGAGTATTAATTTGTGAAAATATTTTGGAACGTCATTTCACGGGTCGTTCTCCCACAATTTGACTTTGTTTGAAGAGGCGTCGTGATTTTCACTTTGGTCGTGAGACCTTGTTATTTTTAGTTTCGTTCCTCGTCGCCAAACTTGTGATCGATCTCTTTAGTTTCGTTTCTCTCGTCGACACGGTCGCCCCGGTATTTTTCTCGTAATTATCGGGTACCGTTTGACCCACTTGTGCACTAATTTCATCATTAATCAACTTTAAGCCTAAGATTTCACATGATATTTCCTCTAAACTAGGCTCACCCTCTTTTCCCCTTAACTGCACCCTGCCCTCTCACATTCTCTCTCCCATTTACCCACAACTACCCAAAAACCCAAAGTTGAATAGCAAATGAGGAAATCTCCCATACGTATCAACTCAAAACAGTTTTGTCTATTCACACCTAAATTTCTAACCCATCCTTAAGTCCACTCACTTCTATTTCCCTTGGTGCACCCCCAAAACACCCCCAGATAGCAGAACCTTAACTTTTAAACCCCGATTGCCCAGGGTTTTCTTTTGATCACGCAAAAAGCCCTCACTTGTCGCCACCCTCTTTTTCTTCTCCGACCTAGCTTCTCAAGGCCCCGCCCCCGCGTCACCACCCTCGTCGGAGGTCCCCTCGACGGCCTGAGCCCGATGCACCGCCGTGATACGACCCCCGCTGCCGGATCCCGATCGCCGCTGTGCTCCTGGGCGATAGCACGCAGCAGCAGCCGCCGCAGCCGCAGCGGCTGCCAACCTCCGCTGTCGCCGCCGCCGCCGCAGTCCCCCTTTGACGTACCCTGGCCTCCCGGCGATCCCCCGTCAGCCCTTCGACGTTCTGCAGCTCCTCCCCGCCGAAGACCGCCGGTGACAGCAGCCCAGGCCACTGTTTTCACGCGGCAGCGGCCTCTTCGCGTCGCAGCGACGCACGGCGACCCCTCGCGCGGCGGCAGCCCTCCCTCGCACCGTTGCGACGTCCCCTAGCCGCTGTCCACGTGTGTCGATGTCCCTCTAGCCGTGGATATCTCGCGACGATCCCCCGGTTGTCGTTAAGGATCATCTCTTCATACCGGTTAGTAGTTTTCACTTAGAACTCGTTATTATCAGTTTGTTATAGTTTTGGACCACTATAGATAATTATCGGACTTAATGATATGGTGTTTGCTTGCTAGTAACGTTTTATATCGATGTTAACTTGATAATCTATAGGGTAATATCATTACAAATATTTTTAGACCAGATAACATGTTAGTATCATTATTAATACGATAATGATCAGAAGTGGACTTAATAAATGATGTTAACACGCTAAAACTATAGGGCTGATAACTTGTTTACACAATTTCGGGTTAACGTGTTAGCCTAGGTTGCTAGTTATATTTGTTGTGTATTTCCGTGCTAGCTACGTGACATATTTATAATGTTAGTAATTTTAACGATCGTTAATAATGATATGTAACCCATCGTAGGATTGAGAACTTGCTAAATTGGGTCATTAGATGTTTTAGGATTTATCTAATAATTCTAGCCCGTCGTCACAAACTTATTTGTGCACGTGTTTTATGACAGAGAATCCGTCGTTCCGTACCGTGCGCGCTGCCAGAATCCAACCCCCTGACGTCGCTACCTGACGTCAGAGTAGCTCTCGCGTCGTGTTGAGGTAAGTCTCTCTCCGTAGGAACCCCCACCTTGCCTGTTAATCAACCTAAAAACCGTTGCTTCTGATTATTTTTGTAACTCACTAAGCAAGATAAATAATTGGGACTGTAGGCTGGACTGCGTTCTGAACACATAGGTAGACTCGGACTTGATTGAACAGATCGCGACTTGGATGTTTTTCAGGCAAGTGATACTTGCCAGCTTTCTGTTTAGGCCACGTCTTAGGCCATTTTGTACAGTAGTGTAAAAGAGACTAGGCAGTGAAATGATAGCTGCCTAGACGACTCTTTTTAGATCTAGCTTGACAACGAAGCTAGATCTGACACCCTTATCATGCTTGCATTCATGCTACCATGCCATGTTTAATTTCAATTAACGGTACACAACTTATCTGTTCATTGTCATGTCATTGCATGCATCCAATGTTCATCGTGATTGAGTAGCACACGCTACACTTATTGTAATGATTGAGGCTAGACACCTGTTTTGCGGGCACAACCCTATGCCAAAAACACTTCCTGGCTCGTGATTCAGAAGGTGGGCGTCAGTCCATAATGAAACACACTTCCTGGACTCGTGATCCAGAAGCGAGCTCACGTACTTGGGAAACCAAGGCTCGACACACGTGGAGGGGTAGGGTTAAGCTGTCACACAACGTAGAAGGATGCCTGATCCGCTCCTTCACCTGTAAGGAGTAAACCATGTGCACATCGTGAGGTGATAATGTTCGTGAAATGATAATATTCGTAACTCGTGGAAACAGTGTTTTTCGTAGCTTCTGCTAGGACGTGCATGCATGTCATCATGTCATCTTAAATTGTTGCATTCTTTAAATGTCATGTCTTTTCATTATATTTAGAACTGCTAGTCGCTTATTTTATTTGTATCCTTGCACAAAAGTTCTATGCTTTCTTTGTGAGACTTTTGCTGACATGTGTCCTTTTCTCTTTGGGTGTCACATGTCAGGTTTAGAGCCTGACTTAGTTACAGAGGATGACAGGTTGCTGACGTTCAGTTCGAGGATTCCGGTCCTACCCTTAGTCTCAGCCGGTGACTCTCTTTACTTTTGTTTCGGCCATGCTTTAGGCCTATTGTTCAGACTTGTACTTTTGTGACTGCTCTGTGATGTTAGAATAATTCCTGGCTGTTGTTAGTGGATGTTTTCTTTTATCTGCTTTATTATCATTGTTGTAGTTTCGTCGCAATGCAAAGGACACGCTACTATTTGAAATTTTTACAGACTCTTATCAGACTACAGCTTCACAACCCAATGTCTGAGCGGACCTCCTCACGTCACGCCTTCCATATTAGGGAAGCGGGGCGTGACAGGTTTTGTTGGTGGCCCATGCAGGTCCTTCTTTTTGCATCTGCGAAATATCAGAACAACAATAATGATAAACAACATCCAATTAAATATTCGGAACATCCAAGTTATGATTAAGTCTAATCTGAACGTTTCCCCGTCTTAGATGGTAGGAAGACTTAGGTAGATGTCCAGGTTTGATAGTCAGGACCTTCGTCAAGATTTAGTTGTACTCTTCTTAGGTTGCCTTAGCAGTCTCTCATCCGGCCCTAACCATATTAGACTTCTAGAGTTTCTCTTTTAGCCGTTTGTTGAGTCCATCAATTTTGAGCCCAGCAGAACGTAATCTTGATTCTCTAGGAACCCTTTTCCTGAGATTTCTATTATAGCCTAGTCCATTAGAGAGTCATAGTGTTAAGTTCCTCTTGATCTCCAGCCGACCCGATAATTAGAACCCCTGATTCTATCATTTTCCTGATCATTACGTTTCTGTGTTATCGACTGCAGAACCCCATCGTAGTTTTCATGAATCGTATCCTAGGCATATTCATCACGCGATCATATTCTTTACCCTCGACACGTGATCGTTTTCCAACGATTATCGTTAATTTTTCGAAGCTTCTCCGTTTCAAATCTTGATTCATCCAAAGTTATTTTCGATTTTCCTTACTAAAAGTTTTCACTCAGTTCAAATTTTGTTTTTAAACCCCTTCTTATATATTTAACTCCTTACTTCCGGTTGAGTTAAAATACTTTCTTAGATTTTGAAGTCGTCTTGGTCGTAAATTTTTATTACAATCTCGAGACCGTTTTCTAACCTATATCTATCGTATTCCGGTTTTAAAACTTTATTACCATTTTTTATAATTCAATATATCTTTCCTTCCATGTCTACACTACTCAGTTTATTATTATTAATAATATTTTTCACTTACCGTACATACTTTTAGAGTATTTTCCTAAGCTAAATAGAACTTCAATATTTTTTTTAATATCAGATCTATGTTCATGGTGCTAATATTTCAAAATTTTTGTATAAACCTATTTTCATTTCAACACGATCACTGCCTCACCTTACTCATTATTTCTTCGCCTAAAAAACTTTTTCTATGGTTTCAAATTTTACAGTCTGCTCGCCATTCCTACAAATTTTCATAAGAATAGAGATATACGACATCATATTTTACACATGACTCTCTTTCGCCTATTTAATTATTTAGAGCAATATTTTTGTCTCACCCAACCAATTATCTCCTTATCCTCGCCTTATCTGAATCGCTCTTTTTGATCTTGTTCGTTACGCTTTTGGTTTCGGTTTCCTTTTTATTGTTTAGATGTTAGTGTTTGTCGTTGCTTGTGTCAACCTTATTATAGTAGTGAGCCCATTGATTTTATTGCAATGTCATTGTGGTGCATGTATAATTAGAGTGTGTGGACCCGTGTGTGTGAACCCCGGCGTATCACTCACGTATGAGTGTACTCCCCTGTAGTATATTAATGTTTGCCGCTTGTGTGATATATACATACTCAGTGTTATTCATGATGTATATGAAGTTGTATGAATGATAGTGTTTATATATAAGTATTGGATAGCTATACCGCTTTAGGTACGTCTATGTATATTAGATTTAGTGTTGGAGTACATATTTACTAGTGGTATGTGGTTTGAAGATACTTGTAAATGTTTGAAATAGTATACTAGTAAGTCATGTGCTTGTTAGGTGTAATGATAATAGGTGTACTTATAGTTAAGTGTGTAGGCCTATTATATGATCTATATGTTAGTACGTGAGAGCGTGTGCTCGTACGTAGTTGTGTATGGTGCTCAAACGTAAATAGTTATGTTTTTGCTGCATGAGTATATGTGATACACGTGTGGTAATACGATTATAGTTTTGATAATATTGCTTGTCTTGATGGGATGTTATGTGTGTGCGTGTATACCGTGAGGTATGTCTTGATATATATATATATGAATAAGTAGATGTGTTTGTACACTAATTATAGGTAGATGGCTATAGTGTGGATGTATATTACATGAATGTGATTATACGATGAATGCATATATTAGAGAGTGTATTAAAGTTATATGTGTGCTGATATTGGTAATATTACTATAGGGTGAAAAGTGTTTGCATTATGCGGGGGCTTTACTTGACTAAATATATTGATTGATATTATGGTATGTATGTGGTTATGTTAGTGGATGTATACATATTGGAGTGGTATTGGTATACATATAGATACTGTGTTATGTATATAGAGTTTCCTGATGTGGGTTTTGGTGTCTCACTCAAGCTTGAGTGGGTATACTAAGTATGTTGTTACATATGTCTGTGGATTGCGTGTAGTACTATGAATGTAGTAATGGATGATGTATGTATAGTGATAGGATTGATTGTGTCTGGTGGTGTTACGCACATGATTGTGGGTGGCAATACCATAATATAGTTATATGTGTTGGTCTTGTGGTATAGTTATTTACTAAGGACTTACGTGTTGAATGTATATGTGCTAGTTGAACTAGGTGTACGTAGTTGTGCTAAGCATATAGTGGTATGAGTGGTATGTATGAATGGTATATTAGCGTGTGTAGGTATGCACCATGCACGGGAAAGTATGTGCTTAGTTATAGGTATTTGTGATTATGGTACGTGTGATGAGTCTTGATTATAGTTATAGGACTGCATGTGTTGTGATTATATGGTGAAGTATCTACGTGCATTTGAATAACTATATATTTGTCAAATTATAGTAATGGTGAATGTATGTTAGATATAGTAAACCTGATTTAATAATGGTATGGTGTGATTATATGTGTTGATGTCTTTGGTGTTGGATGTATATTAGGAGATATAGGGAGTAGTATATCCATGGTTGTTCGTTCATAGGTAGTTATAAGTACGTGAGTGCTATGATTGTATTTGCTAGTGTGAAATTATTTTCATGTAAGTATGAGAGACTTGGTTATGTGATAGCGTGTGATAGCTATATAGGGGATGTACGAGACTACATGAATGATTGAAGTAGGTGTATGAATTTGACTGTCTATGATAGGTAAAAGTATAGAGTGTGCATATGTATACATGTTTGTAGTATTAATGTTTGGCTACCTAGTGTATATATAAGCGCTTGTAGTGACTATATCTGGTTTAAATTATAAGGTGGCATGTGTGGGGTAGTTACTAGAGGGGCTAGATACGTTTGTAGTTAGAAAGTCCGAGGACGGACTTTACTCTAAGGTGGGTAGGATGTCACGGTCGCTTTTCAATCGTACGTTTTTCGTGCGTGAACTTTTGTTCATACACGTACTTATTTTGGACCTTCCTTGTATCCAACACATATGATGCGATATGCCGTTGTGACCCTCTCGAAGAGTATTAATATGTGGAAATATTTTGGAACGTCATTTCACGGGTCGTTCCCCTACAACTTGACTTTGGTTGAAGAGGCGTCATGATTTTCACTTTTTGTCGTGGGACATTTTTATTTTTAGTTTCGTCCCTCGTCGCCAAACTCGTGATCAATCTTTTTAGTTTCGTTTCTCGTCAACACGGTCGCCCTGGTATTTTTCTCGTAATTATCGGATACCGTTTGACCCACTTGTGCACTAATTTCATCATTAATCAACGTTAAGCCTAAGGTTTCACATGATATTTCCTCTAAACTAGGCTCACCCTCTTTTCCCCCTAACTGCACCCTGCCCTCTCACATTCTCTCTCCTATTAACCACAACTACCCAAAAACCCAAAGTTGAGACCTTGTTATTTTTTAGTTTCGTTCCTCGTCGCCAAACTTGTGATCGATCTCTTTAGTTTCGTTTCTCTCGTCGACACGGTCGTCCCGATATTTTTCTCGTAATTATCGGATACCGTTTGACCCACTTGTGCACTAATTTCATCATTAATCAACGTTAAGCCTAAGGTTTCACATGATATTTCCTCTAAACTAGGCTCACCCTCTTTTCCCCCTAACTGCACCCTGCCCTCTCACATTCTCTCTCCTATTAACCACAACTACCCAAAAACCCAAAGTTGAATAGCAAATGAGGAAATCTCCCATACGTATCAACTCAAAACAGTTTTGTCTATTCACACCTCAATTTCTAACCCATCCTTAAGTCCACTCACTTCTATTTCCCTTGGTGCACCCCCAAAACACCCCCCCAGATAGCAGAACCCTAACTTTTAAAACCCGACCCAAGGTTTTCTTTTGATCACGCAAAAAGCCCTTACTTGCGCCGCCACCCTCTTTTTCTTCTCCGACCTATCTTCTCACGGCCCCGCCCCCGCGTCACCACCCTCGCCGGCGGTCCCCTCAACGGCCTGACCTCGGTGCACCGCCGTGATACGACCCCGCCGCCGGATCCCGATCGCCGCTGCGCTCCTGGGCGATAGCACGCAGCCGCCGCAGCCGCAGCCGCAGTCCCCCTCCGATGTACCCCGGCCTCCCGGCGATCCCCCGTCAGCCCTCCGACGTTCTGCAGCTCCTCCCCGCTGGAGACCGTCGGTGACAGCAGCCCAGGCCGCTGTTTTCACGCGGCAGCGGCCTCTTCGCGTCGCAGCGACGCACGGCGACCCCTCGCGCGGCGGCAGCCCTCCCTCGCGCCGTTGCGACGTCCCCTAGCCGCTGTCCACATGTGTCGACGTCCCTCTAGCCGTGGATATCTCGCGACGATCTCCCGATTGTCGTTAAGGATCATCTCTTCATACCGGTTAGTAGCTTTCACTTAGAACTCGTTATTATCAGTTTGTTATAGTTTTGGACCACTATAGATAATTATCGGACTTAATGATATGGTGTTTGCTTGCTAGTAA
This sequence comes from Scilla litardierei, assembly GCA_030789695.1. Taxonomy (NCBI): domain Eukaryota; kingdom Viridiplantae; phylum Streptophyta; class Magnoliopsida; order Asparagales; family Asparagaceae; genus Scilla; species Scilla litardierei. The sequence continues at coordinate 173,230,960 of CM061132.1, forward strand.
CGTTTTATATCGATGTTAACTTGATAATCTATATGGTAATATCATTACAAATATTTTTAGACCAGATAACATGTTAGTATCATTATTAATACGATAATGATCAGAAGTGGACTTAATAAATGATGTTAACACGCTAAAACTATAGGGCTGATAACTTGTTTACACAATTTCAGGTTAACGTGTTAGCCTAGGTTGCTAGTTATATTTGTTGTGTATTTTCGTGCTAGCTACGTGACGTATTTATAATGTTAATAATTTTAACGATCGTTAATAATGATATGTAACCCATCGTAGGATAGAGAACTTGCTAAATTGGGTCATTAGACGTTTTAGGATTTATCTAATAATTCTAGCCCGGCATCACAAACTTATTTGTGCACGTGTTTTATCACAGAGAATCCGTCGTTCCGTACCGTGCACGCTGCCGGAATCCAACCCCTGACGTCGCTACCCGACGTCAGAGTAGCTCTCGCATCGTGTTGATGTAAGTCTCTCTCCGTAGGAACCCCCACCTTGTCTGTTAATCAACCTAAAACCCGTTGCTTCTGATTATTTTTGTAACTCACTAATCAAGATAAATAATTGGTACTGTAGGCTGGACTGCGTTCTGAACACATAGGTAGACTCGGACTTGATTGAACAGATCGCGACTTGGATGTTTTTCAGGCAAATGATACTTGCCAGCTTTCTGTTTAGGCCACGTCTTAGGCCATTTTGTACAGTAGCGTAAAAGAGACTAGGCAGTGAAATGATAGCTGCCTAGACGACACTTTTTAGATCTAGCTTGACAACGAAGCTAGATCTGACACCCTTATCATGCTTGCATTCATGCTACCATGCCATGTTTAATTTCAATTAACGGTACGCAACTTATCTGTTCATTGCCATGTCATTGCATGCATCCAATGTTCATCGTGATTGAGTAGCACACGCTACACTTATTGTAATGATTGAGGCTAGGCACCTACTTTGCGGGCACAACCCTATGCCAAAAACGCTTCCTGGCTCGTGATCCAGAAGGTGGGCGTCAGTCCATAATGATAAACACTTCCTGGACTCGTGATCCAGAAGCGAGCTCACGTACTTGGGAAACCAAGGCTCGACACACGTGGAGGGGTAGGGTTAAGCTGTCACGCAGCGTAGAAGGATGCCTGATCCGCTCCTTCAGCTGTAAGGAGTAAACCATGCGCACATCGTGAAATGATAATGTTCGTGACTCGTGGAAATAGTGTTTTTCGTAGCTTCTGCTACGACGTGCATGCATGTCATCATGTCATCTTAAATTGTTGCATTCTTTAAATGTCATGTCTTTTCATTATATTTAGAACTGCTAGTCGCTTTATTTTATTTGTATCCTTGCACAAAAGTTCTCCGCTTTCTTTGGGAGACTTTTGCTGACATGTGCCCTTTTCTCTTTGGGTGTCACATGTCAGGTTTAGAGCCTGACTTAGTTGCAGAGGACGACAGGTTGCTGACGTTCAGTTCGAGGATTCCGGTCCTACCCTTAGTCTCAGCAGTGACTCTCTTTACTTTTGTTTCGGCCATGCTTTAGGCCTATTATTCAGACTTGTACTTTTGTGACTTTTCTGTGATGTTGGAATAATTTCTGGATGTTTGTTGGTGGATGTTCTTTTATCTGCTTCATTATTATTGTTGTTGTTTCGTCGCAATGCAAGGACATGCTATTATTTGTAATTTTTACAGACGCTTATCAGACTGCAGCTTCACAGCTCCACGTCTGAGCGGACCTCCGCACGTCTCGCCTTCCATTTTAGGGAAGCGGGGCGTGACAATACCGCTCAGGCATCCTTACACGGCCGTGACAGTGGCTGTAGCTTTTATGCGGGAGGTGGTTCGCTTGCATGGCTTCCACGCGTCCATAGTGTCGGATCGCGACAAGGTCTTCATGAGTAGTTTTTGGCAGGAGCTTTTCAAGGTGCAGGGAACCAAGCTGAGAAGGAGCACGGCCTATCACCCACAGATAGATGGTCAGACGGAGGTGGTGAATATGAGCATGGAGACTTATTTGAGGTGTTTTGCATCAGATGAGCCGAGACAGTGGGCCAGGTGGTTAGCATGGGCAGAATATTGGTACAACACTTCATACCACTCCGCCGCACAAAGCACCCTGTTTCGGATTTTGTATGGTCGGGACCCACTACATTTGATACACTACAGCAGAGGAACCTCCCCGGTGTCCCAAGTGGAGGAACATCTTGGAGAGCGAGACCGATATTTGGAGGAGTTGAAGAAGCATCTATTGCGAGCCCAGCAGATTATGAAGACCAAGGCGGATGCACCGAAGGGATGAGCATTTTGCGTGGGAGATCGGGTTTATCTGAAACTACGACCCTGTAGACAGAAGACTTTGGCCCGTCGGAGCAATGATAAGCTGGCAGCCCGCTACTATGGCCCATTCGAGATCACCACTCAGATAGGGAAGGTGACGTACCGTCTACAGTTACCTGCCACCTCCACTATTCACCCCGTGTTTCACGTTTCGCAGTTGAGGAGAGCCATTGGAAATCATACTCTTTCCCCGACTTTGCCACCCACTTTGACTGAGGACATGGAGGTGTTACTTGAGCCTCAAGAGCTGACAGGGGTTAGACAGGCCACGGACGGGACCTAGGAGGTGCTGATCAGATGGAGGGGCCTTCCAGACTATGATGCTACCTAGGAGCCAATGGCAATGATACGCGAGCAATTTCCTGAATTCCACCTTGAGGACAAGGTGGCACTTTTGGGGGGAGTAGTGATACGGCGCGCGTCTCAAGGGATGCACGGCGGCGGCGAGCCATCGGGGTCGGTTCGGGTTTATCAAAGGAGGAGACGACTTGGGTCCACCACGGACCCGGTCCCAAACTTGTAATTACTCAACCACAAGGGATGGCTGTTTAGTAATTCCGCATCTACTAATCCCTCCCCTAATAAGGGCCGGCCGGCCCTAGCTTGCGGGTTATCGAAGAATTGTGAAGGTAATTTTATTTCCATAGAACCCTAGATTACTTCTCTTTGGTAATTTTATTATTCGTGATTTTAGATCCATTGTTCTAGGTTTAATTATTATTTTCAGATCAGTTCTAGGTTTAATTATTATTTTCAGATCAGTTCTTCGCCTTTAAACCCTAGAATTAGTAGTCCAAAGCCCTAAAAGTCCCACCTTTTATCCCCACAAAAAGCCCGAGACGCATCACCCACCTGCGCCCAGGAGCACACAAATATATGCACATACACAATAATTCAACACACAAAGCTACATGCACATGCACAAATATTAAGTAAAGGTCAAGCACTGTGGGTAATTCAACATACTCAGTTGCCAAAAATCCCTCAGTCAACCCACCAACAAAAATGATTTGCTGATGGAAGTCACCTGTTCTGAATGCAACCTGCAGAAATAGATTCTGTGAGCTTAATTTCAACATTGCCAGGATGAGATGATATTAGAAATATAGGGAATTGAACAATTGAAGCAAATGTAAGACAGAAATTAAACATCAATATGGTATAGTTATGGATAATAAGTTTTAGCAATTAGACAGATGATCTATAAGTGCTATGTAGCAAGAAACAGATGCATAATTGCAGAGATATCGTTGACAAGAACCAGAAAAAGATCCATAACTGATCCTGTATTGTTAATGTCTAGTGCCATTAAAGACCGTAAGACCCCATCTCTTAAGTCATGGGATGGCATAGCTTATAATAGCAGTAACTTTGTGGTGCATTTGGTTGGATAGGAACAATAGATGTGTTTTTCACAAGGTCTTGATTATGCTCTACTTATTCAAGATATTCTCACATTTGTTTCTTAATAGGCACAAGCTTTGACAGCAAGGAGCTAATGCGCATGGGCCCACTTTTTTGCTGGGTAAAGGCCGCAGAGCGAGATTGTCCAACCCTTCTGCCATATTTTTGGGAGCTGGTGGTAGCTCCTTCATCCGTGCCTTTGGTTGATTACATATACATCAACATGTGGTATTTGTTTAGCTTACAGTTGCTTAATGATCTCGTATGTCCGAACTCATGTACTTGCTTCATTATTATCTCGTCAATGGAACAGGGTGAGTTGTTGTTGTTGTTTTTTGGGTGGGGGTGGCTGGGGTGAGGGTGGAAGGGGCAATAAACATATACAACTTACCAAGATACCGCTTAATGGCTGGACTGTCTAACTGCCCCAACATTGTGACACTCCCATTATATATGTTCAGAAATTTACTAAATTTGGTTATCAAGAAGACAAATAATTAACCAAAAAGAAGAACATTGTCACATTACATACGTAACTAGGCCAAAATTAGCTACCTTTTCATTCACAAGTTCACAGAAGCAAACAAACAAACAAAAGAAGAGACGGTGTCATATATTTGCTCTGCATACCCACACAATATCTCTCACCTCTTGAATGTTCTACAAACAAATAAAACCCCCATCATCTCTCTTAACCAAAAATCTTTTAACATTTATTTCCGCTGGTAAATCATAGATGATAATGCACCATTTTTATATCGATCTAAAATTACCCATGAGTAGAACAGATATACCCAAACCAATACAAAAACCCAGCAAATTATGTTGCATGAACATTACCATGACGATATGGATATGATACACCGACATGCAGTGAACTCTAAAAAACAAATCATCATGGTACATGAAACAAAACCTGGTACATGGAACATTCCTGGTAAAACCATGGTACGTTGGGGGTAGGCTTCGTTGGCTTCGTTAGATACTTAGCATGAATGAAATGCATTTATTATGGAGGAAAAATTACTAGATTGCTAAAGAGTTATTGTATTTTTATACGCATATTTCTAGATATTTATGTGTATGCAATAGTTTGTATGATATATTTTAGAAAATATGCACCTCATTTATGTAACAATGATAGTCTACTTAGTATAAATGTTATGAAAGATCAACAATGTTGTAATTACCATTCCAAATCGCTAATGTACGACAATTCAAACATATGATTTGCATCGTGGATTTGGGGGGGGGGGGGGGGGGGGGGGGGGGTTTAGATAACATTGATATGTGCAGCATATCATGCAAAAAATAAGCTTACATAGTGTAGTGGCACACTTACTTCCCTTGTAGAAGGTTGTGGGTGCAAATTTTCCTATCAAGTGTTATGATCCACGTTTGCTAGGCAAAACATATCCTTATTATAATCATAAAATTTAGGGGGTTTCATTTCATTGGAGCTTTCTTTCTGAACATGTGGGTTTTAGCTTTTGATTTCTTTGGGATGGCTCCCTCCTCTTTACAGCCATCAAATTATATCGAATCATATCCATCTCAACGAGAATTTAATTCTACACTTATAGACATACAACATTATTATAACATTGAATGCAAACAGAGCATAAATCCAAAGAATATAATCAATGCGAATACCTGATAGGGTTTAGGGCCGTACTTGAAAAGAGTTCCCCGTGGCTCGCCTTTGGGGACATCGCCATTGCTGATGATGTTTTCAGCAACATTATTGGCGATTGACGGCGATGAAGACGCGCTGCGCCCCAGTGATCGCCGGCCTACGATGCTCGACAGCCACGACCACCGATTCCTCGGAGTCGAAGATGACGTTGGTGTCAAATCCGTCGATGGATTCATTGCTTCTTCTACTTCCTAATCTTTATCGATCGATCGATCACCCAAAGTTTTTCCCCTTTTTTTTCTTTTTCTTTTTTCCTTTTTTTGGTTTTCTTTTGTTTCTCATGATTCTGATCAGTTCGCTTGTTTGCCAAATGCGAGATTCACTCTAACGCACCACTTTATACGGAAAACGTGCTTAATTATGTTTATTAATCTAATATGGTTGTTTTATTATTATTATTATTGAGTAATGAATATTTTAACAAACTACAAAAAAACTGCTTCCGTGTAAATTTTTGCAAAAGCTAATTCCTCAACAATCAAGATGGCTCTCTTCTCCTTCTCATCGTCTCTATCGACTCCTCACATTAATCTACTATCTCCATTAATTCGATTCTCTAAAGCTCCTCGAGCTGTCATTTCAGTCCATTGGCCTAAATTTAGAAACTGCAACGGCCGCTCTATTCTTCGACCCATCGGAAGCACCGCCAACTCTTATCATTGCTCGTTTTCTGCCGGCGAAAGCAAAATCCAAAGCAGCTCTGCTTCATTATCATCACCATCATCACCATCAAGGATCTTCATCAAGGGTACGATCTCATGCTTAAGTTCAACACTTTTTCATTGGGGCATTTTCTCAAACAGAACGCCTGCAATTGTTGGGTTGGTTGCATATCATACCTCATGTGGAATTATAATCTTCATGTGTGGGTTTCTTTATTTTCTATTTTCTTGCATGGAATGTTGATGGGTATTGCATTTCTTCACGACTGAAGGAATGAATGGAGCCTGTCATGTGTGCTATGTTGTTGGATATATGCTGCATGACAAGCTTCCACTATGGCACAAGAGTGCATGCTGAATAATCGGGCATCCAACATGTTCTCACAACTTGGATAGAAATTCATAACCCGAGTTTTGATTATTATGGGCTTATCATTCTTGTGAGCGATAGAAATTCATAACCCGAGTTCTCACAACATGTATTTGTTGAAATATGCTTCACACTCATCATTTGGGCTCGGCACAGCCATGCCAAGTTCGGCACGGCCGTGTCATGTTTGCGAAGAATGTCTAGTTTCTGGGCATGTTGTGGCACGGCCATGCACAATCCGTGAAACTGCATATACGTGTTACACAAGTGTGACACGGCCGTGACGATTTCCTGCATGGTTGTGTCGACTGTAGACGGGTCAGACACACAATATTTGAGTTAGGTTTTGATCCAAAACCTAATTTAATCGGACGGCTAAGATTCCACACGACTCTTGGGACTATTTAAACCCTTCTTAGGGTTTATTTTTGCAGGGCATGAATTGAGCGTATAGAAATAGAAGCTATTGTGTGCCGTCATCAAGTTTCTTCTTCCTCGCACGTCTTGGAGCTTTGGGGCATGTTTTGGTGAGTAACTTCTTCTGATTTATATTGACATTCATTGTAATCTTCTTCTTGGGATTCCTCTTTTCGGGTTGAGAGATTATTTGTGTGAGTTTTGTGTTTTATTCTCTTTTGATGTGATTTGAGATCTCGTTTGGGTTTGGTGAGAAGATTTTAAACTCCAAGTTTGGAGTTATTGGTGCTCTCTTTTGTTGAAGAAGACTGAAGGAGTCAGTTATAATTCTCTCTGATCATATTAGTGGAAACCGTCGTCGGGAAGCTGGACGTAGGCGCTGTTAGCGCGCCGAACCAGGGTAAACTTTGTGTCGATTGACTTGTTGCTCTCCTGCTTTCATTACTTTTCATATTGCTTGTGTGGTTGGATTGTACCATTGTGGTTTATCTCTGAAAGATCACGGTATAGCGATTGTTGGGTAGCTATCCGCCGAGGGCTTCCGCTAGTCGTCGTCTGGTTGTCGTGTTTTCCCCCCAACAAGTAGTATCAGAGCGTTCATGTTGACGTAGGCTATGCAATGGCAAAGACATATTCAACAGCTGTTTACACGATCAAAAAGTTTACATGAAAGAATATCATTACTCTATGGTGCATGAGGGTGAAGGTTATGCTCAGTACGAGGGGTTGTACATGATATTATTTGACAAGAAATTTATTCCAGAATCTGTAACAGACTATGCAAGATCAGAGTTAGATATAAAGCCCACAACGCTATTCAGATGGCCATATCTGACAAAGTCTATTGCAAGGTTGTGAAAGAGGAAACTGCAGAATCTCGGTGGAAAAGGGTTGAATCTTTGTATCTGAATAAATCACTCACAATGAATTTATTACAAATATTGCATGTACAGGATGAAAGATCATCTTGATCAGCCGTAGGTGGAAGAGAATGTAAGTGATGAGTACCAATCAATTGTATTGCTATGTTCTTTATCTGAGGAGCACTCACACTTTGTCGAAACCGTGGCACATGGAAAGGACAAAATATTTTTGGAAGAGGTCGTGGCAGCTCTACACTTGCGTGAGCTTAAGAAGAAGGTGTCGAGAGGCGACACAAGTACTGATGATCAGGATGTAACTCTCTTTAGGGGTCACTGGCTCGCAGAAAATATTGTGTGCTAAACTCCCAAGTATAGGAAATCGCCAAGTAGTAAATTCCTGGTGAGCTCAGGGTCGAACTCAGGGACAAGTCGTTAGGCTAATTGAAATGATGGTTGATCCGAGGAACTGATCAAGGTGGCGAAACCACGTTTTGATGTGAACTAACTCTGAGATGTCACGAACTATGATGGAAACTAGTTAAAGTGAGTGGAACCATGTGAGAGTGTTCACAATGTGAGAAACTTGTGTAGTGCATGATCCGTTGAGGTAGTTAGACTAGATACAACCAATCATAAATAATCTCGATTTCATCATTGCACTAAGGCACAATTAAATCGAATGTTTAGGCCTAAGTAAAAGAATTCTCTTGCAATAAATGGATGATGGGTTGCATAGCGATAAGCGCAAAAGGATTCCTCTCGGTTTCCTCTCCCTCTCGGGAGTTATCTCCCCTCTCAGGGCATAAAACAAACATCAAGATGCAAAAACAACCCATCATTCATAATCATGAAAATAGGCAAGAGAAAGGACATATATGGTCTAAAACACCATCAACTTCACAAACACCACACAAGAGGAGATGTAGCTACTCATGGCAAAAGAAAACAACATTTTTAATAGAAAAGATATGATACAAAGGTTCATACAAATGGCAAAGACCAAAGAGACAAATAAAAACTAAAACTTTAAAGCAAAAGATCCCCCCTTTGTAGATGATTCCCAAGTTATCTTCAAGAACTCCTCCTTCTCCAATGGTTTTCTCCAAGGGTTTGAATCTTGAAGGAAGAGAAGTCCTTAGCCCACTTCACTCTTCCTTCCCTTTGTTAGGGCAGTCCACATAGGCTGATCACTCTCAACCACACAATATCTTGATCAGTGACTGAGATTTGAGCAGAATATCGGGTCTAAAAATCGAGTAAAAACTAAACTGAACCCGCAACTTAACGCACCTAGGAACTTGCGCTTAAACGACTGCATCAAATGGCGACGCAGTCGCATCACTGCTTTGATGCAGGGCTCCAAACTCCAATCGACACGGTCGCATCGCCTTTGAGCCTACAAAATCGACATGGTCGCGTCGGTAATTCGACGCGACCGTTTAATTCCCCTAACCTACTGAAATTTTTCCTCTCTTTTCTCTCGACCCGACGCGATCGTTTAATTCCCCTAACCTACTGAAATTTTTCCTCTCTTTTCTCTCGACTGGCGACATCTGAAGTGGTCGTTTGGTTTTGAGGAAACGACCGCGTCGATGTGAAATTTAAGCCCACAAAATCCCTTGGCCACATGACTTCCATGCGGTCGTGTGGCCCGAAGCACAGGACCATGTGGGCTCCGCAAATCCTATTGTTGGCACCAACACGCCACCATGTGGAGTGTAACAAACGGCTGTGTGTCCTCTGTTGCTCCAATTTTCATCGTCTAAGCTCCAAAAAATTCCAATAAATCCCTGAAAAATATATAAAGTATGATTAAATCAAGGGAGACATGATTTGTGCATGAATAAATGGTGTGTTTCAGAATAATAAGATACTATGAAAACATACGTGTTGGAACCCAAAATGTATTGTATTAATGCACAAAACCAAATAGTAATGGGGTTGTATATACAATATTCAAGCCTAATCATTCGCCAGGATGGGCGATCCAACTCAGTATCCAAGACTGGGAGCCCCAAGTTTAAGGATCAAGGTGGTGATAACGACCAGACATGCCATTATTGAAAGAAAGCAAGACACTTGAAGAACAAGTGTCCACGGTTGAATGTTAAAGGTAAAGAGTCTACTCAGCTTGTAGCAATGTTTGATGGTGCATGCATTGATGCTGAAAACGGAGAAATATTGGTTGTGTCTTCTTTGGAAGACAATCAGGCTCACCCGGATTCTTGATTCAGGGTGTGATTCACATATGACTCCGCTGCGGAGTTACTTTGTGGCATATACTCATATAAATAGACCAGACGTATACATGAGAAACGAAGCTATATCTAGAGTAGTAGGAGTCGGCATAGTGCAGTTCAAGATGTAGGATAGATGCATTCGAACACTCACGGGTGTTATGCCTATACTAGATTTGTAGCAGCAGAATCTTATTTCGCTTGGAGCCTTGACTGGTGTGGGGTGTAGCATTGTGCTTATGGAAGAGCGACTACTGGTGTCCAGAAGAGGTCATTTTGTGACGGCGTCGAAGAAATTTGACAACATTTATATGCTTCAAGGTCAGACGATGTTGAGTCAGAGGTCTAGTGCACTAGAGAGCTCCAATGAAGGAGCGTTTGGGACTCATAGGGATGTCGTGACATAGAAGTATGGTTGGTTGAAAGATGAGATAGTTGCGGTGTGCAGCGAGTGATTGTCAGGAGACGGAGTCCGGGTTATATCCTATTGTGGTTCAACTCCATGTGTAGCTCAGATTGTCTACATGAAAGCAGGTGGCTTCTGGGTAGAGTTGCAGTCCTTAGGAGGACCAGTTGCTGAGCGCAAAGAGGAGTTGGGAATTCAGGTAAAGCAGTTACAACACATTGGTGAGCACTCACGTAGACGGCGTGGGTGGCATGGCTAAAGATGGTCGAGAGACAATTCGTCCAAGGGATATTTGGAGTGCATAGAACCAACGTTTCAGAGATGATCATGAGCAAAGGATCTTGCAGAGGTGTTGGTGCTGTGGTGAAGTTCTATTGGAGAGTTAAATATAAATGCAGCGAGTTGAGGACGTCAAAGCCGGATGGAGATGGTGCTCTCACTTGATGTTTGGGGAAGACGTGCTCGGTGCTTCCTCAGAGGGTGGAGACAGATCAACCCAGGCGAATATTGTAGAGTGCGGTCATGAATCGATTTCGGGTACTTTGGTCAACACATGTTTGGTGTCAATGTAGTCGATGATGGAGCATAAGGTCGCAGTGTCAATAACAAAGAGTGAGATTGCCACAAGTAGGGTGGTGAGTATGGTGCAGTTCTTCGAGCTCAAAGGGTGTTTGGTCTCGGAAAATCTCTTGGAGTGTTGATGCGGCAAAAGGTACGGTTTTCGATAAACTTTGTGTCGCTTGAACCAGGATAAACCGTGATAAACTTGGTGTCGCTTGACTTGTTGCTTTCGTGCTTTTGTTATTTTTCATATTGCGTGTTTGGTTAGATTGTGTCGGTGTGGTTTATCTCTAAAAGATCGCGGCATAGCGATTGTTGGGTAGCTATTCGCCCGGGGCTTCCGCTAGTCGTCGTGTTTTTCCTTAACAATATTAGCTAATCGTGCTTTCTTTTCACAGTGGCCTAGTACGGTGCTTAGTAAGATGCTGAGTCAATTGGATGAATGCCTTATTCTTGATTTTGATTTGATTTGAAATTGCTTGATGTCAGCTTATTTGGCTTGAACCTACGATTACACATACACACAAGAAATAACACGTGCACACAGTGCACGGGGACCCCCCAAAAAAAACCACACACATGATGTGGGGTCTATGCAAAGTGGTAAAAGAGAGAAGTGTGTGTATGTAGGGGTATCATCTGGGAGTAAAGGGAGAAAAATGCATGGGCCAACGAGTAAAAAAGCCTGGGGCAAAGAGGGAAAAGACCTAACAAATATGTAAATAGGGGGAAGATGGATGGGTTTAAATAACCCGTGCACATTATGCACGGTGACCCCCCTAAAAAAAACCCACACATAGGATGCAAGGTAAAGGAGAGGAAAGTCGGTGCGTGTGGTTATTGTTTGGGGGTAAAAGGAGGAAACGATGCGGGCCAAAGTGCAAAAACCTCGGAGGGCAAAGTGGAAAAAGACAAATGTCAAACATGTAAATAAAAGGAAGAGTGAGGGATTTTTGGGGATGCCATTTGGTTTCATGAAAGGGCAATGGCAAGAATACAAATAATGGGAACGTGGGGAACTTTTCTTTCGGGATTCCACAAAAATACCCCGCATCACATCCAAACCCTCACCCAAACCCCATGGGGCCCCGATACTTAGATGGCCAAATATTGGCCACCACTCTATCCACCATTTTGTCCTAGTAGGACAACCTACTCAATTGTATAAATGATATATAATATGTGTGTGTGTATGTGTGTGTGTGATATTCTCGGAATAGATAATCGGATATAGTTTGTGGCAGGCTTATCCCGTTCTTATAGGTAACTTCTGAGAAGAATTTTACGCCAACTGATAGAGTATCGAGTGATGATGTACTTTGTTGCCTAGATCTTCAATTTGGAATTGTTCTCTAGCACTAACCATATCTTGATGAAATAACTCTCTGACGATGGTGGTGATTATTGTGCATTCTTATAATAGTTTCTGAGGGAATTCATTGTTTCTTGTAAATTCATGGATGCACATGCTCGTGGCATGATATAGTGTCATGTGTACCAAAACTGACTAATTCAAATGGATGTGTATGTTCTTGGCTGGATTTACAGCGATCTTCATATTTCTAGAAAACTTGGGGAAACCCTATTGAACATTTGTTCATTCTACGCTTTTGGATTTAATACTTACGGGCAAACACATTGTTGCCTCTTGAAAAACTTGGTATCAACCAATCAATTTTCTGTAATGTTAATGCTTAAATAATGGGTAAATTCTATAAAATTATGGATGATGCCACCAAACATGTGTGGATGTATGTATGTTCGTAGGCTGTGTAGAGAAGAAATGTGGTGTAGTCGTGGACGGGGTTTCGCTCAAGTTTACTTCCCGATTTATTATCTTGATAGCTGTTGGCTGGTGGGTGTGTGCTTTGCTTTCTCTGCTTCTTGCTTCTTTCTTTTCTTCTGGGTCGGTGCTGGATGTGCGGTGTGCATTTTGGTTGTTGCCCCAACATGTAATCTTTTACAGCATGCTTCTCCTCCCACACTATGAATATAAAATTCAAGACTGGAAGTGTGACAATGGGATTTGAAATATTTGTTTAAAAACATAGAACAATAAATAGCATTCTGATACGATCTAGAAGATCGATCAATTAATTTCAGATTTAAAAGAGGAAAAAATATGAAAATTGGAATTTTTATGGAACTTTAGATTGCGAAGAACGAAGATTGGATTGATAATTGAGCCTCTTTCGGGAGGAGACTCGCTCTCCTAACTTTTGTTGCACGGAACAAAAGCCTAAAAACCTTCACCAACGATGCCTACAAGTTCTTCACAAAATAAGCATAAGAAAATAAAATGACGGCTAGCCCTAATAAATAGAAAAGAGGGGATTTACTAATCTAATCTGAAAAGACTAGAATACCCCTAGATAACTAAATCACATAAGCCTAAGCACCAAGTGGGACCCGGGTGCGGCGCGCGGCATGTGGTGCGGCGTCTAGGGGCGTCCGCATCAATACCTCCCCCTAAAAGAGCCACCTTGTCCTCAAGGTGGAGATCTGGCTTTGAAGGCCCCCGAGGGAAAACAGAGGCTAGTGTCACCTGTCAGAACCACCGTGCGACCCCCCTCCTGGAATTCCATCCTAAGCTGCTTCCAATTCATCTTCACCTCGCCCAACCCCCTCAGCCACTGCACGCCCAAAGTCACATCGATATTGTCCAACTCTAGAGGCAAGAAGTCTTCCACGATCTGCACCCCTTGTAAGGTCAGACTCAGCCCCTTGCACATCCCACTGCTCTCCTCCCTCCTCCCTGTCCCTGAGAGGACCGTAAACGTCTCCAAGGTGCTCCTCTGCAACCCATGACGATCCACCAAATGTCAAAATATGAAGTTGTGGGTGGCCCCACTGTCTATAAGTACCGTCACCGGCGCGTCGTCCAATCGTCCTGGCAACTTCATGGTATGGTTCGTGGTTACCCCTAACAAGGAGTTCAGGGACACCTCCGCTACATCCATATGTGAGTGCTCAACCTCGCTCTCTTCCATCATCACTGGCTCCCTCTCATCTGCATACTCCCTCTCGTCCGGCATTATCACAATCTGCATCAGCCTGCTCGCACATCGATGACCGGGACTGAACTTCTCATCGCATCTGAAAAAGAGGCCTGCAGCACGCCTTGCCCTCATATCAGCCTCAGTCATCCGCCTACCAGGGATCACTGGTCGGGTTTCCTCTTTCTTCATTTCCGCGTCCTCTGGTGCTACTGTAACCCCCGGAGGTGGGACTGGTGCTGTCTGACTACGCTGGCCCTGGGCTCTCCAAGTCCCCCGAATGCGTCTCTCCTCTGCATGCTTCTCCTCTACCTTGTGGGCCAGGCGAAGGACATTCTCCAATGTTCCTGGGCTCTGCATCCTCAGCTCCGCTCGTAATGAGGACTTCAACCCACTCATGAAATACCCTATCATCACCTCATCGGTCACCCCTTCACCCTACTGTTCAGCATCTCGAACCTCTCCACATAATCTCTCACCTTCCCCTCCTGTCTCAGAGCAGATAACTGCTCATAGAAATCTCCATTTGGGGTCTCCTGGAATGGATCTAGTATCAATGCTGACAGCTCCTCCTAAGTGCGAAAAGGGGTCCGCGCCACCTTCCATCTGTACCAGGCCAGTGCCTTGCCCTTGAAATAGATTCCGATGGCCCTCAAAATCTTCTCCTCCGTCAACCTCATCACCTGGAAGTAGCGCTCCGCCCGATAGATCCACCCATCCGGATCCGTGCTGTCAAAAATCGGCATCTTCAACTTCATTAGTTGGCGGTCTGCATTGATGTCCCCCTGTGGTCCCACGTCTCTGTCGCGGTCACCTCCACGACCGAATCCTCCGCCGACTGCCTCAACGGGTCCTCTCCCGTCAACCCCGTACAGCTCCTCCGGCCAAACGGGTCTCTCCCACGCCTCAGGCTGGTAATGGTACCCTGGAAACTCCTGATGTCGCGCCAACACGGGTCCTCCTGCTCCTCTGTGTGGTTGTACATGTGCCGTCCGCTCCCCAAAGTAGCCTACCGGGCCTTGCCCCCGCCCCGGAAAGCCCTCAAAAGTCTGTCTGAGATCAACCTACGGTCTCGATGCCTGTGGATAAGCATCTGGTCTCCAAAATTGGGTCGCTGGGGCCCCAATCGGCGTGTCTCGGGCCCATCCTCCTCCGTCATGCCCCCAGGGGGCTGCCTGTGCCGCTGCGGGCCCCAGGGGGCTGCCTGTGCCGCTGCGGGCCCCCACGGGCTTGTAGTGGCTGCGGCGGCCCTGATTGGGCCCGTTGCGACTGCTGCAGGCCCGTGTGGGCCTGCAGTGGCCGCTGCAGGCCAACCTGGGCCTGCAGCCAGTTTGGGTCGCGGCAGGCCTGTCGGCTGCTCGGCAGTGCCCAGAGGGCCTGCCGAGTAAGGCGCAGGCCCGGATGGGCATGCGGCTGCTTCTGCAGGCCCATATGGGCCTGCCGCCTCCTGCCTGGGCCCACCGGCCCTGTTTCTGGTCTGTCCGGGCCTATTTTGGTTCGCTGGGGCTGCGGCTTGCCCTAGGTTGGTTGTCGTAGCCGTCGCCTCCTCCGATTGCTTTTGGTTTGCCGATTCAAGCGTCGATTCTCCCTGGTTTTCTTCCCCTTGAATCCTCTTGCCCCGATCTCCTCCTCTCTCCATCGTTAGGGCTTGAAGCATTGCGTTTATCTCCGGAATCGACGACGTGGCCTCCCTCAAAAAATTTCAGATCTGAAGTCGCCTCCTTTAACCCTTGGATATCACGTCCCGTTTGCGCGGCATCCATTTTCATAGCCCGAAGTTCAATTTGGATGTCTTCCTGCGAATGGGCGTGATCTTTAATGGACTCCCCTAGGGGTTTCTTCAACCCCTCGATCTCCCGGTTGAACTCTTCTCGAAGCCCTTGCACTTTCTCATCCACGTCGTCCGCCTTTGACCTCGTGCTTGTCGCCATCGGATCTCACTGCTCTGATACCAATTTGATACGATCTAGAAGATCGATCAATTAATTTCAGATTTAAAAGAGGAAAAAATATGAAAAGTGGAATTTTTATGGAACTTTAGATTGCGAAGAACGAAGATTGGATTGATAATTGAGCCTATTTCGAGAGGAGACTCGCTCTCCTAACTTTTGTTACACGGAACAAAAGCCTAAAAACCTTCACCAACGATGCCTACAAGTTCTTCATAAAATAAGCATAAGAAAATAAAATGACGGCTAGCCCTAATAAATAGAAAAGAGGGGATTTACTAATCTAATCTGAAAAGACTAGAATACCCCTAGATAACTAAATCACCTAAGCCTAAGCACCAAGTGGGACCCGGGTGCGGCGCGCGGCATGTGGTGCGGCGGCTAGGGGCGTCCGCATCACATTCATGTTTCATCTAGAATAGTTAACGTTCAGTTTGTTGCAGATAGATTTGTTAAAACATCATGTCTCTTTTGTTTTTTGTTTTTGTTCCAAAACTTGGTTTATGCTCATTTGCCCCCCTGAAGAAAGGGGAAGTTATTACTAGAGAAAAGAGACCAAGAAAGGAATATCAACTTCGGAGCCTCTGAGATTTGTTTGAATTATTTAATTAGTTATAACTTATAAACAAGTGCATACTAGTGCCTCATGTGAGATTTGAATCACATATTGGGCTTCCTATATGAAGTAGCTCATTATGGGTTTCTGCTTAAAGCTTCAAATGCTAGTTCTGTCCGGACACTGATGTATGTTCATGGGAAGACCACATATTTTGGCGGAGCAGTTTCTGCACGAAGGGTGCATTGCTTGAACGCAATTGAGCCCAATTCAGTGCTTTCTTTTTGTTGGGAGGAAAAAAAATGGTTGCCGAGTTGTTTGTTGGAGTAGACATGCTTTTTCTGTCTTTCTCATCATCCCTTGACTCCTTAACCTTATCGTGATCATGCGACAGCATAAGGATCGTTGCATTTTATTTTGAAAACCTAAGAACACTGACCAAATGCGTTTCTCCTTCGCTTGACCTTCTGTTTAAATACTATTGTAAAGCACTCCATACCGACATCCTTCTACAACTTTTAGCAGCATTGTAAGTGGATTGCCATGTAAATGGCTCAGAAATGTTCATAACGGGCGGCCTTGTCCAGAGGTGCCATCTCAAATCTAAAGAAGTTGCAAATTTGCTTCATAAGAAATGCTCAGACAACTGCCCAAAAAGTGGTTTGTGCCTCAAGACTGCTAGTTGACAAAGTATACCTGCGATAGAGCAAGCTCGTCTATCTTTTTTTTTTCACACCAGTATCAGCAATTATACTAATATATCGATGTATAATGGGAATTAGCAGGGTTGTCACGCTCGACCACTGAGGGATGTTTGGTCGATGTCTTTTCTTGCTTCGGAGATATCAGCAAAGGTGAAACATGCGTTCCAGTTCTTTTTGCTGGATTGGCTCTGAACATTTTCATTCAATATTTTCTTGTTTAAAGGAGCAAGATTTAATATTTATTTGTATACCACAATGTATTTGGTATGCTGATCCACTTGTGCGTTTGTGTACTGAACATTTGTCTTCATCATGACATTGTAGTTAAGTTAATAACAAGCAAAGGCTCTAAGGAGTCTCTGGGATTGGCATACATGTGGTTTGCGCGTGCAGAAGATGCGCTTTTGGCTGTAAAGGAGATGGATGGAAAGGTATTGATCTATTCTGGAAGTGCCCTTTGAAAACCCCTGGGACCTCTATATTTTCGACACTTTGCCAAGTTTAAACCGTCCTTTGTTAACTTGGAACCTTCTTCTTTTAGTTTGTTGATGGCAGGTTCGTCGCTGTAATGATGGCCAGGCCCGAGGCCCCTTCCAAGCAGGTGAGGGCTGCACCGTACAGGTTCCGATAAAATATTCTGGTTGTTGGTGTTAGATCAGTATTTTTTGTGAACACATTGTACTTTCCACTTTAGGAGATAAGAAAGAAATTGGAGTCTAGTGGAGAGAAGTTTTTGATGGCGCATCATGGTTTCCTGTTTGCTTTCCGCCTATATAGTTGTTGCTCACTTGTGAGCAGAAGGCTAACTGTGGGTCATCCTCAGGATCATGCATGTTACCATAGTTTGATTCATTGATATTCATCCAAACCCTGAAATGATTGATTGCATCTGATTTAACTCATTTCCTTGGCCTTTACCCGATTACGTGAGAACCTTGTGTTTTTCACAATTTGACATGATAATCATCTACTAGAATGGATAACTCTCCTACATTGCTTGAGTCGGAAAACACTTCTTCATCTAGGAATCAAATTTTAACTTGATTAGACGCAATTTGGTGTTTGATTTGTTCATATGGTTCTAATCGAATTGTTGTGTGAATTTTTGATCCGATTCCAGTCAAATTGGTATCTGATTGTACACAAAACAAGAACTTGCTCAAGATGCTTGCAGCCTCTGCTTGTGAGTTCTAACACCTATCTAACCCCAACCCACCTAGCTCTGCAAGTGTGCTTACCCGCTAGGAATGAAAGAAATGACCAACAGCTACTCCCCATAAAGAAACGATTCTAGGTTCATGCGTTTTGTCCACCTTGTTTGCTTCTTGACAGTCATCTGTACGAGCACAAAGAGCATGGGAACGAAAGAAGCCGATAAAAGGAGGAGAAGCTGGCATCCACATACACCAACAAGAATTCACAAGCAATGGCGAGATCAATGGCGTTGCTGATGCTCGCAGGGTTGATCCTGATGTCGGTTGTGCCCAACCATACGGTTGCACAGATCAGGTCGATGTGCCTCTCCCAGTTTGCCCTTGCCAATCAAGCCTGTGCGGTTCTGCCAGCCGCCGAACCCCTCAAGGATCTAAATCAAACCCATCTTCAGGTGGATGCTGGCAGTGACGACGGTGACGACGACGACGACGACGACGAAGGTGACGCTGGTGATGGTACAGAGGAGAATGAGCGTCGCCGTAGCCGCAGGAATGCGGGTGGCCACGGGCAGAGGCAGCACGGCGATGGGAATGGCCACAGGCATAGGCGCAGAAATGGGAACGGTCACAGGCAGAGGAACGGGCGCGAAGAGGAACCGCGAGCCAACAGGGACTGCTGCCGGTGGCTGGAAGAGGTAGACGGCTCGTGCGTGTGCGCTGCGCTGCTCCGTTTGCCTCCATTTCTCGTCAAGCCCAAGCATGAGTACAGCATCAAGGTGGGAGACAGTTGCAGCCGCACCTTCAGCTGCGGTGGGGGTGCTTAGAGGCCAACAGATTCGAGTTCTGGTAGTCCTGGTTTGAGATATGCAGCTTTAATCTGTAGCGTCGTGTCTGAAGCCTGATGTTAGGATTTGAGCTTTGCGTCAGTTTGCATTACTAGTGTGTTTTTGAATAAATGTTGGCGATTGGGAATCTATGGGGAAATAACATGAAATGAGCTTCAATCCTTTTTTGTGATTATTTGCGTATTCGTGTTATTCGAAGATTGTGAAGCAAGACGGATGATCAACTGTTCAGTCTCCTTTTATGGGCAGAAAGGAAGCATTCGAGAATTGACGAAACTTTGCATCTCTTGAACTGACCGAGAGCACTGGCAGTTTTCGCGTCGATCCCCTTGTTAGCAATACGTAATACGGGAAATATTCGGGACGTGAATAAAACGTGTTTAATTCGGTCAATTTCAAAAGACGTTTGGTCAAAAATTCGGTCAAATATGCGCAATACGGGAATAATACATAAACCAGTTAAATTGTGTTTAATTCGTTAACCCAAATAAAAAACGCGACTAAAAATACGAATACTGTCCAGATATCATTCATCCACATGAACTTAAAAATCAATAATATCAATATGAAATAAGAGTAAAATAAGTTCTATATTCATGATTTAAATTGTATTCATAGTTTTAACCAAAATCATGACATGATCATACTATTATATTCCATGTAGCGTGCACTAAACCAAAGTATGATCATTAAATTATAGTTCAAAATGATTTAAAAGTGTCCCTAAAATGCGTTTAAAACGCATAAAATGCGCAATACGGGAATAAAACGCGTTTTGTTCGTTAACCCCCTAAAAAGCGTGTATTTTTCCGAATAAGTCAAATGGACGGCCATTTAATACGGGAACCATTTTAGACGGGTTTTTAACGCAAAAAACATAAAAATTCGCGTTTTTTACTAACAAGGGTCGATCCCACTGCGGGGTTCGTTGTTACAAATGCATGCTCGGTGCGAGGAGCCTTTTTATCTGGCGCTCAGCATTTGGATTCCTTGTCAATTCAGTGATGGATTCCTCTCTCCATCTCTTGTGAGAAAAGGCGATTACAATCTTCATATTCGTGGTGTTTTGTTTTGGGAATTCTTGACTCCTGCTGCTCGTGAGTCTTTATCGTACAGAACCAGATTCAACCTGCTGGCTGCCAAACTGATCCAAGTTGCATTCTCCAATTGGTCCATCTCGTCATCATGTTTTTACACACGCTGATAAAACCCAGCAAGATATATACAGGCGAGCACAAACAAGCATGCTCCTGTGGACGTCAGATATGTCCAAATGGCGCATGCAACACGCATGGATGAGAACAGTGCACCTCCAATATCAACAGCGAGCCTCCACTTCACTTGGTTGTTATCTTTCGATTGCAGAGATATGAACAAAACCTGAACTGATCATCTTGAGAAATAAAAGCAGGGGTAAAACGACAGGAACAGTGAAAAGTAAACGGAGGGATAAGGATTGAATAAGAATAATTTTCACCATCGTTTGTCTTAAATCCCACCAAATCTTAGCGTAAATTGATAGCGTAATCAAAAGTTTGTCGTCACGTTGAGATTACTGGCTGTTTTGTCGCTACATATAAAACTAAAAATCGAGGGTCAGATCATGGTGACCACTGTTGCAGTTAGTGTTTCATTCTCCAAGTCCACCCATTTATAGTTTTTTTTTTTAACACACAGCTCATATAGCTGTGATCCAAGCAACAACAGTGTTAATGATTAGTTGGGCCGCCGGCTATATAAAGCTTTTGAGAGAGATTGGATTGCCTTTGATGAGTAATCTACACCATTGTATGCTCTTTTAACGTAAAAGACAGACAAGTTTATGCATATGCATAAAAATCTTGATCCCGTATTTCATGAAAACAAAAACAGACAAATACATAATATACTTGTTTGTTTCGGGGTGTTTTCTCACCACGGGTGTTGATGGAAAGAAGTCCGAAGGGCTCAACTGACGTGGCAATCGAGGCTGACCTTCGGGACGCCGATCGAGCTAACTCTGGGAAGAGTGAGCTCCGGGCCGAGCAGTGGGTGCCGAGCAGAGATTCGGCGGAACGATCTCTTCAGCGATCTGCAAGAGTACTGGAAGCTTGTTAGGGGGGTTGGATATGGGTTCTGACCAAATCCACTCCGATCCTTAAGAGTTAGGTCATGACTAAAGAATGTTCGGTGGGACTGATTCCAGCATGTTGACATGTTGTTCACTAGTTCTCAGATCGAGCTATAATATATGGAGGAAGAAATATAGTTGGTGGAGCAGATCTTGGGAGTATATAAGTACCTGAGTGTCAGATTTCCGAGATCCGTCCCTGCCTGCCTCTTCGTTGGGCTATTTCTAGGCGAGAGTTTTGTCAACGCTCTCATCCCAGGACGTCCACGCATTCATGGCGTTTATTGCCTCCCTGTCGTGTTGTCTCTATTGACGGCGGGTCAATGGACAACCATTGACCGCTCGGATTGAGGAACTGGTCCCCTAAACGTGGGTGCCCGACGGTCAATGGGGCCGTTGTCATGAAGGGGGGGGAGGATGACCTGCACGCGAGGGGTCCTGGGCCCGAGCACTGGGCCGTAGTGGGCCACTCAGCTAGTCGCGGTCAGCTCGACGACCTTTGGGCCTGCAAAGGGTTGTATCAATAAATGAGCATATATAGAATTATATGGTTAATAAAAGAGCATATATAGCAAATTCTGCTTGTTAATTAGTTTCATCCTCCTGTTAAAACACGGCAATATATTTAATTAGCGTACTTGGAACTTTTATTTCTGAATGTAATAATACTTAAAATAGAAATCCTAGCTAGAAACTCTCATATACATATATAGATTCAGTCAGATGAAGTCAAAGGGAAATGTTAATCTGGACCACCAGAGGCATTGACACCATATTCTTTTAATCAAAGAGAGTCAGAGGCCATTGAGGCTTGGAAGGGGCGGTTTCGGTCTCCAAAGATGCTCTCCTTTGGCGCCAAATAATTATCAGATGATGATTAATTGATGACCAATGAAACGAGGTTATGTATCTAATTGCGAGGGAGATTATTGGATTATGGACAGGTTAAGCGTACCGTGTAGCTTTTACAGAAAGGGTGAACTGTGGATGGAAAATCTTCGTATTTGGTGCTGGAAATCCAGTGCGCATGAATTTGGATGTTGTTATATGCTTCGCAATATATACTCAGATTAATGAAAATGAATGCTTGAACACTCGAAGTGCTGTATATATTTCCCCAAATGCTTGTCAAATTGCAATATCATTCTGAGAGAGAGAGCAAGTGCCCATTGTCTTCCAGTTGTCAGCCACAGGCTAAGCAGGGTCCAAATGGAACAAACCGGTATTTTTGTTTTTGTTTTTGTTTTTGTAATTTAATCGAAAGAGACAATACAAAAGAATATCACACACACTCACTGTCTCCGTCTCTTTTGACTTCCTTTTGACCTCACTCACTCATGCTCATATAAAACAAATGAACAAGTTGCCGCATCTCGCAGCCTTTATTCAATTGTTTATTTTTAACGGATCGTGGTTTGATTAGATAATTGTGGGTCTATAAATATGCGACGATGCCTGGTTTGCTTTTTGCGTGCCTCCTGATAGATTGATTTCTTTCCTTTTTTGTCAGACGCTAATTCGATGGAAGTCCTGCCTGTTTCATCAACGCATTTTATTCGATCTCCGTCGCAAATCGAGGCGGGCTCGTTTGCTTGTGATAGGAGCGGGCACAGGTTTAATGCCGCCGGATTCTATCCGCCCTCGCCCGCGGTTAATGTTTCTCCTCCTCCTCCGCGAAAAAAGGACAAGGTGGTGTTCGTGCTGGGGACGACGGGGGCCGGCAAGTCTAAGCTGGCCATCGACCTCGCCGCCCACTTCGGCGGGGAGGTGGTGAATTCGGACAAGATGCAGGTCTACGACGGGCTCGACGTCATCACCAACAAGGTTACCGAGGTTGAGTGTGCCGGCATACCCCACCACCTCATCGGTGGGGTCCATCCCGACTCCGACTTCACTTCCTCCGACTTCTGCCGCGAGGCCGTTAAGGCCGTTGAGTCCATAGTCGCCCGCGGCCGTCTGCCGATCGTCGCCGGGGGGTCTAACTCGTACATAGAGGAGCTTGTCGACGGGGAGGGCGCCGGCGGCCGGTTTCGGGACATGTACGACTGCTTCTTCTTGTGGATAGACGTCAGCCTGCCGGTGCTCCACCGGTTCGTGGACGCGAGGGTGGACAAGATGGTGGCGATGGGGCTGGTCGACGAGGCCAGGGGCGTTTTCGACCCGGCGGCCGATTACTCGAAGGGCGTTCGGCGGTCGATCGGAGTGCCCGAGCTGGATCGGTACCTTCGGGCATCGTCGACGGCGGACGAAGAATCCAAGGCCGCGCTGCTGGGCGAGGCGATAGGCGAGGTCAAGGCCAACACGAGGGATTTGACCTGCAGGCAGCTGGAGAAGATACGGCGGTTCTCGACGCTGCCGGGGTGGGACGTGCTGAGGGTCGACGCGACGGAGGCGTTCCTTAAGCGAGGGGAGACAGACGCCGATGAGGCGTGGGCGAGGGTGGCGAGAGGGCCGAGCGTGAAGATGGTTGAAAGTTTTCTGAAAGCAGAGTCTGACGACGACAAGAACGACAACTTGAGCATTTTGGAGAGGCTGATTGCGTTCGCTCCTGAAGCAGCCGCAGCAGCCGCCGCCGCCAGTGGCAGTGGCAGTGCCAGTGCTGTCAGCGTCAGTGGAGGGGAGGCGCAGCAGCAGGAGCATAAAGCTCCTGCTGTCGTGGGGGCCACCGGCCTGCACTGACGCCGGCGGTGGGGGCCCGCACAACAAAGGGGGAGAGAGTGGGTCACTTTACGAGCCGTTAGTGTCGATGATTGGAGAAGCGCACACATCGCAAGAGTGGGAGTCCGTGCGGCCTACTGTCCTTTTTGCCGTCGACAGTCACCTCAACTTTGTGGTGGGGGCCCACCCCCTCTAAACAAATCCAAAGTTTTTAGCTTTATGTTTTGATAATAATAATAACAAATTAATTTTGAGAATAAATTTGTTATCGGGATCAATAAAAGTATTGTCATATATGCATCCGTGCGCGACTACGGCTTATTGTATCTTATTGCATGTATTCTTGTTGTTAATTTTGAATACTTGACTCGTATACGTATGTTCAAAACTTAAAATGAAATTACCAAAACCGTTGAAGCTTATCAGAACAAATTTTTTACAAAACCGAATCGTAACCAAAGCTGAGTCTTCAAACCTTAATTTATTTTGTTCTCTCATGATTATTTATTTTTATAATAATTACTTCCACTAAACCTATGGTTTAATTTAGTAACATGCGGCTTAACAAAGAGAATAATGGAATTAAGTACTGGGTTGTACAATCTGCACATAGCTACCTAGCGATGTATAATATTAAATAACTTAAAAGATGGAGAATCTAAGAAAACCCCACGCGTGCCAAAAGTCCGTTGCTTTAACTACTTAATTAGTGGGTAATCATTGTTATTTGCTTAACTAATCTATTAGATTATGACAGGAATAGACAATTACTGCCATGATCTATTACATAATGACATCAATCATGTTACAGAATGTAGTTGATATACATTCACGTTCTATAGTTGACAAGTGTAATGATCTGTAATCTCCATGTTTGCTTAATTGGTCAGAGACTTTAAATAGTTTTTTAATCCGCATATAGTTGTTCAAGCGGCAATGAAATCTATTATACAAAAGAGGGTTGTCCACGTGGGGATTGTCCCAGTCACAAGCTGACTCCCAGGTGGGCCCCAATGATGGGTGGGGTTTTGGAGAATTTTTTTTGTGTTTTTTCCTCCTTCTGCCCCCAACACTTTTTTCTCCTTGGCCCATTTTACCCCCGATGACACCAGCACACATGCATGCCCACGGCTCTCACTCCGTTTCGGTTGCGCTTGTGCACCGCATCCTGTTCGTGTTGTTTTTTTCGCCGTACAACGTGTGCACGGTGGTGTTTTTTTATACAAAATAAGAATTGCCTCCTATGATTGTCACAGTCACAAGCTGATTGGGACAAACCTAGGTGGGTCCCAATGGGTGTGGGGTTTTGATCTTTGGTTTGGGGTTTGGTTTTGGTGGTTTTTTTCGCTTTGGTCCCTGCTTTTCCTCCTTCTCTGCCCACACATATTTATTTGATTTGGCCCGTTTTACCCCCGACGGTAGCAACACACACACCGTTCTCACCCCTTTGCGACTGTGCATGAGCACTGCATCCGTGGTTATTTTTCTCGTCGTGCACTATGTGCATGGGTTATTTCTAGATCTTATTACAAGTGAGGGTTGTTGATGGGACATTTGTTCCACATGTCACCTTTGTCCCATGTGGCAATGAATGTGTAATGCCACATCCGCATGGTGCTGCCCACTTGGGGTGTGGATGTGGAGTTATGTGTGTTGTTGGTCGATGTTGTGTAAATCCCAGAGAAAAGCAACCCCCAATTCCCTTTATTCACATGAGTGACATTGTTTTTTCATGCAACACAAATGTCTCTCCATCTTCCACCTATATACACGTGGTTACCAATTGACTTTTTTCACTTTGCAGCCTGCGTTTTTAGCACGTAGGCCACTTATTTTTTCCCATATGCTTTTTGCGTTTTTTCTCTTCTCCTTTCCCCCCATGTACTCCCTGACGCTTTGAGCGCGCGCGCGCACACACACTCCACTCTTCTTACTCTTTCGTCTGTTACGCGCGTACACCGCATCCTTTGTGTGGGTTTTTTCTTCGATTTGGCCCCTGCTTTTTCCCCCTTTTATTCACAGACGCTGCCAACACACACAACCACTCTTCTCACTCTTTCATCGGTTGCCGCGTGCATCACATCCTCGTTGTGGGTTTTTTTTGCTCCGTGCACTATTTATACGGGTTATTTCTAGTACCAAATCAACATACAACTATATGCATTGCGGCCTCTTTATTTAGGCTAAGATGGCATGTGTGTGCTTGAGAGTCACCGAAAAATGTCAATATAGTGGACTTTTAAGCGCCCAATAAACTGGAGATATTTGACCCACGTAAATTAAAATGGGCTACATATTTGGGCTTGTTGAACTAATGTATAGCCCAACCATTGATGCAACGAGATGAAATAATTTGACCCGCATTCATAGGGAAGCTTAAAGAAAAAAGGTGTGTGTGGAAGGGGAAGTGAAAAAGAAGACTAAAATTAAAGCGTGTGGAAAAAGAGAGACATGTCCCTTTTCTTGTTTTTTTTTCGTTTAATTAATTTTTCCTCCCAAAAAAAAAAAAAACCAAGAGAGAGCGAGACTGTGTATATATATAATTTATATGTGTGTATATAAAATTTTGTGGAAATAGGTAAATAAGTAAATCTGGCAAATATTGGGGGATTGAGGGCTCGAGGAGGCGGGAAACAAGGGGTCTCCGTCGACGAGGAGGACGACGAGGAGTGCAGGCCTTGGCGCCGGCGACTGGCGACGTCGATGGCCATCTCTTGGGCTTCCATTTTCAGGATCTCGCTCTTCTTGCTCCTCATCGCCGCCATCGTCACCGCCCTCTGCACTCTTCCCGTCGAGAAGGTACGCCTTTTTTCCTATTTTCTATTCTATTAATCTAATCGTAATCCTTATTCAACAAAAACAATCATTGAGGTCGATGCTCCATGCATTAATGATAAAAGTTTTTTTTTTCAAAACCCTAGGATAGTTGGATTGATGGAGCATTTGCGAAGTAATTAGGGTTACACCTTAGATAGAAGAATCTCTTGGGAGAATTGTTTTGTCATTCGGCTTGCAGTGAAAAAAAGGGATACCTGAATGTTTTATCCCGTTGACAACAGATTTTGAAGGATTTTCTGGAATGGATCAAGCTGAATCTCGGACCTTGGGGCCCTCTTGTGCTGTAAGTGTTGGCTTGGTTATTAAGCGACATTTAACTCATCCTCAATCTATCTATTACTATTGTTATCTTCCAATTTCCTGTCAATAGCAATACCAGCAGTGCACTCTCTCCATTTACATTTAGAAGATAGAGTGATTGATGGTATCATTTAATTTGCAATGAGAAATCTCTGGAGAGTGACGCTTGCTAGCATCTGTTATTTTCTCATGATTCTCATTTTACTAGCCAATCAATTGTGGCACTTACAGTAACTGTGTTGTCACGTATGTATACATGGTCAACTATGAACCGAGTCAGAAATTTCTTGGATCGTTTTATTTGTCTTGATGAATAAATTTTTTAAAAAGTAGAAATCTACAAGTTGCTTATTTTAGTTGCATTATACAATAATTTTAATTGGAAACTAAGCCTTTGGGCTTTTCTAAAAAAAAATAGAAGCTTCAAGTACTACTCTTAGTGCAATTCATATTCGGTCAGCATCATGAATATGTGTAAATCCTTTGTGTGTGTTGTCACATAAAATTTGACATTTTAAGGCATGATATATTGATATCCATATTGACAATTTTGTTTGTTTCCTTTTTTTCTTTCTATCTTTTTTTATTTGCATCAGGGCACTTGCATACATTCCTTTGACGGTATTAGCAGTTCCGGCATCAATACTTACAGTAAGCATGGATTCATTGTCAATGTTTGTCACTCTTTCAATATATTGATGCAATTTTGAAAATTTCTTTTAACCATGCTTGGTTGTCATTACCCGTTAATATCAACTGAAACGCTGTTGGAAGTCTACTATTTTGTTGCTTGTTAATTATCGCTTGAAAGTATTTCTTTTATTTATGCTTGTTAAGCAACTACTTTATGTCAACTTAACGAGAGTGTGGAACATTATAGTTCACTATTGGCACTCCCTTTAATGATTGGATATGAGTTTGAGCTTACTTAATCCTTTGATTTCCCCATTTGTTTATTTTCTAATTTATTCACCAGCTCGACCAAAATAGCTGAATAACTTTTGTTTATTTTACGTTATTATATATTTTTCTTATTATTCAATGCTTTCTTACTTCCATGTCATATACCATTCCACTGAATGATGTTTTGTGAGAGCCAATCAGTATAATTAGTCTTGTTCCATAGGGATAAACTGGACATGTTCTAATAGCTAATGTCATGTGAATATCCTAATTTTTCTCTCATGTTGGTTATATCCTATATGATAACTTTTGTTTGGCAATTGAACTTGCCCCATTTGTACATTGTCACCCAGACTATATGGGCATCTCTTAATGAATTAACATATTGCCTATTGCAGCCATCTTAGCTTGCTCTGAACTATGTTATTATTGTCACAGCTTGGAGGTGGTTATCTTTTTGGGTTGCCTCTTGGGTTTGTTGCTGACTCAATTGGAGCAACCATTGGCGCAACTGCTGCATTTCTGCTTGGCCGAACGGTATAAATTTGTGAACCTCTTCTAAGACTTTCGATGTTGCTTATAAAAACTCTTTCTAAACCGCATAAGTTTTTGTTCATGTGATAAGTTACTTCTGGAGAAAGGAAAAGCTTGGTAAAATTTTCTAACAACATGTAGCAACATCAAATGAGCTTTTTGTGACCCTTCTTTAACTCATTCTAGTTAGAATGGATATTTTAAACTGGTTATACATCTTTTTATATGTGTTTACTGTGTTTCATATGGTGTCTGGTACTAATGTCCAGCTTATGACATACACATTTATTTACAGCATCTTGTTTAGTTGCTTTTTAACCCATGGTGCCGAATTGTTATCTAGATTTCCAAACGAATCAAACATTAACATAAAGTTTTGCCATTTTTAGCAAACCCTGTTTAATGGACCATTACTGTCAATGTATATTAAAAATTAATATATCATGAAGTCTCGACAGTGTATTGTTTCTGCTGTTTGAAATTCAGTACACTGATAGTTAAGGATAAAATGCTTGAAAAATACTTTTGTTTGGATGCTTTTGATCCCTGCCGAAATGGGGCTAAAGACCCGAGTCCAAACAGACATCTAGGAAATCAACATAGAAAAAATAAATCATCTAAATTAGACATAATCATAATCTTGATGCTGGAGGATTTCATCAAATTACCACACAGCTTAAACATGGACATTTCTGCTTCAACACATTTCCATCGACTTTATTTCTTTAGCAGAATAGTATAACTGCACCTTTTATAAGCAGAATTTCCAATATTATTTATTTATTTGGGCAGAATTTAGGATACCAACTGCAGGATTGTTAAGGATGTCTTATTCTGGAACCTACCATCTAAGGATTTCAGAGACATATTTTGTTGTGATCTTTGAATCCGTCGATGTTCCCTTTGATTAAGACATATTGTTATTCTTCTGCAGATTGGAAGGCACTATGTTATTTCCAGGTTGAAGGATTATCCAAAATTCCAGGCTGTTGCTATTGCAATACAGAGATCAGGCTTCAAGGTTCGATTCTTGAATCTTAACATTTCTGCATTTGTAATAGTTTCATATATCTCTAAATATGGAAGAAATCGATATAATGGGGAAATGGGAGATGTGCCAGGCATGTTTTTTTTAACTTTTTGTTATCATTATTCTGTTTATTGGGTGCGGGAAGGAAAGAAACGATGGTAGGGCTGCAATACACAAGATTGCGATGATTTTAACACCAGTTATATGCGGTCTCTATGAGCAAATTGTGTATAATTTTTACTTATTATTTGTTTCTGGGATGTTATTGGTTTTTATTCGCAAGGGCAAAGTCCGTGTACTCACTTTGTACCATTGTACTATGATCAATGTGTCACAAAACAACTTTGAATTATGATATTAAGGGCCTGTTCTTTTGTAGGAAAGTATAATTGGGAGAGTTGAGAAGGATGGAATCTGATGAGAGAGAAATTTGTGTGTAATATGTTCTTTTGTTGGAAAGTGGAGTTGGATTGTAGAGTTGGAAAATTGAGGTGGGTCCCACTCCATGTAGTATGTTCTTTTGGTTGAAGAAAGTTGGATGAAGAAGGTGGGTTGGGGTCCACTCAAAGTTAATTTGTGCTATTTATACCTAAACTAAAGAGTTAAAAATAAATAAATTAATTAATATAATATCTAATTAATACTTAATTTAATTAATCGAGTAGAAATAGTGTAACAATGAGTGCATTTAGCAGGGGCCCCATGCGGTTTCATGTGCTGCAGCAAAAAAAGCGAAAAAAATAAATAATGGAAAATTCGCTGATTGGTGGAGGGGAGAGAGGGGGCCCACATGGATTGTGAGATTCCTCCGTAATCAGAGCAAAATGCTGCGATTTCAAATGCTCCCAGGGATTCTGTGTTTTGGCGGACACGTCGGACTTTCTTCCCACAATTCAAGAGGCCAAAAGAACACGTGAAAAAAATCTCCCCAAGGAATCCAGTGAAATGTCAGAAAATAGTGTGTGAACAGTTTTTTTACACTTTCTCTCCCTCACTTCCGGAGAAAAGAACACGCCCTAACAGAAACTACTCTTGAGTAGAAGATGTTAGTGCCCATATGTCAGTATGACATCAGTACTGTTACTTTTTATAGATAGTTTCTGCTAAATAATTTAATGATTTTTAGTGACACATTGAGCATAATACATGGGGTGTTAGCGGAATTAACCCTTATTCAAAATATGCTGGTATTGTGGAAAATTTTCCTGGACAAGTATGATGCAGTATAATCACAATTTTTTGATTTCCATGTTACATAAAATTAAAATTTTGGTTTCCATGGGAACATGCCCTGAGTTTAAATCTCCCTCAATCCTACTTATAATTAAAATAGAACTATGAATACATGCCTCTATGTAGGGCTTTCTTTCTAGGTTTGAATTGAATCGAAACATCAAATTTGAAAATCCTGATTTGTATGATAGGATACCACCACCAAAAGGATGCGATAGCATGGAAACACACCCTGATTTCTAAGTCTCCTCAACTCAAGTCTTTTGAAAATAAAATTACAAGAGTAATCCTATTTAAAAATTGGATTTTTAAACATTGCAAAATAAATTCTTTTATTTAGGAGTCACATTCTCAAGTTCTTGAAGTCTATTTTGGTAATCCGTGTTGAGTATTGGTGTTTCATACCAATCTTATTTTGATGATGATCACAACATTATGTTGTTGCTAATGACTCTCTTGTTTTAGTCTCATAGTTTCATTGCAAGAATATCTTTCTTGGAGACCAAACACTTGGTGCAAGGATGGACATCAAGTGGAGAAGGGCTAAAACTTGGACTCAATGGGTGCCAAAGCTTGGAGATGATGGGGAGCATCAAGGCATCAAGATTGAAGACATAGACTCTAAGGAAAGCAATGTAATCCATGTAATATTTCTTTTATTGCTTTCTCTCTCATTTGAGTCTAGGTTAATGTAATACCTTGATAGATGGTCTACTCATTCATGCATATGTATTTAGCCATCTTAGTGAGCCTTATGATTATCATAGAATCCAACCTAATAGGTTTATCGTGACCAAAGACTCATTTGGAGTATCCGGTTTCCCATCAGTCGCCTGCTGAAGGATTTCTAGTCGACTGGGTGATTTCCAGTCGTCTGTCGATCCTTCTACAGTCGACTGATATGCACTGCTCAAGTCAACATTTCTATTGACTCTACTTGAGCTTTTCGCAACAGTCGACTGATGCTCAGTTTACAGTCGCCCGTACATTTATAGTCGCCTGTGAATTGGTCAACAGTTGTCTGAGTAGCGTAAGTGCATATACTGATTCGCTCTGTTTTTCTCCATCTCCTGTAGCAGTCGACTGATGAAGGATTTGCAGTCGCCTGACTATTTTACAGTCGACTATATTATTGACATCAGTCGCCTGTATGCTTATCTGGGGAAAGAGTGCAGCTCTCTGTTTTATTCCATCCCCTGCAGCAGTTGCCTGCTGAAGGTTTTTATATGCGCATGTCCTGTTTACAGTCGACTGTATCGACTTCATCAGTCGACTGTCCTGGCTCAGATTATAGCCGTTGGATATTTTCTAGCCATTGAACAATCGACTGTAATTTGTTTATCAGTCGACTGTCCTTGTCGTTTCTGCCCATAAACTAGCCGTTGCAGCCTTGGTTTTTGCTGTTTTCTTGGGGTTTGAGGGTTGATATAGGGTTCCTATATATATAGGTGTGCTGAGTTCATTAGAACTTCTTGATGCTATTGAAAATCATAAGAGATCAATAAGCCACTCTCAAACTCTCTCATTTCCCTCTTTGAGCTCTCATTCCTCTTCATGCATTGAAGTCCAACTCAAGGGAAATCATCCAAGTGCTTTCAAGCCAATCTCAACGCTTGGAGATCCTCTTCCATGCCTTGCACTCATCTATGAGTAAGCATCTCAAGGCATAGGTAAAAGTATTTATTTTACTTGGTGATTCTTGTAACACTAATTCTCTTTGTGGGAATTAGCCTTTCTCTCTTTGTGGGAGTTTATCTCTTTGTGGGATAAGGATATTCTCTTAGTGGGAATAACTCTCTTTGTGGGAGTAACTCTCTTAGTGGGAGTTTGGTGTCCTAGTGTAGGGCTAACCCTAATTCTCTGAGTGGGAGTTGGTAATTTTCTAGGTGGAAGTTTGACCCATGTGTAGGGTTGGTTGGGTCCTTGTGTAGGACAAAATCATCTTGGTGAGGTATCTCTTTGTGGGATTTGTATTCACTTCTCTTTGTGGGAATATAGTGAATATTGGTGTGGCTGGACGTACCCAAGTTTTGGGGAACCAGTGTAAAATCTTGTGTTTGCGTTTAGATTGAATGTGTCAATTATTTCATCTTGCATTTATTATTCCGTATTTGCAAGTTTAATTTTAATTGGACAATTTTATTGTCATTACACTATTCACCCCCCAAGTGTGTTGTTGTTAGTATTGCAAGGGTAAGGCGATCCTTACAATCCGTGTGGAGTTTCCTTGTGTTAAGCGTTAACACTGATAGTGATGCACAAGAGTAGAGCACATGTTATGCTTAATGCTTGGTATTTTAGGCGATGCATGTGTCGATAGCCTTGCATAACCGTATATGGTTAGAAAAGAAGCGCACTCTATATGATGGTAGTCAGCAAGTAGAACTAGAATCTTACTACACGCTTCATGTTATACATGGTTAATTTATGAATGTTCCTTTGTGTCATAGTAACCATATAATTAACATTTCAGTTTTAATTGTTATCAATAGCTGCTCAAGTTTATCTTACTAGTTCTCTTACATTCACATGCATGGTAATCCGAAATTAGTTTACCATACTAGTGTAAAATAGTCTTTTATTGCCACGAATATAGCTGAGTCATGGCTTTAAGTATAACAGTCTCTCTTCTTTCTGCAGATTGTTTTGCTGCTCCGGCTTGTACCATTACTTCCTTTTAACATGCTAAATTACCTTTTATCGGTTACACCCATTGGCATTGGGGAATACATGCTTGCGTCTTGGCTGGGGATGATGGTACGCATGAAGAATTTAGTTCAAGTTGTTGTTTACCCTCTTTTTGGACATGCAAAGTGTTGTGGCAGCCAGCCACTCTCATGAAACACTTGCATATAGATTGTCTTCCTCATTTCACTCCTCTCCTATAATTATATAGTCGTTAAGCCAAGTCCCTATTGATTGCAACTCCTCCTTATTGATTGTAACTCCTTATTGATTGTAACGTCATGTTCATATAAGACTTATCTAGGTGCTTCTTTTGCCTGACAGCCAATTACTCTTGCACTAGTATATGTCGGAACAACCCTGAAGGATCTATCTGATGTGACACATGGATGGAGTGAGGTTTCGACTTCTCGGTGGGTAAGTAATCCTAAACTTACATAGTCAAGTAGGTATGTCATTAGTTATGTCAGTGTACTTCTTCAATGACCTTCTTCATTTAGTGTTGTTTAGTATGTCAATTTTTATTAAATACAAGAACAAGGCATATTAAATTTGAATCTGTAATGTAGTTCTTTGTTGTGACTTTTCTTTGTTTTCTTTCTTATGCTATCAGAGGTATACTTGGAGTAAGCAAGACTCTGATTTCACTTCTTTGGCTTTTATGAAATATTTATTTTAAATAGTTAATTTGTAACAGCCTCTTCATGTGAAATTCTATTCTTAAATGTAAGTTTTTTAAAGAATAACATCACCCAGCATCACCCCAAAAGATTTCAACTTCTTTCTGAAAAACTTTTCATGCTTGGTACTTCTGTTAAAGTTGTGTACTAGCATTGGGATTACATAAGCACCATCTTCTGCTCTATCCATTGAATATTCAACTGATATTTCTCTTTTATTGTGAATGCAGGTACTCATTATATCAGGGCTTCTTGTATCCGGTAAGAGTTCTCACACATAGTTGTGAGAGTATCATGATGTTCTTATTTATAGTGCGGTTCAATTAATTTCAGCAAGTAATACTAATCAAAAAATGAACGACGTAAAATATGATTAGAGTTCTCTTCAGTAAAAGAGAAGACACGAAAAGAAAAGGCTATCATTCATGTCCTCTTTAAAAACAAGTGTTGGCAAGTATTATAAGCCGATACTCTCCTACAAAGCGTTAAAATAGATCATGAATATAAAAATATATTAAAAGACTTTCAAGTAACTTATTATTTGTATAACATAAAACATTGTATTTACTATTTGGCATGGTTGAATGAAATAAACATTAAAAGATGGGAAAGTGAAAAGAGGAAAAAGAAGAGTGTGAAAGAAAGATAAAGAAAAGAAAGAGGAAGAAGGTGAGAAATTAAGATATGCACCATGCAATATTTGTAAAAATATAGATTTTGTTACAAATTATTTGAAAAAAGTTCATTGGCATCAATTTCCAACAAATATTTTTGCCAAGATCCCCTTGACAACCTCTAGATGCTACTTTGTTCTCTTTATTTGTGCTTTCCCCACCTTTTATCCCTTTTGATCGATTGGTATAGGGTAAGGAGATGGTTATTTTTATATAAGAGGGTGTGGATTCAAATTTTAAGCACAAACTTGTTTGATTAGAGAGAAAAGGAGAAGAGTATGAAAGAAAGATAAAGAGGAAAAGAGGAAAAGGGATGAGAATTTAAGATATGTTTCATGTAATATTTGTTACACACAATAGAAATAACTCGTGCACATAGTGCACGGTGACCCAAGAAGTATATATACTAGGAATAACCCGTGCACATAGTGCCCAGTAACCCAAGAAAAACACACATAGGATGCGGTGCACGCGCACAACCGACAAAAGAGCGAGAAGCGTGGGGGGTGTATCGTCGGGAGGAGGCGGGACCTGCGCGCAATCGAAAAAGAGAGAAGTGTGGGTGTGTATGTGGGTATCGCCGGGGGGTGTGCGTGCACACACAAACATATAGGAAAATATTCAAATGCAAACATTTCACATGGAATTTTCCACGCGAAAATGTTTGTTTTAATTTTTTGTTCAAAATTTCTTTTCTCCTTCTTCACTTCATGTTGTTATACACCCCTAAAAAGATGGTTGAAAAATAATGTAATTTGGCGTTGATCAAGGTATTACAAAAAGTTCTATTGTTTTGAAACGGTTAAATTTTGTAACGGGTGGATCGGTGCTCAAATCCCCTTAGGGTTCACCCATTATTTCCTATGGGGGTATATAATTGTATGGATTAAACATCAACATAAATTTTGGCAAAAAATTTCTAAATAAAGTTAAATTTGTGTTTGCACGGGCTTTCGCACCCGAAAACTACAATATATATAGGAAAATTTAAAAATGCAAACATTTTGCATAGAAAATTCTGTGCGAAAAGGTTTTTATTTTTTTGAATTTTTTTTTGAATTTTTTCCTATTTCAATTCATGTAGTTATACACCCCCAAAAAAATAGTTGAAAAATAATGTGATTTGACCTTCGATTAATGCATTACAAAAAGTTTTATTGTTCCGAAATCGTTAAATTTTGTAATGGATGGATCGGTGCTCAAATCCCCATAGGGTTTACCCATTATTTTTCCTGGGGTATATATTTGTATGGATTAAACATAAAAAATTACAATTTTTTTCTAAATATAGGTAAAATGTTTTTTGCACGGGCTTTCGCACCATGTTTTTCGCACCAGAATATTATTATATATATATATTACTATATATATATATATGGCAATCTTCGGGTGCGAAAAATCTCGTGCGAAAGCCGTGCGAAAACTTTTTTTTATTTTTTTGAATTTTTTTTTCAAAAATTCCTTTTTTGATGTTTAATCCATACAATTATATACCCCAGGGAAAATAATGGGTGAACCCGTTGGACATTAGAGCACCCATCCACCCGTTACAAATTTAACGGTCTCAAAACGTGCGAATTTGATGAAATGGCTTGAACGAAGGCCAAATGACATTATTTCTCAACCATTATTTTTTGAGGGGTATAACAACATATAATGAGGGTGGAAAAAAGAATTTTTGAAAAAAAATTCAAAAAAAAGATAAAAACATTTTCGCACGGTGCGAAATGTTCTCATTTGAAAATTTTCCTATATATATATATATATATGAGTAATGCTAGTATGAGATGGTGAGCTCAAATCCTTATCGTGAGCTAGCACAATCGGCAACACCAATTAACGATCGGCACCGTTCATCTTCAAGAGCATGTCGATAGATCTATACCCTAAAAAATTAGAGATTATAAACCCCAAAATCATATGGATCAACCCGTTCCAATTTTGTTACATTTACAGGCAGCTTGTAAACCGTTCATCTTGCAAACACTTGATGGATCTGATAGAAATGTCCAAATGACACAAAAAATTATACATAAAGATCACTTGATAGATAGAAGAAGATGGACGGTTCCGATTGATGATTTGGCAAATAGTTTTGGCTAGTTCGAGATATGAATATCTCATCTCACCATCTCACCATCTCATATTAGCATCTTTATATATATATATATATATATATATATATATATATATATATATATATATATATATATATATATATATATATATATATATATATATATATATATATGTTGACTAGGATCCATTCGGATGGATCAAACATGCGGATCCATCCAAGTGGAATTTAAAGCTAGACAATGTCAATAGAAAATCCGACCGTTGGATGTCTTCTAACATGTCTAAACTAGCTCCAAACAAAATTTCAACTAATTTGGACATGTTTTGCCCATGCATCAAGTGGTTGCAAAATCGATGTTTTTGAACATATCCGCATGTTTGGTCTGTGTTATACTGTTGAGCGCGCATTGTTGTTCAGATGAGCCTCTGTTATATTTCGGAGGTAAACCTAGAGTCTATCTCACGTGACTTTTTATTTCTCGTGTCACGGGGTGGTCGGATGACTCAAGACCATCTTCACTCCAGGATGCGTCAAGGTCTAGACGTCTGAGACATTTTTTACCGTGTGCCATGTTTTAAGTGGTTTTGTTCAAATAGATTTGAGCTTTTAAACTGATAATTTAATTAAAACCATTAATGGGCATGATAATTATGTTTACATTCGACCGAGGACAAGATTGTTGAACTTCAGTATCTTGTATCTTTAATTTGAGAACTGGGTAAATTTATGCCCACTATGTTAGCACGCTTGAAAATAATAAAGGTTGTAAATGGTAGAGTTCATATTTAAATACTTTACATTATAAAAATGAGAGAATATCTATTAGGTATGTAACCAATGTTGTTTTGTAATGTGTGCATTAAAATGTTAACTGAGGCGATTTTGTTGGGATGCAGCAATTCTTATGGTGTGTGTGACAAAAGTAGCGAAGGCATCTCTGGAGAAGGCATTGGCTGAGAACCCAGACGCGGAGAGCATACTAGGTGTGGCGCCTCAACTACCTGTTGTGTCTGGACCCTCTTCGGACCTACGCCATCCTCTTGTTATCAAGATCGACTCCTCAAGTGACGACCATTCAAAGTGATGCTCTCCATCAATCGGATCCATGTAAATTCTTCACTCATCTGTTTGTTCAGTTTCTTTTATGAGTTCTACAGCATGTGCATTAGTTCCATCTTCTCCGGAGTCGGCAATATCTGTGTAATCTGGCCCCATGATGGGAGATGTTAGGATTCCCTTTTCATTTCCCGACCTCTTCTTGTTGTGAACAAATTATTGGAAACATACAAATTTATAGCTTATATTTCGATAAATGTGAATTTTGTGCAAGTAACAGTTCAATGCTATAGAATTGATAGTTTCACCTCTCGGTTAGAGAAGAGGAGCATCCCGCGATGTAAGTCCATCCTGAATGAGCTTGGTTTTCACGTCTCTGAGCCTGAAATAATCAACCGCTAATGTCATCATAACCTGATGAGATACTCACACATACCCAGTGGCAGTGGGACAAGTGCTCCAGCGATCACCATCATTTCTTTGTTCATATTGCGGTAACAAATGTGAACAACGATATTGACTTCTTCTCAGCTTCCTTGGTTTGGGGGCAACTTCGTGTCTGGTAATTCCCAAACCGGCTGGCGAGCCAACTATAACCATGCTTGAACACAGATGTGGTGGGCGAGCCACTGTGGTCTATGAGTCTGAGTCAGCCAGCATCTCTCTTGTGGCTTCTTTTCTCCCAACCTGTTGACAAAGTCCATAATCGATGGCAGGGCGATATGTGCAGTGTAGTCTCGAGTGCCGACCTAACCGTGCACTCGAGGGCCATCCCTTTTCCCCTGCTAGTGAGAGAGTATTGGGTGGTGGAGATATGGAGCTGCCCGGCAGTGAAGCGAAAAGAACCACATGTGAAGGTTTGTTGGTGTGGTAATCTGCCCACATTGCCATCCCCGTTGACATCTACATTTCTGATGAACACCCAATCAATGCCTTCCTTGCGGCATATCTTGATACTGGGATCATGATGGACGGCATGGATGTGACATGATCCATAACGGTCATCCCGATCATTCATTTGCTGTCCGATGTAATGCTGGTTTCATCAATTGGAGACTTCTTTGACTGCAGTGCACCACGACCACGACCGTGTCCTTTCTTGAACGCATTCACAGTGAATGCCCTGGCAGCAGCAATGGTGACATTGAACAGCTATCCTACTTGCTATACATGTTGAAGCAAATCGAAGAGGTTCTTTGACAAAGGTATAGATAATTGTCAAGGACAAGCCCAGTAGATCATTTGATGTGTCAAGCCTTTGATCTGCGCTTCCAAAAGAGGAAAGAAATCCATTCACACGATTATCCAAAAAGAAGCAAGAGAGCTTTCACTCATTATAAATGGGAGACAGAATCAAGCAAGCACCGCTTCATTGCTTTGATGGATCGGCAACCACTACACTAGATATATCTATATGCATGTACAAACAGACAGACGGAGAGCAAACGATCTGAGATATTATATATTACATCTATTGAACTTAGGATGTATGTTACTTCATATGGTTTCTACTAAATCAAGGCCTGGATTGCATGAAGCAACAAAAACGATATTAACAAAACAAAACTCCTGAAAATTGGTCTCACAGGAACTAGCTCAAAACTTCCCACCAATCTTTCCAGAATACTTCAGTGTTCATCCCGGTTTAACAGGGCTGCTCGCTACAATTTACGAATAGACTGCGGTCAAAATATGCTAGCAACGATATGGACATTGGAAGCTTTGGGGGGTACTCAAGAAAATTGAAGAAGGGAATAGGCAAAATCCATGGGCAAGATGGCAATCCCCTTGCTCTCTATCAGCTCATTTGCAGCCTGTGGGTTTGTCTCAAGCAGATGTCCCATCATATCTTCGACCGGATCAGTGCATTCCCTCTCATGTAACAGGTAATGCCCGTAACCCTGCAAGCAGGATCATCTTTATTTCTGTTACCGTAACTGTAACTGATATCTCAGATACCAAGATAACATTCTGGCCGAGGGCCAAAAAGGTTAATTGGAAATTCAAATTATTATGTAATTTGTCCTTTTGAGACAGTTCCCTTTTTTATCTGACTAATTAAGTGTACAACGAAAAAAAAACATCCAACCCATATCCAGACCATCTCTGCTAGAAGCAAAAGGAGAGAGTTCCGAACTTCTTATTACACATGCGCTACACTACTTTTGTGTCAAAGAAAGAGAGTATGCCTTACCTCAAGATGAACAAGTGGATACGGCACTGGTTCACCACTCAACCGGCTCTGACTCAACAACTGCCATGTTATCAGGACAAGACATGTTATGCATGCGCTAAACATTGGGGCAAACCGGAAGATACTGAAAATGGATGCAAAAAAGTTTAAAATCATTAGTAAATTGATACCATGCGCTATACCATATAGCATCCTTTAACATTGGTGCACCTACTGATTTTACAGAGTGCACCACATCTACCTTCTATATGTGATTCATAAACGCATAATATGGGCATCGCATAACAAAGACAGAACAAACAAGAGCAGCTAAGATGGCTCCCCGCTTAGAAGGTGAAAAAGATAATTATATACAATCCATAAATATGGAAACTGCACATATCAGAGCCTGAATTTTTGGAGAAACAATTGATGCAGACAATTATAGGTCCCAAGTACAAAAAAAAGAACTTCCTGAAACACAAAAGAAAGAAGCTGTTCTACCTTCAGCTGAAGCTTCAAATATTTGATATAGTCAATGGTGTCATCCAGCACAGCCTCTTCATCAACCTAAATTTGGCCATACAAAAGGATGGATCAGAATAAGATTTCCGTAAGAACAAACAGATGCTCAATGCTCATCCATCTTCTACAATTGTAAGCTCCTTGTATGATTACTGTGAAAGGTCACCAATGATTTATGTAGCTAAAATCTTGATTGGGAGAGTCTGTTGAGTGAATACTTGTGCATATACATAGAAGCTCAATGTACGCATGGGAGTGGGGATGCTAGGGAAGGGGATTGGGAGATACACCTGTTTTTTTAAACTCAAAAAAGATTTCAATGTATGTATGAAATGGAATTTTGGATGAAGCTTGTTACTTAATATGCTAGGTATGATTGAGTAAAGAGTATTTGGGCATAAATTCCAGTAACTTAACGGCATTCACGACCTTGGCGTTGTTGAATGCAAGTATGGCCAAATATTCATCAATGTGAAACCTCATGTTTTTTAATAAGGTTATATATAGGGATATGTTTGTGCACAGTTGAAACGACGTTGAGTTGGATGCCAAAATAGAAGTCACATACTCATGGCATAATTTAGGACACGATTGACATGCATTCCAGATATATTGATAAACTAGGAATTAACCCATGCATGCAGTGCATGGCGCAACACCCCCCCAGGCCCGGTTCTACCACAACGCAACTGAGGCGGCCGCCTTAGGCCTCCGATTTTGAGAGGCCTCGTATTTAATTAGGGTTTTGAAGTTTTTTTCCCGATTTGCAAACAAGTTTTCATTATATTTTTTTGGTTTAGCGGCCGGAAACTAAGAAACAAGGAGGCGATCATCAACCTGCAGCAAAGAAACAAAGGATTTCAATGACGTCAACTCTGCCGACCTTCAAGTTAGACGGTCGATATTGATGCCTAGAATTACATTGTTTGTGTTTTGATTTCTTCATATTTTATTGAATTTAATTATTATAGGTGAGGAAAGAAAAGCTAGGGGACAGAATCACTGCACTACAGCAACATGTTTCACCTTTTTTGGAAAGGTGCAATATGTAACTTCTTGAATCAAATCTTTATTTTTTTTGAAAAAACTTTTTTCTCTTGGTTGTATATATCTAAATTGCAATCTGGTATTCTTGATGAATACACTAATAATGCTTCAGTTCTTCATGAGGCGATTGAGTACATCAAGTTTCTCCATGGCCAAGTTGGCGTAAGTTTAATTATGATCAATTTTTCAGGAGATTAATCAATGAAATGGCCATTATTTTGTTTTAATATTGTTTCAAAATTTTTTTGGCTCTCAGACTCTAAGCAATCACTACTTGAAGAATGGTCATCCAATGCAACATCAAGAGGTGTTAGTTTGTTTTAATATTGGTTCAAATTTTTTTTGGCTTTCAGACTCTAAGAAGTCCCTACTTGAAGACTCGTCATCCAATGCAACATCAATAGGTGTTTTTCTTTGGCTTTCTAATTAATCATAAGCAATCACTAAACTTCTAACAAGTTCTTGATGTGGTTAATTTCCTGGTATAAACAGAGTTGGAGAGCTTAAATGATGGAGGAGGTGATCAGGATCTCCGAAGCCGGGGGGCTATGCCTAGTTCCGATATCGAGCACAATCGCGGTGGCCAGCGAGATGCAGATGGAGTTCTGGGCTCCTACCTTTTTGGGAAGCTATATATAGGTAGAGGAGGAGGAAGGCAAATGCCTTGTGATGGAGGAGACACAAAAAGACCAGTGGAGTTTCCTCAGTAACTTCATGAATGACTGACTTGTACCATGACTTCGTTTAGTAAATTAGGGGAGATAAAGGGAATTGAGTATTTTTTCAATTGACAGAGATATACTTGAAAGTCGTGAATATAAACCTTTGATAAAAAACTTTGCTTCTCAAAAAGCTAAGAAAATGTTAAATAACCTGAATGAAATTCAGTTATATGAAGGCTCCTAAAAATTTTGCATTGATACTTAGGCCTCAGATTTTGTTTCGCTTTAGGCCTCATTTATGTTTGAACCGGCCCTGCACCCCCCCCCCCCCCCCCCCCCCCCCCCCCCCCCGCGCGCGCGAGAAAACAGGATGCGGCGCAAGCGCAAACCAAAAAAGGAGCGAGAACTAAAAAAGGAGCGAGAACTGGGGTGTGTTGCCACAACCGTCGCGGGGGGGGGGGGGGGGGGGTAGGGGGTGGGGGGTGGGGGGTAAAAATCACCAAGATCCAACCCAAAACCCCACCCCCATCGGGACCCTCCTAGGTTCTGCATGCCCAGTCCAATGTAAAGTTATTAATTAGAGATAATGGACATGTAAACGTATTATATCACTGATGTGTGCCCATCTGCTGTCTTCTCCATAATTTCAAGACAACCATGTGTTTGTGCTATTTTAATTTGCAACGCATGTAATGGAAAAGAACTACACAAATTATGAAATTAAACATGCCTACGCATGCACACGCATGAACAGGACTACTATGAGGCTTAAACCGAGCCTAACACTGGATTTGTATGGAACATAAGCATAAACAGATGTATATTACCTTACAGGAAGTTCCAGAATACGGCACACAACTTTTCAACACTCTAATTCCTTCTGCAATCTTGTCTCTCCGGATCTCCACAAAGTGCTCCAAGTAAGTTCATCAAGAAACAATCGGAGAAAAATGCCACAAAATATAAACAGTTGCATTCAAGCAACAGATTTGAAAGTTTCGTATCACTAGCATTCAAACCACGACGTTTGTTAACTCATTCAAACCACAACTTTTGTTAACTCTGAGACAACAAAGCGCAAAGTGAACACCTGAAATTTGGAAAACAAACACAACTTACTCTATCTCTTACAGTTCGAGGATTGGCTTCTCCTACTCTGGAGAGATGTCCATTCTGAGATATACCTGCTGAATGCCCCTCAGTGTTCGTTTCTGCATAACCAATCGGCAACTGTACATCCTATCTAGTGTTAGATTTGAGTTCTAAGCATAATTTTATCAAGGAACAAAAGCGACTAACCACATTTGAAACGCAACGAAAAACTAGACAAAATACCATTGAAGCTACGTGATGCCCCATATGTGCATGGTGCCCGACCGGGCAGAGAGCCATTTGGAAACCACTTGCATCCTCAGTGCGACTAGCACTTGCATATTCAGCATGAGTAGCGTTAGCAACACCCAACTGGGTGTAAGAGCTTTCTATACCAAGATCGCATCTCTTTATCGGTACTAAGATTTCCTCCACCGGTTTTCCAGCAGGAATAACAGAAAGTGGTGTCGGGTCAAGCAATTCAGTTGAATGCAGATCAACATGATTGCTAGAGAACTGCAGACAATGAGCCTGCTGATAGGAGAAACTATGATCGTCAATCGGAGATTTCTCTTTCATGTGGCATGATGCTGCATCATGTGAATTTACTGATCCATCACTCGGTTGTTCTTGCAATGGTGGTTCGGTGGTGCTCAACCCTACATTGGACTTTTTCGAAATCCTAGGTATCGCCACATGGCTTCCTCCTCCCATCTCAAGGACTCTAAATACACAAGAATTGCTATGTAAAATCGCTATCTAATTTACAGTAACAAATCAATAGCAATGTAACATAAATCAGTATAATCTAACAATATTCTATCAGTATCAAATTAATCAGCTACATTGACATAATCTAACAATCACCATAACTTATTTTTTGGGGGGAAGAAAATCGTGCAAAATATGATACCTAACTTAAACCCAATTAAAATCACGCAAGTTATGAGCTCAAATAACAACAATGGGAGAGACAACACCATATTGCAACAAAAAGAAAAGACAATAGAGAGAAGTAGACGATGCTGATTGAAAAATTTTCTAGGGTTTCGCTACCTCTTGATTTTTGAATTTGGGGGAGAAATCTCGGACGAACTCTCTCGCCTTTGCTTGTTCGTCACACCTCTCTCTCTCTCACTATTTATAGCTTCGAAGGCTTCCTCGAGGCTGTACGGACGTAGCAGTGCCAGTGGAGCAGGACTCTGGCGGGCCCAAACTGTCATAATTTGGACTGAAATTGGGCTGTATTAGATCTGGCCCATGTTAAAACCCCCGTATATGCAAGGTTAAAAAACAGAAATTTATGCCCCCAAACACACATTGGAAATGAGTGAATGAACTCATTTTTGCTCCAGTTTTATTGT
The DNA here is from genome assembly GCA_030789695.1 of Scilla litardierei. Lineage (NCBI taxonomy): Eukaryota > Viridiplantae > Streptophyta > Magnoliopsida > Asparagales > Asparagaceae > Scilla > Scilla litardierei. Next base: position 173,275,773 of record CM061132.1, read on the forward strand.
TATATATAATTACTAACATCCCACCAGCATCCATGCCCAACACGAATTCGAATTTGTTTTCGTCAAAATGTGGAGAGTGAGTTTAGCATCCGATCATCATCTGTGGCTGTATACTCATCTAAAAGAAGAATACAAAAACAAACGCAAATACGGTGATATCAATTCGATGCATTCGTTTTACATATCTATCATCCATACACCAAGTCGATACAGAAATGCAAGTCAAGGCACCTCTGCAGGAACCAATCTTATTCGTGTTTGATCAGGCAATGTCCAGTGAACAATCAGATTACAATTACTAACATGATAGTAGGGAACTAGACCAACAAAGTTCCAACCATAACTGTAACAGCTTCTCCTTTAATGCGCACTCGCTGAGTTTCCTCTTCTAGTTGCAGGTCCAACCTCCCACCTCTCGGAGAAGCCTGTTGCGGAGATATGCAACTCATGTTAAACCTCAACAATGATCTTTTTGAGAAGAACACTGTACATATTATGTGTTCGTTTTTTCTGATTCAATTGATCGGGTAGATGTTAAGATTATCACATTTATCAACATAAATTGTCACATTAGTAATTAAAGAAAAGGATGGGATTCAACTGAAATATTTTTGAGACAAATTATACCATGTAAGCAGTAAGGCTCTGCTTCCCCAGCTTCTTACTCCAGTAAGGTGCCAAGGCACAATGTGCACTCCCGCAAACAGGATCCTGAAAAAGCGAGAGGTAAATTTAAATTTCACTTCATATCTGATTTCATCCCCCATATACTTAGATTAAGCTCATGTACTTTTCCGGTTGAAGTCAATCGATGATTCGCACATCAAGTATGATAAAATATGTAGGATAAGACATGGCTGTGGCATTTCGATCTGAGGCGCACGTCTCATTATATTTTCATATATATGACTGTACGAGTATTGCACATCCTCGTCATTAATTCATATGAAATACCACATCAGCAAATTAGTAAATTCTGTAATGTTGGCTTGATCAGGCAAGTGAAGAATGAAACTTCTCTATACTTGAGCAGTGTACAAGCATCCGGGGCAACTACTCTACAAGGAAAACATGGTAGGGACAATGTGCAAAGGATGGCTTTTCGGTATAATTAAATCTATTAAGAACATAAAAAGAACATTATATAAGAGCATATGATGAGCTGTTGTCACCAACAATGTAATATGTTACTCTAAAATAATTTATATTAGAAACAATAAGTGGGAATGCTCCGATCTATAGATAGGTAACACCCCGATAACATGATAACAGTGTTAAGGAACAAGAGAATATACGTGTTATGTCCATCGTGGGAATGGAGTTGTTCGAGAGGAAGACCACATTTAGCAACACATTGCTATGGTGTCATTCATGATGTAGCAATAAAAAGCTGACAAGATGGGAAACAAGGTACAATGGTGATAGCGGATGAGCACAACTCTTTGCACCTCAATATTCTGAGGTGCATGTACCTGCCTTTACCAAAAACATCACTTATATCATGTCAAGTGGTCATATCTACTTCTATTTCTACCAAAAATAGCAAATATAGGCACTAAATCCTATCTGCACCTCATTCTTGAGGTGCAGATAGCAATTCTCTAGCGGATATGCGCCCCCTATACTGTGACATCGTTGTTACACAATAATGCAAACAATTTAAGATTCTAATCCTTGATTACACCTGCAGACAAAAACAAGTGCTATATTTTGTTGATGCCTTGAATCTCGTGTAGCTTGGATGCGGCTGCTGTGGCGAGTATTCACGCAACAGGTTTACCGGACAAGGTTTCGTCAGGCCGGCCTCCTTCTCCGGTACCTAAGAGAGAGGGAAAGCCGTCAGCGGACTAGGAGACGAACCCCCAGGCCGGGCCCGTCGGGGACGGTCCCGCCAACTACCTTCCGATGCCTAAGTCAGGCGATAGTAGAGGAAAAGAGGTGTTGTGTGTAAGATAATCCGTACATGTGTGAAGGCGTATGAATAAACCTTTTAGTGTCGAGTTAGAGTATTGAGTATACCCATTTTCGATCTACCCGATGACAGAGATGATCTGCTGCTTATATAGGATCTGGAAGAGGTTACGCAACTTCAGTCAATTATGAGGATTGCGGATACCCAGGAATAACTGACTCTCACAAATAAGGCGAGTAAGCCGATATGACAGGAAATAACGGCCATGACGACAGATAAGGCAGGTCGTTATTGACACGTCATGTGGAGGTGGAATGATGTCTATTATCAACGGTCTGGAGAGTGAACGACACGTCCGCCTGAGATCGTGTCGTATTAATGAAGCGTGCTGACCCTGCCAGGCAAGGAGGCGCTTGGGCCCACGTGGCTGAATAAGCCGACCTCGGGTAGCTAGGTCTGCCCTGGAAGAAGTATGCCGATCTTAGGTAGCGAGATCATTCTGATAAAAATCTGTTGGCAAAGAGCCGACCTCGGGTAGCGAGGTCGTCCCCGCGAAGAACCTCTGTCTAGGAGCCAGCCTTGCGGATGCTTTCCTGTAGCGATGAGCTGCAGGATGGGCCGACCTCGGGGATCGATGTCGTTCAGGAAGAGCTGAGGGAGCCGACTTCGAGGAGGTCGTCCATGTAAAGTTGTGCTGAAGCTAAGTCGGGCTGGCCTCCTCGATGGCAAGAGTAGCTTAGGATGGGTTCCATCTGTCGAGCTTGGCTGGGCCTCAAGACTGGTGGGTCCAGTCTAAAACGTCATCTACAATGGCATCTCATTTTCTGGCTCGACACTGTCGACCTGAGTTGCACAATCGAGGTTGATAGTAGAGAGCGAGGAGACAAAGCTGAAGAGAAGCCGATGCTAACCTTGTTGGATCGGTTCAAATCTCTCTTGGGAGTGAGGAGTTCAAGTTAGAGGATGGCGCCTAAGTGAATGTGCTCTCATTATGGCATGCTAACATGGCTGTCATCATTCGGGAGTCGAAGGAACGTCGCTTCATCTCACTCCTCGGGACCCAAAGAGGCTGGTTGATGATGTGGTAAAAGTCTAGTTTGTTGTTAACAAATCGCGTGGAAGCGGGACGGTCACGGGGAATCAAACGGTCGCGAGTGTTTCCCACTGATTCTCGCCTGGAGTAGATTAAAGGGTGGAGGAAGTCAGCAATTACCTTTACTTGCGCATTGCTTCCTTGTTTTATTCCATATCTGCCTTTTGCTTTTCTTTGCGATGAAGCCATGTCTGACTCCCAGGCCACACCTCCTGAGCCCTGGCCGTCGTCGCCATCAGAGAGTGTGCCATCTCCTGTTGAGACCTATATGAGTGAATAGGACGACTATTCTCCCGAGGGGATGGGAGAAGATGAAGTGCAATCTGGGCTTAGGAGGCCGGACATGGGTGCATCTGCAGCAGGGAGACAGTGGCCCCGTTGCAGCGCCCGGACAATGAGGTCAACTCCTCACCAACATGTCATTGAGGCTGAGCAGTATCCTCCTGTGGTCCATGTCGATTCGGACGAGGAGATCGAATCCCATCGTCGTGCTCTGGCCCAGGGCATGCAGAAGGAAAAGGAGAAGACATATAAATGATCAACTGCTAGGCCGCCAAAGAAGAAGAGCGGGGTGGTGATTTCCACGTAGACATCGGGTCCACCACCTCTTGAGGCGGAATGCGGAGGCCCCCCCAGCTTGGTGGGGGCCCAAGGTCTGACTGCGAAGCGACGAACCAAGAGTCGCCGCCCAGACTATAGGCTGAACATAAGGCCAAGCTCCTTGGTATATGGATGCTCAATTATATGCTGACGGAGACCGGTAGTATGGCCGATCGTTCCGAGCTAGAGATCGAAGGGTTCTCCCAAACACTCCATTACATCAGCGACCTAGAGTGGATTATCATGACACCTTTAGTTCAGTTGTCAAACCGATAACAATACGTCTTGCTCTAAGCCTAGCAATCAGTAGAGTTTGACAGTTGCGATAGTTGGATGTTAATAATGCTTTTCTTCAAGGTCATCTTTTGGAACATGTCTACATGGATTTGTTGATAGAGACAATCCAACACATGTATGCAAATTAAAGAAGGCTATTTATGGACTCAAGCAGGGTAAGCGAGCTTGGTACCTTGAACTTAGCCAGTTTTTCATTGAGTCTAGTTTCACAAACTCTCATCCAGACACTTCTCTATTCATAGTCCACTCAGGTGCCGTTACTCCATATCTACTGTTTATGTGGATGACATTTTTATCACATGTACCAGCAGCAAGGTTAGTCAGTGCTACATTGACCTCTTGGCACACAGATTTTCAATCAAAGATCTCGGTTTCTTGTCTTATTTTCTAGGCATTGAGGCTTTCAACACTCCATCTGATCTGTTGCTCACTCAAAGATGCTACATTACTAATCCTCTTGTTCGAACAAATGTCTGGCGCAAAACATATTGCCAACCCATTTGTTATAGATAAAAATATCACACTTCATTCCAATACAACGCTGACTGACTACACAGAATATAGAACACATATTGACATTATACAGTATCTTTTCCTCACTCGCTTAGACATGTCATATACTGTTAACAAGCTTTTCTCAATTCATGCATCGCGCGACGTCTATCCATTGAAATGCTGCAAAACGACTGCTTCGATATCTATATCGTACATCAACTCATGAATTATTTCTTCATAAGGAAAATCCACTCTCTTCATGCCTTCTCCGATGCCGATTGGGCTGTAAAACAAAGACGATGATACCTCTACAAGTGCCTATATTGTCTATCTTGATCATCATCCTATTTAATGGTCATCCAAGAAATACCGTACAGTTGCTCTGTCATCCACAGAAGCCGAGTATCGATTAGTTGTCTCTACCAAGGTTTTAGGTATCGGTTTCGGAGAGGGTATCGCTCTGCCCAAAATTTAGGTTTCGGTATCGGTATCGCCCGTTTCGGCGGTATCGGAAGCAAGTTTCGGTATCGTCCGTATCGTCCGTATCGGTAGTTTCGTTTCGGTATCGGTATCGGTATCGGAGATATTTTATTGTATTTTCCTGTATTTTTTTGTATTTTCCTGTATTTTCCTGTATTTTTGTATTTTTTTTATTTTATACTTTGCTGTAATTTACTGTATTTTCTTGTATTTAACAGTATTTTCCTGTATTTTATACTTTGTTGTATTGTCCTGTATTTCGGTATCGGAGATACTTTGCTGTATTTTTCTGTATTTTATGCATTTTCTTTATTTTTTATGTATTTTCATGTATTTTTCATGTATTTTTCTGTTCACATTACTCATTTGTAACAACAATTAACTAAGTAATAGATATAAAAGAACAATAAATATTGATGAACCATAAATCTGCCTTCATAATACAAAATCTGAATAAAATACATCAAAAGATACAAAAATGAAGAAAATAAATAAAAAGATACAAAAATCTCATTCGTAGTTCTCATCATCCGGCTGCTGTGCATGGTAGTATGGAGGATATGAATACTGCATCTGTTCCGGGCCTAAAAAAGATATCATCATGTTATCATATGCTGAGGGCCGGCTCTGCTCGATGAAAGGTGTGTCATAACTGCCTTGACTGCTGGACTGCTCAGTCACGTTCAGACCGTACCTGTATTGACTATCATAATCAGCATAGACATCAGAGTGTCTGTATGGTGCGCAATAATCGCCTTGGCTTCCTGAGTATCCACCGGAATAAGATTCATAACCTCCATAATAATCAGAAGCGCGTTGATACCCTTGATATTCAGAGTGTCTACCGTAGGCATCGTCCCCCCGTTCTTCACTGTGCTGCCTATCATGCTCTCTATACCCATGTGTATCATAAGTATGGTCTCCACGTCTCTCAGCAGGGCGAACGGATGCCGACGCACCACAACCTCCGTCTGTAGGACCTTGGTCATCGGGAGACGAACCATCATCGCTATCGTGCCGAGCCCGAGTGAGTGCCTTCTTTCGCTTGTACGTGATATTCGCAGGGGCGTGACTTGGCCGCGGCTGGTTGCTTCGTGTACGTTCTGCTTCCGCAAGCGCCTCGTCCAACCAAGGATTGTCTCTGTCATCGAGCACCCTGTCTTCTGTCTCCCTGGTCCATTCCTCCAATGGATCATCCTCGTGAAAAATCTGATCCAAATCGATCAGCTGGTGATCGGCCTTCTCGCTCCTTCTCGCATGTCTATGTCGCAGTCTCATATTATAATGCACATAGACCAGCCTTTTAAGGTGTTCCATTGTTAGCCTGTTCCTGGTCTTTGTGTGAATGAGGGAGAAGGTGGTCCAGTTTCGTTCACAGTTGGACGACGAGACAGTTTGGCTCAACACACGCACAGCTAATCGTGTAAGCGTTGGAGCTTGCTCTAACCCAACGCTATTCCACCATTGAGCTGCAACAAGTTCCAGTGGTCAGAAAAGATGAACCGTTTTATGGGAAACATATAGAAATCTAAGATCCATATAGATACCTGGAGTGACCCTTGTTATCGCCATTTCCGCCTTAGCGGAGCCGAAATAACCAACTCTCATCTTATAGGCCTCCAGCTACAATTATCAATCATAATTTTAGAATGTGAACTGCTACATCGAATCATATATCAAAATAAAAATATCCGAATTTCATTTACCTCCCTGTCAATGTCAATTTGCTTCGAGATGTCTGGTTCAAGCCTCTCGATCACGCGTCTGAGTCCAACCAGCACCTCGTTGTCGTTTGTTGCATTGGAGGAGTATTGAAAGCGAGGATTCAGAAAATAGCCTGCAGCATGAATATCTTGATGTAGCTGCTTATCCCATCTCTTATCTATCATGTCCCACCATTTTCTGTATCCCCTACCAACATTCTTCCGAATTTCCTCTTTGACACGGTCCATGGCCTCGTAGAGATACCCCATCTCGGCCTTATCATCGCTGTCGACCATTCGAAGAACCTTCACCAGGGGCTCAAATACGGCGATGACATTAGAGATACTCTGCCAGAATTCATCGCCGTGAATCAGATCGTACACGTTGTTTCCAACCTCCCTATCTTTTGGTTTAAGCCTTGGAAAGTTATCGGACCAGTCCCTGGATGTGATCATTCTCCGCAGGTCATCTCGGTGCGCGTACAGAAAGTCCAAAGCAATGAAGTGGGTCGCAAATCTTGTTATCGTGGGCCGGATCAACTCTTTTCCACCCGTCTCTCTTCTCATCAAGCTGAGCACCCATCCTTTGTTGTATATGAATCATGTTACCATCTGACTTTGTGCGACGATATTTTTGACTACTTCTTCTTTTGCCATGTCAGAAAATATCAAGTCGATACAATGCGCCGCACACGGGGTCCAATACAGATGTTGTCTCTTTCGCATCAGCAGCTGCCCAGCTGACTTGTAGTTTGCCCCGTTGTCGGTAACTACCTGGACTACTCTATGCTCCCCAATTAGTTCTACATATTTGTCCATAAGATCAAATATGTAAGGACCGTTCTGGAATTGGTTGGTTGCATCCACAGAGTCCAGGAACACCGTCCCGTTGGTCGAATACACAAGGAAGTTAATTATCTTCCTTCTGTTTTGTGTTGTCCAGCCATCGCACATCAGTGTGCAACCGTACTCATCCCACTGAACACGAAAAGTTTCTACATAATTTTTCATCTCTTCATACTCCATGCCCAAGTATGTGTGTGACAGCTCCCAAGCAGTGGGTGGAGCAACGCCACGTCCGGATTCCGCAATAGCATCCACCATGGGCCTGTAATATGGGCTATTGGTCACATTGTATGGGATGTGGTTGAAGTAGAAAAATTTGGCCATAGCTCGGCCGACATAGGCCTTGGCATTCTTCATGAAGGTATTCTTTATGGTTGATTGGGATTTACCCTTCTTCGTTTGAGAAAAAGGGTCGGCACCGGGTCTGAGAGCGCCGGCTGGTCTACCGGTTGGCTGAACATCGCGAGCAGAACCGCACGCGAACATACCGGCCATTCGGGCGGCACGACTACCCGATCTGGCTAGCCCAGGGGCTCCAGACCCAGACGATCCTGCTCCCATCCTTCTGCCCTCACTTCTAATCTCTTCTTCGACAAGTTCTTGTCTACTTCTTCTAAGAGCTCTTCTAAGGTCCCTCGCCTCCTCGGTCTCATCCTCATCCTCATCTGAGTCATCTGATATTGCCTCCGTCTGCTTTGCCCTTATCTCCTCCTCTATCCTCTTCTTCTCAAACCTGGCCTGTACCTTTTCGGTCTTCTTCTGAAATATGTGTGCTCTCATCTCTTCACGCACTTCTTTAGGTACCTCGGGGCATGTCAGCACATCCCCGGTAATTCCCGCCAAGTGATCCTTAAGGCGAGACACGCCTCCATGCATTTCTTTCCGGCAATAGTTGCACCTTACTTGTCTATGGTTTTCTGCGATCATTTTACAGTGAGCCCACCCAATATCCACCGTCTTCTCCTTTGGAGTTCTTCGAGACATGTTAATTACTGCACCATAAACCAAGGGTTACGATTAATCTTGAAAAGATTATTAACGTATTAGACTTAGATATAGTCGACGGTGTCACATAATCATGATTTGCGTCCTTGCGGTCCAGCGGAACACGGTCAGGGAATTGACTAAGCCAGGATCACTTATACCCAGTCTAGCTAGGTTGATCCAGCAAACTTAGCCAAGCACATTGAGCCGGATCATGGTCCATTGAAGGAAACTTATCATTCATATGTTTGCCATCAACTAAAATGCTTTTATTAAAACTAGTTAATCCTATCAACTAGTTGAATCCTAAAATTCGAATTTTTTATGATTCGTTAATAACTTTTATTAGAGTCCTTATCAACTATAAAGTTTTATTTGTTTCAACGTGCTATCCTAATCATGTATTTGGATTTTAATAGATTCACAGTACAACAATTTAGAAGAATTTTAATGGCTAACCTAAGAGGCTTTCTTGAATTATCATATAATATGCAAGAAAATAGAATAATAACATAAATAATATGCAGATCAGCAACTTAAATATCACATAAATAATAACATGCAACTTAAAAATTTATCCCATAAATAATAACATGCAATTGGTCGTATATCTATTGTATTTTTATAACCAATCTGTTATAAGTTCTAACATATTTTTATTAGAAAATTTTAGTATTTTAAGTATTTCGTATTTACTATTATTTTTATAACCAATCCCTTAAGTATTATTAGAAAATTTTAGTATTTTAAGTTCTAACATATTTTTAGTATTTTAAGTAGTTAATTGATCATTAATTAATGGAGCTTCTCTTTTGTTTTTAGTATTTTTAGTATTTTAAACAAATATTTTTAGTATTTTTGTTTTAAATAGTTAATTGATCATTAACATATTTTTTCCTTTAAGTAGTTATGAATAACAAATATGTAGTTTAAGTATTTTTCTGTATTTGTTATGCGTTTTCCGTATTTTTTCTGTATTTTTTTTGAATTTATTATGTATTTTAAATAGTATCTTTAGGAGTCCATGTAGTACTTTTAGGATTTATTATGTATTTTAAGTAGTTATCTATATTTGTTATGCATTTTCGTATTTTTCCGTATTTGTTTTGTATTTTAACTAATTTTTCTGTATTTATTATGTAGTTTAAATAATATCTTTAGGATTCTATGTAGTATTTTTAGGATTTATTATGTATTTTAAGTATTTTTCTATATTTATTATGTGTTTTCCATATATTTTCGTATTTATTTTGTATTTTAAATAATTTTTCCGTATTTATTAGGTTTTTATAGTACTTTTCCATATTTATTATACTTTTTCCGTATTTTTACTTATTTTTTCGTATTTCTTACGTATTTTATAGTATTTTCCCGTATTTTTATATATTTATTTGTATTTTAAAATAGCAAAACACGCAGTTTCTAATAGGGCCAGTATTTCCATTTATTTACCAGTATGCCATTCTATTTGTTAAGTGTGTTCTCCATCGAGTATTTTCATTTATTTAACATTAATTTCTGTAGTATGTTTTAGTATTTTAGTACCTAATATTTATTACCATTTATTAGTATTTTTATTAGTATCTTTCTAGTATATGGACTTAAGTACCTAGTATTTTCTGCCAATAATTCCTTTACTTCTATAAAAATTTATTTGTTTTTTTAAAAGTAGCATTGTTAGAGGCTTAGAGCATGTGACCCTCATCCGGTTTTTTGACCCGACCTGAGCTCGGTGGCGACATTTAATGCAGCTTCTCTTTTGTTTTAAGCTTCTCTTTTATTTTAGGAATTTTTCCTCTAACCACGTATTATATGGTAATTAAATTGATGTTAGCCATATAGTATTTTCAGGAGCCCATATAGTATTTTTAGGATTTATTATGTACTTTAAGTATTTTTTCTATATTTATTATGTGGTTTGTTATTTTTTCTTATTTATTTTGTATTTTAAATAATTTTTCCTTATTTATTTTGTATTTTAAATAATTTTTATGTATTTTTTGTATTTTAAATAATTTTTCCGTATTTTTTTGTATTTTAAATAATTTTTCCGTATTTATTTTTAATTTTAAATAATTTTTCCGTATTTATTTTTAATTTAAAATAATTTTTCCGTATTTATTATGTATTTTAAACAATTTTTCCGTATTTATTATGTATTTTAAACAATTTTTACGTATTTTCCTTATTTTTGCGTATTTGTTACGTATTTTCCATTATTTTACCGTTTATATATTTATATATTTGTATTTTAAATTATCAAAACACCTATTGTCTAATAAGTCCTGAAATTCTATTTATTTACAAGTATGCCATTCTAATCTGTTACGTGTGTTCTTTATTAATGGTAAGCTTGTAATTATAATCTGTTACGAAGGTTAGTTTGGTAATTGTCCCAACCGCACTCTTTCAAACGGTTTCCTTTTATCCCCTAACATTCAGTTTATTTACAAATATGCCATTAAACTAGATTATTAGGTTTTTGTATAATGTCAAACTTGTAAATATGCCTGTTTATCATGGGCAATTGCGTAATTTTCTTAAAATTTTCTAACCCTTACCTTTAATACGGCGATAACTCAGCGCGATAACCCAGCGACGATTCGAAAATTTGTCCTCCGCAGCACTCGAACTCTCCCGCTGCGAAACCCTCGACGGAGCCCTCGTCGCCGCTTGCTCCTCCAAAATCGACGGCGCTTCCTCCAATATCTACGGCGACTCCTCCACTATTGACGGCGATTCCTTCTCCCAGCCTCGCAGCGACGTCTCTCGAAGATTTTGCTCGGAGATTTTGCTTCCTCGGAGATTTTTCCTCGGTCGAATCAGTCTCGATGCCGACGTCTTCTCACAGGGTCCCTCCGAACTCCGAAGGCAACGACGCCACACTCGATGGGATTAGGGTTTTGATCAAAGAAATTTGGGGTTTCCTCGTTGTTTTGGTAAGCTGCGAAATCACACATTCCCCTCCTTTTATAATTTCTTCTTATCTCTTCCTGTGAATGCTCACTGTCTCTCCGTGAATGAACACTCACTTCCCGTGAATGAACAGCACACTCATGTGAATGGGTAATGTTCATTCACGGGGCTGTATGTAGGGATATGGGCTACTGCTTAGGGTTAGGGGCTAGGATTAGGTGCTAGGGTGTTCGTCTTCTTCTCCATCTGTGTCTTTCTTCTCATTTGTCGGCCGAAACCCTAGGGTTTTGGCCAGTTTCGCCCGATACTGGGCGAAACTGGCCGAAACCCTAGGTTTTCGGCCGATCCCGATTTTTGGGTGATGTTTCGGACCGGTACTGGGCGGTACCGGTCCGATACGCCCGATACCTCTTGGTATCGGGCGAAACCTCACACCTTGGTCTCTACTATTTTAGAAATCAGTTGGATTTGTTTCCTTCTCATAGAGCTTGGTGACCATTTGGCTACACCACATGTTATCTATTGTGACAATGTTGGTGTCACATATCTCTGTTATAATCCAGTCTTTCATTCACCCATGAAACATGTGGCAATCGATTATCACTTTAATCGGAAACAAGTTAAATCGGATGCTTTTTCGTGTTACACATATTTTCTCAACAGATCAACTTGCGGACGCTCTTACCAAGCTGTTTCCTCAAAGTCGGTTCCAAGTATTAAGGGTCAAGATTGGTGTCTCATCCGGAGCTCCATCTTGAGGGGGGCATATTAGAGGAATTAGTTTATTAATTATTTAAGTATGTATTTCTATAATTAGATCGTTAGTTTCATATTTAGGTCTTGTTAATATTTGATTAGCTATTGGTTGAGATTTGGAAAACAACCCAATCTCATCTTTTTTTTTGTGAGTGAGTGTGTGTACCTCACCTTTATTCAATGAAATGCAAGCCATTGTTTCTTAATATTCCTCTCTCTAACTCAGCACTGGATACATGCATAAATTATATAAAGAAGATGACATATGCATTGACCCAAGAATGATGCAGGCAAGCAGCTCAATAGTAATAGAAGCTCAAAATTTGCAAATTTGTTTAATCATTGGTGCATTGGTTTATCAATCGAAAGAAAGGTGCATCTTCTTCATTCATATGTAATCCTTACTCTGTTCTAAAATTGTCCACTAATTCATATAGCACATAACCACAAAGGCTTTAAATGTGAGACTAGACGCATTTAGTGTTGTACAATGTGCAAGAATAATTCATTTAACCTTCTCTCAAGCATAGGGAGGCACCTCACCTCATTTATTCCGAACTTTGGACAGAAGAAACGAGAAAAGAAATCGAATCCAGATCCAGGAGGAGCAGGTGCCGTTACAATCACCCCCCGTCCGGCACATTTCTGAATCTCATCAAAATTGGGTTGTATGTTTGCGACGTCATCTCCGGAGGGTAGTTCAACCTACAAGTGGATGGTGCCACCAAGATTCTCACCTAATTTACCGTAAGATCAAATCAATAGGGAGCATCCGAAAGAGTAAAAAGAACATACGATAAGGTCACCGGCCGTTGAGGTTATGTGCACACTGAGCACGGATAAACCATTCAGAGTAGCGGGAAGGGATGGGATCTCATGGGGATCGCATTCACGAAGCGGAACCGTGGGAAAATCCAATTCGATGGAGAAGGCTTCCTGCGGGCCATTGCCACAGCTGCTTGAAACATCCGACTGCTGATTCGTCGATCCATGGACCCTCTTCTTCGATGCAGTCAGGACGCCAGATTTCGTGACAAATTCAATCGCATCGCATTTTGATATGCCGGATGTGAGAAGAAAATGCGCGGCTGCGATCGTCCCATGCCCACAGAGTTTAACCTATAGATATATATATATAAGCTAGAGAGATTCAATTCATGAAGACATTGGGCCAAAAACATAATCATAGAAAATTTGCAACCTCGGAGACGGGAGTGAACCAGCGGAGGCTGAACCGGGAGTCATCGTCGGTTGGAGTCAAGAAGGAGGTCTGGGATATGTTGAACTCCTTGGCCACCGACTGCATCCACGCATCATCATCGACGCCTCCCTCCAGCAAGCAAACGGCCGCTGGGTTGCCCTTAAATGGGGTGCTCGTGAACGCGTCTATCTGAAATACGAGAAGATCACTAACGCAAGTGAGCACCGTGGATAGAGATTGAGACATGCAGTGATGGAGGAGGAGACAGATTTGTTACCGACCACGGCGTACTTCACTGTTCTTTTCGCCATTTGGGGCTGCTGCGAGTTTGGCAACTAAAAAAGCAAACGAAGAAGAAACAAGGCTACTCACGCAAGTTCGGAAATTTTAAAAAAAAAATGTGTAGGATGTATATGTTTGAATAATAATAATAATAATAATAATAATAATAGAAGCTTGGCGGACAAGAGAGGCAAATTGACTTGGACCTGATCTGCATTTTATTGCCCCATTCAACGCTCCTAAATCCTCGGTTGGTTTCATGTCAAAATTCATGGCCTTATCGTTGGACATGATCAGATATTCTAGATTACTCGTTGCACATAAAGTCCTCCCGGTTGATGGTTTTATTTTTGAATAAGCTCTTGATAAATTTGCAGTGCATCCGTGGACGAGCTCTTCAATGCCTCGTCGAAACTCTAGATCGACGGGTTGGTCCTGCTTCTGCCTGAAATCGGCCATCTTCGTAGCCTCCAATTGATATGTATTGCATCATTATGAAACCGTAGAATTTAACGAAAGTCTGGGAATCGGGAGCTGAAGGTTAATTCTGGCGGCTTGGGGTCGGTGGACGATTAGGTTAGAATCTATTTCTGGGCGGATTTTTTCCCGAGATAGGTTAAAACTTCTGTCTCTCTCGAGCAAACCAAAACCCTAGATGAACGATTCGATCTCTCTCTGCCGAGTAGGTTAAAACTTCTATCTATCCTTCCTTTTCCACCCGTTTTGTTCCATGGAGTCTGAGTTTGAGCAACCAAAACCCTAGATTCGGACTATCCCTTCTCTCGGTTTCTTTCCTCCGCCGACAGGTAAAAAAAAGAGGAAAATATTTGAGAAAGTTTAAATGACAAACTTGTAAACAAGCGGTATGTGCACGGAGCAAAACGATGGGTTCGCAAATGAACCCCCATATTCTTTGAATTCCCCCCTTGGTCCACGAAAAGAAGTTTCTAAATTTCGGCCCATCTTAGGCATTCCCAAAACCTGACCGAGACCGCGTTCTCTCTTTCTTTCACACCCAAAATCTCTCTCTTAAATCGATTGACTGCTCCGCCTCCGCCTCCGCCTCCGCCTCCTCCTCCCTCCTCCTCCTCTTCTCAGCCCAACAGTCGCCCATAAAATCTCTCTCCCTCTCTCTCTCTATCAATTCAAAGGGATGGGTCAGTCGTCAAGCAGTGAAAGAAGAAGAGGAAGAGGAAACAGCAGTTACCAACAACCACAACCCCAGCCCTACTCTTATCCTCCTCCTCCCTATCCCTATGCCCCTAATCCCCCTTATTATCCCCATCATCATCATCCTCCTCCTCCTCCTAATTATAACCCCAATTCATATTCCTACCAACTCGCCCAAGGCTACAACTCCCTCCTCCGCTTCCTCGATTCCTTCCTCGGCCGAACTACCCAGCATTACCCACCGCCTCCTCCTTACTATTATGGCCCCCAAAATCATGCGAATGGCTGGTGGGTCCCTTCCCCCTCCCCCTCTTCCTCTTTTCCTCCCTCCTCCTCCTCCTCCTCCTCTTCTTCTTTGATGCCGCAGTACGTTGAGCATCAGAACGCCAAGACTGTTAAGAACGATGTCAATGTCCTCAAGGATACTATTCGGTTCGAAGCCGATGGGCTGCACCCCGATCAGTTCTTGGTTTCTTTCACTTTCGATGCTGTCGTTGATGGCAGGTAAATTACTTACTTGGCTTGTTTTTATTATCGTTGTTAAGCTTTTTCTTTAGTGGTGTTTTGATTTAAGCATATAATCTTGAGGCACCCATTCGCCATTTTTGTGACATCGACTCAAGTGCTACAATCGTAGAGTACCAGTTATTATGTTACAATGGACGATTCTGTCAAGCGGCTATCTTTTTCTAAGTCGCTATGCCTTGTGGGCTGGAGTGGAAGGGAATTAAGGGACATTTTTGAAAATATGAACGGAGTTTCAAATGATAATATTGAGACAGATGAGGGCAATGCCCGCGTTACAAGTTTGAGATAGCATCAACCAAGGACAAGACGGGGTATGTTGTTTTAAGATGGGTTTGATATATATAAGAAAACGCGGTGAATGTTTGTTGGGGGTAATGGACTGCAGATGATAGTCATTCTGGAACTAGGGATAAAGATGGACCAAAAAAGAACATGGATTGAGGAAGTTGAAAGGACAAGATAGTAACACAACTCCTTATATACCCGAATGAAGGGTAATGATTCATGTTGGCAGTCTTCAAAAGCTTCGAGATAGAGGATTTGTTGTTTATGTTGATGTTGTGTATTAGTGTGTTGCTATTGTGTGCACACACACATGTGAGTATGCACGGTGATATGTTTATTCAAACATGCATTTGTAGCTTATTGTGGTTGTAGTCTCATCAGCACCGGAGAGATTTCTTGTATTTCCCAAGCTGAACGAATGTAAATGGCGAGTCTATCCTGTTGGGGATCCTGTAGACTGCAAGGAAACACTGGAGGGAGGGGGTGAATAGCGTTATCAAATAAAATGTGTTAATTGAAATTTATGACATCTATGTTTACCTAAGAGTTCAACTGGTGTTATCCAACTTGACTCTTGATCAAATTATCTCAGTATTTGCAAGAGCAATGCATGGTGGAGATATAATAGCAGTAATGCAAATAAAGAGATAATAATAGAGCCAGAGCAAACGCAAACACAGAGTAGTTACCGGTTCACCCTACCCTTGGGCTACGTCCAGTACTAAGCACAACTTGGATTTTCTATTAATCAAACTCTCCAAGAGAGAAGATTACAACTTGATTCTTCTCCAACAAAAGGACTTTACAATGCCTCACAAACCGATGACTTCTCGATTGCCTCACAAATCGAGGTCTTCCCAATTACAATACCAAAATATTCACCAAGCAAATAACAATATGCTTATCACCTCTTTCAATATACGATTTACAAACCTTTCTTGTGTTGGTGGAGTGATAAAAATCATATAGCCAAGATTGAAGCACAGAGTATTTATGTGGCTATGAAAAATTCTCTGAGATCTTAAATATATATAAAGATTAAAACTTTAGAGATCAAGAGAAGAAATGATTTAAATCTCACAAAAATAGAGATGAAGCTCCTCGAAGATTAAATCCACTATATATTTGCCAACAAAAATATGTTTAAAAGCTTTTTGAAATCGATTGAATCTAATGGCCTAAAGAAAAAATTTGAGAGAACTTGTGAGAAATTAAAAATCACTTAGAAAGCTTGAAAAATTTCTGAATGATCTATATGAAAACTCTCCAGCAATCCCTCAATATATAAGCCAAAATTAATTCACACCAGATATCGAAAATACCTCACAACGACTAAAAAATGCAAAGTCAAATGCTATGGTTTTATCCATAAAAGGCAGCCTTAGTCGACTACTAGATAAGCATTAGTCCACTATTGGCATGCAGGAGTTAGCCACAAATAACATAGATCACTAGTCGACTACCCCACTGAGTCAAAAATTCTTGCAATTTTCAGAGAACACTAGTCGACTGGTGTGTCACAGCTAGTCGACTATTTTTTGATACACAGAAAACTCAAGATATTTGGCTCAAATGATTTTTAAAAATATTTTAAAAATATTTTAGATATATCATATTGTGTAGCTTCAATCATGACTTCAACATAAAATTTATAAGGAATAAAAATATAAATCAAATTACCAATTCTCAACTTGATGTAGCTTGAAATGAATCTCCTTGTCTTTGATTCTTCTTTAAGCTCTTGAATTGTCTAGATTAAATTCCATCATCTTTTCCATCATGGCTCCAAGCTCTCCAAATTGAATAACTTCATGCCATCGGGTGAGCTTCATGAATCTTGAAGTGAATTATCATCCATAGCCTTGAACTCAATTTCTTTATCAAAATATCTTGTATACCTACACACTCACACTTGATTAGTACACTTCATTTATTTGATCATCATCAAAATCACACTAGGGATGTCTTAATATCCAACATATCCTGTTAGGGTTTCTATCATAGTACAACTAACTTATACGCAGCGGAAAATAGAAACCTACCAAGAGATCCATGCGATTCTAATTAATTCGAATAGATTACTAACCTTTCTGACGATCTGAATCTGTCGGACTGTAGGTGCTGCGACGATCTGAATCTGTCGGACTATAGGTGTTGTTCTACGAACGACCACCCTCAATCGGTATCCACACGCGAACGTCACGAACAGGACTTACGAGGGTGCTAGCTCCTTTTCCGCAACTAGGGTTTCTCTCGCTATTTGTTTTTCTCAAAAAACGGAGGAGATAGATTGAAAAACGTAAAACTGAAAATCATGATTCTATATCTTATATAGAATCCTACGTTAACCCCTTAACCACATTCAGTTACGCGACGCTATCTTAGGGATAAGAATCCCACGTTAACACATTAACGTATTTCAGTTAAGCGACGATATCTTAGGGATAATATCTTAACGAGATACGATATCTGACGGTTAAGATATTTCACCTTATTACGAATTTCAAATCATATTCGAAATCATGTTTAAACCCTACCCTATCCAATTCGTTCTTTGTGTGCGACCCAATAGGCTCATATTAAATTGGCAGTGGGCCTAATCTCATTAGAAGCACACAAGTCATAATTGGTCTCTAGCAAGACATTTTGACTACCCAATTAATATGAATATCGTTAGTCCGATATTAATCTAACCAATAGAACATGTCATTATCCTTTTATCACACGATATCTTATTTGAACATAAGTCATGGGCAATGTCATACTTATGTAGTTCAAACATTTAATTTCTCGCTTTCTAAGTAGACTGATAAAATCAAATGACATTCATTTGAGCATAGCCATGCATTTCTCAGTCCTACTTATCGAGGGGCCCATTAGATATCTCTCATAGGGGAGGGACAAATTCCATCTTGTTCATTCACTTTCCTCTGCATAATTCACATCATATTCGATCATAACCTTTATGATTATCTGATTAAAGATAACGTTTGATTATGTCAAAATATGATGTTCCTTATGTAGGAAACTGTGATGAGTTCAGGCCGAAGGATTTAATGACATAACTATTATGAGATCATTTATGACATTAATCCATGTAATGATCTCATAGCGAGTCTATCCAGTACATGTTCTCCAACAAGTACCTATAAGTTTGATTTGTATCACCATACATATAATTATCTCATAATTATCTATCAAACTCATACTAGTCTCAATTCATCATTAAACCATTACTGATGAATGACTAGGGATGCTTAAAATAGCATAAACAACTATTCAAACATTATTATAAAGAAACATGCAAGCAATATAATAATAACAATAATAAGAGAAACATTTTATAAATGAAAATGACATAACATAAAGGTCCAAATATTTGGCCTAGGGCACAACCACTAACATATCCGACTTTCCAAAATATCGGTAACTGACCGTTGTTGTTATTGATGTTGTGCGCACATGTGTGTGTGTGTGTGTGTGTGTGTGTGGGTGGGGAATGTTATGTCTATTGGTGCATGAATACATGAGTGATACTTGTTGGTAGGGCCACCATAACTCAGAATCTACCTCTCACACCAAACCCATTCCAAAATTAATCATGCTCTGTTCATTCATATTGTTGGTGACTTCAATAATCATTTCATTCTAGTGCTTGGAATCATTGCCATTTTTACTCCAACTGGGGTAGAATCATTATTGATTTTGAATAATAGATCGATTTTTCTTGAGTGTTAATCTCATATTAGTGCAACTCATGGGCCAACTACCATGATAGTTTACTAGATTTGTCCCCATATACATGGATAGTTTGTAGTTTGTTCATAGACTTACAGTGTCCTAGAATAAGTGGTGATCTATAATAACCAACTTTCTCTTATAAATTTTTCAATCTTGATTTAATATTCATATAAGTTTCTCATTGGTCTCATAGAAGTTCCCAAATTCAACCCCCCCCCCCCCCCCCCCCCCCCCCGAAAAAAAAAAAAAAATCCATGTGCCAAGTCTAGACCGATCTCATTTTCACTTTCTTTCGTACACAGACAACATAACACAAAGATCTCTCTCCCTCAACTATTGAATGGTTCTCTCCAATGTCTTCTTCTTCCTTCTCAACTCAACTGAACAATCTCCCATCAAACCTGAACCTCCCCCCCTTCTCCCCCTTAATCTATGCTTGTGCATGTGCGTGGAGTCATAGGTTAATCTTCAAGAAGCAAATGAAGAGGAAGAGTTAAATACCTACAACTCAACTATACTCTTATCCACCTGTTACAAGTTATCCACTTGCCCCCAGTCCCCCTACCATCCCAACCCTTATCCCAAACCACGTCATTCTCCTCCAAATTATGGCAATACCAATTCTTATTCCTACCAACTTGTAACAGGTTACAAGAAACCCAGGAGATTCATCGATTCCTTGATGTGCCAAACTAGTCACTACTCCCCAACGATACACACCTTATATTACGGCTCAAATGAGAGAAATGTCTGATGGATCCCTTTGTTGTCTCAAGGATCTGCAGCTTATTCTTTGTTGTCTTCTTTGATGTCGTAGTACATCAAGCATTCGAATGCCATGATCGTCCAGAATGATGCCAATATGTTAAATGGATACAAATTGGATCAAAGTCTATTAGCAGAATATATAACTACTATATAATCAGCTATGCATTATGGGTGGGAATGATAGGCAATTAATACACATCATGAAATATGAACGAACTTGAAATGAGAATGTTGAGAACTTGAGATGGATGAGGAGCAAATCACTTTGGGATAGAAAAAGTGTGCGCTCATAAGAAGTTAGAGATAGCATCAACTATGAATAAGTTGGGGTATGTTGTTAGAGATGGGTTAAATATACCAAAGACAACCAATGAATGTTCGGAGGTGTATATGATAGTAGGCGATCTGGCACTTGGACTGAAAATAACCCTAACAGAACATGTTTGAGAATGTTAAAGGGAATGATAGTCTTTATATACATAGGATTTAAGTTTTAATAGATGGGAAATGAGAGAAAAGAATAATGCAACTAAACAACACCCGCCCACATCCACACACACAAAAAATACAATAAAATAATGGGGGAGAGGCTTTGTTGCTGATTATTGGGTGTACGTCTTTTTGTTTCTATGCACATGCATGTGTATGCACAATGATATGTTTATTCGTGTATGCATCCATGATTCATAGTTGATTGCTTTAGATTCACCATGATGTTGCGGCCGGTAATTGAGAGGAGGGGCAATTGGGTAAAATGACATTTAATGGATGTTTGGCTATTTAAGGGGGTTGAGCCGGCCCTAATTCTCATGCGAAAATTGAGAGAGAAATTTTATTTATCCACTTAGATTAATTGTATTAGGATTCAGCTTTTCCTCCTAGGTTAAGAATTAATTCCTAGTCTTAGTTAGCGAGTAGATTTATTGTATTAGGGTTTCTTTTTAGTACTAGATCTGAAATTCCAATAAAAATCCCATTTTTATCTTCAAATCCCTAGCAAATCGCATCAATTGGTATCAGAGCGGTTGATCCATGGCGAGCATCAGATCTATGAGATGGAGCATAGAGGAGATAAGGGAGAATCAGGTGAGAACTGAAACAAAATTGGCGGCGCTAGCAGCGGCAATAGCGGCGTTATCCATGAAACTCAACTTAAAGATGGATCCAAGCAAAAAGGAGCCGCTTTTGACAACAAATAAAGATCCGGGGCTAGATCTGAAGATTCTAAGTCCAGATCTACCAGATCCAGAGCCAGATCTAGAGCTGTCAGACGTAGCTCCACCAGATCCGGAGCCAGATCTGGAGCTTTCAGGCGTAGATCTACCAGATCCAGAGCCAGATCTGGAGCTTTCAGGCGTAGATCCACCAGATCCGGAGCCAGATCTGAAGTTAGCAGATCCAGATCTGGAATTAGCAGATCCAGATCTGGAAATTTCAGATCCAGTAGTGTTGCGGCCGGTAATTGAGAGGAGGGGCAATTGGGTAAAATGACATTTAATGGCTGTTTGGCTATTTAAGGGGGTTGAGCCGGCCCTAATTCTCATGCGAAAATTGAGAGAGAAATTTTATTTATCCCCTTAGATTAATTGTATTAGGATTCGGCTTTTCCCCCTAGGTTAAGAATTAATTCCTAGTCTTAGTTAGCGAGTAGATTTATTGTATTAGGGTTTCTTTTTAGTACTAGATCTGAAATTCCAATAAAAATCCCATTTTTATCTTCAAATCCCTAGCAAATCGCATCAATTGGTATCAGAGCGGTTGATCCATGGCGAGCATCAGATCTATGGGATGGAGCATAGAGGAGATAAGGGAGAATCAGGTGAGAACTGAAACAAAATTGGCGACGCTAGCAGCGGCAATAGCGGCGTTATCCATGAAACTCAACTTAAAGATGGATCCAAGCAAAAAGGAGCCGCTTTTGACAACAAATAAAGATCCGGGGCTAGATCTGAAGATTCTAAGTCCAGATCTACCAGATCCAGAGCCAGATCTAGAGCTGTCAGACGTAGCTCCACCAGATCCGGAGCCAGATCTGGAGCTTTCAGGCGTAGATCCACCAGATCCAGAGCCAGATCTGGAGCTTTCAGGCGTAGATCCACCAGATCCGGAGCCAGATCTGAAGTTAGCAGATCCAGATCTGGAATTAGCAGATCCAGATCTGGAAATTTCAGATCCAGATCTGAAAATTCCAGATTCAGATCCGAAAAAGACGGTTTCTTTTGAAGATGATCCGGATCTAGAAGAAGACGGAGGCTTCGATCAAGGAGACAACGTGTGAGAGACTCACCAAGACCACGCGCCGCCACGCCTCGAGGACAAAGGTGCCGGAGGGGGGTCTCCGGCACCCCGGCAGCCCCCTGGGTGGCCGCCGACCCCCCAGGGATCTCTGGGGGGGCCGGCGAACCCCCAGAGGGGCGACGGGGGGCCGCCAGGCCCCTGGGAGGGGCGGCCGCACCTGCCGCCCCCCCTGCGGCTTCGGCGGGCCCAGGCGCCGCTGCCTGGGGGCCACCGGCCCAATTTCAGGACCGGCCGCCCCCCCGGCGACGGCCTGAGGAGCCTCGGCCGACCCCAAAGGGGGGTCCCGAGGTCCGACGGACCCCTGGGGGGCCCACTGACCTTCCCGGACGCCCGACAGACTTTTCCGAGCGTTTCCGGGCCCCCGGGGGCCCCGCCCAGAAGGATTCCAGCAGTGCAACGATGACGACGACCATCCAAAGTACTGGTGGGGGCCCGACGACGTTTTTTGGATCCCGCCTTGGCCCGGCGATATTTCTCCGGACGTCGTTGAAAGTGGTGGGGACCACTCTCATCCGTTTGATCCGGGAAGAGTGCAATCGACCAGGTAGGACGAATGGCCCACGGACATCATGCACCACCTTGAGGACAAGGTGGATTTTCAGGGGCGGAGTAGTGTTGCGGCCGGTAATTGAGAGGAGGGGTAATTGGGTAAAATGACATTTAATGGATGTTTGGCTATTTAAGGGGGTTGAGCCGGCCCTAATTCTCATGCGAAAATTGAGAGAGAAATTTTATTTATCCCCTTAGATTAATTGTATTAGGATTCGGCTTTTCCCCCTAGGTTAAGAATTAATTCCTAGTCTTAGTTAGCGAGTAGATTTATTGTATTAGGGTTTCTTTTTAGTACTAGATCTGAAATTCCAATAAAAATCTCATTTTTATCTTCAAATCCCTAGCAAATCGCATCACATGACCAAGAAGTTGCTTGTTTCACCAAGTTAAATGGCGGTAAAAGATCAATTTGGTCGAACTTACAGAAGTTTGGGATAAAGTCTTTGCCAAATACTGTCATTGTATGTGCACGTGTTTGTGTGTGTATGTTGTGTCTATTGGTATCGGTACATGCAGTTGCAAGTGAATGTTCTTGATAGTGCCACCATGACTCAGAAGCTATTGGTTTTGGTATGCATTTACGAGTGATAGTTGTTGGTAGTGCCACTGTGAATCAGAAGCTACTTCTCTCACCAAGCTCTTTCTGTTATCTTTTTCCATCATATATTCCATTAGTCACCATGATTATCCTTTCACACTTTCTCTCCGACAGGGATAATAGCCTTATTGGTTTTGAGTACTAAATCTACTTTTCTTAAGTGTCCATCTCATTCTAGTGCGGCTTATTTGCCTTCTCTCTCTCACAGTCGAGATTTGTCTCTATTGGTATAGATAACAATAACATTGACGTCCAACGTCCATAATGATCAACCGTCACCAGCTTCCTTTTATAAAAGGTATAATCTTGATTGGAAATTCATTTCCAGCTAGTGCCTTACCTAGTAGAGTTTTTTGTAAAGCTACATGGTTCAATTTCATAACTGCTTGATGGTACAGTTCACATTAAATTATATGCAGGACATACTCATTTACAACTTTAAATGTAGAATTTGCTTTTGCAGGACATCATAACATCATTTCCGCATGTGATGCGTACTAGTAGGCTAGCTGAGTGGGAGGTGTGATACATGGCTTGGGTAATGAGATGAGAATCACTTATGTAGGTGGGGAGATCCATAATGAAATAATTAGATCTTAACTCTCCCGAGGATAAACTAAGTACAGCCAGATACAGTTTTTACCATCAGTCTAGACATTACATTGAGATTTAGTGCAATGACAGATAAACATTGTTTAATTAATTTTCTTTTTTCTACGAGCATAGATTGCTAAGAAAAGGTTTGCCATGCTTTTCCAACTACGTGTGCTATTAGCATTTCTCTATATTTCAAATCTTTTGAAGTTAGCTTTATTGGTTTATGGGTCCCAGCTTTTTGATTGTTTTGAATGGCATGTTTTACTTGTCTGATATCTTTGGGACGATTTTTTCATTTAGGCTTTTTTTAAAAAAATATTTTAAAAACGATCAACTTAAAAACTATTTGTCAAAACCGACCAAGTTTGGTCCAGCTCAGCGCGCGCGCGTGGGAGTAGCTTTATGCCTTGCCGCCGTTTGAAACCACGGCCAAAATGCAATTTGGTCGTGGTTTCAAACCGCGGCCAAAAAGCATAACAGAGCTGCTGACGGGTAGCCAATGAACACGAGCATGGCTAGCAACTTGTGATGCATGAGCCTCTATTATGTGTTTTGGCCGCGGTTTCAAACCGCGGCCAAATTGCGTTTTGGCCGCGGTTTCAAACCACGACCAAGCGTAAAGCTGCCTCCCACGCTGAGTTGGACCAAACTTGGTCGGTTTTTGAATTAGTTTTTAAGTTGGTCGTTTTTAAAAATATTTTTTTAAAATTTAGACTTAATGAAAAAATCGTCCTTACCAAAAAGCTGGCTGTTGATGGCTTGTGATTTTGGGTATGTTTGATGCGCAATACATGTGTTCTTTCTCTGTGTTTAAAATATTTCATTTTCATCATCAAAATATCCTTTCAAATTGTCTAGATTAGAAAAGCATAAATCTTATCACATGCCTTCTGATTCCATGGAAATAACTGTGTTTTCATTCCAACTGGTTTGGTGCACCATTGTCGATCGTGATGCATGGTGCATCACAATAGAAACCATGCATTACAATAGCATGTTCACGTCTGAGAATTGTCTAACAGCAGTGTTGAATGAGACCATGAAAAGAATTGTGAAGTGTGGGGGCTGTAAGTTTTTGTTAGGATCTGCTAGGGGTTTTATGGATAAAATTAGGGTTTTGGTGAAAAGATGTGATTGTTAGGGTTTAATAGAGATGCTTTGGAAAAAAGAAGAACTTTTTATTCATGATAAACTGGAATAAACGGGATACAAGATATATTGAGTTATTTCGAGAGGAACTCGCTCTCCACTGGTCACGTTCAAGATGTGGACCGCTCTCACAAGTATCTATTCGAGATGAAGCCGCAATCTCCAACAAAGAGGAAAATCTCAACCTGATTTCTTCTCAAGATTCGACGTATCCTTTATTTCCCCCTAAGCCCCATATAAATACTAAAGTGAAAGTAACAAAATTGTAAAAATAACCTTAAAGCTGAAAATTAAATAAGACATTCTAAAAACTGAAAATTACAAAAAATGCCACTAAGACTCCCAAAATTCTAGATTTATCATTACTCCGTCTCCGAAAACCCACATTGTCCTTAATGTGTTGCATGAAAATCATGGGCATGCTACTCTAAATGGAGTGCTTGCCTCCTCATGGCTCCTCCAAATCAACGTCCTCATCCACCATCAACTGAAGAATGCGGTCACCACACCGATATCTCGGAGTGAATTTCTCGTTGCAACAGAAGGCACTATATCTTAACCCGTCTATCATGCACCTCAGCCTTCGTCATCTTCTTGAACTGTCCCATCGGTAGAGGATCGTTGCTCTGCCCCTAGCTAAACTGGTCCTGCTCGCAACTTTGCCCCTTGCTGAACTGGTCCCGGTCGCAACTTTACCCCTTACTGAACTGGTCCCCGGACGATGTCTTTCTGTCCATCCGTCGGCACCTAACTGCGAGAAGTGGATCCGCTCCAAACCCTATGTATCTTCGCTCCTCTGTGAGACAATCATCTACCAACTGAGTCAAGTCCATCGTCTCCATCGGCCATTGTATGTGGAGTTCTGTGCTGATGTTTGTCTTGAGACCCTTCATGAAGCTTCCCTCTAGCGTCTCCTTCGATATTCTTCTCACACGTCCCGAGAGGGCCTCGAACTTCTCTCTGTATTTCCTGACGGTCACATCCTATCTGAGTGCTAATAGATGATCCTGTAAGTTTCCGCCAAATGTGTCTCTGAATCTATACACCAAGCAATCCTTGAGCTCCTCCCATGAAGGGAACGTCGTCAATGTTCCCAACACTAGAACCAAGATGACGCCTTTCCTTCGAAACAGATGCTAGTTGTCTCCAATTTTTGCCTCTGTCAAACATGTCATCGTAAAGAACCTCTCAACTTGGTAGATCTAACCATAAGGATCTTCTTCCTCGAAAAATGACATCTTCCGATTCCTCATCTGGTCATCAACTCCAAGACCCTCAACAAGCCGTCGTCTTTGTCTCCAATATTACCACGGTCATCCTCATTCCAAGCATAGTTGTCAACGTTCTCCTCAAAGCCCGTGTCCTCGTCATAATCAGTCTGAAACTTCTCGTAGGCCGAAAGTACTCGTCATCGCCACATCCCTGCCGCAAACCGAGGCCCATGAAGCCACTGGAACTCCTCGAAGTCATCCGCAGGTCCTGGAAGCAACTGAAAGTCATCGGCAGGACATTGACGGACCGTCAGGAAGCCGTGAGGCCTTTGGCGAGCTTGCTGGCGAGCTTGTCGAAGCTCGGTGTGCCTCTGGCAGACCTGACAGGGCTCGTCGGGGGGGGCGCCCCTGTAGGTGCCTGGTAAGGACCCGGTGGCTCTACAGGGCCTTGACCGGGCCTTGACGACCCTGTTGGCGTTCGTCGCCCTCTTCCTTGTTTGTCGCCTCCTCGAAGTAGTCGCCGGTATCGGAAAGCAATCTTTTGACGTATAGTTCTACTTTTTCCTTGACCTTCTCCAAAGTTGTTTCTTTTTATCTTAGATCTGGATTTCTGACCCCCATCCGAGTTCTTCGCCGTCTTGCGTTAGGGCTTGCAGGAAAGCACCATGTTATGCTAGGGTTTGCATGAGTGACTACATCCTCGCATCCGACACCTTAGATCATTCTTCGAATGATGCCATAAACTCAGATCTGAGTTCCTCCATAGATTTCTTTTAGATCCCATATTTCAACATTGAGTCTTTCATCCAAAAGTTCCGTCTTTTTCTTTGCATCTACCACTGTCATGGATCATAGTGCTTTGATACCAATTTGGTAGCATCCGTTAGGGTTTTCATGGGTAAAAGGGGGTTTTGGTGGAGAGGTGGGATTTTTGGTGAAAGATGTGATTTTTAGGGTTTAATAGAGATGATTTGGGGGAAAAGAAGAACTTTTATTGATGATAAACTGGAATAGAAGGGATAAAAGATAGGTTGAGTTCTTTCAAGTGGAACTCACTTTCCCGTGGTCATGTTTGAGAGGTGGACCGCTCTTCCAAGCTTCTATTCGAGACGAAGCCGCAATCTCTCCAATAAAGAAGGAAACCTCAACCTCTAACGAGATTTCTTTTCAAGATTTGACGCATCCTCTAATTCCCACATGCCCCATATAAATACTAAACTGAAAGTAACAAATTTGCAGAAATAACTCTAAAGCTGAAAATAACAAAAAGACACCCTAAAAGCAAAAAAATACGAAAGCACCCAAAAGACTCCCAAAGTTCCATATCTATCAGTTTATTCACTAATTTTGGAGGAGTTTGAGGATTAGATAAAGCAGCAGCAGCAGCCATGGCTCCAAGGAATAACTGAGACTTGCCTGGTTTATATGTGGCTGAGAGAAATGCATTTTATAGACAATTTTCACCCTTTATTAAATTGTTTGCTAAAAAAATTATATAAATTTGATTTATTTTATAAGTTAAAACTCATTGGTGATAGAATTAGGTTACACTTGAGACTTCGTGGAAGACTGTCCTTCCTTTAAGCTCGTCTCCAACTCAAGTCTTGAACATCAGTTCTGCTGTAAACATCTTATGGTTGGTTGATGTATGTTATTCTTCACGAAGTTTAGAATCAATAACCTTTTGTTCATTCTCCCCTACAGTGTCACTATCTACTACTTTGCCCAGGAAGGAACTCATGGTGAATTCTCTCCTATCTATAAGGATATATACACACCAAAGAAGTTCCCTTTCCAGAAAGGGTTTGGCCAGAAATTCTGTCAGCCTTCAGGCTCTGGTATCGATTTAGGTTTCTTCGAGTTAGATGATCTTGCAAAGCCATTGAACGGAGAGGTGTTCCCGTTGGTTATCTATGCGGCGGCCAGCCCGCAGCCCCTGCCAACGGATGAACATGTGGCCTCCAGTTGTGCACAGGCTACTCAAGCCGTTATACAGAAGGCCCACGACGGGTCCTTTCAAGCAAAGGCCATAAAACAGATATTATGGGCCAATGGTGCACGCTATGAGTTGCAAGAAATTTTTGGTCTCGTAAACTCAGCCGAAGCGGAAGCAGAATCGCAAGATGATAATGCCGATGATATTGGGAAAGAATGCGTAATCTGTTTGACCGAACCAAGGAACACCACGGTATTACCCTGTCGGCACATGGTGAGAACTACACCTGTTAGCATTTCATTCTTTTTCAGGCGTTGTTTATGGTATGTTGTTCAACATTGTTAGCAGTTCATCAGGTAATCACATGTCTTGTGCAGTGTATGTGCAGCGAATGCGCGAAAGCATTGAGACTTCAGTCGAACAAGTGTCCGATATGTCGACAGCCGATTGAGAAGCTGCTGGAGATTAATGTGAACAGGTCTGAGCACTGAAAGAATGTTGCTTTGGGCTGGGTTTGCTGGTATGTTTGCTTCTTCCTCTTTTTTTTTCCCTTGTTTTTTGTTCCTTTTTTAATCTCTGTGGTTAGCGTGTGAATACTCCTGATATATTGGGCTTCGTATGTATCAATATATATGAATAAGAAAACATACCGTTCGTGTTGGATCGAATATTTACAGTGATGAAGAGGAGCTCCTTATTTTGGTGTATTATGTCCATCTTTGTTCATATAAAATTTGCTTCCCTCGCCCGCTTGATTGCCTGCGCAAGAAGTGTTTATCAAATTAGTTGCGTAACACCGCGCAGTAAGTGTTCATAGTTAAGGATTGTATCAATTTGAAAGACAAATGTTACACATATGTTTATATATCAAATTCTTATTACTTTTGATATGCATGTGCATAGGCACATACATACATGCATACATACGCATGTATATGATTGTGCGTAGGCATGAGGACGTAACCAAAGCCTAAGAGCAGTACTGACAAACAAGGAGTTCAAAATATCTAATGGCAAGGTGCCAAAGGAAACCTTTGGACAAAATATGTTATGATCAGTACAAGCATGCAGCAGTGCAGCCACATGGGTGGTACATCCTCTATTAATCTTATCATGTCTTCCAACATAGGGCTGTCTCTCACACACACACACAGACGAAGCAAGGCAGAAAAAAAAGGAGTGTTGGGACTCGGAATGTAAATACGAATGCATGCATGTCTTCAATCGAGACTAGTAACGTTTTCTCGTGCTCTCTGAACTGGATCCAAGTGTAAGAGACAAGAATGATCTTTGAAATCACCTCGATTATTCTCCCTCATCAGAAAATAATTAGTTGTGACGATAAACTAGTAGGGGAGAAGAAAAGGAAGTGGTACTTGGCAATATTAACAAAGATGCGAAGAGGAAGTAGGACGCATGTTCTGAATTTGGCTGATCGTTTCACATTACACTACCAAATTGTATATGATTTCTTTCGCTTTATTGCAAAAGCTTTTTTTAAGGGGGGAAAAAGAAAGCAAAAGCCTGTTTTAAGGCAAACCCCAATCATTAGGTCCATCGATTAGTTTTGGGCCAGTTGTTTATCTACATTCACTTGGTAGTCTTTTGACTTTGCTTAGGCCTACTTGATAAAAATGGTACATTATTTTTCCATTGGCTAGCTAGAGTCCAAGATGTGGCATGTACCACTCTCTTGGTGCTCAATTGAGCCACGCCTAACATTCTAACTCGTTGTCTGTGCTCAACATATCATATAGATTAGGGTGTAAGCTTTAAAGTAGTCACTTTATTTTATTATTTTTTTCTTCTGAAATTTGGTCAATTGAGTTGGTGAAGAAGTATTGGAGATGCAAAGCTAGCTCGGATCCTGTCTATATGCACAAGTCAGATACGGGAATGCCGAGCCAATGGCTTCTTCATCGAACTTGTTATTTAAAAAAACAAATGAGTAGAAAAAATGAAATAAAAATTAGAAATCTGACAATTTCATTCACTCACATACGTGAGCCATTGTCGGCTATTATAGCTGTAGAACGTACTGGGGAAGATAAAGCAAGATAATGAAACAAGAGGTGCAAACAAAGGGAAGAGAACAAGGGAAGTTACGAGGGGGGAGCCATGAGCCATATGATGCAGTGAGAAATGGCAGAGGAGGGCAAAATAGGAGGCCAAAGAGTCAAAGCATAGAGACAAGGGTGTCAGAGATTCTCTGCTGCTGTTAATTTTAATAATTCATTCATGCCATAACCATTGCTGTTTGCTAGCAGATCAGAGCTTGGCCCCGTCCCCTTCCAGCTTTCATCAAACCCCCCCCCCCCCCCCCCCCCCCCACATTACTCAATAATGACACCAACAGGCAACATGAGGAGCCCACCCCAGCATCAGCATCAGCAGTGGCAGTGATAATCAAAATGATTTCGGGCATGTGAGGGGCCAACCTGATCTCAGTTTGCAACGCATGCATACAAGTCCATTAATGATGAACCCCACGCCATTTAACTTTGTCAATGGTCTGCATAATATCTTGCAGCAATCAATTTTAATGGATTCTTGCTGTCTTTCTAACTTGTACCCTCATTACTTCACCCCACTGTATACCTTGTCTAGTTAACATTGTCCTTGTATACTTTTAATATTCACTCCCTCCCTCCCTCCTCTTCTTCTTTACCTTGTCTAGTTAACAGTATATACTCCTGATTTTATTATGAACTCTCTGTTTT
Organism: Scilla litardierei; assembly: GCA_030789695.1. Taxonomy (NCBI): domain Eukaryota; kingdom Viridiplantae; phylum Streptophyta; class Magnoliopsida; order Asparagales; family Asparagaceae; genus Scilla; species Scilla litardierei. The sequence continues at coordinate 173,306,891 of CM061132.1, forward strand.
TTTTTTGTATATGCATGTACATATTGTATCATATTCAATACTCGTATCATATTTAATTGGTTTTCAGTAATTTCCATCTATATATGTTGCATGGACACGCGTACACGTATCAAATATGAGACGATGATATGTATATGGATATGCAAATAAGACAGAGGCATGCATCCCCTTTTAATGGGGATATGTATCTGATACGAATACCGGGCAGGATCCGATACGAGGGGCAACGTGTGGAAGAAGTGATGGAGCAAGAGTTTCTCAGTATGGCACAAGGTTGGATTTCAGTGGGCATCACAGACAGAGATAGATATCAGGTGAGCTGTGTGTTTCAGTGATCGGGCATGACATTATGGTATGCATCATATCCTCAGCCGAAGAACAGAAAGAATATGTGCGTCAAATGTTACCATATAACTAGGTTAGAATCATTCAGATGCATAGCATCTGAGTTCTCCCATATGGAGCAAGCATGGTCTCTGCTGACAGACCTCGCCCCATGGAGATGGTTGTAGCCCGGAGCAATCTAGACTCGAACCTAGGATTCCTCGTAAAATCAGTTCCAGTCCTGTAGGAATCAGACGCTACAGGCTCCCGAGCTATATATGATGGGTTGGGGCTTGGGATAGGTTAAAAAAGATCCAATTATCTAAATCCTCTCTATTTATTGGTTGCTCCCGATTGAATTTGAATGAATATGCATGCCTACTTCAGGCTTTGTATCATTGTATGGTGGAAAAAGCTACAGAGATTCATGATACGTATCATGCAAACTAGGCGTGAATGGCACACTAACTACACCAAACTGATCATCCCATTCCTTGCTTTGCGATCACATGCTTTTTAGAAAGCACGAAAAAAAAAAAACAAGGCGAATGGTGTCAAGGGGAAAACATAATTATTAAGGTTATGCTGCACAAAGCATTGCACCGTCTGTCTCTGTTTGTTTATGGTCATAGCATTTGATCACACCCAACTCAAAAGACTACAAATCTTGCTTTCTCAATGATGACTGATTTATAGGGCGATGAATTCATGAACCAAGTAGAGCTTAAGTAAACAAATTTAGCAACCAAAAAAAGAAATGGAAATGCAAATGAACATCAGCACATGTCAATCAAAGCATACCAGTCCAGTGGAGGGACCAGGCCATGTATAATGAATGCATATATCAAGTGCCACAATTATAAGAAGAAAGGAGGTTGCTTGATTTGAGAAAGAATGGAACCGACTCTATCTAAACCGATGAAAAACTTTACCCCAAACATAAATGCAAATGTGATTCCTTTTGTTTTATTACCATCCATTGCTATTCGCTGCCACTGTTGAGAAGCTGTCACCTGCTCAACTTTACCCCCAGCCCCCCAAGCTTTATTGTTTCACAAAAGCAACATTATTTACAAGTTTGGATTCTCCATGGCCCTTTTGTGGCATGTGGATCCAGCCCCGCTATTATTATCAATTCAGAGTGATCTACCAATGCTCCATATAGGATAATACTAGTTAATGACATTAATTAAAGATGGATTAGGGCCGGGTAATTAATTACCGGAAGTGGAACGGACGGGTGCATGGGAACTAAAATTTAGCGAAAAGAGAGGGAGCAATTTGTAAAGGGACGAATAAGAACAAGGGGTGCATTGATGACACGATAATTGCAGTTACCGGATCCGGCGTGAGAGTCTCTGACAACCCTCGTCCTCACTTCACGTCCCTCACTTACTCCTTGCTATTCTTACACTCCCTCCCTTCTCTCAACCTCGCCGGAATTAGAACGCACCCACTTTCACACCCCGCCAGGCTCGGACTCCATGGGCTTCATTGTCGGTGGGACATAGTATGCGGATCCCCAGCCCCAGAGAGAGTTGACAAATACCAATCCCCCATTTACTACTTGAAATTAATACCCAAAAAAAATGTCTTTTTACACATTACCCCTCTGCTCTTCATACAAAAGCAATATGTTGTGTTTGTTTCTTTTTTGCAGGTTGCCCCTACAAACTACAGTCCAGACTCCAGACCGCAGACTCAAATGTAATGAGAGTGTTAATGGGGTAGGAGTGCAAATGATTGCACCTGTCAAGGGTGAAAAAAACTTAAGATTTGGTTGTAACAATGAAAATATAAATAAATGGAGGGATAAAAAAGAAAAGGGGTGAGTAAATAAAGGCGCTTAAAGAGGGGGGGAGGAGTTAAAGTGCAAAAGAGGAGGCCTCTTCCTCTGCTCTCTTCTCTTCTTCCTCACTCCAACCCTTTTGTCTTTTGACCATTAAAGAAAGGGTGATAGAGAAGAGCTCGAAGCATTCTTTCCCAAAATGTCCCTAACCCTCCATTACTCTCTCTAGAGGGAGCGAGAGCACAGTCCTTTACTTTTGGGTTGTTTTGCTTGGTTTCTTCTTCTCTCTCTCTCCCCCCTGCTTTCTTCTTCTTCTGAGTTGAAGGGATGAGTAAACAGGAGGATACCAACTTCCTGAAGATACAGGTAACCTAATGTTATGTCAAAGCTCACGATTTTAATCAAAGAAATATTCCCTGCACGCGCGCGCACACTCACACACAAGAGCTCCATTTTTTTGTTTCTGTTGGTAGTAGTCTCCTGCTCTTTTGATTCATGTTTCTGCTGTTTGCAGACCTGTGTCATTAAAGTGAACATTCACTGTGAAGGATGCAAGCAGAAGGTCAAGAAACTGCTTCATAAAATTGATGGTATATCTAACATTTGTGTTTTTTTTTAACTTCATTTCTTAGTTTTGGGTTTTAGATAGTTTGGTCCCTTTCTTCCCAACACAAAACTGATGAAATCTCTCTTCTTCCAGTTTTACTTGTTTTACGCTTCATTTTGGTTCCTGTTTTTTGACTTGTTTTCAGGGGTTTACACAACCACAATTGATTCAGAGCAGGGAAGGGTGACTGTTTCAGGCAATGTGGATCCTGCCACCCTCATCAAAAAGCTTGCCAAGTCTGGCAAACATGCAGAGCTCCTTGCCCCAAAAGGAGTTGGAGCCAATCAAAAGCAGCAGCAGCAGCAGCAGCAGCAGCAGCAACAACAACAAGCTGCCCTTAATGGCGGAAAAGGACAACAACCCAAGGATGGCAAGCCCCAGAATCAAAAGGGAGGTGGCGGCGGCGGCGGTAATGGAGGAAAAGACCAGAAGGGCCAGCAGCAGCAGCCTTCGCTCCCACCACAGCAGCTGCAGCAGATGAAAGGATTCAAGGATTTGAAGCTCCCCAATTTGAAGGACTTGAAGTTCCCTTTCCAGAAAGACCCCAAGTCTGTCAAGTTTGCCCTGCCTCCCGAAGAAGAAGGGAGCGATTTCGACGATTTCGATGACTATGATGAAGACGAAGACGATTTGGAAGACATCGATGGGTTCGATGCTGACTTTGATGATGATTTCAAGACCTTGAAGATCAACAACAAGCCCATGAATGGGCCTGTGAACGGGATTAAAGGTGCTGCTGGTGGCAATGGAAATGGCTGTGGGAATGCTAAGAAGGCCGAGATTCCGGTGCAGAACAAAGGCATGAATGTCCCCAATAACGATCAGAAAAATGGCAACGGAGGTGGCAAGAAAGGCGGTGCTGGCGGTGGCGGCGGCAACAATGGCGGCGGCGGCAAGAATAGCAATGGTGGTAAGAATGCTGGTCCCCAAGATGGCAAGAATGGAGGTGGTGCTAATAATAATAATGGTAATACCAATGGCAAGAATGGGGCTAATGGGAATGGTGGTAACAATAATGGCAAGAGTGGTGGTGGGATGGGCCATCCAATGAACCATCCTAATCAAAACCCCAACATGATGATGGCCCAGAATTTCAGGGGAATGGAAATGGGCCATATGGGCCCACCACCTATGGGGAATATTCCCGCCGCTGTCCAGGGCCTTCCGGCGGGCGCTATGCCACCGCCGGGTTACTTTCAAGGCCAAGGCCAGATGATGCCGCCTCCGGAGATGGCGGCAGCAAATCCATACCAGCAGCAGCAGTACATGCAGGCAATGCTGCAGCAGCAGCAGTTGCAACAGCAGCAGCAGAGGATGATGATGATGAATGGGCAGGATCGGATGTATCCCCCGGCCATGATGGGGTACCCCCGGCCTCCGCCGCAGGCGATGTACATGCATCCGCCACCGCATGGCGAGCCGTACACTCACTTCTTCAGTGATGAGAACACAAATAGCTGCTCAATAATGTGAGTGGGCATCCATCCATCCATGAAGGAAGATCCAAGGAGCAGAAAGAAGATGAAGAGATTTAGAATTAAAAAATGTGCGTCCTACTTTAAATGTGAAAGATGAGTTTTTGTTCCTTGGCTTGATGTTGGAATGAATGGAAGGTTGGTGAAGGGTATAGAAATGAGTATCAATAGAGAGAGTAATGGTAAGCTATTAGGAGTTGGTTGGTTTCTCTTTGTCAATCTCTGTTAGAAGTGTAGTTGGGGAGAGTAGAGGAGCAAGCTATCATCTAGTTCTAGTTGTGATATGGAGATGTGTCAATATGTGTTTACAAGTTGGGAAATAATGATGATGATAATATTAATAATGATGGAAATTCGCAGGCACATAGGATTGTTTGATTGTTGGTCTCTAACTCTTCTGTCAGCTTGTTGTTCTTTTTTATCCTTGCAATTGATGCTGTGCGTCTTTCTCATTTACATTTAAATTCTCCTTGTTTTTGTAGTCTATCATGAATGATGGCCTCCATGGGAGGAGGGAGACTGCTTTCTTGAAGATGACCCATGTCCATGTGGCTGTATTGATGCATGTGAGATGTTGTGATTGTTCCAGGAAAGTGCATAATTTTGCCAGGTGCATCGCAAGCATGGGTTGGGGAGTGCCAAGAGATTGTGCTGTTCAAGTGAATGCACCTTCTTCATTTGAGTAGTAAATTTTCTTTATCAGTTCAATCTAGGGGGCATTTTGTTTCGTGAAACATCCACAAAACATTAGCAAACGCCTAAACACGGTCATAAAACATTCATTACTCTACAGGCACAGACTCGTTGATAGATATTGCATTATAAATCAATCTTTTAAAAATAAAGTTTTATTGATTCTCAACATTTTTTTTCATTATACCAAGAATGTAGGTGTCAGTGACTTCAACCATATTCCACACACACACACACACACGGTATGAGGTATGGACGCAATCTTGACAAGGCAGCAAAGAAATTCAACATAAAAGCATAGGCTACATGCTATATGCTATGCTATAGACAGATAGGAAGCTGGGGTTTTGGTCATCACTCATAATTCATTCCATACAGAGTGAGAGCAAGTCACATGGCCCGTCTCTTTTTCCCTTCTCCCTCTCTCTTTCCATTGGGATCAGAAACTATATGTATGTTGATGCATCATGCATCGCAACCTGTAAAGATATTAGACTAGTCTCAACGTAAACCTCAGCAGCAACCAACCATCACATCCATTTGCATCTTTTCCTTCCATTTCTTCTCACTCTGCTCCCAATAAAGAGAGAGAGAGACGAAGAAGATGCTGCGTAATATTTTTTGGGAACTGAGCAAGAAGGGAGAATAATGATGAACTCTTCTTTCAATTCACACATCCCTGTCTCCTCTCTCTCACTTCGTTGTTTTCATCCCTTTTTTCTCTTTGCTGAATAAACTATTTTTTTCCAGTTTGCTACTCCCCAAAATCTTTGACCAATTTTGTACTGGGCATGAATGAAATAATATATCCTAGCCTAGGGTAATCAAACTAAACTATTGCAAACGAGAGACGGTGGAATTAGGCTAATATTAATTAATTAACAGCTGTGAAATTGTGAAGTGATTTTGGGATGCTTACTGGAGCATGTGCCCTGGAATAATTGGACTAGTACAGAATTGCATATATTCTAACATGAGCAGCTGAAATTTTGATTTATTTTACCCACGGTGAATTGAGGCTCTGCAAAAATATTACTCCATACAGAAAAGAATAACAAAAAGGTTTAAATCAAACTGGAAGATAAAAAGTAAATTCAAAACAATGGCAACGTAGTACACAAAAACTGAGCATGGTGTTCAAGAATTAAACATCCTGTCTTGCTCAAGAAAAGACCCATCGAGACTTGAAGACAAGCAGAAAAGAAAAGGGAACAGAAGCCACTACTAACTTCATTTGCTTCAAACTGTAAGCTTCTAATGCACTCCAACGTGAATTGTCAATAGACACATTAGCCTTAGCTATCTACAACTACAACACAGGCTCGTGCTGCAGTGCTAATACCACAATGCATTATAGAATTATAAATAATAAAGTATGCATATCATTCGCTATGAGAAGTCTCCCTAGGGATCTAATCCTGCAAAAGCCAAAGTGTGTATATGCTACAAATTAAAGTAGAATACTACTTCCTTCTACTCTTTCCCTGTCTATGTCTAAATCATGGTACACTTTTGATTTCTAGATGGGTGCTGTCCCAGTCGGTGTCCCCTTGCAAATTGACAAGAGCAAGTGACATGTGGGAGGGATGGGTTGTGTATGAAACTAGGAATGATGAACATACCATACATTAGGGGTTGACTGGTTGTGATATATACACTAGTCTACACGGATCGCTTCACTAGTCTAGCACTGCTCATACTAGTATCATCAAGCATCGAACACATGGTCTTTTAATTGTTGAGCTCATATCGGTCGGTTCAGATAGGATCATGATCGGAAAACAAACCCACAATGGGAATACATCCATGCGGCTCCTTTTACCCCCTCACGTTAGCTCCCGCAAATTCTGATTATGATTAAAAGTAACCATCCGCCTGCATCGGGTGTCTCCCCTGCGGTCATCGATAGATCTATCCTCCTGACGTAGTTAGTAATCATGATCAGTGGGTCCAAAGTGGTCTCAAATCGAACCCATCAATGGAAAGTGGCTAAACCTCTTCCTCTCTTCACGGTGCCTTGGCCCTACCTGCCTCCTCCTCGTGCTTTTTGGGTTGTTTCTTGCACCCAGTAAACAAGAACCTGTCCCAGATTTCGGAGGGTTGCAGTACGGAACGCATGCACCCTTCCCTCTTTCTTTGACTCTCACTTTCTTATTCCTGCATCGGTTTTTGTAAATTATTACTAAATCTTAATGGATGCAAAAAAAAAAAAGAGAGAACGGAATTCCCGTGAGTTCTGCCGAAATTTGTTAGAGCTTAACAGTACTCGGAGTTCAGGGTGGCAAAAGTCGTTACAGAATCCAAAAATGAGCAAAAGCAAGAGCAATGGCGACAGCATCAGTCTCTCTCTGTTTTTCCAATAGAAAAGTGAGAGAAGGAAGAGGGCAATGCTATCAAAACTAACCCAATAATAAAAAACATCCAACTTTGGTAGGAATTGTGAATCTCAAGAGCATCAATCGTCTTTGATTTCTTCAGAGAAAACAATAACAAAAAGCATAAGAAGATATAGGGCGACTCCGCTGATTGCACGAAATATGTGCACCCTGTCCAGGTGGTGCCCAAAAAGTGGGTTAGCTACTAAAATGGTTGAGGGTATGTATGTGTAATTATCATGTATCTTTTGGTCGGAGACAAGTTGCTTTCAACCATTAGGCAAGGCCTGGCTTGCACCAACGCATGAATTGAGATAAACCGATGTCAGTTGCAACTCAGAACGAGAGAAGATGAGCCACTGTAAGTTGGAAAGAGGTGACTCCCACTGTAGTTTACAACACAGGGAGACGATGGACCGCTTTAATTAGGTGCTAGAGAGAAGTTGAGCCCATGAATGGTGCAATTCACATAGAAAAGCAGAAATTTCAAGCCAAAGCCTAAATGCAATGATTCGTTTGCGGGTTCAGAAGCATAAAGTCCTTTGGCTAAGGCCGAATGCAATGATTATTTGCAACTTTAGGAACCCAAAAACAAAGATGCTCTTTTTCGAGGATATTACAGACGTGCGTATTATAGCATAGATCAGAAGTTTTAATGGCTAATATATGTGTGTGCGCTAAATAATGTAATCATGCAACCCATGACCTGTAAATAAGTGCAGAGCTAATCATGAATGGCCTGCTTGATTTGATTATAGCTTGTTCAATCTTGTTAATTTGAGTCATCATTTGATAAAAATTTTATGCTACAGCATAGAATCATGGCGCATTCCTCAACCACCACCACCTAAAGCTTCAGAATCACTATCCCTTGTCACCAGTACAGAGTTAAATTTGAAATGAGATTGAAGGTCAAATGACTTCGGTAAACACTACGATCCTAATCGAATTCAAAGTAGCATCCAAGAAGCTAACTTGGTTATGGAGTCAATCTGACCAACAGAACAATACGTTTTTCAAATCAATATAGATCTTTGAGGATTGCACCGTGAGTGACACTACACTTGCAGGAACCAACGAACAAACAACATCTAAATAAGGTGGTGTTTTTTGGAACATGGACCCCATCTTCATGCTCAAGGCATTCCCTTTAGGATTTTGCCTGGTGGGATGGGGGGGCTACTCCCCCTCACTTTTGCCTCAACACGAAGCTTCCTATAAATCGAATCTGGATGGTGAATGTGCATGCTAGAAGTCTTTATTATTACTCTCTCATCAGAACATATTTCTCCCACGTATCTTTGGAACTTTCATCTTATCCAAATGTATTGAGAGAGGGTAAGCAAGGATTGCATTTTGCACAAAATATGTTCACGAAAAACACATTTAACTACCGGTTGCAAACGAAACGTAAACATCAGATAAGAACATAAAAGCAAAACTTATCAAATAAAGGCCGGTAATCAGTTATTGTCGACAAGCTAACAGTATTAAATTCAAAAAAATTCGTTGATTTGTATTTCCTTGTCATACCAATCTTACCGCCAGCTGGAATTTGAAGCCAGGATTTTGTTCAATGACTTGGTGTCAATCTCCGCACACATATAGCTGAAGCAAAGAACTGAGATGAGGGTGGATGCAGCAGCAACAGCAGTATAACCTCAGTTTCCTCTGGGGGGAGTCCTAGAGCGCAACCACGAGGTACTCTGTGGCAGATCATGCAGTAATCAGGGAAAAACTAGAGCTGTGTTCCAATGTCTAACTGAGATATTGGAACATTAAAGATAAGTTACTAAAATTGAAGAAAAAATATAATATGAATCTAAGATATAAATATGAATCTAAGATAAGCCAGGATTGCAAGCCTCCTCCCAGGTCAAATGGATGAGAGTGGTCCCCACCGCTTTCAACGAAGTCCGGAAAAATATCGTCGGGCCAAGGCGGGATCCAAAAAGCGTCGTCGGGCCCCCACAAATACTTAGGATGGTCGTCGTCATCGTTGCACTGCTGGAATCCTTCCCCGGGCCCCATAGATGGCTGAAATCCTGAAAATGACGCAGATCGGAACCCCCCAAACTCCTTGCCGCAGCCCCCCAAGGGCTCGGCGGCACCCGCCGGCCCAAAATCTGGGCCGGCTGGGCACCGCCGGGGCCCCAGGGGCCTGTCGCCGCCCCTGGGGGGTTCGGCGGGGCTCCGCCGTGCCCCCAGGGGGGTGGCGCAGCCCTGGGAGGGGCGGGCGGCCCTTGCCGCACCTCCTGCGGGTTCGCCGGCCCTCCTGGGATTTGTCGGAGGGGCTGCCGCCCCCCTCCGACGTTCCGCGCTCCCTCCGGTGGCTCAAAGATGGCCTGAGATGCCTCCCACCCTTGGTTGTAGTGGTCGAAGGCGCCGTCTTCTTCAATTTCTGGATATTCCTCGTTAAAAATCACATTTTCTGGATCTGAAAATTTCAAATCCGGATTGCCGACAGCCGCAGGCTTCAAATCTGCACCATTTTCCTCCATCTCTTTCGGATCTGGATCTGAAAATTTCAGATCTGGATTTGATAATTTCAGATCTGCATCGCCGACAACCGCAGGCTTCAGATCTATCTTTGTCTTTGCATCGGAAAGGTAGCGCCGGTCGATCTCCGCCACTTTCTCCTTGTAGCGACGATTGATCTCCGCCAAATCCTCCGCTATTTGACGGCGCACCATTTCCCTTCTCTCTACCCACGCGTCGATCAGATCCATAAATCGGGTGCTCGCCCTGGATCTAGTGCTCTGATACCAATTGATGCGTTTCTCTAGGGATTTGATGATTAAAAGGTGATTTTTATTGGAATTTCAGATCTAGAATTAAAAAGAAACCCTAATACAATTCAACTACTCGCTAACTAAGACTAGGAAACAATTCTTAACTTAGGGGGAAAAGCCAAATCCTAATACAATTAATCTAAGGGAATAAATAAAATAACTCTCACAATTTTCACATACCCCATTAGGGCCGGCTCACCCCCCTTAAATAGAAAAACACCCATATTTGTTATTTTACTCAAATACCCTTTCACTCCACTTACTAGCCGCATCATCTTCATAGTGGGTCTCTTCATTGCCAATCAATTTGAAAAACTTGCAACCTTCAACTTTCATCCAATTGGTGCATCTATAAATGATTTGTTTGGATTTGAGGATTTGCAGTTGTTTTGGACAACGAAGTCTTTATTTTATATCCACAATTGCATAACACTATCGATTCGCGTATGTAAAGTAAAATAATTATAAGCATGTTAGATTCCTAATAACAAAATAAAGTTGTACCGAGTCCACAGTAGTTCAAATCAAACAAACTATTTCTAACCAACTACTACCTAAATCCAAAACCCCCCCCCCCCAACATTGCCAGAAAACTTAGGATCTCAATCAAAATCTCAACCCATCCAATATCAATTGTAACGGCATGTTTTTATCATGCACGTATTTCTGTATTTAAATGATTTCAAACGAGTTCAAAAACGAGTAAATGATTTTTTTTTTCTATTTTTTCGTTGCTCAAATCTAAAAACGGACTTCATTTTCATGATCCTCGTAACGATACGAACCCGTGGTATTTTTTAAGTAAATTTTTGTACACGTTTAGTTTCAAGGGCAAAATCGTAATTTCGTATTTTAAATATATTTTACTAATTATTGTTTTACTATTAGTGATTACCACCAATAGGGGGGCCGACGGCTCCCCCTGTTCCCCCGTTTTCCGACGGCCAGCAGGAGGCCGATGGTCGGCCCCTGCCAGTGGCGGCCTTCGACAGCCCACATGTCCTCATTTCCCCCTTCTCTCTCTCCTCCATTTCTTTGTGCAAAACAGCCCCCTTCATCTATTAAGACTTTGGATAATGACGAACTCAATTTCCAGGCTTCCATATCCCTCTTTTGGATGGCGACAGCCCAGCAATGTCGGGCCTCCTCATCCATCTCTCTCCCGGCTTGGGACGGTGGCGAGACACGCGAGTTCCGGCTCTCCCTTCCTCGCGGCATGTTACCTACAAGTGTTCGACGAAATGCCCCAACGAAATCCCGTTGACTTTCCAAGCTCCGACGAGGTTCCGACGACCCTGATTCCGTCGCCGGT